>OX457088.1:28138596-28849596 GCA_949752835.1 Empis stercorea
TTTTACTATATACCAAATTTGTCCGAATCAATTTGTTTGTTGCCAGATCTTCATTGTTTTTTTATTAACTTTAAAACAATTAAAAATTATTAGATGCTATAAATCTTTTATTTGAATATAAATTGTTTTTTTATGAAATTTTCTTGTTTTTCTCATTTTTTTATAAGCTATTGCAGATTTTTTAATTTCTCGGGAAATTTCCCGGGTCCTGAAATTTCTTGAACGAGATTCTCGCCTTCTCGAGAATCATAATATTGCAAAAAACGAGGCTCTCGGATTCTCGAGAAATGAATAAGTCGAGAAATCCCAATCTCTACCTGCCACCTGCCACCTGCCACCTGCCACCTCTCAAGATAAAAAAGTTATGTCCAAAATATAGTTTGTTATTTGTTCACAATATATATACCGTATATTATTTTTTAACAATGAATGCAGCTTTTTCATAGTAACATAATTATCTTTTGTATCTTAAGTTGACATTATTATTTATTTTTATGATATAATATGTAGTAACATTTCGTTTCAGAAAAAAATATGTTGATGATTAAAAAAATGGACGAACACCAAGATAGTAATAAAAATAAAAGACCAAAAGAAAAAATCTATACGAAATAAATTTTTAATAAAATTAATCAATTCTTGCACTTTACCAATAAATGATAATTTTTAATAAAATTTA
Source organism: Empis stercorea (assembly GCA_949752835.1). Lineage (NCBI taxonomy): Eukaryota > Metazoa > Arthropoda > Insecta > Diptera > Empididae > Empis > Empis stercorea. The sequence continues at coordinate 28,139,276 of OX457088.1, forward strand.
ATAAAATTTAATTAACTACACTTTACCACTGATACTATATAATTAAAAAATTTACTTACCCAAATTTTCTTTAAATATAATAATTTATAAACTTATCGCAAATAAGCACAAAACTTTATGATAAATAAGCACTAAATATCACTAGTAAACAAACATTACTTATTATAAGTAGTTTTTAAGTAATAAATCAGCACTAAGTATCAGCACTAAGTAAGACAAACAATAAGTACTGATTATAAGTGGTTTTTCAGTAATAAATCAGCACTGATTATAAAGAATATACTCAGTGCTGATTTATTACTTGGAAACAACTTATAATCATACATCTAATCATAACAATTTAAAGTGGAACAAACATATATATGATTTCTTCAAACTTATTTTTTGTTTCACTCTTTTACTGATTGCTCAGTGGTCGCCCAGTGCTTTTTATTTACGCAGTAATAAGCAGTAATACATGCACAAATTTTTATATATAAGATACAAAAATTTACTAATACATTCAAAATAATTTTGAAAATGTAGTTGTAACCACTGAGTCGTGGTTAGCAGGGAATAAGGTGGGCAAATTTCAATTAGCCCTTGAAGTAAAGAGAAAAGAGTAGTTGTATTCTTATAATGAAAAAGTTATGTAGTGTTAGTATAATATATTTGTATTTTAGCGTTCATATTCATATGTAGATTTTAGATTATATTTTTATATACATATTATATTTCGCAGCGGTGGTGCACGAATTTCGATATTTCGATATAAATTATATACACGTATATTATATGACATTTATTTAAAAAAAAATTTGAATTTTTTTTGCTCATTTTTATAATATATTTTAAATGAATATTTTGTAGCATTTTCCTGTAAATTCAGGTTGGGCTTAGCCCACCCTCCCCAATATGACGAGCCGCCGCTGATTCTACCTGCTACTAAATTTATATTAATTAAAAAAAAATAATTTTCTAATTTTCCTGCCTTTTATTGGATTTCCATAGGCGGTCTTTTGAATATTGGAACCATTTAATATTAATTTGAGGCACATTCTAAAAATAAAATAGAATTATAATTCAAATGCAAGTGAATTCTCTATATTAAACTTCGTATTTAAATTTACCTTTAATTATGTATATTCATTACAGTGAATGAATGCACTGGAAAATTTCGATGATGACTAAACCACGAAAAGCTGCATGCAATTTCGTTAAAGTTTTTGTCCATTTTTATTATTTAATATATGTATTAATTTTAATTAAAAAACACAAAATTACTCACTATTTTTTTATTATATTAAAACACAATAAAAGTAAACAACACTTCACTCGGCGTTTACTTTGTTATAAAATTATTTATATGTATAACGTATAATATGAAATGTAAAAAAAAAAATATTTCCTTTTCAAACTATCAGTTCGCTATGAACGAAACAGAAGTGGAACAGTGGCGAACCGCTTTTCTCGTGGTTGAAAAATATGAAAGTTTAATAAAAAGGCGTTACATATCCGGTTCGTAAACAGTTCGCCAAAAGCGAATTCGCTTATTTTTCTTGAAGGGCGATTTGATAATATGTCATATATATATATATTATTGCTTGACCAGATATTTATGGGTAACGAATTCATATTACTTTCCCTTTATTCAATTTACAATTATTTATATATATTTATATAATGGGTAACGTAATATATAATAGAATGATATCTATATATCTATATATATATATTATATTATATTTTAATTTAGATGATATATATATATATATTATATAAAATAATTGTAGATTCTATAAAGGGAAAAGTAAAATGAATTACGTTACCCATCAATATCTGATCAGATATGTATATTGTATTGGGGGATCATATTGTATTGGAGGTTATTCTACAAAAGGGCGTATTTGAATGAAATACGGTCGTATTTCATTTTTTTTAATGAAATATCAATATATTATCCTGGTTGAAATTATGAATGGCCATATTTTCATCTGGGATTTTCTCTGGTACCTCTGGATAGATTGTGTTGATATTTGGTAAACACACTCATTATAATGGTCTGGATGAAATGATGAGTAGCCATATTTTCATCTGGCATTTTCTCCCAAATTATATTCAAATTATAATGAAATACGACCGTTCAAATTATATTTTATATTATATAAATATGTATATAGAATAGATATAAGTATAACTATTTAGTATATAATATTATAATATCTGATCAGATAATATTATATAATATTTACATATTATATTATATAAAATAATTGTAAATTATTTTATATAATATAATATGTAAATAGTATATAATGTGTAAGGTGTGAAAAAAACATACTTTTATTACACCCTGAAAAAATTCTTTATAATTTTAAATTGTTATACTTTTTTTAATAATTTGTGATTAAAACATTATTTAATTGACGAATAGTATATATTTCCACCTTAAAAAGTTAAAAAAAAAATTAATTAAATCTCCACTTTCTACACTTTCAAATTTGAGGGTGTAGAAAAGTGTAGACAATATTGAGAGTTTGGAGATCGCGGTAAAATTTAGGTAATCTTCAGTAGCATACTATACTTAAGTGGTTATTATAAACCATATTTTTAATTTACCCTTTTCCAACCATCTACATTTCTTGCTGGAGGACCATTACTATTTAATATATTAGAAATTTCCAACCACAAATTATTACATTTTGCCTTTTGAGGAGCAAAAGAATATTGAGGAGCATTTAATAAACTTTTAGCAATGCCGTCATTTTTTATTAAAAACTCCACTAATAATTCAAATTGTTTTGAATTTGTTGAAACCCTTAAATAAAAATTAAAAAAAATTTGTTACTTTTATTTAAACTATATTTATTAATTTTTTTTATTTAATATAATGTATTTACATATTAAATAAATTTATTAATTTATAAATTATAAAGGCTCAAATACATTCAAAAAGTGAGAACAAAAAGAGAAAAGTGAAAAAAGTGAAAATGTTGTTTATATGACAGCGCCACTGGAAGAATATTATGAACTAAATAAAAGCTCTTTTTGTTGTAAAAAGCTATTTATATTATTTTAAAGTTTGATTGACGCTTGACAGATTATTTATAAAAAATAATTATTTTCATTTGGTTCTTGGTTTTTATATTTATGATTTATCATATTTGAAATTATTTGAAATTTCAAATTATCGTATTTAAAATATAATATTTATTGGGTACAAAAATACTTTGTGTATACAAATTTTTTTTTAAATAAATATGATACAAAACGGGTAATTTGACATAACATTATTGTTTACTAATCGAATTAATTCAAAATTAATCATTTAAAAATTAGTCAGTCATTCACATATTTATTAAATGTCAAATGTCATTCATTTATCATATAGTAAAACCATTTGTTTATCATATACCCAAACCTTTTTTTTGATATTTATCATAAATTTTTACCTTTTTCTGAAGCTTTTTCTGAAACCTACCGGGAAAACTATGCAAATGTTTATATATGTTAGTGTTTTAAAGCTTCCACTGTTTTTCACTTTTTTAAAGCTAGAATGTTTTTAGCTTTTTAATTATTAGTACCATTTACACGATCAAATAAAATCAAAATTTTATTTGATGAAAAAAGCTGTCAAATGAAGCTGTCAAAATACAATTTTACTCATATTGTTTATATATAATTATAAACTCCCGTATAAATTCTTTGTTTATTTGTCTGAAATCGCACATGTTGACTGTTCGGAATTCTAAAATAGAATGATATATTTGTCAAATAAAATCGAAAAGCATTTACACGATCAAATCTAGTCATATTTGACAAATTTATTTGAAATAAACAAAATATATTTTGATTTGAGATTTTATTTGATAGGATATTGGATGGACCATTTACACGTTCAAATTTATTTGATGGATGAGTCATTCAAATAAAATATTGATTTTATTTGATCATGTAAATGGTACTATTCACTTTTTGAAAAATGAAAAGGAATGATATAAATTTTAATGCTACGAACAGGGACAAAACATAATTTTCCTTAAATTTTATAAGAGCCTTAAATTTTATAAATTTAGAAATACTTACATTTTGAAATAACAACCGGAAATAAATATCCGTCATCAATTTTGCTGTCGAATATAAATATTCGATCGCGCATTAAATGCGCAGGCGCGGCAATTTAATGTTCATGGTAAGGCGGATCATTCGACAGGCGTCGAATATTTTTATTTCATAGTAGCAAAATTCGATATTGGATAGGCTAGACCCCCTGGAATAGATAGTAGACCCCCTGGAAAAATTTAAAAATATTTATTCTTCCTTATTATTACAATTATTACAACGATGAATAATAATATTTTTTACTTGTTTAATGTTTTTATACCTTACCTTTTTTACCTCAACAATAGTAAATCAAAAAAAATCCGACCCTGGTATACAAATTATCAGCTGATTATAATCAGCTGTTTATAATTTTTACTAACACTTTACTTTGACACATTGGAGACCTAACCCTGGAGTTACAATGTCGCTCTCATTTCGCCCTCTATTCGCTGTCTTACGCAGTCTACAAACATAGTAGTCACAATGAGAATTTTTTTTTGTTCTTAAATATCAGTTCATTGTTTATGTTTATTGTTTTTTCAATAAACATTGTAATTTTTTTTTATAACTAATAATTATAAATAAATAATTAATAATGGTCCACAAAATTAAAAAAAAATTTACACACAATTCTATTATTTTGACACATCAACGCGTAGTTTCAGCGAAAAAGTTAAAAGTTGACCAACTTTTTTCATAGTTGCGAAATGCGAGCGAAAAGGATGCGTTCATTGTAAATACCTTCATACAATTTAATACATTTCAACTTTATTTTGACACTGGCTGCGTATTGAGCGCGAAATGGGAGCGAACAACATTGTAACTCCACCAGGGTAAAGAAAGAGAAAAACAAAATTTCTTGGCTTCACAAACACTTTTTGAGAAATATTAATTTTTCAATGTGTTAGATAGAGATAGCAAATTTATGCTCCTTCCATCTATTTCTAATTCGTTGCGTAAAACATTCCATATCAAAATTATTTTTTTCCAAGTAGACTTTTAAATTATGACTGATGAAATTAAATTATGACACTAGCGTGGTGAATATAGAAAGTCAAAATTTAACGACCTTCCAGACCTCGTTAAATTAGACACTTCAGATTAAATTTTGATTTATTTAATATTCATATATCAGATTTTTTATTTACGAGCCCTATCTCATATGTATTGTTACATTCCAATATTTTATGATTTTTTTTAATGTTTTATACTAGAATTATTAATAAAAATAAATTTATTTTTTTACAAGAAATTAAAGAAATATTAATAATAATAAAAAATGATTAAAAAAAATAAAAATGTTATATCAATTATAAAGTATTGTAATGGATCAATACATATGCGATAGCGCTCGTACATATTTATAATTTTATTTTTAAAAAAATTAAAAAAATTTTTTTAATTTTTTTAAAAAAATTAAAGAGCAAAAAAAAAGAAAAATTTCATCCATCTTTTTTTAAAAATTAAACCAATTGGCACAGCAAACTTGATAGTAAATATTAAAAAAACTCACCAGCAAAAAAAAATTAATTTTTTGTGTCAAAATTTAAAATTTAAAGTCTGGCACACAGCCTTAAAATTAAATTATGACTGATGAAATTAAATTATGACACTAGCCTGGTGAATATAGAAAGTCAAAATTTAACGACCTTCCAGACTCGTTAAATTAGACACTTCAGATTAAATTTTGATTTATTTAATATTCATATATCAGATTTTTTATTTACGAGCCCTATCTCATATGTATTGATTCATTCCAATATTTTATAATTTTTTTGAATGTTTTATACTAGAATTATTAATAAAAAATAAATTTATTTTTTTACAAGAAATTAAAGAAATATTAATAATAATAAAAAAGGATTAAAACAAAATGTTACATATTTATAATTTTATTTTTAAAAAAATTTAAAAAATTTTTTTAATTTTTTTAAAAAAATTAGAGAGCAAAAAAAAAGAAAAATTTCATCCATCTTTTTTTAAAAATTAAACAAATTGGCACAGCAAACTTGATAGTAAATATTAAAAAAACTCACCAGCAAAAAAAAATTAATTTTTTGTGTCCAAATTTAAAATTTAAACTCTTTGGCACACAGCCTTAAAAACTGAAATTCTTTCAAATAAATAAGAATTTGTTTTTTTTTGTCTGGCGACGAATATTTATTTATTTATTTTCCTTTATTGTGAAATTTTTTTTAAAATATATCTTTAAAAAAAATATACATTTCGAATCATATATTTATATATAAAAAATTTAGGAAATATGAAAAAATGAATAATTAATTAAAAAAAATTAAAATCAATATATATATAATATAACCTGAAATTAAGTTTAATTTTAATTTCGGCATTTATTTCGAAAATAATAATAAAATATTAATTTAAATTTTATTTTTTGAAAATTTTGAAAAAACATTTTACAAAATGAGAAAACTGAAAATTTTTAATTAACAAAAAGTTTCAAAACTTAATAGATACAAAATGTAAAGTTTTTAATTAAGCACGTCAAGCCATTATTTTTTCATTTTTTTTTTTTTAATAAGTTTTTATACATTTAAATGTTTTAATTTTTTAATGATAATTTCCTTTTTTTACATATAACATTGAATCTTATTATAATTTTTAATTCAGTATTGAACTTTTATATAATTACACATTTATAACGATGGAATCTTGTAATGAATGAGGATACGAAAAATATTAGCTTAAAAGTTCACAAATATAATTATTCTTTTTAAAAAAATATTATATTTATTTTCTTTAAAAAAAATACATTCTAATAAAATGGAGAGCACGAGAAATAATTCCAAAAAATTAATAATTTAATTATAATTTATGTGGTGGATGTTATTTATTTTTAATGCAAAATTAATAATAAAATTTGGAATTAGAGAACTATTTCTTTTGTTTTTTCACAAATTAAATAATTCGTAATCGAAAAAGGATTTAATTAATACGAAATAATGAAATTGAAACTCCGAATACCGAAATAACTCCGAAGTGATTATACACCCATCTAAAACTACCTTAGATGTGGAATTGATTTCCACACTTTTTTCTTTTCCACTAAAACAATTAATTAAATTACATTTCGAATAGAACGCTAACTCCACTAATATTTCAATTCGATTTATTTTACACCCAATTTGAAGTTGACTAAATTCCCTACGTGTAACGCATTTTTCTCTTTAATAGATTATTTAAAACAAATATTTAGAGATATTAAAATGGAAGGAAAAAAAATTCAAATTATAATATTAGATTACCCCATTATATTAGCAAAGTATATACGGCTTTCATATATTAGCTTTTCTAAAGATTATATAATTAATAATAATTATGCCGGAGTTTTTTGATACTTAAAAGAAAAGAAATTGATATTTAATTATCGAAATTAATTACACCATTTTAAAAACAATTTTCCAAAAGTTTATAATTACATAAAAAAATTAAAATAAGTACTTAATAGCTAAACATTTTAATTATGAATTCTAATTGATATTTTATATTATTAATGTAAATATCTTTTTTTGTTTTTTTTTTTAATTAAATCTAAATTTTTTTTAAATATATTTTTATATTTAAATTTTTTTAATCCGTTTTTGCAACAAAAGCGCGCGCGATTTATTTAAGTTTTGAATTAATAAAATTTGAAAATCTGTGCAAAATACAATACATAAACAAAAAGTTGAGAAAAAAAAATATAATTACATGTGATTTATTTACGAAATAATATCAAATGATAATTTTAAATTAAATTTAATAATTTTTTCCTATTTTTCTTCTTTGTGTTGTTATACCATAAAAATAGTTAATGAATTTAATAATGAGCTTCATAAACATTACGAATAAAATATAAGAAAGATTATATTTTTTATAAATTAATTAAACTTTCTGTGTTTTTCGTTTCTAAAATTAAGACAGAAAGTTTTGCAATTTTAAATATATAATAAAATAAAAGAAAATTGATGTATTTTTTTGAAATATTGTACATAATCCCAAAAAGTAGAATATTTTTATTTTTATATTACTCCTATATAATTATGTAGTGAGGAAATAATTTTCAAGAACTGATAAGAAATATTCTTTAAAAAAACATTCAATACATCAGTATTTAAATTTATTTTTTCATGTTTTATAAATTTAAATAACTAGAATCAAAATATGTATTTAATAACCATACATGAAAATTTAAATTATTTCTGATTTTTTCCCGCAATACTCAAATGTATCCAATTTGTCAACGAAAATGTTATAAAAGTTGATCTTTTTAAGTGCTGGATGTGGAAATATTGAATCCACAGTACTAGATTTTTTATCTAAACATATTTTCGAATATTACTTTGTTCATACATACATGCTCAAAAACAGATTTTTTTTAAGCACAGAAACGTATTTAAATAATACCCTCCTCCCTAGCTTTATAAATGTATACTATTTTTATACTAATTCTAAATTAAAAAATAAGTTTTTTTAATTCCTTTATAAATAATGTGGAATTTATATTGAAATTAATTGTGTTTAATGGACGAATACTAAATATGGATCTAACCTATTTTACAGGATTTGTTTTTCAGGTGGACAAGAGATTAGGTAAAAAAATATATCTAAAAATTGCCTCATTTCGTTGTCTTTTTAAAATATCAATATTATGAGAGTGTATTGAACCAGTATTGGCGAGGACAACTATTTAAAAGTTCAATAAGTTTTCTTCCTTACTATTCTTTAATTAATTATTTTATATTTTTCGATTATCTTTCAGTTTTCTCATAGTTTTTTTTTATATATTTTAATTCCTTTAATTTCTGGTTATTATATGTTTAAAGATTTTATTTTAAATGGAGAAATTATAAAATGAAAATTGCAAACATTATACCAAATCCTTGAACCTCGAAAAAAAAAATATTTGTTTCGCATCAGGAATCGATCGTTTCCGGGTTGTAAATTATGTTTCCTTTAAAAGTGTGTTTTTTTTAAATATGGGTTGATCAGTATTATTTAATATAAAACTTCCGATATTATTCTTCCGAATTACACTGAAAAAATATTAGAATTAACTAGTTATTTTGTGATTACGAAATAAGAGCTTATAATTAATAATTAAATCAAAATCATAATATGAAATATATATAGAAGAAATAATGAAGTTGAAAGATTGTTCTCTGAATAAAGTCAATTCTTTTTTAATTAATTAATATACTCATAATTATTATGAAAGTGAGACACATTGATTATTTTTTTATATTCCTTTAATACAAACCATATGAACTTATAATTAAAATTATTTATAAAAATTAGTCCACATATTTATATTTTTTCTTCAAAATAGAAAATATTGATTTATGAAGAATTTTATGTGAATTTATTTTTACTACCTCATAAGCTGACCCAGCATCAGCAATAAATAATGTTGTATTAGTTGAGAATAGAAATTTATTTTAAAAAAAAGTGTCTAAAAATTAAATTTATTTTCGATATTTTAAAATATTTTATTTCTTAGAAATGTTCTTTCAGTTTTGATACATTTCACAAACTGATTGCCTTCTTAACAAGTAAATAAATGTTACAAAAAGCGATAATTAAAGAGATTCAAATAAAACCTTACAACAAATTGCAGAGAAATAATAAAAAATTGAAAAACTTGAAGTTATACTGTAAAAAAAGAATCATTTATTTAAAATTATTTTCGTCGTATTTTTTTTCTCTTCCATCTTTTTTTTTTAATTAATTGATACAATAAACCTAAATATAAAAAAATTAAATATAAAAATGTAAAAGTAGAACTTACAAGTAACAGTGGTCAAAATTGATTTTCGATCACCATTAGTAGTATTACAATGTTTAGAACGTCACGAGCATGCAACTTCAGTAGCTGCTGGTGTGGTAGCAGGTGGTACAACTGAATTACCACTGGTTGTCGTTACCGACGAAGATCCTTCCAATGAATCCTCAGAAGAAATATGTGGTCGTGTTGTTGTCTTTCCAACAGTACCATTAATATTTCCAATTTTCCCAGATGACGTTACTTCAGTTTTTGATTTTCCATTTGCCGACTGTTGTTGTTGGATGGTTGTAGTTGTTGTAACAGCTGAGAAAGCATTATCATGAGGAAATGTTGGTGGTTGAGTTGTTGTTGATGTTGGTGTTGTTGATGAAGTGCTATTATCATTTATTGACGATGCATTCGAATTTTCTTCGTTTTGCTATGAAATAATTAATAAAAAAAAAAAATTCCAAAAAGAGAAAAAAATCACAAAAAAACAAATTTAAATTTAAAAATATAATCGGTAAAATTAATTCCTTATTAAATTAATTAATTCCGTATTTAAATTTGCTTCTATATACATTACTGCGATGTCTTGGTATATATATATTAGTATTCATATTGATGTTGTTCTTAATATTTATATTGACATTATAATTTTCACTCACGGATTCACTTGTCCTATTTCTCTTCAGTTGGGCACCTTTTGGTTCAATCTCAGACGATAAACGTTTTTTAGATGATAACACTGAATTGTTGAAATTATTATGACTTTCCATTGAACGTCTTTCACGCTTTAATAAATCCGTTTCCAAATATTGATTCAACTGTTTACGTTTTACATGTCTGGCTTCAATAGTCATTCCCTCTTTCAGCATTTTAATATTCGTCTGAAATGCAATTAAACCATAAATAAAAAAAACATCTAAAATATATTTCTTAAATACTTACAGCATGTGAATGAACATGTCCTGTAAAATTTTGTATACTCTCAGTGAGATCAACATTTAAATTTTCAGTCCTTTGGAATTCCAATCCAATAAACCACATTGAACAAAGTGGTGTATGAGGTTTGGTATCTGGAGCTGATGCTACATTATTGGCTGATGATGTTCCATTATTATTTGTAGTTGTTGTATCTATATTTGTAGAAGTAGCAGTAGATGTTGTATTATTAGCACTGCTGGCTGATAAGTTTATATTGGCTTTCAATTGATTTAAATCAAAACATTTTGGATTAACATGTGCCAATGCAATGTGCTGATTTCTCTCCAAATGTCCTACTAAAATACGGACTTTGGACTCAACTAATCCACACCATTCTAAATGGTCATCAGCATTTTGAGAATTTACTAATAATACAATGAAATGTCGATATCTGTAGATAAAATTAATAATAAAAAAAATTGTTAAATTAATTTTCTTTTTAAAATTTTTGTATTACACACCTATAAAAGAAGCTGGGTGCTTCAAATAATCGATCCCATGATGCAGTGCCTAGCATTATTTCTTCAGTTATTGCCATACCACGATCAAATTCATTTAACATTACTTTTTTTGTCGATTCAGACACATTAAACGTAGAATTTTGTTGTGGATATGCCGGTGTTATAATTGGCATCAAATGGTAACGATCTGCAACATTAATTCTTGGATCCCAAACTGGAAATCCTAAATTTATATTTTCTGGATGCTTTAGTAAAACTGGATTTGGCCATTTCCATCGGGAAAACACCAAAAAGAATTTATGTACTAAAGTCGATGCAGTTGCATTTGGATATAATTGACATGTCCTAGCTACAAGCATAGCCCATGTAACTCCGCCGAAATATCCAAGTGAATTAGAGTAAATTCCATGTTCTGAAAGAATAAAAAAGTTATAAAACATAAATAAATAATAACTCTTTGTTTACTTACTTTTTGCCCACAATTTTATTGTTCTCAGTGCTAGTCGAAAATTCTCAATATTCGGCACTAGATTCAATATTTCGTCTGTGACTCGACATCCATTTAAACTTCGCACAGAACGAGCGTCCAAGTTCTTCAACAAACTGTCATCACGTAAATCAAAATCATCGGGAATTTCTTTTAATGACAATCTTGCGAATAGCAAATCAATTTCGATACCATCAAAATTCATCTTAATTACCGGTACGAATGCCTCTTCAACAGCTCGACATTCGGTTACTTCTGGTTGTTTTCTCAGCAGCTCAAAAAACGAGGTAAAATAATCGGATCTTTCTATATTCCTGGGTGCAACGCATAGAGCATCAATATCTGCACCTTTATGATGCACGCCCAATCGATATGATCCGAATGTGTAAATCTTACCACCTAATTTTTGTGCTGCTTGTTCGGGCATGTTTTTTGAAATCGAAACCTCAAATACCCATTGTTTAACCAATGTATTCAATTTGGCTAAAATTTCCATTCTATGATTAAGCTCTGATTCTGATTCAAATACTTTATAGGGTTCTAAAGCTTTACTTAATTCTTTAGTCTTTACAAAATCTTCTGGTTTTGGTTCGGCAGTACTGATTGCTGACGTCATTCCAAGAGTTTTTTGTTTTGCTGCTGCTTGTTGTTGATCCTGTTTATTAGCTGGCTGAATGGTAGTACTAATTCCAGTTAATGTTCTTAAATTACCATTATGTTGTTGAGAATTCTGCATTTTTAGTTCTGCATTCCACATGATGTAATTTATTAATATTTTTCCACCTGAGATATTTTTTCAAATATGTGATAAATTATAGTTTTGCAACAAAACTTGTATACACCTGAAACTATAACAAAATATATTTATTATGTATATAAAATTATTCTATCTATATAATTTTTAAGACGAAATTAAATTTTTTATGTTAAAATTACACTAATTTCTAATTTCTCAAAAGTTAGAGAAATGAGGTTATAGTAATTTTAAATAAAACTCATGGTAAATTTGTGATTAATGATAAGGTGATAAACAAAAATTATTATTAATACCCTAGGAATGTTTTTTTTAAATAAATTTAATTAAGGACAAATTATTTTTATTTACAAAATATTTGCAAATAATAACAGAATAATAATAGTGAAAGTTTTGAAATTAATGACGAAATTCTATTTTTTATATAAATATGTAGATATATAAAATAGAAATGTTTATTATACTTTTAAACAAAAAATAAATAAATCGTGTTCTTTGTTAATTATTTATTCAATAACTTCGGAGCTTTCTTCTTCCGGATTTGTTTTTGTATTGAAAGATAAATTTTCTTCTGGTATACTGTATAATACAATTAATTTTTTTTTGTATTATTAAAAATAAAAACACAGCACAATTATTTAAAATGTAGTTTTTTTACACAAATTTTAATTCTTATGAAATATTATTAATTTATTTTTTTTCCTTTAATAACTCCTACACTGTCAAGTTTTATAATTGAAATAAAATTATAAATCGAATAAATTAATTAACTAACTTTTTAAAAGCCGCTTCTTCACAAGTCAATAAAGAAATAAATACAAAACAGAAACACAAAGAGGTAAGAAGAGGTAAGAAAAAAAATTCCATTGAAAAAAGTAAGTCTTATCCACCGACTTTGGAAGTCACATTAAAAATTATATGTAAAATGCGTAACACCTCTACAGTCTACACACACATCAATAGTTCATGCTATGATTATTTTATATATGAATTCCCTATTACCGACGAGGCAGCCATTTAATTTTTTTATTAGAATTTTTACCTAGAGTATGTATATAATATATATGCATATGTACTCAAGTTTTTACAAACCAACACACACCACTACGAGTCTCAAATTAATACCAAACCAATGTAATTTCAAATTATAATGTACATGTTTTTCGATTGTGTTAAACGTACCTACCTCCTTTTTTCCAAATTCCCGTGAATACAAAAGAAAACCAAAGATGAAATATTAAAATTTTAAATGATGATTTTCGCACATAGCTTTTAATATTTCCATTTATATTACGAATCTTTTATTCACTTATCTTTTTTTTACTGATTTGGCAATAAATTTAAGAATTTTCTATTTACTTGCACTGAGAAAATCATAGAAAATAAACAATTATTACTTTTTTTACAGTCCACAATTGAAAAAACTTTAAAGAAATACGACGTCCAAATTGGAATGCATTATTAATTATTATTATTACAGAAAAAGTAATTTCAGTGTGACCAATTACATCAATATGCACGACATTATAACACGAAAACACTTTTTGTTTCTACCCGGAAAGCCACCGGTCATAAGACCGCATTTAGATTATATATTTATAGCACTATTTTAAGCACTAAAACTCGAACGTCAAATTCTTTTTGATTTACATTTACTTTCATATTTTCTTGCGAGAATTTTGACAGCTAACCCTACCCTAATCATATAACCAAAATATAACAACAGAGAACAGAAAAAGCGGAAAAAAATAATCATTCATAACTTTAACTTATATGCTACTTTCAAGGGAATCGGTTATATGTAGGCGAAATAAATGCAATTTTATTTTCTAAATTATGGGTACATACATAAATTTCTTTAATGTTACATTTTATAAGTTAACAATTTAAAAAGTAAATTTATTGTAATTTTTGTTTAGTAAATTTTTTAGATATTAACTAAAATAAAAAAATAAATTTTTTTATTTCTTAAAAAAAAATCAAAATATTTATTAAACATATATATATATATATATGTATGTCATTTTGATATACATATGTATATATAAAAAATATATATGGAATGGATGGATACATAAAAATTATATATAAAAAAAATAAAAATTATATAAAAAAATGTATTTTTAATTTTATATATAAAATCAGAAGAAAAAAATATATATATGTATATAAAAAAATATACATACATATATATGTATATATATATATATATATATATCTGTATATATATATGTATATCCATATAAAAAAATATATACATATTTTTATATAATTTTTTTTTTTTTTTTATATAATTTTTATGTATCCATATATATTTTTTATATATATATTTTTTATATACCTATATAATAAAATGACATACATATATAATGTTTAATAAATATTTCGATTTTTTTTTTAAGTGGGCTCTTCAAAAAAAAATTTTAAATGCGCTCTGCAAAAATTTCGTTTTGGCATATTATTTGACATGGGTGTCAAGAAATTATAGCAAGAAAAAAAAAGCAAGAAAATTTTCTTGCTCGGGAAGTAATTCACCCGTCATATTTTTTCTCTTTCGCACTCACAAGAAAGAAAACGAACAAATATTGATCGTCAGAATTATAGTGCTATAAATAGATAATGTAAATGCACACTAATGTTCACAAAAAATTACAAATTCTGGTTGATTTGTCGACAGAAAATTGTCATATGAAAATTATGAAAAAGGTGGGCAGGGTTGACACGATTTTTGACATATGGGGTCATATTTGCCATTTTTTAGATAATAAATTATTGATATATTTATTGTTAAATTTGTCGTCTTTTGAAGGAGAAATAATTGACATATGTATTAGTCTTTTAATAGTACTTTTAATTAATGGAAATAATTTAAAAAAAAAATAAAAATATTTTTTTTTGTATATATTTTTTAATATTTATTAAAATAAAAGAATGTACATTAATTTATAAAAATAAAAATAAATTCATTTCTTTTCTTAAAAATAAAAAATAATTAAAATTAATTCAGGTATTAAAAATAAAATTAAAAAATCATCTGTCTCCTCAGTCCTCTTTCTTTTAAGATGATTTCTGTATCTTTCATCCGCTCTTTGTAAATAAAATTTTATATCCGCAACTCCGAAAAATTCCAAGTCCGGATAGATTTAACGGTATCTGAAAACTGCTTAAGTACTATTATGACTAATGATGTTTCAAAGTTGTATTCATGGCTTCGTAAAAATTGTAAAATACCAGTAAAAAACCTACGAAATATTCAATATCATTAAAGGTAATATTTTTAAATTTATTTAACTATTTTTTGTAAACTTTTTTCAAAATTCCAGAAACAGGAATGAAAAAATTTCCAACGGCCACAGACCATGCAACATCTTAATTATAACAAAAAGATGGCTCAATTACACAAATGACGGAATTCGTGGAAATAATAAAGAAAATGTGACCAATAATTAAATAATTAATTATGTGACCAATAATTAATTATTTTTTACAATCATTAAAAATGTACAAAATTTTTTTTAAATATTGAAAATTTAAAGTAGAGGTAGAATTGAAATTCCTCGAATATCTCGAATAGAGGTAGAATTGAAATTCCTCATATATATAAATATTTTTAAACTATAACTAAATTTAATTGAAATTCCATATAAATGTAAAGAGGTAGAATTTAAATTCCTGAAGTACCTAATTATTTGTGATTTTTAAAATATATGTATATATAAACAAATATTAAAATAAAATATTTATATTAATATTAAATTAAATTATCACCAAATCAACAAATTGCTTTTATTTTACTTCTATTTAAAAGAAGAAATTTTCAGTCTCGCCTGCGAATCACAATTTCGAGTCAAAATTGTTATACTTTTGCGAAGCAAAATTGTTATACTTTTGCGAAGCAAAATTGACATAATTTTGTTACAAAAATAATGGTAAATGGGTATTACAATTGCGAGCTGAAATTGTTTCACAATTTTGATTCAAAATTGTTTGATAATTGATAATTGACGAAAATTCTTTTAATATTAGGGGTGATTCTGTAAAAACTGCTATTTTAAAAACCTGCTAAGGTCCATATAAAAATTTAAAATTATGCTATCAATTTTGTCAATTTTTATATGGACCTCAGATTTTGAAAATAGCAGATTTCTACAGAATCAGAATCACCCCCATTATTTTAAAATTTATTTTTTATATTTTGATAAATATAAATAATATAAATAATTATAAATATAAATAATAAATAGCTAAAAAATTAAGTTATGTTCTTATTGGAAAACTTAATTTAATTTAATTAATTTAATAAATTTAATTTATTATTATTTAAATTTTGATATTTTCCGCCCTAACTAATTTAGTCAGTACAGAAAATATCAAAAAATAGCACAAAATTACAGCTCATTGAACAGGAAAAAGAACAGTTTAGATTTAGAACAGAAAATTTCAACAACAATTCCCATTGAACAGGAATTTGTGATATTTTCTGTTCTATATCCAAAAATATCAGCTCAATGAACAAAGCTTCCCAGAGAGAAATGACGTAGATACCAACGCGTAGGTATACGTACTCTGTTGGTATCGAGTGAGATAGATGGTCCGAGTGGTCCAAAATTGTTTGATAATTGACGCCGTGCATATGTCGCTGAGTTCATTTTCGAGTTAATTTTGACTCGCCTTGCTTGAAGGGTTGGTATTCATGATATTCACAACAGAAATTTGACGTTGACAGATTGACAAGAAACAACTTATAACCCAGTGAGAATGTTTATACCAACGTCGGCCCGACTTATATACCAACGCGTATGCCTGACACGATACATACTCTCCCATGGCAAACACACAGCCCCAGCAACCAAATGTGAAATAATTGTGACAAAAATATCACCAAAAAATGTGAATTGTCGACAAAAAATTGTCACAATACGGTGGAAAAATTGTGACTGTGGTTTACCCGAATTGCGACATTTTTATGACATTTTGGTCAGAAAAAGTGTGACATTTTTGTGGAAGAAATCGTCACAGATTTGTGAACAAAATTTTGACATTTTTGTGAACCAATTTGTCACAGTTTTGTGAACAAATTTGTCACATTTATTTGGACGAATTTGTGACAGTTTTGTGTACAAATTTTTCAAATTATTATGGTCAATTAAATAATTAAAAAACGTTTTTAAGGATTTGTTTATTTTTTATTTTCAATATCAATCCTATACTATAAAGAGTATAAAGTATACTTATGTATTTCAAAAACATTATATAAAGCATTTTCAGGCCTCTTATTATCTTCTATTACTTTCATCAATACCTTCTTCGACTGATTTCATAGTTTGTAGAATATTCATTTGATGATATCGGAGCTCATCTACAAAAAAATACAATAAAATAGATAATAAATAATGTAAAATTTAATTTTTCTTATTGCTACAAATTCAAAATAATTTTAAAAAATACCTTTAAAAGTTTCAGCACAAATCTTTTTTTTTATTATCACAAAGGAATAACATTGATTTTATTCTAGAACAAAATCTTATGCGTCATAATATTATATCAATAACAATCAAAATCTTATGCGTCATAATATTATATCAATAACAATCATTTGAAATTTTAAAAAAATTATGTGACAAAAGATTCACAGTAATTTCACAAAAAAATGTCGAAAAATATATGTGAATTCTTTGTGACATTTGTGTCACATTTCGTTGTGACAAAAAAATATTCACAAAATTGTGCACAAAAATGTCACAAAAATTCCACTAAAAAATGTCGAAAAATATTTGTGAATTCTTTGTCACATTTTTGTCACATTTCGTTGTGACAAAAAATATTCACAAAATTGTGCACAAAAATGTCACAAAAATTCTACAAAAAAATGTGGTCACAGTTTCTGGCTGCTGGGGAGGCCACTTCCGCTGACGGTGGTACTGACGCGTAGGTATCGTGTTGGGTATTGTAGTTTATTTATTTTACGGCAGGTGGCTCAAAGAATGTTCATATTGCAATTTCCTTTTTTTTATTGAAAATTAAAAAATTGAAAATATTTTTAATTTTTTTTATTATTTATTATTAATTTATTTAATATTACATATATTGGATATTAGATTTCTTAATTAATATAAAATTATATATTTAGATTTTTTTTGCTGAAGGCTTTCAAATTTATTATATACATATTATTTCTTATAAATACAAATTTATATTTAACTACTATTACTATACATAATTTTATCACATCGTATTTACAATTTACCACAATTATTCATTATAAAGTTAATTAGTATACATTCAATAAATTATTTTTTTAAATTTGATTACAATTTTGCAACTTAAATAGTTGCATATTAAATTAAATACTGTCATTATATTATTTTAATTATAAATAAAAATTAAAAAATTAATTTGCCAGTGAGCTCGTCCTTCATCCATTTTGCCAGTCCAGTATTTCCTAGGTTTTATTAAGTTAGAACATTTATTTCTGAAAATAATTAATAAATTGTATATTAAGTTTGCTACATATATTAGAATTTCAATGAATTTTTTGGTCTTGCTTTGTTATACATACATACATAATTTTTTTTCTCCATAAAATTCCAAAAGAAATTCATCTGCATTTCAACAGAACAAATAAAAACTTAAGAATACAATTTATAATTATTACAATTAAAAATGAAATTTTATTGTAAATTAAATATACAAAATACAAAATTTTAAAAATACTCTACAACTAAAATCACCATATAAAGACACAATTGTTTTTCTCTGACATCTTTATTTTGTTTTCAAAGTAGACTTTTCGTCCAATCCATACGAATCGGGTGAAAATTGGTATAGTGTCAGGCTGACGAGTTGATATCAAATCGAGAAAAGAGTTTGATTATCTTCTATCTCACTCGGACCATCTATCTTACTCGATACCAACAGAGTACGTATACCTACGCGTTGGTATATATTATATACCAAGTTGGTATATACGTCATTTCTCTCTGGGAAGCTTTGTTCATTGAGCTGATATTTTTGGATATAGAACAGAAAATATCACAAATTCCTGTTCAATGGGAATTGTTGTTGAAATTTTCTGTTTTAAATCTAAACTGTTCTTTTTCCTGTTCAATGAGCTGTAATTTTGTGCTATTTTTTGATATTTTCTGTACTGACTAAATTAGTTAGGGCGGAAAATATAAAAATTTAAATAATAATCAATTAAATTTATTAAATTAATTAAATTAAATTAAGTTTTCCAATAAGAACATAACTTAATTTTTTAGCTATTTATTATTTATATTTATAATTATTTATATTATTTATATTTATCAAAATATAAAAAATAAATTTTAAAATAATGGGGGTGATTCTGATTCTGTAGAAATCTGCTATTTTCAAAACCTGAGGTCCATATAAAAATTGACAAAATTGATGGCATAATTTTAAATTTTTATATGGACCTTAGCAGGTTTTTAAAATAGCAGTTTTTACAGAATCACCCCCAATATTAAAAGAATTTTTTTTAAACAGAATATTTTATTATTTTTTTAAGTAAAAAAACTTAAAATAAATAAATTGTTTACTAAAAAATATTACAATAAAAAAAAATGACTTTAAAATTACTATTTTCAGCCATTTGAAAAT
This sequence comes from Empis stercorea, assembly GCA_949752835.1. NCBI lineage: Eukaryota > Metazoa > Arthropoda > Insecta > Diptera > Empididae > Empis > Empis stercorea. The sequence goes on from OX457088.1 coordinate 28,159,435, forward strand.
ATATTATAATATTATTAATATATTATTTATATTATAAATTGTTAACAATAACTTACCTGAGTAATTTGAAAGATTTTCTTGAATTAAATTATATAAATGTAATAATTTTAAATTATATTAAAATTTTCCGATGACATCAAAACCAAAACTTTTAACTAATAAACAAATATGGCTGTACTGTGTCGGTCGATTATCATTAAATTTCAGAGCCAAACACAATGCCAGCTTTAGCTGTAACTGTAACTTTAAAAATTTTTATATATGAAAATCAATAGAAATAAGCTTTGAGAAAAAGAGCTTTTCATATATAAAAACTTTTTTAAAGTAAAGAGCCAAACACAATACCAGCTTTAGCTGTGACTGTAAAGCTTGGGCTACAATGTGCCGATCGGTTCGGTACCGATCAGTTCAGTAATTTCCAAATTTGACGTCTTCATATATTTTGTATGGAAAATCGATTGGATTCGAAAAAAAAATTTTTATATATGAAAAGCTCTTTTTCTCAAAGCTTATTTCTATTGATTTTCATATATAAAAATTTTTTTAAAGTTACAGCATTGTATTTATATTCTCTATAGTAGTGACACGGTCGTTGCTTAATTAGGAATGAAGATGTCGCTACTTGTACCATTTTGAAAATTTGCATAAATAAAATCTTTCAGAATGATAAAAATATTGAAAATTTTTGTCTATTATATAAAAAACACATTAAAAAAATTTTTTAAATCAATTTATCAAGATTTTATTAACTTTTAAATACTTTTTTAAATTATTTAAATTTTGTATGGAAAATAATCAAATTTGTGTCTATGATATACATTTTTTTGATTTGAATATGCGATAATCATACATATTTTTAGAGAATTCTCAATTTAAATTCTCTTTTATATGCATGTGCTATTTTTAGAATTAGATTCATGCATAAATAATATGACGTTTTTCTGTATTTTCTTTTTCTTTGAGATTTAAAAATACTATTTGAATAGAAATTTATATTTTTTATTTTTTACTTATTTATGTACATTGTTATTTTGTTGCAACATTTCTTTTGCATTGTTGCATTTATAGAATTAAAATAGGAATACATATTTACCTTGTTTCCATGACGAGTTCAACTCGAGTTGAACTCGAGTTAGCGTGCATGGAAACAGGGGTTGAGTTGGAATGGAACGAATAATTGATGGTTCCATTTCAACCCCATTTCAACTCAACCCAACTCAACTCTGTACATGGAAACTAGGTAATTGAGATATTAACAGAAAAAAATTGGTTTACATAGAATATTATGTAGAATAGATAAAATTTAACGTGACCGGATAAATGCGCACACGAAATTTGCGCACACGAAAAATGCGCACAGACATATCTGCGCACACGAAAAATGCGCACACAGAAATTTGCGCACACGGAAATTTGCGCACACGGAAATTTGCGCACACGGAAATTTGCGCACACAGAAAAATGCGCACATAGAAAAATGCGCACACAGAAAAATGCGCACAAGGAAATATCCGCACATGTGAATAATAAAGGATTTATTGTTTTATTAAAATATTAAACATAATTGGAGGCAATTTACAATAAAAAGATCAACATGAATACTATTATTATATAAAGAAAATGCAAAATATACTTTATAATAATAATAAAAATGAAATACTTACATATATACTTTTACTTTATTAGGTTAAGTTAATCATATCAAAAAATTAATATAAATAAATAAATAAAGTTGATTTAAAAAAAAAATTGTTATATGGACCTACATATTAAATTTATTTATTAATAAAATAAAAATTAATTAAGTAAAATTTAAAAAAATGAATTAAAATATTAAGAATTTTTATAAAAAAAACAGGTCAAATCGAAGAAATTGACAATGAAAATATTAAATCTCTGGTTTTTATGTTTTTCAGATGAAATAAGTAAAATTTATAAAAATATGAATTAAAATATAAAATATTAAATTAACACAGGCAATTTTTATGACAAACTAAGGTAAAATATAATAATATATTAGAATATAATTTAATATATACATTTGACCTGTTTTTTTATAAAAATTCTTAATATTTTAATTCATTTTTTAAAATTTTACTTATCTACTGAAAAACGTAAAACCCCGAAATTTAATATTTTCATTGTCAATGGCTTAGATTTGAATTTTATAGCATTTTTAAATTTTACTTAGACTTTTAAGACGTTTTAATATTTTGAAAGAAATTAATTTTTATTTTATTAATAAATAAATTTAATATGTAGGTCCATATAACATTTTTTTTTTAAATCCACTTTATTTACTTATTTATTTTTTATTTATTGCATTTTCTTTATATAATAATAGTATTCATGTTGATCCTTCTATTGTAAATTGCCTCTAATTATGTTTAATATTTTAATAAAACAATAAATCCTTTATTATTCCCATGTGCGGATATTTCCTTGTGCGCACTTTTCTGTGTGCGCATTTTTCTATGTGCGCATTTTTCTGTGTGCGCAAATTTCCGTGTGCGCAAATTTCCGTGTGCGCAAATTTCCGTGTGCGCAAATTTCTGTGTGCGCATTTTTCGTGTGCGCATTTTTCATGTGCGCAAATTTCGTGTGCGCATTTTTCGTGTGCGCAAATTTCGTGTGCGCATTTATCACCGAACCAAAATTTAATATTAGTGGTCTTCACGACCTAAATATTTTTTCTTGATATTTTGATATTTTGATATTTTACGAAATAACGAGTTTTGATTGGTTGAAAAAAATATTAAAATATCACGATAGTGTCAAAAAAAATATCAAAAAATACATGCCGCTGGGCATGTATTTTTTGATATTTTGATATTTTGATATATATGTCAAAATACTACTGTCACAAATTTTCTGTTTTGAAATTTTAAATTTTATTTTGTGTTGTATTGACGAGGATTATTGTTTATTCAAATTAGTATTGCAGTGTAAAATTAGTATTATTACATATTTACTCATTTTTCCTTAAATTTTGCCCATTCTAATTTTTAACAATATTTGTTTAAATTATTTCAGTGCTACCAGATTATATAAATATGTAAAATAAACGTAAAAACATGAAATATTCAGTACTGCCAGACATAAAATGTAAAAAAAAATATCAAAATATCTCAGGCACCAAAAACAGGTGTTCACGTAATTTAAAAAAAAAAATATCAAAATATCAAGAAAAAATATTTAGGTCGTGAAGACCACTATTATTAATTATTCAATGGATAAAATATTTAAAATCTCCTTTTTTAATTATTAAAAAAGGATGGATAAAGAATCTATAACATGGGAAATTTTAAGGACACTGAATAGTATCTACAACACAAACTTATTTTGATATGAATATCATATAGATATAGTACATAAATATATAATATTTTCGAGTCAAAATAGTTTTTTCAAAAACAAAATAGTAGCTATTTTAAAAAAATCTAATAATCCTTTTTTAAATTTCAAATTAGTCTTTTTGCTAAATTTTCCCAAAAATAATATTATCGAATCTTTATATATATACATATATAAATATTATATATATATATATTTTATATATATAAATATATATAAAGATTCGATAATATTATTTTTATTATATATATACATGCATATGTATATGATAGGATATACACATTATGTACCTATACCTATCAACTAATTTATTAGAATTAAATAACTTCAAAAATATTTCTATAAATTTTATTTTAAATCAAAATCATTCGCATAATATTGCTCAAATAGAATTTACGCATTTATATTATACGGTATTTCTATAATAAAAAAATTCAACAAAAAATTCAAAAAAAAAATCCAAAATACAAAGCTATGAGAAAATCAAATTCTTTTCTCTCAATTTTTAATATCCTTATCCATCGCCACAACCCGAAACTCCACCAAATATGCAATCATGTTAAAATTAACATCAAGGTTGCAATCCTTGAACATGTAGCGCCAGAAAAAAAAGTGGCCTAGTGAAACACTAAATTCCTATTTTCAGCCATGCAGTTTCGTGTCACTACTATAGAGAATATAAATACAATGGTTACAGTCACAGCTAAAGCTGGCATTGTGTTTGGCTCTTTGCCCTCCAATTTTGAAAAAAAAACCAAAATCCAAAGAATTCAAAAACTAAATTAATGCTATCTCTTTCTCTATACTGTATACTATATATTTATATCCCTTTCATCATTCTTCGTTGAAAAGTCAACTACATTTCAACGTTACCTTATTTTATACTGGGTTGTGTCTTGTGATGCTTCTGTAGGTTTTCCTGTAGGAAACCTGATAGAAAAATTTTGTAGTAAAATGTCAAAAAAATGTCAACAACGATGTATTTATCAACTTTATTACTTTTTTTAATTTATAGATTTTTGTCAATAATAATTCTATCAAATTGAAAATAAAGTTAAAATATGATTGTAATTAATTTAAAATTTCTTTTTAAAAAAGTGAAGAAATACTTCCTTATTCCATAAAGCTTGAAAACAATATTGTTGATTATTACAAATTTTAAATTATTTGGGATTGTGACCATATTAAACTGCATATAAAATAATGATCCCTTGGGTACGTGAAAAAATTGCAGAACGTCGTATTAAATGGAAAACACGTAATGATCCAACAAACACTGGGACAAGTAGTTCTTTACAAAATTCTCCTAGTCATCGGGATGATCATCGTCAAAGTTCAACGTCAAAATTGTAAGTCAAAATAATATTTTTATAACTATTTTACATATATTTAAAATTTTCAATGACGTCGTCAACATAAAAAATTAAAAAAAAATGGAAAAACTTATGAATATATTTCGTAAAAAGTGTTTAAGATTACAGAAATTTATAAACGTCATTTTACTAACATCATGTCTTTTAGTAGATCTTCAATATCTTCAACAGAATCTAAAAGGGATTCTGAACAACAGCCAAAAGATAAAATCAAAATTCGTATATTAAGTCAAAATGCTCGTGTTATTATACTACAAACAGCAACAAATAAAAAATTACTTGATTTAAAACATGAGGCCTTAATTGAATTCGCTGAAGATTCAGCTGCATTACCATTATTTGCATCTGATGTTAGACAATTAATACCAAAATATCGTTTCGTTCGACCAGATAATGAAAATGGACAAAATTTAAATGAAAATTTAACAATAGCACAATTAAATATAAATGATAATGAAACACTTATGCTAAATGTACGTCGCACAAATACTGCCATTTATCGTTTGCGACCATTAACTGAAATTCATGGGCCTGGTACCGATGAAATTGAAGCAGCTACAAGAAATATACCAAATCAAGAGACACCAGCACGTAGAGTTAACATTAATGATTTAGTAATGCAGTCGGATGTAAGAAAAAAAAATATTATTTATACATATTTAAATAAATAAAATAATTAAATATTTTTTGGTAAAAATTTTCATTTTTAGATTCAATTTGATGTTCGTAAAGTTCTTATATCATTAGCACTAGAATCCGCATATGTTATTGGTGTTGGACCATATGCATCACGTTTAATATTAATGCTAAAACAGAAATTAATAAATAAACGAAATCATCAAAGTGATACATTGCAGTGCCTTGTTGATATGGGATTTCCAAGAGATAAAGCACTTCACGCACTTAAAGTCAGAAAGTAAATACATTTATTTTATATTAAAATTGGTAATTAATTGTATTTTATTTAAAGTGGAGTATATTCCTCAGCTTTAGAGTGGCTGATAGAACATCAAAGTGAAACATTAGTACAGAGTTATGATAGTAATTCAGTAATTGCAAAGGTTCCATCAAATTTAAGTCAAACGAATGTAAGAGTTTACTTATATATTTAATAACATTATAATTTTTTTTTCTTATTTAAGAGTTCTGTTGAAAATATAGAAGCATTATTAAAAATTATCCGAATTTATAGTCACCGAGAGACATTACCTTCACAAGATGTAATAAATAATTTAAAAGAAATGGGTTTTTGTGAACCAGAAGTTTTAGATGCCTTAAAGCATACGCATAATAATCAATCGGCAGCATGTGAATGGTTATGTGGTAATCGAAGTAGTAGTTTAATGGAATTACGTGAAGGTTTATCTCCAGAATCGCCAATATTAAAAGCTATGATGGAGTCACCTGAAGTTCAAATTAGTCTTGGTAATCCAAAGGTTTTTATAGGTAATTTATTTATAATAATATTTCTTTCTATAATTATTTCTAGTTTAAATTTTGTTTTAGCTTACTTATCAATGTTAGAAAATCAAAATGCTTTATCAATGTGGTTGGGCGACAGTGATACATCATCAGTAATATCACATATCCTGCGTAAATATCATGAAGAAAAACATATTTTAGGTATTAATCAATTTAACGCAACAAGTTTTCGATAATATTTGGATTATTATTTAAACCTATTTTTTTTGTTCAAAAAATAATATGCATAGAAAAAAAAAACAGAAAAACAATTTATAATTACATAGTTAAATATATTCTTATTTACATAATTAAAAAATTAATAGTGGTACAAATCGAAAGACAAAGATTTAAAAAAGAATATTAAAGGTAATTTGATATTTTGCATCATTTGAGTTTTATACCTGAAAACAACATAAAAGTTTAAATTAATTGAAAATCAAAAAACTCTTATGAATAAATAACGCATTTAATTTATATTAAAATAAATGTTAAGAATATAAAAAAACACGAGACTTATGATATATTCAGCTTAACTGGAAAATTTAAAAGAAAAAAAATTAGTAAAATTATATAGAAACAAAATAAATGTAATGGAAAAAAATATATTATGTTAGCAAATATTGTAGATTTTACTATGTTAAACAGTAATATTTTGGTTGTGAATATTTTTAAATTAAAATAATTGCTTGTGAGTTAAGTCGTAAAATGTTACACAAATCATGACAAGAAACTTTGAAATTATATGTTTAGTTCTAAATGTATAATTAGAAGTGAAAGAAATAAACTTAGAATTCGGTCTAACGTCTAAATAATATCGTCGCTATTCACCTGTCCTGATTATTTTAAACTCATATTCACAGGTTCTAACTAACTCCTGAGTATCTTATTTGCAGTTGAATATTTCTCTAGATGGTAAGGCAGTATTAGTTTATGTGAATAATAAATTTAAAACTATTATGTCATTGTATTAATTTCTAGCAATACTTAACAATTGAAATATAGTTGTCAATTAACGAATTATATAATATACAATTTATTTTAATTTGCTAACGCGCACCGCATCTTTCACTTATTTTTATATTTACAAATATTTTTAATTATTTTACTAATCCCCTTTGAAGTTATATTAATTATAATATGAATGCCGAAAAATTGTTATATCACTTTGCGCTTTTTATGGGCTCATTAGATAAAATCTTTATTAGTGTTATTTATATTTATATATAATTGTATGCCAAATTTTTTTTAAATAATTAAAAAATATTATTAAAAATAACAACGATAAAAAAAATAAATAAATTATATACAAATATTCAAAGTTTCTATAAAATTATGAGGAAAAAAAATCTCGATCAGTTAAAGTTAATTTTTAATAAAGAATTATTATTATTAATTTTTAATAAAGAATTATTATAATTAATAAAGAATTATTATTGTGTGATTAAATATATCTATAAAATTTTATTGCCTTAGATGAAAATTGAGAACAAAAAAATTTAAATATAATAGTGATTAAATAACATAAAATTAACAAATATTAAATTTTAAAATGAAATATTCACATATTGAAAAAGATATTTAAAAAAAAGTTTTTTTTTCTTTGAAAAATCTAATCAATTCCATTAATGACAAAAATTAAAAAAAACAATTATCATTGATTAGTGGCCTCCAAATATACATAAAAAATTCACCTCAAAGTTATAAAAATAATTCCAACTAATGCACGAATTCCACCATAAAATTCGATTTTGAAATTTTTTAAAAGTAATTATAAAAATTATTAAAAATTTGAAGATGTAAAAAATTAAATTTTAAATAAAATAGAAAAAAAAATCGAAATAAGATAAATAATGTTTTATATTTAGGACAATCATACCAATAATAATAAAAAAATGTTATTGGAACTGAAATGGTTTTTAATTTAATACGTTTAAAGATTTTTTTAATCATAACAATAAAATGTTCATATTGAATTGTCGAGCTACATAAAACGATTTCTAAATACTTACTTACAAATCTAAATAGCCCTTTTGCCAGTCAACCTTTAAATATATTTTAATTTTATTAAATTCGAATGATACATTAACAAAATTAACACCATTTTATTTTAACTTAAATATATTTTAATTTTATTAAATTCTAATGATACATTAACAAAATTAACACCATTTTATTTTAACTATAGTAAAAGCAATGTTTTTTTGTTTTTTTTTTTATTTTTTTTACTCATTTATTAAATAAATTTTTACTGAGGTTATACAAATTAAATTAAAAATTCACGAAAAAAAAGACAATAAAAAACATATTAAAAAATCTCTTATGAATTTAAAGTTTTGGATAATATTTCATCGATCTAAAAGAAAAAGAAGCAAAAAAAAAACTTTTAATATAAATTTTAATATAAATGTTCCGTAACTAGTGATTTAAATACTGATTACTCTTATTAACAAAAAAGTTATTTTTAGTCATATGTTTATTAAAATGGAAATTAGAAAACATAAAATAATAGTGAAAAATAACTTAAATATAGGTATTTAATAAAATTAATTGTGAGAAAAAAAACTCATTCAATATGAATGATATACATTTCTTACGGGTACAAAAATATTTAAGATCACTTTCCCACATTTACACTCACTCATTCATACAATAATTTTTACAAATTTTATAAAAAAACAAATATATTCTTTTCCGTTTTCTGGCAATTGTCTATATGAAAATGATATATATATATATATGTATTGAATTTTTTTAATGAGAATTTGAATCAATTATTATGTTATTTTATATGTTAAATAGATTTTGGTGTTGTTAACTTTGTGCATATACATTATTTTTGTTTAGTTATTTTTAGTCTTCTTTTTGTAATTGCATTTCCGTTTCCATATTATTTCTAACATTTTTTAGTACAACATGTGTTTTAACAATTTGCTGACGAATACCACGTTCAACTTGTTCCTTTTTCTGATTAGCAGTGCGTAATAATTTTAATGTGTCTTCATATAGACGACGTGTGCGTTTTAATTTATGCCTTAATTCAACATTTTCTTGAAATACCTTAGCACATTCATGATCATCTGATAAAATTTCGTTCGATTGTTGTGGATTATTTTCTTTATTCGTATCGGTATTTCCAGTAATATTATCTATAAAAAAAATTAATAAATTGATAGAATTCCATATTATAAATATACATATAAAGTAAAATTCAACTCTACCTTGTTTGTCGTCGATATTTGTTTTAATTTCGTTTAATTTAATTTTTGAATTTTGTGGATTATTTGCAACTCCTTTAATACAAACACGACCAGGATCACTTTCAATACCTAAGTCTGGAGACGAATTTTCTAATCTCTGTGCATTAACTGTTATTATTTTATTTTCTGTATTATTTGGTATTTCTTCAGAAGTGTAACCAGATTGACCATCACTACCACTTGTTGCTAATAAATTACCAGTTGTATTAGTTGCATTATTGTTGTTGCTTGCATTAATTAATTTCTTATTTAGATAATTATTACTTTTCTCTAATTGATTAATCTTTTGTTTAAAGCTTAACATTTCATTTTCTGCTATTTCTAATTCTTTAGTTAAATCTTGAACACGATCTTCTAATTTAAGTTTTTCATTTGTAGCTTTTGTACGTTCTAAAGCAGCTTTTGAAGCTACCAATGTAGATTCATCTAATAATTTCTTTAACGAACGCATTGATTTCTCATGTTCAATTAAATTTGATTTTATTTCAGCTTCATTTTCATTTAAATATTCAATTGTACTTTGTGCTTCAGATAATTTTTTCTGGACTAATTCTAAATCTTTCCGTGAATCTTCATAAATTATACGTGATATCCAATCACGTTGTAAATATTCCTGATGTTTATATTCTTGTTGCTTTAGTTTAATTTCTAAATTATTTTGTAAATCTTTTTGTAATTGATTAAATTTGATTTTTTCATCTGCTTTTATTAATTCTAAATTTTTCTCATATTTTTGTTTGAGTTCATCAATTTCACTTTTAAGCGATTCAATTTGTATAGCAGCAAGTTTTGCTTCAACATTCAGTTTATCACGATCTTCCTTAATTTTTTCAATAAATTGTGATTTATCAAGAATTTCTTTTCGTAAATTCTCTTCAATATCTTTGAATTTTTCGTATTCCACAGATTGATTTTTAAATGCAGCAATTTCTATTTCTAATAATTCATTAACATTTCTATATTCATTCAATTCTCGATTAATATCCAACATTTTAAGATTTTCCCTTTTCAATCGATTATCGGCATCGACAAGTTCACATTGAATCTCCAATATTTTATTATCTTTTTGTACAATAATTTCCTCAAGTATATTAATTTTTTCTAATGTCTTTGATTTTGAACGACGATTTATATCTGTTTCACTAGCAGTACTTGAATTATTTACATCTTCTTTAGATTTCTTAATTTTTGGAAATGAATTTAATTCTTCTAAACCAATTCGGGCAAATGATACATTACGATCTGGTTCTGACCATGTTTCAGATTCTGAATGGTTTTCTAATTGAATTGGTAAACTTTTACGATCCTTTTTCATTGAATCATTTATTTTATGCTTTTCGAGTTCTTTTTTCAAAGCTTGGACTTGTGCTTTTAAAATTTCTACTTGTGATTGGGTACCAGCTGTATCAGCAGATATTGTATTTGTAGAACAGTTTATTTGATTTAATAGTTCATGGGAATTAAAGGTTTTATTTTCTTTATTTTCAATATTACTGTTACCTAAAATACCAGAAATACTACTTAATTGAATTAAACTAGATTCATTTAAAGATAATCCACTTATTGACATGGACATATGGTTTAAACTTCTTGAAAGATCTAAACTACGATCAATAGCTTTTCGCATTGCTCGACGTCGGTCTGATGCCAAACCATTGAGCACATCTTTATGTTGTAGTAATGAATCTAAAAATCCGGCTAATTCTTCAAGCCGTTGAGTTAAAATTGTACAACCATCAGAACATTCTTTACGCCATTTATTTGCTTGGTCAGCATCTAATTTAACTTCAATTAATTCTTTTTTTAACTGTTGTATAACTTCAATTGAATCAATTGAATTTAAATTTTCTAATATATTAATGATTTTCTTTTGTAAAAATTTATTCTGTTCAATAATTGCAGAATAATCTGAATCGCTAAATGATCGCTTTAATTGATCTGTGAATATTATATTGGTGGGACTTGATGAACATAATTTATTTGAATTTAATATACTAAAAATTTTTGAAAGACGTTCAATTAGCCGATTTTTTTCCCATAATTCTTTATTTACCAAAGTCTACAGAAATAAATATTTATAAATTTGTTGTAATATATTTGGAAATACTATTTTAAACACACCTGTAAATTGGACGTTTTTTTCTTAACTTCTTCCTCCAACTTTTTAATTTGTATATCTTTTTCTGCAATAACTTTTTCACCACACTGAGAAATTTCAATTATACCTTCTGAATCACTTAAAGATCTGCACAATGCTGTGGAATTAGTTTCGTATGTTGTCTAGATGAAAAGAAAATAAAGATTTTGTTTGTTGCATTTTAAATAAAAATCAAAAATATTTCTAAAGAAAATTATTAAATAAAAGTATTTTATTAATATTTTAAAAATCATAAAATTATCATAAATTAGATAGAGTAAATAAATAAAATAAAATATATATAAGTAAACATATTTAAATATTGGAAAAGAAAATATCTATTAAAGAGTATTTTTAATTCGATTAGTTTGATTCAACAATTTGTTCGTGCATTTCAATAACTTGCCACAATAAAATTTCAAATTAAATTTTAGATCATATAAAAACTTCAAAATAATATTCACCTCTTTAACTTGACTTATATTCTCTGGTGAATTCTTTAATAAACAGAACGATTTTTTATTAGGAAATATGTAAAAAAAAAATTGTAATTAGAATGTTCTTATTTATTTACCTTTTTCAGTCTATTATTTTCATTTTGTATATCTGTAATTGTGATCATTAATTTTTGTATAGTTTGACAGGCTTTTTCATTAGACATACTATGTCTTTTTATTTGCTCCTCAAGCTCATCAACAAGACAAATTTTATCAGCTAGTTTGACTTTATATTCGTGTACTTCATCACGTAATTTTTGTGTCTAAAATATCATAAAAACATATTTTTGTTTCAAGTATTTTTTTAAATATACATATATATAATTAAATATTGTAGTATTAGAAAAAAGATATACCATCATAATTCAAAATAAATGTAAGTTTACAGACAAGTTTAGATATCTTACGTATTCCTTTATATTTAAATAGTTTTTAATTTGGCGTTATTTTCAAATTAAACTTGGGAAAAAAATCTAACTTTTTTATTAAGTTCAATTTTAAAAAAAATTGAGTTATATATTTTTCTTATAGTATAATATAGCGTTCCCATTGAAATTACATTGTCGTTTTGCATATAGGATTGTATGACAAAATAACTTGACGGAAAAAAAATTGGTAATGTATTTTTATTTTTACATAAGAAAAGTTAAACTACATAGATTTCACTTTTTCATTAAATTTTCATAATAAAGTTAGGCTTGACTTTTTCATAATTGTGGCGCATTTCATATGAAATATTCATGTTATTTTTTTTTCATTGTTGCGACAATTTATTTTGAATATATTAAAATTCAATTATAAATTAAAATAAAAAGTATATATTTTCTTTAATTAAATAAATATTTGGAACTTTAAAAACACTAAATAATATCAGTGAATTTGCAATGTACATTTGCCTACAAAACAATTGAATTTTCATAAGTTAATGAAAATTCAATGGGAACGCAATTATAAAGTTAGTGCAAAAAGACAATGGAATATGACAATGTAAATTTAAATTAAATAGGAACACACTAGCTTTGTTCATTGAGCAGAAAATATCAAAAAATATCGAAAAATATCACAAATCTGATCAATGAGCAAAATTTGTTGATATTTTCTGTTCTGTTCTTTTTGCCAGTTGAGCTGACATTTTGTGATATTTTTGGATATTTTTTGATATTTTCTGTACTGACTAATTAGTGGCGAAAAATATCACAAAATTATTTTTCAAAATTTATGCGAATTTTCTGTCAAAATAAATTGTTTGTAAACAAAAATAAAAAAATTGTTGTAAACAAATAATAAAAATTGAAATAATGAAATAAATTAATTTCTTTAAGTTTTCCAATAACAACATAACTAATTTTTTTAGCTAACTATTTATTATTTTTATTTATAAAATAAAAATATGTATCAAAATATAAAAAATAAATTTTAAAATAATATTAAAAGAATTAAGAATAATTAAAATATGATTCCCATTGGCGAAAACTAGGTTAACGGGCGAAACTAGTTCCCAATTTTTCCCCTGTTTTATGTCAAAATGTGACATAAACTGACCCTAGCATGTCCCAGTGCGATTTTTGACGTGGTTTTTACGTAAAAACGACGTTTATGTTTAACGTTGAACGCACGTTGAAAGACCGTCAAATGCCCATATAAAATTTTCAACGATGTCCGCAAATTTCAGTACATTTTTTAAATTTTCAACGTGCTTATTTGACGTCAAAAGAACGTTTAACACTAGACGTTAAATTTACGTGGATCATTCAACGAACTAATAAATTTGTATTGCGAATTTTGTACTTCTGAAAATTGATTTTAAAATAAAATAACACCAAATTCCAATTTGCCATAATATATTTATTTATTTATCACGTTTTTTATATAATACTATAAAAATAAATACTTTAGAAAATAAAATATAATTAAAAAAGTTAATAAAAATTACAGTCTTTAAATCCGTTTAGACTGATGATTTTACTTCGAAGAAGTATAGAAATAAAAAAAAAATTAATTAGAGTTAATTGTCGCCTTTTTAACTCTTTGAAAACGCCTCTGCCGAGCAGCCAGCTTTTGGGCCCTAATTGATGTGGCATATCCCTTTTTGCAATTATATAGCCCACCTAACCAAGCACCTGCAAATTTAAAAAAAAATTAAAATTAGGTTGCTATAACAAATATTGGAAAAAGTTACCTTTTGCCTTTTGGATATATTAAATTTAGGCATTTTTTATAATATAAATTAAACGAAGCACCACACTCAAAAAATTTATTTAAAAAAATATAACAAATAATTACCTTCACAATTTAACTATTTTCAACAAAGAACAAAAACAAACTAAATGAAATGCCGTAATATTCAATTTGACAAAAAACTTTGCAAAAATAGTACACAGAAAATCGTCATCGTCAAATTATCAACGTTCATTTCACGTGAAATAAGCAAGTCAAAACTACGTCGAACATTTTACGTAAAAAGTTTTTTCGCTGGGGTATTATTGGGAATTTGACATTTCAAAAAGTGCGAAACCAGTTCCTTTATTCCGTCATCTTTTTAACCTTATTTTTTTTTCAGGTTCAATTTTCCCCTTCAGTTTATTCCACTCAGCGGCGGCTCGTCATATTGGGCAGGGTGGGCTAAGCCCAACCTGAATTTACAGGAAAATGCTACAAAATATTCATTTAAAATATATTATAAAAATGAGCAAAAAAAATTCAAATTTTTTTTTAAATAAATGTCATATAATATACGTGTATATAATTTTTTCCATCGAAATTCGTACACCACTGCTGCGAAATATAATATGTATATAAAAATATAATCTAAAATCTAAATATGAATATGAACGCTAAAATACAAATATATTATACTAACACTACATAACTTTTTCATTATAAAAATACAACTACTCTTTTCTCTTTACTTCATGGGCTAATTGAAATTTGCCCACCTTATTATACTAATTTTATACAAAACAATTTTGCGTATGTGTTGAATTTTGTATGGATCAGGCTGGGCTAATTTAAACTAGCCCACAAAGACCACGTGTTCCCCATAGAAATGCGAAATATTTGTAATTGCTATATGATTTTCAGAATTTTATTTTTTTTCTATAGATGAAAATTATTAAAATATTTCCATTATATGAGCAAGCAATGTCAATTTTCAAATATTTTAAACCAAAATACCAGGCGCGCATATTTTATAATCAACACTATTGAGTTGAGTTATTTCCTTCTCCTATATTACAAAATTTATATTGAGAAAAATATATCATGGGATAGAAAATCTCTTGTCCATAGAAGAAATATTCCTTATACTGAAAATTTGCATGAAATATTTTTCATTAAAAAAAAGAGAAATATATCATCGTGGGCTAGAAAATCGCAGCCCCTAGAACGAATAATTCATTTGAGTAAAAATTTGCATGAAATATTTATTTCGTTATATAAATATTTTGTATTAAAAATAAATAAATATATCTTCATGGGCTAGCAAATCGCAGCCCATAGCAATAATTTTATCGCTTATATTTTAAATTCCCTCAGTAGACAAAAAATTATTTAATTATAGTGTGCTCTAACATACGAATTAGAACAAAATTTTTAAAATTAGTACCAGGCGATCATAAATTTCAGAAAGTAACAATTTTCTTCTTAGTTGAGAAAACTTAAGACAATTGCATACAAATATAACTATTCAAATATGTATGGAGTGTGCCATGATTTTCGTTTATTTAGCTCGATTTTTTTTGTCTAATTTTTTTTGTGTATAATATGTGATTTATTTTTCTTGTGTGCATAGCATATGCATAATGATTTTTTTATTGGAAAGAAAATGAGAAACATATTAAGATGCCAATGTGATTAACTCACTAATGATTAGCTTAGATGCCAATGTGATTAACTCACTAAAACGAAAAATTCAAAAGGTTGTATATTTAATAACCTCAAATCTTTGCTTTTCATAACAAAACTTTTTCCTTTAGCCCACCCAGAACTTTTGATCACGGTCCGCCACTGATTCCACTACATAATACCATTTTTCTTTGGGAAACCTAGGTTATTTAAACCCGCTGTCAGGTTACTTGACCCTAATGTCAGTTCTAAAAACCTGACTCAGTCCCAATGAAACATGTTTCTATGTATTGGTGCGATACACATATTAATTGTCAAAATTTTTGTTTGTAAACAGTCTTGTAAACAATAAATTTTTGGTTATGTAATCAGTATTGTAAACAAAAAATATTTTTTTTTATAAACAATAATTTTTGTTTAAAAGCCAATGAATTTTTTGTTTTTTAATATAAATTTTATTGCAATAAATAATTGTTTTTAAATTTAAGGAATATATATTTTCATTCGTATTTTTTTTATATCATGTTTAATATTACATTATAAATACCCACAAATAATATCTTAGATTTAAAAACTTGTTGAAATATTTGTATCCAACAAAATGTATAAATCTGTTAAATAATTACAAATAATTATTTTACAATAATATAAGACATAAATTATAATTATACAATTATGTTCCTAGTTATTTTTTTTCAAAAAATAATTATTGCACACAAAAATTTAATATTTTTATAAATTCAGTTATTCAGTATCAATTTTCAAAATAGCCAATAGTTTTTATTTTGAGAAATTTTTTCAATTTTTTTGTATTTGTTTACATTACATTATCAACAAGTGACATAGGTATACCATGTTTCCATGCACGGAGTTGAGTTGAGTTATCGTTCAGTTGAAAAAATTCAAATTTCAACCCCAGTTGTTTCCATGCAAAAACTCTAGTTGAGTTGAGTTGAACTGACAGTTCTGGTAACACGATATAAAACAGGTTTTTTATTTCATAATAATTAAATTTATGTCATTAATTTTAATATATTTTTCTCCTCCATTACTGATATTAAAATTTTTACTTCATCGTCACTCCAAAAAAGTCTTCCTGACGCCATTATTATTAAAAAAATAATAATTTTTTGTTCATTTACACATACAAAGATATAAAATGTCAATTTACTAATACAATGACATAACTCAACTCAATCCCACTACTTTCGTGGAGTTGAAATGGATTTAACGAAAACTCAACTCAACTCGTGTTTCCATGGGGTTCAACTCGAGTTGAACTCGAGTTCAACCAAAACCAACACTACTAAAAAGCCCTGATGTACGCATACATCGAAACCGCGAGAGTAGTCAGAAGTCAAAAATTTGCTAATGTCAAATTTAATGGCGGCATAAATAGACGCGCGGAAAATAAATAATTAAAAGTGATATTTTATGGTAATTAATAAGAGATTTTTATTAAAAAGT
Source organism: Empis stercorea (assembly GCA_949752835.1). Classification (NCBI taxonomy): domain Eukaryota; kingdom Metazoa; phylum Arthropoda; class Insecta; order Diptera; family Empididae; genus Empis; species Empis stercorea. The sequence goes on from OX457088.1 coordinate 28,176,827, forward strand.
AGTGTAAATTATAGTTTAATAATTGTAGATTTGTTTTTATTAAAAAAATTGTGCGATTATTTGATTTACATAGTTTATTTTTGTGATAAAAATTTAGTGCAAATTTCTTAAGCAAGAAATAAAATTTCTTATTGGAATATCTCAATATTTATAAATATTAAGTTGTTATATTTATTTGTTATTTAATTTATAGTTAATAATTAGTGTGCTAAAGGCAATTTAATATAAACTAAGTGCGCAAATTTCGTGCAATTTTTTGATTTTTGAAGTTAAATAATGCCGCGACATTGTGTGGTACCTTATTGCAAGTCCAATTATTTTTCGTCAGAACCATCGATTCCATCTTTTGTTTTTCCTAAAGATCAGGATTTAAAAGATAAGCAGACAGGCGCTATTTGCAGAAGTGACTGGCAGCCAACAAAATGTTCTGCTGTTTGTGCGATTCATTTTCGAGAAGAAGATTATATAAAATAATAAAACAATGAAAATAATAAATTTAATTTTTCAATTTTTCCAAATTACTAAATACACCTATAGAAAACATTCAAAGACGGGATCCGTCAAAAAAATTCGATAAATTAAATATTTTTTAGAAAAAAGGTCGAATGATTTTTTTGCATCTGACATTATTAAAGATTATAGTATTTTTAAAAATAATTTTAAAGGAAAAATCAATTTTCAAAATTATCTTCTTTTCGAAAATGAGGAAAAATGTGTATTTGTTTTACTCGAAAATAGCGACGATTTAAAATGCAATATTTCTGTCCGAATTAGTATTAATAAATATTTAGTAGTAAATGTTATTTTACATGGATCCGAAGTTCCATATAATGAATTGCAATGGATTTTACCAAATAGTAGTAAAAAATTAACTTTATGGTCACAAATTAAAAATTTACTCGCGAGATACAGAAATATTGAGCAAACGAAATTTGAAAACCGCGAAATTTTATATTTAAAAAAGCACAAAACTGTCAAAACGATTTTTCTCACTAGATATTTAGATATTTAAAAAAATCTAGTACAATTATTAAATATATTTACCCAAATTACTACAAACCAAAAATAAATTTTTTAATGACTTTGTTTATTTTTTCATGTGAAACTGCTGGACGTATATGTTATGCAGTTGCAGTGTGTTCCAGAGGACGTATATGTTGTGCAGGAGTATTTTTTATAATTATATTATTTTGAATTTATTAATATTTAATTTCAGATACAGGTAACAATACGCATTTTTGTGCCAATTGGTGAATTTGTATCTTATCAATAGACATTATTGATGTAAAAACAGTATCTGATGGTACAAAATTATTAGAAAAGCGTATTATTACATGTATCTTAAATAATAGAAATCACAAAATATATAAATTATATGTAATTAATTTTTTAAATAAAATAATTAATTATAAAAAATTATAAATTTCGTTTTATTATCACTAAAATTATAATTTTTATCAAAGAAAAAATTATATGTCATATTGAATTCTCTGACTACCTTTTGGTATGTATGTGTTAGTGCACAGACTTTGTTCAGGGCTTTTTAGTAGTGTTGGTTTTGAAACAAGGTAATAAATAAAATTGCTTATGTAGTGGAATAAACTGAAGGGGAAAAATTTGAACCTGACAAAAAAATAAGGTTAAAAAGATGGCGGAATTTGGATCTGGGTTAATATTTTTTGAAATGTCAAATTGCCAATAATAGCTGTTTTTTTATTCCTACTCTGCACAACTCGATATAAAAGGAATAAAAAAACGATGTAGTGCAAGGGGAAAATATGATTTAGAAAAAAAAGGCGAGCGTCGCCAAAGGCAATTCGGAATAGTTAATTCCTTTTTTCGCCATCTCTGGTGGTATGCGCATAGTCGGTCATAGCTACAGCAATGAAGTTGGTTACTAGCAGTCCATATATTATATAGTCAAAGAATTTAGTTGTCTAAATTATATAGAATTGATATAATATTTAATATTTGACTATATAAATATTATATAGTCAAAGATACGAAATGAAGTATCTTCTTGTCAAATTTATAGTTGCCATATTAAAATTTAATAATTTCCTATTAATTTCCCTTTTACTCTACATGTTGTACTGGATAATTATGTAGAGTAGCTACAACAACAACCATACAGGTACTCTACTCGTGTAGGAATAAAAAAACACAGCTAATACATGCTTGGGTTAGTTTATGTCACATTTTAACATAAAAAAGGGGAAAATGTGGATCTAGTTTCGCCCTTTAACCTAGTTCCTATCCAAATAAAAACAACATTATGTCCAATCGAACGTAAAAACCTTTGACTATATAATATATGGACTGCTAGTAACCAACTTCATTGCTGTAGCTATGACCGACTATGCGCCAACTTCATTGCTGTAGCTATGACCGACTAACCACCAGAGATGGCGAAAAAAGGAACTAACTATTCCGAATTACCTTTGGCGATGCTCGCCTTTTTGACGACCAATAAAACAACTAAATCATTTATGAGAATTCCATAGATTTTATTTGAGAATTCTACTTTCAGAATTCCATAACTTAATTCAGAATTCCATAACTTTAGTTCTTTTATTGGCCATCTCTGGTGCTATGCGCTACCAGTCATAATAGTATTTTTTTATTTGACAGCAAAGGAAATTATAAGCGATTAGCAGTCCATATATTATATAGTCAAAGGTAAAAACAGATCAATTTTTTTTATCTATGGATTAGTATAATATTGTTTTTATTTTTATTTATGAATATAGAAAGTCAAAATTTAACGACCTTCCAGAGCTCGTTAAATTTGACACTTCAGATTAAATTTTGATTGATTTTAATATTCATATATCAGATTTTTTATTGACGAGCCCCATCTCATATGTATTGAAACATTCCAGTATTTTATAATTTTTTTTAATGTTTTATACTAGAATTATTAATAAAAATAAATTTGCTTTTTTCCCAAGAAATTAAAGTAATATTAATGTGGGATTTATAATAAAAATACTCACACTTTTCTCTCATTTTTACTAACAATTAAATTTAATTAAATATTTGAATAACACAATAATTATATAGATTTTTTGATTCATTGGTTGCTAAGACTGAAAAGAGTTAAGTTTTGTTAAGCTCGTGTTAATTTTTGAAAAGTTAATAAAGATATCATAAACTTTAATAAATTTTGAATTAACTTGTATCTGAAGTACTAAATTAAAACAAATCGTAATCGTGTTTCATTTAGAAAATCATATTTTTATAAAATTAAAGAACCTACAGTTTTGGTGTCAGAAGTGTATTTTGAAAAATTGAAAAATTTATAAAGAAACACGTGGTGAACAAAATTATTTATAGTACTTAAATTTATATAAAAACTTGGATCTTCATAACTATATAATTAACTTATTATATTTAATACGATCCGTTTACGAATATTTTAATTCAAAGTGTGAAGATTTATTATTAATAATATTAATATCCACAATTGTTGACTTGCAATAATTGTTGCCATGCAATAATATTACTATACAAAATTGTTGCTATACGAAGAATACAATAGAATTTCAATTTTTGGTGTACAATAGATTTTCAATTTTTGGTGAGTTCGTTCTAATTTATCTATGAATTCATATTATTTAAACGATATTTTCGAAAATTTTAAAACAAAAAACATTTATGGAAGATATTAAATCTTTAAAAATTACTCAATTAAAAGTTTTGCTTAACGAAAGAAATCTTTCTACAAAATATACATATATAAAATAGATTTAGTTAATCGATTACTTGAATCATATGAAATTTCGCAGCTTGCTAATTCTATAGATGTAGTAAATTCTGATGAAGATACAGATAATTCTAATGACACTGGAATAAACAAAAAACTACTTAACAGTCAAGATAATATAAAATCAAATAGTAAAGAAAATTTAACATTGAAAATTCAATCAAATTTAGAAACGAAAAGTCAAGAAAATTTAAAAAACGAAAAAGAAAAGCTATTAGAAACGCAACGTACAGAACTAAGAAAAAAGGAACTGTTAGATACAATAAATAAACAAAAGGTATTGGAAAACACAGAAAAGCAAAATAAATCATTAAATATGGCGAATAATTTCGTTTTTAGAGATGTTGAAGACTCATTAGAAAAATTTTATGGTGAATCTGGAAGAAATTATGAGAGTTGGATTGTAGAATTTGAAGAAATAGCGACTGCTTGTAGTTGGAATGATGTACAAAAATATTTGTATGCAAGAAGATTATTACAAGGTGCGGCAAAGCTGGCAGTTGAAGCTAGGAGTGCAATATATACATGAGCAAACTTAAAGAATTGCTAAAATCAGAATTTGATAAGACAATATCAAGCATAGAAATACATAAAATGCTGGAAAAGCGAATAAAACATAGTACAGAGAATTTTCTTGAATATTTGTACATTATGCAACAAATTGCAAATAAAGGACAAGTTGACGAACAATCATTAATTTTGTATATTATCCAGGGAATCCCAGATAGTGCATTAAATAAAACTATATTGTACGAAGCTACTAATTTAGATGAACTTAAAAGAAAGTTAAAAACTTATGGTACAATACAAAAACAGTTAGAAAAAACAAAATATGAACCAAAATACGTGCAAAAATATACAAATTCAAAGATATAAAATAATCAAAATAATCAATCACGTTGTAAAAACTGTGGTGCATTATCTCATGTTACACAAAATTATTACACAAAATCATATTTTTATAAAATTAAAGAACCTACATTAATAATAATAAAAAAGAATTAAAAAAAAATGTTACATGAATTATAATTTTTAGCACTGCTACATAGATTATTATGGTAAAATTATTTATGTATTAATTAGAAATTGGGGTTTAGTGGAAAAAAAGGTTACAAATAGTGTAAAAAAAGGACAAAAACAGGACAATTTTTAAAAAAAGGACAATTTACTGTCCTCCTCTTGGAACAAAATCTGAAAGGACATCGTGTCAAAAAAAAGGACTGTTCTCTTAAAAAAAAGGACGAATGGTCACCGTAACTTTGCAGCTTCTTACGAGACTTAAACCATTATATTGTTATTTTAAGTTTTTATGGTGGGTTAAAAATATCCCACATTCGATATCAAGGTATCAAAAAGGTGGGATATTGTTCAACCCTTATTGATCCAAAGGGTTAAAGGGTGGTTTGAAAAAATCAATTATGGATTATTAAAAATAACTTTATACTTAAAAGATTAACCATAATAAAATAAATCTAAACTTATCCTTAATTCAAATTAACTAAATTTATTAATACATTTATTTAAAAAAACAATATAGCTGAATATAATGGTAATGGTACATAAATAGTACGGCCGTTATCGTAAACGCAGTATTAATTCTTTTTACTGGTATTTTGACTATCCAGTCAGTGAAAAGTCGACAAATTTAGCCTACCAATGCTCCTTCTGTCGACTGGTTGCTGTCTCGTTGATTAAACTACCATAAAAACGAATAAAAACATTGCAGTACTGCGATCATACTGCGTTAACGAAAACGGCATACCATTGATTTTAAAAAATAACTATCAGCATTTGAAAAAAAATATTGTTATTTTTGTGAGAAAGGGGGTGCATGTATATATGTAATGTATCGCTTTTAAAAAACATTATTTTTTCATTTCTCTCTCTCAGTGAGAAAATTATTTATATTCCTTTTTTGAGTTTTAAGTTTTTATAGCCTTGAGAATTTTGCTTTATTTAAAGAAAAAATTCATTTTGCGTTTTTCGAAGAATAGCAAAATTCAATCTAGAGGATTTTTTTATTTTTCCATATTTTATGTTTTAAGACCGATCTCCAATGTGGGCGTCGGGTCGGCGCAAAACTTCGGCGTCAAAAAAAGTTCATCATATGGGAATCAATATCAAGAATCAAGTCTCCAATGTGAGCGCTGGCGTCTGGCTTCAAAAAAACGCCAACGCTGAGATTGCTCAATGTTCAAAAAATGAAGCTGAAGTTTCAGTTGTGCCAACATATTTTAAAAATTTTTTTTTTTCTGAATTTTTTTCATGATTTTTTCACTGTGTTTTTCAAAGTTATTTTAAAATTTCGGTAGGCGTTTTAAAAAAATTACTAGAAGTAAAGTTTCCGTCATATTTATATATATATAAATTTATATATAAATTTATAATTCATATTCATATTTGTTCAAAGTTTTGAATTGTATTTGAATTTGTATTTGTATCAACGCTCACATTGGAGATTGTTTGCCTTTTACGCTGGCGTTCAACTTTTTTCACCGCCGAAGTTTTGCGCTGAAGCCTACATTGGAGGATCGGTCTTTAGGGAAAATAAGTATTTGTCAAAAAAATTTATATAAGTGGTCTTCACGACCTAAATATTTTTTCTTGATATTTTTTTTTAAATTACGTGAACACCTGTTTTTGGTGCCTGAGATATTTTGATATTTTTTTTTACATTTTATGTCTGGCAGTACTGAATATTTCATGTTTTTACGTTTATTTTACATATTTATATAATCTGGTAGCACTGAAATAATTTAAACAAATATTGTTAAAAATTAGAATGGGCAAAATTTAAGGAAAAATAAGTAAATATGTAATAATACTAATTTTAAACTGCAATACTAATTTTAATACACAATAATCCCCGTCAATACAACACAAAATAAAATTTAAAATTTCAAAACAGAAAATTTCTGACAGTAGTAATTTGACATATATATCAAAATATCAAAAAATACATGCCCAGCGGCATATATCATTGCATAATATTAATTAAGTACAATTATTATTATTATTAAATAATAATACGAATTTGCTAAATATAATAAATTAAAAAATATTATTTCTAGTTCTAAACTTTTGACAATTAACTCACACACTCCCATATGGTCTAGTGGCTAGGATATCTGGCTTTCACCCAGAAGGCCCGGGTTCGATTCCCGGTATGGGAAGTATTTTTATTTTATTTTACAATACCAAATAATTTTTTCTCTACATTTTTTAATTTAACCAATTAATTTTTTCTACATTTTTTAAATTATTCTTTTAAAATAAGATTAAAACTAATATACATATAAGAAAATAAATATATATTTTATTATTACATTTAATATTCTTTTTACTATTTCTTCAATACACGACTTCATCAAATTAGTTTTATACAATTACATTTAAAAATATATATTAATAATAAACATATTTATCTCAATTCTTTCTTTTTAAATTATATGCACACAAAACATACATATATATAAATATTTACTGCATTTGCTTCGAAAACTTGCTGTAAACATATTTAATGCCATTTGTTGGAAAAAGTTTTTTATCAAAAAACCTTCCCTGTAGATTATACAAAAAAAAAGGATTTTTTTATAATAAAAGAAAATTACAATTTTACATTTTTTTTAAAATAACATTTTTAATTTCATTTGAAAATTTCATCATTCATTTTTAACATTTTATAAAAGAAAAAAATGCACTAATTAACATTTTATAAAAGAAAGTTATACTTGTGGGGATGGGGGGAATTAACACTTTTTTATTTCAACGACAAAAATATAAATTTTAATATTTTTAGATTATAGTTTAATTTAAAAAAAAAATATGTTTTATTATTATTTGATATTTTCATTCAAAATTAAAAATGTACAAAATAATAAAAACCGAAAAATAGCATATAAATCCCATGGATATTTTTCGCATTAAATTTGCATACCAAAAGTAATTTACCTTAAACTCATGATTTAATAATGTTTCTTGTAATAATTCTGGATTAGTGAATTTTTTATAATTATTTGTCGAACAATTTTTATCAAAAAAATTATTTGGTTTTAATAATGATGGTATATTTGTCGTTTTAGTTTTTAATGCAGTTGTACCAGTTGTTGCACTACAACAATAGCATGTACTACATAAGCTTGTATCACTATTTGAACCACGTAAATTTGAAAAATAATTTGGTGGTACAAAAAGACTAGCAACAATATTATTTGTTGTTGTTGTCCTTGTTGGTGAATTATTTGTTGATCGATGATTATTATTACCAATTATTGTTGTTTTACTAGTATTCATATTATTATTTTCATTTTTTATAATTGCCTTACTAATTGAACCAATTGTACGATTAATATTAATTGAAATTTTTTCTTGTCCATTATTATCTTGAATAAAATCAAAATATTTATTTTTATTATTATTATTAATAATTTTATCACGTGGATAAATTTTCTTAAAATCATGAAAGTTTTTAGTTTCACGAAAATAATATGATGGATTTTGAAAATTACTTAATTTTTCTTTAAGTTTATATTCTGAATTTGATTCACATGTATCATTATTATTTGATGAAGACGAATTTGTTGTTATACTATTATTATTTATTATTTGACAATTTACTTCTGGATATGAATTAACAAAAAATAATGGATTTGCTAAATAATTTTCAGCCATATTATTATTATTAATTGAAAATATATTATTTTGGGATAATGTGGCTTGTTGTTGTTGTTTAACTTTTAATATTTGATTTTTTTTATTTTCTAAATCTATAATAACATTTTTCAACATTAAATTTTCTTTTTGTATTAATTTTTTATCCTTATCAAATTCAACAATTTTTTTTTCTGATTTTTCTAATTGTTCTGAGATTTTTGCTATTTGTTTTCGTTTATTTAAAATCGTGGACTAAATTGAAATATAATAATAAAGAATTTTTTTAAATATTTTTCATGATGAGATTAGTCGTGTATTGAAATTTTATTAATTAAAGATAAAAAGAATATTAATTTAAAATAAGAAATTTTATATTAAATTATATAAAAAATAAGAAAATTTATATTAATTCTTACATGCATATCATTCATTAAATCTTGTTGTTCTTGAATTTTTACGTTTCTATCATCTAATGATTTCGTATAATTAGTAGTATCTTGATTAAGTGTTTCAATATTTTTTACTAAATTATCATTTTTACTCAATAATATTTCATTACGTTGTTTTAATTGATTATTAATTACTTCTTTTTCAAATAATAATTTGTTTAATTCCATTGATTTGTTCTTTAATATTTCAAGAAAAAAATATATTTTGCATATGCATAAAAAATTTAAAACAAAAGACAGCAATGTTTACAGATCCCATATGGTCTAGTGGCTAGGATATCTGGCTTTCACCCAGAAGGCCCGGGTTCGATTCCCGGTATGGGAACACTTTTTTATGAGTAAATATAAATATTTGTTTTTTTAAAACATTCTAAGTTATTTTTGTTGGCAAATAAAATATTACACCCAAAAATTTAATCAGGATACTTTAAAAATTTTATAATAATTATTTTATGTACTTACCGATGCAGTTGAAATCTCTTTTTCTTTATGTTCAAATTGTTCCTGTAATTCAGCATTTTGAAAGTTTAATTGTTTCAATTTACTCTCAATATCCTGAATAATATCATTCTTTTGATTAATTTGTTCTTGGAATTCTTGAATTTTAATTATAAGCTCTTCATTTTTATCTTCGAACTGTCTAACAGTACCTTCTAGCTCACGGACCTTTAGCAAAATCAAATATTCAATTTAATTAAAATATAAAATAGTTAAATAACTTACTCTTTGTAAAGAATTAATATCTTTCGGTGTAATCAAAAAATTTTCAGTATCCGAATTATTAACTTTCTCATATTCTTTATTTTCCATTTCTAAAAATTGTATTCTTTGATTTAATTCATCAATGATTTCCTGATTTTTCTTTTGTGTATCTTTTTGTATATTTTCCATATGTGTCATTGCTTGGGCGGCTTCCATAAGTAATTTTTGTTTTTCATCGACATCTTTAAGTAAAATTTCCGTTTCCACCTAAAAAAATTGGAAAAAATGATTAATTTCCATATTTTTTTATTAGTTGTTTCCACATGAATAAATACAATATAAAAACAAAAAAATATTTTTGAAACATAATCAGGGCATATCACCAATCCCCCAATAAATCTTTATGTTTTTTGTTTGTTTTATTTACATTCTATTTATCAATATAAAATTATTGAAATATTTAATTTCTTGCACCCACTTTGTTATCAATATATTGTTTCATTAAAGATTCTTGACCCTCGGGTGTTGACATTTGATTATAACCACCAGAAAGTTTTTCTTCTAGAAAATATATACGTAGTCTTAAATTGAAATTCTCTTTTTTTAATGCTGCCATTTGTTCTTCAAATTCTCGTACAGAACGACCTTGACCAGGTGATGTTGTACCATTATGTTGTAAACTAATGCAAGGTGATCGATAGCCAACAACGGAATCTACAAGGAAAAATTTATTCAATTTAATTGTTGAAAAAATTGTAACACTATAAAGAAGGATCAATTAGAGTTTTATATTATTTAAATTCAACATATATATTTGAATTTTTTTAACCTCCAATTTTTTCATCAGTTTTATGAAATCTTGATTTTAAATGTTTTGCAAAAGGACTTAATTTCGGATCCATTATTAATTAATTCATATGCGAAGATTCAAAGAATAACTAATGGAGAAATTCTGTTATTATTTCTATTTTTTTTTTAATTTTTGAATTTCAAAAACTTCTAAAAACAAATAAACAAAACAACAATTAGTTTTTAAAACCCGGTTTTAAATTAACTTTTTACAAATTTTTTGAGCAATATGCGTAAAATACTCGGAATGAAATATTCAAAAACGAGAAATGTTGAAAAAAAAGTACATCGGAACTAAGGATTTTAAAATTTAATAATTAAATATGACTTTATAACTATGTATTGCTTAGATTTGAAAATTTTAGAAAAAATAAAATTAGATTTTGTTTTAATTTCTGAAAATATAGTAGAGTAGAGAAGTTCGAATATAGAAATTTATGGGGGAAATGAGAATGTAAAAGGTGCAATAAAAATATTACCCGTCATCAAATAGCATATATTTAAAAGTATACAGTATGAAAAAATACTAGGTAAATTTAAGGATAAAAAAAGTATACACTATGAAATTACTAGGTAAATTTAATTCTTTGCACAATAAAAATGATAAGTGAACTATAAATTTTTCAGTCAGTTTAGCAAATAAAGTTAACTAATTTATAGAATCTATTTTTATATTATTTCGTTTTTATTTTCTTGCATTTTAATTCAAAATTTTATAAATTTTGGCCACGATTTTGTTGAGGCGCCAATTTAAAAAAAATACAAATTTTAGGTAGGTAGAATAAAAATTAAATTATTGAATTTTTTTTTAAATAAATCCGTCTAAGAAATCTTTAAAAAAAACATATAAATATTTATATTCTGAAATCCTAAAAAACTTTTTAAATATATCTATGTTTATATTCATAATTTAATGTTACGTGTTATTTTTATGTCAACATTTCTTTTTGGCAAATTTTCAAAAATACATTAAATAAAAAATTTCTTAATAACATTTAATTTCTTATAACAATTTTTTCTTTTTAATTAAAATCTATTAAATAAATATCAGATAATTATTTACTTGATGAATATATGTTTTTAATTTGAATTTGAAGTCAATATGAAGTCAATACTGATGAGAATTATTTTGTTTACACTGGAGCAGATAAAAAGCAAAGAAAAGGGATTGGCTTATTTAAATCAGGAAACTTAGATATCTTGGACACATTTTACGCAATGAAAAATATAGAATTCTGCAAATAGTTCTATAGAGAGGTCGTAAGAGAATTACATGGTTAAAAAATCTAAGTGAATAGTGTAATACATCGTCTACAAATCTCCTGAGTTCAGTGAAGTCAAAAGACAACATTAAATTAAGAATTTGAATTTATTATAAAATACTTACAATTATCCATTGTCACATCTTGTAGTTGACCAGGACTTGTACTGTAATACAAAAATTTAAATTAACAAATAGAATTGGCGAAATTATTTTTATTTAATCGCGGAAAGATTTTTCTAAACATCAATTTAATCATTGTTCAGTATGCGAAGATTCAAAGAATAACTAATGAAGAAATTTGTTTATAAATATTTTTATTTATAATATTTATTATATAAATTTAAATTGAATTTAACTTAATTTTATAGTAAATTGAAATATTTTTATTTAAAAAAAAGACCACCAACAGCTGAAATTTTAGAGCGAGTGTTGTTAAATATTTGTTTATATAATTTTAAAAATTGTTTAATTTAGTAATAAACTGATATGTTTGATTTAATTCGAGAAATTAATTAAATTATAATAAAACATTTAATTTTGACTAAAAAACTTTTTACTTTCATATATTTTTTATTTTAAGAAATTATTACCAACAGTTGCAAAATTTAATTTAAATTTTTAACATTCATTTTACTTATTTGTAAAAGTTAATTTTATTTACTTTATTTATACACTACATATGAATGTAAAAAAAAAAAGAATATTAAAAATTTGATTAATCAAATGAAAATATGAAATTAAAATTATATTTTTGGAATATCGTCATGCTGTCTATAATAGTTCATGGTGAAAAATTTGTGTATTCTGGATAATATCCAAGAAATAACAAAGTAATTTCTGGAATATCGTCATTAAATTTATGAAATTCTTATGGAAAAGAGACCACCTACAAAATGAAATTATCCTAAGGATTATAGTGTCTCATTGATAATTATATCCGCCTTTGTCATCACAGTTGTTGCAACAAATTATGATTTTTTTCGTTAAGAACAAATGTAAATTTTAAAAAACGCATTCAGGGAATTTATTAAATTCAATGTTCAATTTTAATACTGATTACTATGTTAGTATTAATTTCACATAAATTTTATTTTAAAATATTATACAAATAAACATAACACATTCATCCGTTTTTCTTCAAGATTTTCCCCAAATTTCCTGTTTATATTTTATTTTTAAATTATCCGAGTTATACATTTACAATTCAAAAAATGTCTTAATTTTGATCAAAAATTCTTCCTCTAACGAAAAAAGATCAAAAAAACATTAAAGGAAATTCAATTAACATAAAAAATAAAATCTGAAAAATAAAGTGTGAGAAATATAATTTTCCTCTACCTCGGAAAATACAATTTTCCTTTTGCATCATTTAAAATTTTCTAAAATTATAATTTTACTTATATTTTTTGTTTCAATTTTAACAGACAATTTTCTATTGTAAAATAAAACATTGAAATGTACGACATGCAAATGCAAATGCAATTATTGTGTACTAAATTTTAAAATTTATATTTTCAGCATCATTTTGCATCACCATTTGAAATAATTTTATCAATACTTTGCCAGTGCCAATGTGCGATGCCAAAATAAAATATGTGTGTGATTTTATGCGTATAATTATTTTTAATGCTTTAAAAACCACAACTTTTCTACATTTCTTTTTAAATAGTTTAAAATTTTAGTACACCATTTGCAATGTATTTATGTGTTTTTCGATTATTTAATACGTGTATAAGAGACGAAATGATTATTAATATGTAAATTATACATAAAATGTAATAAAAATATAATTTTGTTGAACTAATAATGTAAATTGGGGATAAAAAATAAAAATTGGATTTAATTTTGTAAATTATAAAAATTATTTAAAGTGGAATTTTGAAAGTTGATAATTAATCGTTTGATTATTTAAATCTTTACTTTAATTCTTATCTTTATTTTAATTATTTGCTTTAATTTAAATTACTTGTTTTTATAAGAATCAATTTCAATTGAACACTTCCTGATATATAATAACAATAAAAAAAATTAATTTAAATCTTACCAAAATGGACTCAATGTTACTCTCCTACCAGGAGTTGCATTTGACGAATTACATCGAAAAATGCCAGCCATTATAATTTATTTTATCATTAAACAATAATTATTTAAATTAAGTTTTTTAAATTATGAATTATTAAATATTATTTCTCATACAAAAATTAATATGTAGTAGGTAATTTTTAAATATTTAACCAAAATAAAGTTTTTTATATTATATAAATTAATTAATTTTCAAATTATTGTCACATCATTTTACAAATTATCTTCTTTATTTAGACATTTTTTTTTTAATTTTAATAAAATATGTTAATATAAAAACTGCAACATTATATTTCAATTAAAAATCTAGAAAGTATGAATAATTTTTATTTGAATTGATTTGTTATGTATATTTTGCAAAACTAAAAATTTATTAGAATTTCAAGTGGAATAATTTCGAGAGCATGTAAAAACTATAGAAAATTGTCGAGATGTATATGATTATTTATTTATTATTTGGAAGAATTTAGGACACACACAAAATTATTCAACAAATTTTTGCCAACCGACATAAATTGAGGCAGACATAAATATTTTTTTTATCATTTTTAGAGCTCCTATCCTCCTATTCCTCCTAGAATTAACCCAAATTATGATGATGAAAATAGAAACACACTTAAAATTAAACAGTGTAGAAACATAAAAAAGAATAATAATAAATACCTAGTAAAATATATAAAAAAAATAAAAGCCTAATTGAATTGTGTAGAAAAATTACAAAACGTGAAAAATATTAAATATTTTTTTTAATTAGCAAACCTGAAATTTCCTTTGAACAAAAAAGTAAATTTTATTAATATAAAACTATTTTTTTAATTCGAATATTTTGTAAACAATTTAATTTAATTTTTTATATTTTATTGTAAACAAAAACAAATTAAGTATACAAGTTTTATGACTAACCGAATGATTGTTATATATAGAAAGTAAAAAAAATTCCTTGGAAGTTCACATGTTTTTTAGGGATATCTGTTATGCCAATGGACAATGCTATGGTTACCATACACATTTTTTGTAGTATATAAAAACATGTTTTCATTTTATATATATTTTTATTAAATTGAAATATGTTTTAAATAAAAAATAATCAGAAAAAATAAAATTTTAAATGTTAAATATTAAGGCTGTGTGCCAAAGAGTTTAAATTTTAAATTTTGACACAAAAAATTAATATATTTTTAGGGTGAGTTTTTTTAATATTTACTATCAGGTTTACTGTGCCAATTGGTTTAATTTAAAAAAAAAATTGATGAAATTTTTCTCTTTTTTTGCTCTCTAATTTTTTAAAACAATTTAATTACAATTTTATAATTGATATAACATTTTTTTTAATTCTTTTTTATTATTATTAATACTTCTTTAATTTCTTGGGAAAAAAGCAAATTTATTTTTATTAATAATTCTAGTATAAGACATTAAAAAAAATTATAAAATATTTGAATGTTGTATCAATACATAGGAGATAGGGCTCGTCAATAAAAAATCTGATACATAGATGAATATTAAAATAAATCAAAATTTAATCTGCAGTATCAAATTTAACGAGGTCTGGAAGGTCGTTAAATTTTGACCTTCTATATTCACCACGCTAGTGTCATAATTTAATTTCATCAGTCATAATTTAATTTTGATATACAAATTTAAGCACTTTGGCACACAGCCTAAAAGTTCAATTAAATTGTAAATATGTTATTATATGAAAATAGAATAAAAGGTAATATCTTGTAATTAAGTATATAAAAGAAAGTCTTAATTTTGTTTAAATTTGGAAACGGATATAATAAAAACATCGTGTTTTTTCCAAATTGGCGACAAATTCAAAATTAACGATTTTTTTTTAAATATTTTAAACGAATTACAGTCGATTCCCATTGAAATTTACATTGTCGTATTCCATTTGCTTTTTGCATTAACTTTAGAATTGCGTTCCCATTGTAATTTTAGTGTAGCCAAATTTATATTGCAAATTCACTGATATTATTTAGTGTTTGAATTAAATAAATATTGCAAATATTTATTTAATTCAATATAAGTAATATACTTTTTATTTTAATTTATATGTACGTATAGTTATAGACTTTTATTAATATACTAGCTGACCAAAAAACGTTTTTTCCTGTAAAGATTTTAAATTAATATAAAAAAATAAATTTTGATATTATCAAAAATATTAATTGAAGTAAGCAACAGCTCTAGAAACTTTCTTATAAATTAAATAAGAGTTAGATTTGTTTTTCTTTTTTATATATACATTTACTCCATAATTTCAGAGCTTTCATTTGATACCCCACTCGACCCTCCTCAGAAAAATGTTTGATATAAACTTTAGCCCCCCTCTGGGACCGCATATGGCCCCCCTCTGGGACCGCATATGGCCCGTCCCCTCCAAAACAATTTTAGTGGAGGTCATGAAAAGGGAGGCCTGCACATAATTTGTATGGAATCTAAAATTCACCCTAAAAAAATTGGCGCCATCTATCGAACGAAAACCAAACTATGATCATATTTTTTCGTCAAGTTTTTTTTTCATACAGTCATGTATGCAAAACGACAATGAAAAACGACAATTATAATTAATATTTTGCTAGATTTGTTTTGTTTTTAATCAACTTTAATCATTTCAATTTTAAATTAAAATTATTTATATCAAATTAAGTAATCTAATTTCAAGACCAAAAACAAAAAGTGCATTCATTATCTTTTTATAAACCTTCAAATTAAATTGAAACCTGCAAAAATATATATATATAGATTTTCTTAATATGGAATTTCGCACAACAAGTTCCCATATTTGATTATAAATAAACAAAAAAAATAAACACACTCCACGAATCGATAAAATGGTATATACGGTTATTTGGGGTAGGTTTTAATTGTAGACGAAGTGAAGTAAATAATTACATTAAAAATTTAGCATAGTAAATAATAAATAATTAAATAATTAGATTTAAAATTAGCATATAATAGATAAACTGTAGTTTTTCGTTTAACAAATTTTTCTTAGAATGTTAATAAATCTTGCTTTTAAAAGCGAAGATTTACATCAAACAATGTAATGTGTTTGTTTTATTATGAGAAACAAATTTTGGAAAGTTTATAAAAGTTGTAAAATATCATAAACAACACGACAAATTATGTATCTATAGTATTTAGAAGGTATACTTAACAATATTTTATATAATTTGATAAAATAACAAATACATTTTTAATTTAGTTAAAATGCCAAATTACCCCATTAATCAGAAAAAAGTATAAATGTAACATTGAATTTGATCTATTAAAAAATTAAAATTGTAATCATCCTCAACAAAAAAAAAAAACAAGTAGGTACAATAATGACGATGAATTATAAAATAATATATAGTTTAAATTCAATCAAATATTAAAATTTTTATGCAATTTAAAACTTGCAAATTTACGGTACACCTAAATCAAAAAATAGTTTTGTATTTTTTTATAACGTAGCTAATTAAATTATATATATATTTTAATTTTAGTTCTATTACGTATATATATCTTTTTTATGTACATACTAGAAATTTAAATAGGAATTCATTTCAGCTGTATTTTTGATTAATATGCTTATTTGTTTCAAGTAAGATGACATTGTTAACTAGAATTGTTAATTAACATTTGACTAATTAACTATAATTAAATGAATAATGTGAAATTGAACAAGAATAGATTTTTATTTAAAATTATAATCTAATACATTCTAATACAAATAAGTTCTAATAGAAATATTTATTGATAATATAAGAAATTTGGTCTTTAAAATAAACTTAAAAATTAATATTTTTAATTATTTATATTACTACATTGAAAAAATTATCGAATGCCCATTGACCTGATTGACTTAAACATAACATTTACATTTTTATATTTACATATTTAAAACTTAATTGAAATATTTTAAGCGTTTATCAAATTTTAAATATAAATATATATTTTTGAAATTAAAAATAATCTTCATGGTTGTTTATTAAATATAACTTTAAAGAATTCAATGAAAATTAATAATTTTAATTAATCTATTTCGAGATTTTATAAAATCGAATTATTTTTTTTAAAAAATCGAGATTTCATTAAGAAGCATAAAATAGAGAATCATATTTCCAAAATATAATTTTCTTTAAAGAAAATAATAATGCTACGAACAAATCATTGTTCGAAATATTCTCAACAACTATATATGTAGATTTATTTCACACATAAGATAGTCAATTTTCCAATTTCTGTCAAATATTTTTTATAATTTGGAAGAATGCAACCATCAAACAAAAATTTTCACAAAAAACATAAATCAGAAATATTTCATTTAGTGTGTTATTCTCACATATTACTTTGAATAATCAAATATGTGTAGTGTAGGTGGATATTCTACCTACAAAAATAAACTGTTATTTTAAGATAAAAAATAGTTCAAAAAAAAATTATAGATGAAAAATTCCGAATTTTTCATGTAATCTGAGAATATACATTATTTCCATTCCCATTTGTGATGCGCACATAAAAATCATTAAATTATTGTACGATTAATAAAGAAACATACAAAAAGAATGTATATATAAAAATAATTAATAATAAACAGAGAAATATAAATGGGCCATCATATTAAATTGTGATTAATAAATGAGATTCTTTCAGAAAAGTTTTTCCTATTCATTATAACATTTTCACATTATTGCAATATGACAAAATCATCTTTAACTGACTAAAATTTTTGGGTCATTGAACGTCAAAACAACCACAATCGCCATTGTAAACTATACAAAGTCTACTCATTGTGTTTTAATATTATCGCGGAAAAAATTTTCTTTAATTGATGGCACAACGAAAGACCACAAAAAATTTTTTTTTGAAGAATGGCTTATTTCCTGGAAAAATGTATAGATTTACAAATAAATTTTAATTGAAATTAAGCATCATTTAGTAAACTATACTAATAAGTAATTAACTGAAATTTAAATAAAGACCTTGGATAAATAATGAATTGCATACAGTATGAGTAAAGTTAATTGATTACGCATATTTTTCGGAGTTTAATGTCCGTTTAAGAACTAAAAGTATAACTGTGGACCCATTGTCTAAGGAAGTGCAATATCCAGACTATGAAAAAAATTTAACTAGCAATGGCTAATTGCAGTAAGGCTAATTTAATTATCTGATAATTTCCAAAATGAAATTTATAACAAAATTTTAATATTTTTAATATTGAGCTATTCAAAAAAAATCGAAGTGCTAATTAATCAACAATTGTAATAAACTAAAATTTAGTTCGATTAAAATTTATTTTCAATTAATTTAAATTTAGTTGCTATATGTATGTATACATATGTTTGGCTTTTTTTTTCTAAATAAATAGTTAAGTAAAACTATAGATAAGATTATGGAATGAGTACGTGAAATATATCACTTATCATCGCGACCCAATAAGAAATAAGATCCATTGTGTTGCACTCAGAACTATGTAATATTATTAATAAGGAAATCATGAAATTAAACACAAATAGAAAGCATATGTTATAAAATTTGAATTGATATCCCAATAAAATGTTCATGGTATTTAAAATATTATATAAAACGAGTATCCAGTAATAAAAAATAATATTTTTTACAAAATGAAAATATTATTTTACATTTACATATCTTATTTATTTCATGAACATTCATAATCTACTAGACTAGATATTTAAAGTATTCAAACGTGACTCTTTTAGTTGGCTGGCAAAAAAAACTAGCTTGGATAGCTCTGAATAAAAAAATGAAATATAATATTCGAAAATTGTTTATTAATGAAAAGTTAATCAATTTAATTCCATGGTTAAAGGTATTAAAATTAACTCGATTCGATTAAATCTAAAATTTCGAAAATTAAAATTATGATTATTTGTATTACTATAGTGTGAATCCTACAAGAGTGAAAACGAGATTTAAATTTAAAATAAACAAAATTAATAAAAAAATATAAATTATAAATGTCAAATATTTAAACACCCATTGTTTTTAGATCTTTTGTTTAAAAAAATCCCTTATGTTAACGCTTTCCTGTCCGTCTGTCCGATTTAAACAATAAAAAGCAGTTATTTCACATGGTTAGTTTATACATAAGTTTATTATATATACCTATAGAAAGCTTTATTTATTGAGAATTAGATGTAATTGATTGAATTTGCAAATTCGGCCGGTAGGCAGCGCTATTTGTACTTTGCTAAAACATATTTTTCCGAATAAAACTGTAATTTTATATAGTTAAATGTGCACCAAAAGTTTGACGACTCATTGGAAAGGTATTTAAAAGGAGAATACGATGCCAGTAACCGTATTTCAAGTTTATACTGTTAGAGGCGCTGAATACTAAAATATATAAAATGTGACTTCCAATAAGAAGCCCCAAAAAATAGGTTGTCGCATGTGAATGGTAGTAAGTAGTATTATAAAATCACAGTTGTTATAATTTTAATTTCTGTAACCATAATTATAAACTACTGATTGATCAGTACTTTGGCTGCGCATTTTTATTATACATAGATAAATATAGGAAAATTATTACATTTTCTATTAAAATTCGAAGGTATTTTATCTATTTTTGGTAAATTTTTCTATTTTATTTTATTACTTTTCCCCCAAAAAAAGTGCATCACATCAAAGAGCAAATTTATTTGTATACTAATTTGAAGATTTTGTGGGATTGACTTTTTATAGTTACCTAAAATATTCATAAAAAAAAATTGTATAATTTTCAAATTCAAAAATTGATATGGAAATTTTTTTATTTAAATTTTAGATTTGTATTTTCAAACTTTTATGTTTTATATTTTTTAACATGTCAGGATTAATTTTTTTGGCGAGATGTTTATCGTGTTTTAATCAACACAAATTAAATAAATAAAATTTAAAAAATTGAGATTGTTTAATTGTTCAAATTCAAAGAAAACAAAATTATAAATATTGTGATAATTTCATGGGTTTGTTACATATTAAACGTGTAGTACATTTTCATTTACATTATCAGTTTTATATAAATAAACACTTACACATATACATATATATAAATGTTATGTAGATAAATTTCTATAGTTTTAAAAATTATTTTAAAAAAAATTAAATTATTCTTATGGTATTAGTGTATTATATGCCCAAATGACCGGAAACTCCATATCAAAACAGGGCGCGAACAATAATGATGATTATTTATATATATAACAAAATACTAAGCCACAGAAACATTGTCAAATCAAATTGTGGTTTTATGATTTTCGTTGTGGCGAATGTCATTTTGAAGAAAATTAAATCTGAATTCATTAAATAAAGAATATAAAATTAAAATTTCAAGAATTTATACGAAATCTTTTCAGGTTATCAAAAGTTCACATTGATTATTTCTTTTTTAATTAAAATTATTTTGATTTTTTATTTCGACGTATTTTATGGCATAAAAACTACAAAAAACTGAAATAAAATGGAAATTTATTTACTTTCCTGAAATTCGATATTTTTAGTTAAAAATTATTTAAGTTTACTACAAAACTTTGTTGATTTTGGCTACATAAAACAAAACTTTATTTTTAGATTGAAAATATGTTATAAATAAGATAATATTTTTTTCCAGTTGCTATTCAAATTTGTAAAAATAAACCAAATATATATTCATTGTTTTTAAACATATTTTTAAAATTTACTCTAATATAAAATTATACATATATCAAAATTCTTATTCAATATCAATAGAGAATCCTAAATGTCTGGTTAAATTTTTTTCATAAACATTAAAAATAAAATAATCTTTAATTTAATTTTTAAAAAATTTGGCCATCTGTAAAATTTCTGTCAATAATTTCGAAACTTTATAATTTATTACTCTACAAGGAAAAAATACAATTTCTATAAATCTCAAATAATATAAGAGAATTTCATTCACAATAACTAAAATTCAGATAAAAAAATATATTTGTAAATAAACATAATTTTAAAAAAATTTTTACAAAACAAATTTTTCTCCATGTTATATCAGGGCGACTGGGGAATAATTAAAATCAACCCACTACTTACAAAAACTTTCTTGTTATGAATTTGAAATTTCAAGACGAAAAATTTCATTTTATATTAGATGAAACTAAGTATTAAAATTTTTTTTAACAAATATTTTATTTATAGATGAAATTTTTCACTTTATATTTAAAAAAATTATTTAAATTTTTTTTTTTAAATATCAATTATTTTATATTTTAGTGGAATATATAATAGCGAAATAATCTATGAACTTTATTGTCTAAAAGTCAAATTCTTTATATATTTTTTTTAAATTAATAAAAATTAATTTGTAATGTTACACTATAAAATGCAATTTCGATTGTAATACTCTTTTTGCTCTTTCGCACCTTCAATTCCCCGAAATGGGTCTGTCTCAACTACCCTAAATATAAATATGGGTAGCCGTTAAACAAAAATTAATGTAGAAAAGCGTAAAAGGTACACTTGAAATATTTAAAGTACAAAAAAAATATTATATGGTTAAATTTTATTTTGGCTCTAAAATGATATTTTATTATTAATGTATCTAAAAGTACTTATATTAAATTTAAGGAATTTTTTTTATTTATTATGTACGCGCTTCTTATTTTCCTAAAAATATGCAATTGTGAAAATTTGATATTGACAAATATATATTAAGAATCTTATTTATTTTTAAATTTGAAATTAGTGAAATTAAAAAATTATTAGAAATGTTTTTAAATAAGTAATTTAAAAATTATATCCAGAAATTAATTATTTCAATTCTAACTTTATAATGACACAAAATTATATCAAGTATTAATATTTGAATAATGCTACTGCTATTTTAGTGTTCACAGCTGTATATTATTATTCTAGGAGTATTAGATTTTATAATTAGCACAAGTAAAATATAAATATAATAATAAAAAGGCAAAATTCACTTTAATTTCAAAAGTTCATATTGTGTAATACAGTACTTAATACGAACTCGTC
Organism: Empis stercorea; assembly: GCA_949752835.1. NCBI lineage: Eukaryota > Metazoa > Arthropoda > Insecta > Diptera > Empididae > Empis > Empis stercorea. The sequence goes on from OX457088.1 coordinate 28,199,583, forward strand.
TGTCCACAATAAGGGTTGATATTGATTTTTCTTTATTAAAATCATTAAATTTCTTATTATAATAATTCGAAATTTATAAATTAGAACATATTTTGTACCTTACCATTTGATCTGATTTTAAAAAAGTACAATTTATCTAACTATTTTTATTGTTAGAACGGCAAGTCGCAACTCGCAACTGTTTTCATTTTATGAAAAATAATTTTTTGTTTTATTTATATGAAAAATAATTTTTTGTTTGAAAAAAAAATTAAAATTTATTAATGAAAAATTAGTTTTTAAAGATAAAATGAGTGTGATAATTAAAAATTACTATATTAATAGAGAAGTGAAATTGTTAATCTTAAAATAAATATCAAATCGTAGTGTATAATTATGTGAAAACAACGTAAATCTTCATTCTACTGCAATATCTTTTTGTACATAGGTGATTTATGATTATAAAAAAATATAAATTTAATTTGTAAAAACAATATTAAACTATTGAAACATAAGTTAAAGTTCGTTTTATAAAAGTTAATAATTTAAAAAAAATATATTTTATTATTTTTTGTGTTGAAAATATTATCCAATCAGAACTAGACTGGGGCAATTGCTGGAGACGCGCATTTTTCTTCTATGAGGGGAGTTCATTAGAAATCATGAGCATAATTTTTAATAATAATATAATATTTTTTATTTTCACATTTTCAAAAAGAAAATTGCAAAATTATGCATGGGAAAATATTTGGGAAATAACCTGCACTGACATTGGTAGCAAACAAATATATATATTTTTTATAAAAATTGTTGTATTCAAAGAATTGAATTGTTCAATAGATATTAAAGTACATGTTTATATGAAATATTTTTTTAATAAAGAACCAAATTGTTAACAATTATAATCTACAGTTTTAATTAAAAATATTAATATATTTGTATTATTTAAAATATATACTAGGTATACTTGTCCCCCTTTAAAACTTCCATTTTTACTATTATACTACTTCAATGCTCATTCCACTACATAAGCAGTCAAATTCTTATGTATGCAAAAGTACTTCACAAAATTTGTAACACCGCGCATCCCTATATTCTATTATCTAAGTAAGGTAAAAATTATTTAAATTTTCGTAAATTTAATGTTTTTTAAATTAAATCCCTCTTAATTCTTTAATAAGATATAAGATATTTTTTATGTCTGACTGTCTGAGGACATTAAAATAATTTCTATTGTAGTGGCACGTTCGGTATGTAATAAAAGTTAATCTTAAAAAGGATATAATCACATTATAAGGCCAGTGTGCTACTCGCGATTAGGGAAGATTACCATACAAAATTTAGCTCAGCTAAATATAAGATTACGATTTATCTCGAAATTTCGCTGAAGTAGTACGCTACTCAAGATTACTAAAAGCAGGAAAAATCGGCGCCTAGTCAAAAGTCTCCCCTAAATATTTCACGTGAAATAATGTTCTGAACATTATTTCGCGTGAAATTTTGACGTTTGAAGAAAAAAAAATTAAATTTTGCAAAAATTAAAATATCAAAATGAGTGAAAAATTTTATTTAGACTTGGAATATATCGATTCCGAAACATAGACATAGACGTCAAAATTTATCTCTACACAATATTTTTTCACAATATTTTATCTCTACACAATATTGAGAGTTTGGAGATCGCGTTAAAATTTAGCTAATCTTGAGTAGCATACTATACTTTAAAGAATTATCTGAATAGGCATTTTAAAATGAAATTGCAATAGTGAAGTATTGCAAATATCATTTCGTGGCATTCCACAAAGAAATAGTTATTTGCAATACTACTGCAAATATTGTACAAACTTGCATTTTTGAATCAAATATTTACATTATTTTTATATTTAACTCTATAAATGTGGAATGCAATAAAGAAACTACATCTTAGAAGAAAAAACTTCTTAAGATTTGTAGTTGTGATATGTAAGGAATATGAGTTTTCCAAAGTGATAATTCCCAGCAAACAAAACCGAAGTAGTTACTAACACAAATAAACATTTTTGCTTGCTTGTATATAACTCTGTGAGTAATACGTAAAAAAATTCATATATATATATAGAATCGTCATAGTAAACTAGTGAATTTTTGCTTAAGGCTCTATCTTTTTTCACTGGAAGAAAAGTACTTTTCCGACGTACTCTTGTAGTACTTGTAGTAGTTCTACGTTTGCTGGGAATTAAGTGATATTATATGGATTTGTTTTTAAATGGCCTAAAAAAATGTATTATCACAAGTATTTTTGATAAATAATTTTTATGAAATTATATAGAAAAATTCTGAGTAAAAATTAATAGCCAATTTTTTGATAGATTTTTTAATGATAATCTGAATCATCATAATTGTTTTATTTTTCAATATCGATAAAAGGAGGTATGGTATATAAAAATTGAAAAGATTAAAAATTAAATGGAATAATATTATGAGTCATCCCTTAAAGATGACCTTTTCAAGAGTACAAATATATTTTTTTGAGGGTGGTAAGTAATTGTCAATATAAAATAAATTTGATGCCCACCAAAAGCTCATCATTCCGGAAAATATTTGTTTCCTTCTCTTACAGGAGGGTTGCAAAGCATGCAAGTATTAGTCATCATCATCCCTAATTTTTTTTATCACGCATGTTGCCTGTTGGCACTGAAATTGTACTTATGTACATATGTATAATAATTCAGATTCTTGACTTGGAAAAACATTGTGCTATATAAAGATGAATAATATGAAAACAAAATTTTAGCAGAAATGGAGAGTAAATTTTATAAATTGCCATGGTATGTATTTCTAGACTAACTATACCTATATTTTTATTATGATTATGACTTTTTGTTACATTGTAATATAAAAATAATAAAAATTAGTAAACAATTTTATTCTTTTTAGAATTATTTTATCCAGCATTTCGAAAAATTCATTATAATGGTAATACCTATTTCTCTATCCTGCCAAAATCTTTAATAAGTATATGTTTTATATAACATAAATATGATAAACGAACTTATTTTACGATGTAGGAGTCCACCACCACTACGTATATTTATGTACATAATATAAATATATATTTATGTATATATGTATGTATAATTACGAAAAGAACCACAAAAATATTAGTTGTTTTTGTTAAAGAAAGGCGAAAGTTTTGTCCTATAATTTGAAAATACACATCAATATTTTAAATTTATTTTCTCTGAGACTTTAAAATTTAAAGGATGCTACAAAAATCGTATAATTTTCCTTTCTACACAAACAAAGCATTTGCTCTCGAATATATTCCACAAATAAATGATAATGAAAATTTATTTAATCCTTGTTATTTGTCATTTGTATACCTAAAGAAAATAGTAATGTAATGTAATGTAACTATTTGTATATATAGTATCTACTTATTTTTTGATTATTTTAATATCAAAAAAATTTCATTTTATTTTCACTTCAAATTTTTAATTTTTCTCTTTAATTTTAAATAAACTTTAATGATTCAATTAAATTCAATTAAAACAAAATATTATTATTTAAATATTATATTAAAACAAATTGTTATTAATTCAAAAACCAGACAGAATTATGCCTAATAAAAATATTTTTGTTTTTATGGTAAATTTTTTGAAATAATTTTTATTATTCCTTAAAAATTAAAAAATATTGAACTATTTATAAACTTTTTTGCTTTAACAAAAAAAGCGTAAATTTTATTTAAAAACTTGAGTACAAAAAAAACTAAATTATATTTTCATTTAATATAAAATGCGCTCGCGTTTTCAATAATAATTTTTCCATTTCACGATTATTATAATTTTTTTAATTTAAACCCAGCGTGTGTTGTTATTTTGAAAGCGAGAATAGAACTGAATTACTGAATTTATGTTATGTACTATACTAATTTTCTATACATCATAATACAAAAAAAAATTAATGCTCTTTGAATGAATTGTACACTAAATTGTAGAGTAGATTGAACATCATTCTATTTTTGTAATATGAATGTATATGGGGACATCGAGCATAAAAAAAAACATCTGAAAAGATTTCTTCTATTTAGATACGGCCAAATAAATATAAAATACGTTTTAGGGGTAATATTTTTACAATGATGCTTGTTAAAAAGATCAAATTCATAAAAATATTGTATACAGTTTTTTCCTCTATTTACCATTCTAATTTAATTTAATTTAAATTTGATTCTAAGTTAGTGGAAATTTGTGAAAAACTATATTCTTGTAGACGGTTAATTTAAAAAAAGAAAATATAATACTAAAAAAATACATTTTTGAAGCGCATGAATACTCGGCGATCAAGACTCTTTTTAAGATGAAGAGAAATCTCAATTGTGAACATTTGTATGATTGTGTGTAGAGACATCAGGATCAGTGTCGTCGTTCTGTTCAGGGTAAATACAATTAAAATTTTTGTTATTTTTTGAAATGAGTAAATATAAAATGTTTTTCATATTTTATAATTATATCAAATTTAGAACTGATAAGAAAATTATTGTTGAATAAACTATTTACAATTATCTTTGAGAATAAAAAAAATGTTTTAAAGGAAGATTATAAAATAATTTTGTTTTTGTTGAATAAAATTTTATGACATGTTCTTAGGTACTTTTTATTATAATGATTCTATTTATATTGCTTCAATTTCTTTTTGTTATAATTATTATGAAACACCATTTAATAAGATAAGAATTCTTCATATTAATATTTACTCTATAGACGATGATTAACTATGATATCATTGAAAATAATCAAATTGTGTTGGCTTAACGTAAATATTTCTATAATATTTTTATGGTAAATATTTTTTACTTGCTATCTTATATTTATCATAACCCAATTATTTCCATATTAGAACTTAGAATATTATATAACATAAGCTGAAGTTAACACCATGTGAATTTTTATCAATTTTCGAAAGGAAAAATCGTAAAGGAAAGATGATGAAAGAAAATTTTTTTTAACTCTATTCTGGTTTGTATATTTTATGATATCTTTTACATGGAAAAATTACAGCTTTTCTACACTGAGGAGTTTAGAAAATACAGTGTTAACAATACTGAAAAAGTTTTCTACACATAACAATATAAATTATGAAGGACAGTTATGATTTACTTTTAATTGTTTAACTAAGTATATTTCTCCATGGTTGAAAATTCGTTTTTATATCACAAACATCAATATAGAAGTTTTATTTATTTTTTTGAGGCACGCCAATGGTTTTATCACAATTGTTGAAATTTCTCTCTCAATTACCCAAACAAATTATTATAAAATAAACTATATAAATCTGCAGAACACATGTTCTTAATTTAGATAACTCTGCTCAGCTACATTATCCACGTTTCCTTGTGCTTCAACAAAAATATATACTTATGTACATCCTTATTTTTCACATTAGAAACTTCTAATAATATTAATACGAATGAAGAAGATAGAAATATCCAGAATTGCATTACATTGAATTTATGTTTAAATATGCTATGCTACCCTTACAATTTACGACCCTTTATGGATTGCCACACATTGTGATCAACGATGAATGAAGAGTCCTTTTATAGTAGTTATAAATTATAATTGCCTAAATTTACCTACCACGATATTTAAAAAAAAAATTCAGATCGGTTTTTTATTATTTTGGATTTTTTGAAGTTTTCAAAAAAAAATGATAATAAAACAATAATAATAATGGAAAATTAAATTCTTCTAGTATTTATATATATTACATACATATGTATAAAAACTATAAATTTTCATGTTCTGGTTGATTAAATTTTAAGATAAATATTTTTTTTTTATTTTGTCTAAATGGTAAAATAAAATTAAAAATGTATTTTTGTTTATGAAAACATTTGAACAAAATTTAATTGAATTTAAATGATTTTTGCAAATAACAAAAATTTAATTTTAATTCGGATTAGTGATCAAAAAGTTCAAATTTCCCGACAATGATGAATTCACATTCGCATTAAAATTGTAAATATATTTATGTATGTAGTTTTTTGAATGTTACGTAAGAATCAAAAATTTAGAGCTCTATCTAGATAGGAGGAATACTCAGATTAATTTAATAGAAAAAAGTTATAGTAGTGGTTGGGAAAAATATAATGTAAAATTAAATTATCAAATAATATAATCCAACAGCATTAAAAACAAAATACATACATATATCACCTATTTTTTCTGGTATAAATGTAAGCGGATGTCCATTTGATTTGATTATAGTATATAAATATAAATGTTTTGGCGCTTTATTTTTGAGTGCAAAAATATAATTTACAAATTTCGTATTTAAATATTGCTGTATTTTTGTTAGACAATATGTTTTTGAATAAGAATATGTATAAATGTAAATTTGGCAGTAAGCCATCGATTCAGGTATTTACACAGGGTACAATTTTAAGATTAGGCATAGAAGAGATTGTATACAAGACAAACAATTTGTTTTCAAATCTATGTATAAGGATACAAATACAAATTATAAAAAACTTCTTATTTTACTTTTTATTTAAGAATTGTCAGTAGCTCGAATTAAATTTTCATTATTCTACCTACTTTCATTTTGTAAATATTAATTTTATTCCTGTGGCTGTAATGTAATGTAATAATTTGAAGGTTAGGAACAAAATGCAAGTAAAAATCAATTGATGTTTGATGATCAAATTTAATACTGAAAAAAACATATCATTTACATTTTGAATAGCTAATTTTGCAGTTAATTGTTCCAAATAATATACTGTAATTAAAAAAAACCAAGTCAATAAATTATGTCGACTACTTACAGCATCGGTTCATTACTTTTACCTCCATCGTTACCAATTTCTTCATTGTAAATATTTTCGTCACAAAAATGATCATCCAGAATTTCATCATTGTTTAATGTATTTTTTATACTCATTTTCTTTTATTTGATACTAGTATAATTTGAATTTTTTTTTAGATAAATTTTAATAAATTTTTTAGACAATCACTACATAAAATGATAAAATATAAATTTCAAAAAACTAACTGATTTAATTGTCAAAACTTAATGTGGAAGTTTTGTGGATCGCAACAGGTTTCTATTTCTAACATATATGGCAGCCTTGATTTGCTTTGTTTATAAAATCCATATTTTAATAATTCGTTTGCACGTTTGCAGTACATAAAATATGAAAAACAAACCCTGGGTTTGTCAAAAGCATAAGCACATTTCCTCAAAATCGCCTCATGTAGAACTATGAGCTATTCTAAAATAAAGGGAATTCCTTTACGTGTATATGTATAGTATTTTTTAGTAGTATTTTTACTGTACTATACATAAACTTACATACTCTAAGAGTTGTTGAACCACCGGCTAAACTTTTCATTGCTTGTTTAGAGTATGGTACTAGTATATCAGAGATTTTGAATTACATTTCCTATAAAAATGTTGACACATCTAAAATTCGCTGCGAATGCTTAACAGCTGATAACTTGACAGAAAGAGAAACTGCTTCGTTTAACCTTCATTCCGTCCCTCAAAAAAAGTAACTCTAAAGTCCCTTGGATCAAAATAGACCCATAAGGGATATTCTATAAAAAATCAATATATATTATTTTTTTTGGTAATTATATGGTCCGGAATACAGATTTTTACTATGATTACACAATGATGTAAATACAAAATTATAATTCGGTTACATTTTTTGTTGGGTCGAAATAGATCCGAGGGACGGAAGAAGGTTAAATTAACCATGCCAAAAAGCTTGAGTTTATTTATTAGTGAATTTAAAAAAAGCTTGAGCAAACTTATTTATTAGTGAATTTATACCTCCTACTAAAAATGGAAATAAAAATCGCCCTAGTAATCATAAACCAAAAAACTAGAAGAGATTTCGTTTTTTTTACCAAAATGTTCGCGGTTTAAGAACGAAATCGAATATATTCCATTTAAATGTGTCTTGTTCATCGTCTGTCGTCATTATTCTAATCGAAACTGGGCTTAACGATAGTTTTGGTAATTCAACATTCTTCCCACCAAACTTCAACGTAAATAGATGTGATCGTTCGGAATCTAATAGTTTGTTCTATAGATTTGATGGTGTGTTAATAGCTATTAATAATCGTCTAAAAAAATTTAAAATCCGGCTTGATTCTTTTCAAGATATTGAATTATGCTGTTCTAAGATCACGACAAACTCGAAGAAAATATTCATAGTGGCGCTTTATATTCCACCCAATTCAACATTTAATAAACTGAACAGATACTTAGATGCAGTTTCCTATTTATGCAACTTAGTGGGCCCTAATGATGAAATTTGTATATTTGGTGACTTCAACATGTCATCAATTATATGGTATCCTGGCGATGCTGATGCTACATTCTTTAATGCTGACAATGTATCTACTGAAGCTGAAATCGCTCTTGTGGATAATATGCTTTCACTTGGATTGGTGCAACATAATTTTGTTAAAAATCATCAACATAAAATTCTAGATTTAATTTTTTCCAATACTAGTGAAATATATGTAACACGCAGCCAATTTCCACTAGTGCCAGAAGACAATTATCATCCTTCTTTAATTTCTTATCTGTTATTTGATAGTATATCTGATAACATAAACAGCTCGCTTTCTTTTACATTTGACTTTAAAAATGCCAATTATGAGGCAATTAATAATGAATTGTTGAACCTAAATTGGACGGGATTTTTCAATATAACTAACATTGATAAATCTTGTGAAAAATTCTATGGTATTATTAATTTATTATTATATAAACATGTGCCTATTGTTCCTTGTTATGACACTGGAAGCAGTTCATGTCCATGGTTAAGCCCTTCTATTGAAGCATTAAAAACTTTAAAAAATAATATATATAGAAAATGGTGTAGTTCTTCTTCTACTGTTGATTTTGAATCTTATAAACGTGTTAAAACTAAACTTAAGAATGAACTTTCAATTTCTTACAACCGTTACATTCACAATATGGAGAGGGATATAAAAACTGATACAAACAAGTTCTGGAAACATATTAAAAATCTGAACAAATCTGATGGATATGGCAACAATATGGAATATAACAATATTATCTCAGATTCTCCTCAATCTATTGCAGATATGTTTTCGCATTTTTTTCAATCGGTTTACTCGAATAACATTAACTCCAATGATGTTAATTACGATTATCTGAACTCATACTTACCGAATGCCCAAGTATCTGACTTCAATATGATTACTATTACTGAGCATGAAGTTCTAAAACAAATCGATACACTAAAAAACAGCTATTGTCCAGGCCCTGATGGGTTACCATCAGCGTTTGTAATAAATTGCTGTCCATCACTTGCAAGATCTTCACGCACATCTTTAACCTCTCACTAAAAACATCATGTTACCCATTACTATGGAAAACTTCATTCATTACACCTATTTTCAAGTCTGGTAATAAAAATAAAATTGAAAACTACAGAGGAATTAGTAAACAATCTGTTTTACCTAAGTTACTTGATGCCATTATCACGAATAATCTCTATTACTATTGCAATAATATAATTAGTTCAAACCAACATGGATTCATGCGTAAAAGGTCAACTTTAACAAACTTAGTTCATTTTACTAATACAATTTCACAAGAAATTGAAAATGGTGGCCAAGTTGATGCAATCTACACTGATTTTAGCAAGGAGTTTGATCGTGTGGATCATCAAATTTTGCTACATAAACTCTCTAAGCTTGTGTTTCCTGAATCTTTTCTTAATTGGCTATCCTCTTTTCTAATAGGTAGAAAACAGAAAGTTAAGTTCAAAAACTGCTTTTCTAAGAACATATTTGTTACTTCTGGTGTACCACAGGGTAGCCATATTGGACCCTTACTGTTTCTCCTATTTATAAATGATATCGTTTTTTATGTCACTGGCTGTAATATTCTTATGTTTGCCGATGATTTAAAACTTTTCTTGCCTATAAATGATTCGATCAATTATCGCCAGCTTAATGATGCTCTGCAACTCTTGTGTACGTGGTGTCTCGAAAATCGTTTGTTCCTAAATATTGATAAATGCTCTGTTATTTCTTTCACCAGAAAAAAAAATCCTATTATTGGTATTTTATGTACAATTGCTTGCTTAAACGTGTTGACTATATTAAGGATTTGGGTGTTTTATTAGACAACAAGCTTTGCTTTAACAAGCACATTGATTTTATTATCAATAAAGCCAATAAAAAATGGGGTATAGTTAGACGTTTTTCCCAGGAATTCCCAGATCCTTATATTATCAAACTTCTATTCGTTACTTTTGTAAGATCTATTCTTGAATACGCCGCGCCTTTATGGGCTCCATACTACGATAATAGAATCTCACGTATTGAATCTATTCAAAAAAGATTTCTACATTTCGCCCTGAGAAGACTCCCATGGAATGATCCGCTTAATCTTCCCAATTATTATGATAGGCTGAAGCTTATAGATATGGCTCCTCTAGAAACTAGAAGAAGAGTCAACAAAGTGCTATTCATCCATCAGATTATGGCTGGCGATATAGATGCTCCTGAAATCCTGCACTTTCTGCCAATTCATATACCTAGACCTAATCTCAGAAAAAATAGATTTTTTCAAGTATGCTTCAATAGGACTAATTATGGCCAACGATCGCTGCTAAATAGTTTCCTATCCGAATATAACTTAAGTTCTAATGCCATAAATTTTAACGACGGTGTTGCCAACATAAAAAAAAATATATGATTACTATGACTCCATATTGTGAGAAGTCTGATTATAGTGTTATCAGATATACTATTAAATTTAAATTAAATTAATTAATTTTTTTCTTACTTTTTATCTGGCACTAATAATCTTTTTTTACTACTTGTTTTTTATTTAAATTTTTTCTTATAATATTTTTCTTTTGTCGTAATATTTAATAAGGTTCTACTTTGTGATATTCTAAATCAATAAATAAATAAAAAAGAAATGGTAAATATAGGTAAAAAATGTGTCCCTGCACGATTTTATTAATTTTTTTTTCCTTTCAAGGTTATTATTCCAGGAAAATATATATAAACTTATCATTTAAGTTTTCTCTAATTTTGCTTTTAATTGAGCATAATATGATATGAAATAATATTCAATATTCTATTTATATAGCTCCTAAAAATATGCAAAATATTAGTTTTTTGCAAAAATTTTACATGATTAAGCATTTTGATTAATTATTAAAGTGAGGCACATGATTATAATTTATTAATTAAGGACTTTAAAGAAATATGATTTTCGAAAGTTCTCAATATTTGTTTTTAAAAATATTGTGCGGTTATAATTATACAAGTAAATTAAAAATGTAATTTTTTGTTTTTCGATCGGTCACAACTGAAAGGGGAGGGGAGATACGGATACAATTTCTTAAGAGACTCTAGTTTAATTTAGGATATATCTTTGGTACATAAATTTTTGTTCCACTGGACCTATTATTTTATTACTATCTATCTATGGTCAAAATTTTATAGATGTAGAAGTTTGCGTAAACGGACAGACGGATGGACGGACAGACAGAGTGAAAATACACATTTGTGCTAAAAATTGGAATTATAATGAGATTATAGCGACTTCTTTTTTGAATCATTTTGGACTCAGCTTGCTGAAAGGGTATGAATTTATTTGAATGATCTCTACTAAATTAAAATTAACTAATTATTATAACATATATTTCAAATTCTCAAAGTTTGTATTAAATTTAGCAGTTATTTAATATATTGATTAATTACTAATTCAATTTATTATCATTATTTATTTTTTATTAACTATTTCTTTAAGAAAAATTATTTTTTATGTTATTCTATGAAAAATTAATTTTTTATGGTATAAGGCATTTTTTCATTTTGTTTATAATTGGTTTATAGAACGAAAGTCAATTAATAAATTAACCACAATATGAAACATAATTTACAAATTAAACCACTTTCCGCCATTTTATTTTGACATATTCGCCCATAAAATAAAGTTTGCCATTTATTGAATGGCTGATAGACGAGTGGTCTCCCTTATCCATAATGGTTTCCATTTCCATTTCCATTGCCATTTATGGACAACATTATGGATAGTCGAGACTTTTTTCAATGGGAACGCTGCCAATTTTTCAATGGGAATTTTTTTTATGTCAAAGTACATTGTTTGTAAACAAAAATAAAAAAATTGTTGTAAACAAATAATAAAAATTTAAATAATGAAATTAATTAATTTTTTTAAGTTTTCCAATAACAACATAACTTAATTTTTTAGCTAACTATTTATTATTTTTATGTATAAAATAAAAATATGTATCAAAATATAAAAAAATAAATTTTAAAATAATAGTAAAAGAATTTTTTTTAAATAGTTAAACTATTTTATTTTATTTTTTAAGTAAAAAACTTAAAATAAATAAATTCCGTTTACCAAAAAATATTACAAAAAAAAAAATTTAAAATTACTATTTTCAGCCATTTGCAATTTTAAAATTTTTTTGTTTACAAATAATAAAAAAAAAAAAAGATCCAAAAATATCATGAAATAGCGTTAATTGAGATTTGGTGTGCAAAGTTGTTCTAAATGGTCTGACATTTAAATTAATTGTTGTTGTTGTGTACTTTTCTGATATTTTCTGTGCTAAAGTGTGCTGTCCAAAACTGTTCTGAAAAGTAATTGAACGAAGCTAATAATAAATCTGAAAAATCTGAAAAAATTCTCCGATCAAAAAAAACAATCTGACTAGTAATCTGAAATTGAAATAAGAAACAGGCATCAGATTAATCAGACTGGTCTGAGCATAAATGTAAAAATGTAAATGTAAATTTTGAAAATGTAAACAATTCAAAAAATTTGAAATAATTTCTCAAAATAAAAACTATTGGCCATTTTGAAAATTGGTACTGAATAACTGAATTTATATAAATATTAAATTTTTGATTGAAATAATTATTTATTGTATAAATAATTAATTGTCTAATTAACTTTATGTCTTATATTATTGTAAAATAATTATTTTTAATTATTTAACAGATTTATAAATTTTGTTGGATACAAATATTTCAACAGTTTTTTAAATATAAGAATTGTTATGATATGTTATTTGTGGGTATTTATAATGTAATATTAAACATGATATAAAAAAATACGAATGAAAATATATATTCCTTATTTATTGCAATAAACAATTATTTATTGCAATAAAATTTTTATTAAAAAAAATATAATTCATTGGCTTTTAAAAAAAATTATTGTTTAAAAAACAAAATTTTTTGTTTACAAAATAATAATATTTTGTTTACATAATCAACAATTAATTGTTTACAAAATTGTTTACATAAACAAAAAATTTTACAATTAATATGTGAATATTCAGTGCGCACCAATACATAGAAACATGTTTCATTGGGACTGACATAAAAATAGTCAGGTTTTTGGAACTGACGTTAGGGTCAAATGAACTGACAGCGGGTTAAAAAACCTAGTTCCCTACCAATAGAATACGAGGTAAGAAACACACCATAAATGTGAAAATATGTATATGTATATCGTATAAACGCAGTGAACATTTTGTGGAACGTGAAAAGAAGGAACAAGAGTGTTTTGTGTTTTGTAACAAAAATGAATTGTCTTTGTCATATTTTAATGCCAATTTTAGAATTACACCACATTTCTTTTATTTGCTTTACATTTTAAAAAGATCAAATAAAATCATACGTATTTAATAATATAATTAAAATTAGTGCATTTAATATTTAAATAAAAAAATGAAATAAAAATATATAGTTTCAAATCGTGAACTTACCTACAGTCAATTTTTTTTCTTATCAGCCAATCGACCAGCGTATTTATACACTTAACTTTACCTAGATTTGTAATTTAATTGTCTTCAATATATTAAAAAAAAACAATGGATAGTAAAATTAATCAGCTTGAATAAATTAAAATACAAAAAAAAAGTAATTTTCCAAATGCAAAGTATTTTTTTTACAATCTCATGCTCATTAAAACATATCACAAAAATTTTACGAAAAACAGAGCTGCTCAATTTACCTATCTTTAATATAGAATTTAATTAAAACACTATTAATTCATTTTCACCGAATATAACTACTTAAAAAAGTATGTTCGCTTCATTAAAAAATAAAATTAAAGAAGAAACTGGTAATGATATTCAAACAATACCAAATCGTCTAGCTAAACGTAGTGGTCGTTTATCATCATCAGCCAGTATAGCATCTGAAGATTTAAGTGAACAGGTAAATTAATTTTATTTCATTGCAATTTCAATTACAAGAATTTTTTTTTCCTTTGTATAATCATAAGGAAATACATTCATTACGAACACATTGTGGCGATGTATCAGTAAGATTAATTGATATGAAAAAACGATATGATAATCTAGAAGAAGAGAAAAACCGTTTAGAGAAAACAAATGAAATATTATTGGAATCAGTTAAAGTAGCACAAACACAAAAAGATTTAATATCAAATGAACAAGAAAAAATTCAAAATTTACAACAATCAGAAATTGATAAATTAAAAAGCTTATTATCATTTCGGGAACAAGAAGCTGTTGATCAATTAGGTACAATTAAACAAAATCAACAACAAATTGAAAATTTAACTGGTGAACTTGAGAGACTGAAAATTATGGAACCAATGATTGAAGATCTTAAGGTGGGGATTTTTTATTTTTGGAAATTTTAATAAACATTTTGTTTTTTGCAAATTTTCAAAATAAGTTACAAAATCAGCACAATTATCAGTTTGCTTTTATGTACTCTAAAAAGAGAACGCTTTTTATCATATTTTTTATTATTTAATTTTATTTTTGTGTGTTGTCCCATTTATTTGTTCAGTCATTTTGGTATGTAAAAGCTTTTTGAAGTAAAATACTATTAATCTGTAATTAATATTATAATTTAATAAATTTACGTTTTTTAGGATGAATTTGAACAATTTCGGCGCTTATCACAATTAGAAAAGAATAATTTAACAACAACTTTAGCTGCTGTTGAAGAAGAAAATCGCCATTTAAAAACACGATTAAAAATTATCGATCAATCAAGACTCGAAACAATTGTATCAATGAATTCAGATGAAAAGGTTCAAGCATTAGTACATGAACGCAAATTATTAGAACAACATTTAGAAGAAGCCCACCTACAATTATCAGATATAAAAAGTTCATGGAGTGGTCAAAATTTGGCACTAGAAACACAATTAAGTCGTTTATCAAGACAAGTGGCAGAAGAAACTACAGAAAAACGAAAAGCATTAAAAATACGTGATGAATGTGGTGAAAAAGTTAAATCATTAGAATTTGATTTAATAAATACAAAAGAATTGATAGAACAACGAGATAATAAAGTAAATAATTTTAAGTAATATTTGATCGTTTATCATAATAATAATTTTTTTTAGATAAAATTATTAGAAGAGGAAATTGATGAAATAAATTTAGCTTTAAGAGATTCACGTGAAGAGAAAGAAGAAGAAATTATTTGTATGAAGAGTAAATTTGTAAGTAAATAAAGGATTTACATATTATTCCGGGTAGGAAAACCAATTTTAATTCTTTTTGTACAATAATATTAATTTTAAAAAATAGCGCTTTAATGTAATGCTTTTACTAATATTTTAAATAGATTTTTATTGTTTTAATTTTAAGAATATAATTTTATTTTGTTAATAAAATATCAAATTAACTATGTTTTGTTATTAAAAAATATTATTTTAAATAAAGTTTTATTAGTGTTTTTAATTTGATTGTTTATTTTGTATATTTTAATTTTTATACTAATAAAAAAAATTATATTTGTATTGAATTATTTAATTTCATTCATTTTTCTATTAATCTCTTTGAATTTTCTTATATTTGTAATTCATTTTATAAAATATTAATTAAAATTTAGGAAACTTCAACACAAGAATCATATGATTTAAGATTACGATTAACATCTGCCGAAGAACGTCTTACAGAATATGTTGAAAATTCGGAACAAATAATGCAAGCTCTACGTAAACAAAATCAAATGCTCCAGCAACAATTATCCGAAACAATAAATAATTTAGAATCAGAAAAACAAGAAAAATTAACAGCATTATTACGTAATGCTGAAATATCACAAAGTGAAGAAATATTAAAGAAAAATTTACGTATTGAACAAGAAGAAATTAATGAATTAAATGATAAAATACAAATTTTATTGGATGATAAAACTGCCCAAGAAAATGATAATAAAATTCAATTTGATCAATTAAAAAATAAATATAAAATTATTATTGATAATATGAATCATGAATTAAATGAGAAAAATAAGGTTTTATTAATTAATTTTGTTTTCTAATTTTCATTATAATAATAAAAAAAAAAATATTTTTTAGGCAATCAAAATTTTAAATCAACGATTGAGTGACCTAAAAAAGACATTACAAAATGAAATCAAGAGTAATAATAATCAATCTTTTGATGGTAGCTCAATGGTTAGTGAAAAGATTAATAATATTCGTAATGGTGATTTTAATAAAGTTGTTTATGATGATGCTGTACATGCCGGTACAATTGTTATGGATGAAGTTAATTTTAAATATTTAAAACATGTTATAGTCAAGTTTCTAACAAGCCGAGAGGTAAATCTAATTATTTTAATATACTTGAATTAAATATTAATACATTTTTGTTTTAAATTCAGGTTGAAGCTTTGCATTTAATTCGAGCTGTTGCAACTTTATTACAATTAACAAATGCTGAAGAAAAATTACTATATGATACATTAAATTGGAAGATGAGCTGGTTTGGTAGTAAGCCAGTTAGCGTGCCTTCACGATTTCAGTAATTTTTAAATATACATAGTTTTTTTTATTAAATTGAAATTCGCAATTTAAATATATATTTTTCTGTTTATTTATTTTTTGAAAATATATTTAAATTTATTTAATAAAAACATTATTGTATTAAAGAAATTAATAATTTGTAAGATTATATATTTACTTACAACTAATTTATTTAGCTGACAATAAAATACAAAACATTTTATAGCATATATAAAAAAAAGTTTCAAAAGAAAATTGAAAATACCAATTTTAAATTAAAAGTATTTAGTAGGGAATAATAAAAAAATATTAAAAATAATAATTGTGTTATTTAGATCTTATTATCTTTGCAATTTTGTTCAAATTAAACAATGATTATTTAAAGCAAAATGAAAATTTGTATTATTATTTTTTTGTAATTCAATTTTTATATGCTATTAAAAAAGATAAAACACAGTATTCATGATTTATATGTTTCCTATTTAAGAAATCATTCCAAAAATATAAAAATTTATTTTTAAGATGTTATGTTTTAAGTTTTAAGTTATCTTCTTTGATTTTTTTTTTAAAGTTACTAAATTTTGGTATCAAATAAATAATTTATGCTATCCGAATTAATTTTATTTTCAATGTTTTATTTATATGAACCTGTGATTTCTTTACATTAATTTCTTTACAGATATATTTACACTGCTGGAGGATAATCACACATGCAACAATACCAGATAAAATTAATATCCGTATAAAATTTCTTTCTGAAATTTCGCTTATTTTCTATCATAATGTAATTAAATTTAGAAACCAATTTTTATCATAAATTTTCTCCATTTATACCTTGCTTAAAGGGTATACCCAATAAAAGATTTAATGATTTATTGCGTATATTTCACCAATTCGATAATGTTTAGATTTCACCAATTCCAAATATCTCCATTCATAATAATTTTTAAAATCTTGTACCTAATTATTTATTTTAACAAAATGCTTACCGATTTACTATTCTCCTCTTTCGTATTCATTCATTAATGTAATTTTTTTTACTTAAATAAAAATGTAATATATACCAACTACAATTTCCAGGGTAAATAAGTAAGAAACGATTAACTGAATTTTTCACATTTTATATAAAATTTTCAGTTTACCATATTCCGTGGTGATATTTAGATGGTTTTTGTTTTGTTTATGTACTTAGCGGTTGTGTTATAAAGATTTTTTATATTAGTTTAATGGTTTACATCAATTTTTTTTTGTTCTTTTAATTAAATAAATATCATATTAAAGTGACCTATTATTTGTAGTTTCTTTCATATTTAATTATATTTTTTTATTAGAAATCGTTTTAAATTAAGATTTTTTAAAAAATACATAACTAAATAATATTACCGTCCGTATAAAAAAAATTCTATAACAAAACGCAATTGCGTGTATATAGTATATTGAAAAGAAATTATAAAAAATAGTTTCGAAGAAAATTATTTTACCAGTGTGAAGAATACTAATTTTTCTTTATTTTAAATTACATTTCACGGTATAAATTTAGAAGAAAAATATAAGCGTTTATAATAAAAAAGAGAAGAAGCAATTTGTTGTAATGAGGTCAACAAGACGAATTACATGCAATCGACCTCTTGTAAAAGCAGTTGCTAATGATATTTTAATACCATCAAATTTAATATTAAAATTAAAGAAAAACTGGATAAATACAACAACAAATACTACTGCAACAGTTTGTTCTCATTCCATTAATGCAACATGCAATGAAGAATGGGAAAATGCAATACCATATAGTCAAGTACCTGGTCCAAAACCAATTCCAATTTTGGGAAATACTTGGAGGTAAAATATATAAAAACAATAATTTAATTATATTATAATAATGATTGACAAATAAATGAATTTACTAGTTTCTTTTAGAATATGAAGCTAATCACTTAATGTTTTCTATAATTAATAATAAATTTTGAATAATAAATCATAAAATTTCAATTTGTAAATATCTTGAAGACATTATTCAGACTTAAGTTAGTAAAACCGTTGAATTTAAATGAGCAAAAAAAAAATTATGTAATTATATATTAATGACCTGTTAAGCTTTCGCTTTGAAATTATTTTCTGAAACTATGTATTTGTGTTCTTTAAACAATAAACAAAAGTGCCAGAATAAATAATTTGATTTAATTATAGAAGAATTGATTATATAAAATTAAAATTTACTCATATAATGCTAATGGATAGTTATTTCACGGATAAATTGAGACAGACAACCTGACAGAATTTAAATTATAATAAGAAACTATTGAAATATAATGATTGCATTGCATTATGTTTTAATATTTTTTTAGGTTGGATTTCCAGTTTTCTTTTTTGCAATATACATCATGCAATCATAATAATTGTTATTTAATTGCACAATAAAGTTATAATTCTAATTATTAAAAAAAATTTGGTTACAATTTTCATATTATTATGCAAACTATTGTGATCGACAATTTAGTTAAATAAATTTCACTTTTCTTTTATATTCCTGAATTTTTTTACATTTCAATTTGTTTGAATCAAACTATATATAAAATTACTTCAACAATGTCGTAAAATTTTTTTTGGTGTTGCGGTCAATGCAAAATTTATGGAAATGGAATAAGATTTTGGTCTAAATATTTCCACACTTTCTACACATCAAATAATTTATTATTACAACATTTTTATTTTTTATGTATATATATAAGTAAACTATATACAGAATAAAAATTTGGAAAATATATTTAAAATTCTACATTATGATAAAAATCAAATTTACAACTTTAATTTACCATTTTATATTTATTAATACTTATTTTCATTGTAACAATTTATTATTTTTAATAAATAAAATATGGTATTGTTGTTATAAATAAAATATGGTATTATTTAATTTTTTTGTAAAGTAAAGTATAAAGAAATGCGCCAAAAATTAAAGCGAAATTTTTTTAATTACTACGGTATTTAATTTATCAATAAAAATAAATAAATCGATAAAGTTGTATTACTTTTCTTTTATAGGTGTGACAATAAATGAAATGTATACTCTTTATAATAGCATTTTAAATACATTGTCTTTGTTTGCTATTTACCAAAGTTAAAATCAATATTTTTCAAAACAAAATTCGTCGTTTAGCGAAATAGAATACATATAAATAATATAATATTTAATAAATATTATATATTTACATATTTCTACATATTTGTTAAGCAAAAAACCTACGAGTTTAACAAATTTGAAAATTGAACTAGTAGGCAATTTATAAAAATTCTTTTAAAAAAAGTTTAAAGTGTAGTATATATATACTATACGTACTGTTACAATTCAAAATGAAAGAGAAAATTAAAATTAATGATTAAATGAATAAAAACTAAAATAATTAATTCAAAATGAATATACAAAAGTAAATATGTACAACAAAGATAAATTATTAATTCATTTTCTCTGTGAAAATCCATCGAAAATATTTCATTTCACTTTTTTCTATATATCATTTAATATGAAAAATTGAAAAGGAAAGTTGAAAAACATGTTTGCAAGAAAAAATACCAGTTGTGTAGGTAAATTTTCTTAAGATTTTTTCCTTAAAATTTAAGGTTTCTCCTCTAAATTATAGACATGCAAAAACGAAAAATTATTGCATAAAGTTAATATTTAAAATATTTACAACGTGTTTCTGGTGATTTATAATATTGAAAAATTTATGGTAATATCTACCTTTTATAAAGTCCGGAAAAATTATAATTTTTTATTATTCCGAACTTTTAAGACCCCTTAAAAAATTATTTTGAAAAAATAAAGATTTTCATTGATTTAGAATCAATATCATTTTATTTATTCTGTTTTGATTATGATGCCACTCCAAAAAAAATTGTTTATATAACATATAAAAGTGAATGCCAGCCAAAATAAATTGTTTTACTCTTTTAATTTTCTACTTGACTTAAAAAGATGAGTTAACACATTTTTTTTCTAGTTTAATATTATGTTTTTGGTTTGTTAAAAAGTGTAAGTTGTTTTGATATATTCAAGGTTAAATTTTTTAGCACTATAAAATAATAATAATTGTATGATTACCTATGTTTTTAATATTAATTGGCATTTAAATGCCAATTTTTGTACATATAAATGAAAAGTTATTAAATATAAATTGAACTAGGAAGTAGAAAATGGATGTATATTTTCATTACATTCTGAAATGAAATTCTGGTTGTTGTTTTTTTAACTTAGTTAGTAAGTGTAGGAGGTTATATCGTTATATGTACCGTATATTGATTTTCTTTAAACTGTTATTTGTTGTATTACTGATTCCAAAAAAAATCTTCCATTAAATTACAGATTGATGCCAATTATTGGACAATATTCAATAGCAGACATTGGTAATTTATCATATCTACTTAAAGAAGAATATGGTAAAATTGTTAAATTTAGTAGTCTAATTGGTAGACCAGATTTATTATTTGTTTATGATGCTGATGAAATAGAAAAGGTATAAATATGGAAATAAAATTATCTTTAAAAAAATATATAAATAAGATATAGTGACCGTTATGTGAACACTATATACTCAACATAAACATATATGTATATGTATATTCTATATATTTTTTTCAAGAATATACATATTAATTTAACTTGTGTGGTTTTTATTACTAAGAATGTAATGATAATTTTTTATAATAATAATTCACACCTAAACCAATTATTACTTTGAATTGATATTTGGGTGCACAGTGGCACTGGCACAGTAATTTATTTACATCAAATATTAAAAGATGACAATGTTTAAATTAACTGAAGAAATATTTGAAAATACATAGTATTTAATAAAATGTAGAGTTAATTTTGTTTTTATTTATTTAAGATGCTAAAAAATAATAAATATGTAAATATTTGTTAAAATAAATAGAAGGTAATAAAGGCTAAATAATAAATAGATATTTAAGGTAAAAACTTTAAGGTAAGGTAAAAAAGAAAATAATTAATGCAAAATCGAAGTACTTTAACCTAATTTGTAGACATCTTTTAAAAATATGATGAGTAAACCTAATCAACTATGTTGAGATTCATGATTGTATTTTTATTTATTTAAAACAAATTGTTTATGATCATTTCATCTTTTAATTACACATTTTTTCCATGGTATGTTGGGTGTTATTTAGCTGAAAATGATTCTAGTCCAGACAAATAAATAGGCCAATAATTCTTTTCTTTCTATTAATTCATTTTCTGTTTTTTCAGTGCTATCGTAATGAAGGTCCAACACCATTTCGACCATCCATGCCTAGTCTAGTTAAATACAAAAGTATTGTACGTAAAGACTTTTTTGGTAGTTTACCAGGTGTTGTTGGAGTGTACGAACATTATATTGTCTGAAATTATATTTTAATTAATAAATTAATTAATATATTCTAGTCATGGTGAACAATGGCGTGAATTTCGTTCACGTGTACAAAAACCGATTTTGCAATTATCAACAGTTCGACGTTATTTAGCACCATTGGAAGAAGTAACTGATGATTTTTTAACACGCTGTGAACAACTTTTAGATAATAACTTAGAGCTTCCCGATTATTTCGATAATGAAATCCATAAATGGTCACTTGAATGTATGTTTCGTGTTTATTTACATAATTCATAGTTGATTAGGTATTACCACAAACTAATAAACTGTATACAGACGATTATATTAGAATATCATTTTTGTCTACAATTTTCTGGCTCCACAAAGAGAGAAAATGATATATTCTGGAAAAATGTAGAAAATGTAGTAGAATAATAATGTAAAGAGAAAAACGAATTTCTCTACTATTTATTCTAAATTTTCCAGAATTATCTCATTTTCTCTCATTGTGGAGTGGAGCCAGAAAATTGTAGACAAAAATGATATTCTAAATATAATCGTCTGTATACAGTTTATTAGTTTGTGGTATTATATAATATATTTTATTATGTAATACATAATAAATAAAATAAATTATGTAATAAATTATTATACATATAGGCCTAGATAATTTCAATGTACATATTACAATTACATAATATATTTTATTATGTAATACGGTACATATTTTTAGGTATTGGACGGGTAGCACTTGATACACGTTTAGGTTGTTTAGAGCCAAATTTAAAACCTAACTCTGAACCACAACAAATTATTAATGCAGCAAAGTATGCGTTAAGAAATGTCGCAACATTAGAATTAAAAGCACCATATTGGCAATATTTTCCAACACCATTATGGACAAAATATGTCAACAATATGAATTTCTTTGTTGAGTAAGTTTATGTGTTTATGTAATTTATATTATTTTTTATACATTTATTATTATTTATAGAGTTTGTGGGAAATATATTAAAGATGCTAAAGAAAAATTAAAAATAAAAGATCCAAGTATTCATCGTGAACCATCATTATTAGAAAAAATTATAATTAGCGAAAAAGATGATAAAATTGCAACAATAATGGCATTAGATTTGATTCTTGTTGGAATAGATACTGTAAGCTTTATAAAGATTTAAACCAAAAACGTATTCAATTTTACATCTAAGAATATTAATTTTTAGATATCGATGGCAGTTTGCTCAATTCTTTATCAATTATCAATACACCAAGAGCAACAGGAAAAAGTTTATGAGGAATTATTAAAAATAATACCAAATCCAAATACACAATTATCAATTCAATTATTAGATAAAATGCATTATTTAAAAGCATTTATTAAAGAAGTATTTCGAACACATAGTACAGTGATTGGTAATGGTAGAACATTACAAGAGGATACAGTAATTTGTGGTTATGCTATACCAAAAGGGGTAAAATTTAATTTTTAATATTTTATAGTAAAGTTAGAATATTTTCTTATAGATACAAGTTGTATTTCCTACACTAGTAACTGGAAATATGGAGGAATATGTGCAAGATTCAAAAGTATTTCAACCTGAACGATGGTTAAAAGAAAATCAAAATGGAAATGATAATAAATTACATCCATTTGCATCATTGCCATATGGTTATGGAGCACGTATGTGCTTAGGTAGACGTTTTGCCGATTTGGAAATGCAAATTTTACTAGCCAAGGTTTGTTAGGATAATATTAATATAAATTAAATATTATACAAATCAAACATTATTAATTTATTTTTTAGCTATTGAGAAATTATAAATTAGAATATCATTATAAACCACTTAATTATGCTGTTACATTTATGTACGCTCCAGATGGACCATTAAAATTTAAAATGCTAAAACGTTAAAATGTCGTATTTTTATTTAGCATTTTCATAAGAACCTTATATTTTGCACATTAGATTTTCGCTCCAAATGATCATATCTTATTTAATTGCGTTAATTTTTCAAATATAACAATAATTATAAATTTTTCACTTAAAATATTGTCGTCATTTAAGTAAGAATGGATAATAAAATGTCATCGAATAATATCAGGTTTTTAGAGCACTGTATGAACCTTATATTTTGCCATCCCATCACTATTTACAAATTTCAGCGGCAAAAAAGAAGATACAGTTTGTAAAGAAAATCTTGTCACATAGATTTTTTTTTAGTAAATTCATTTTAGTTATTGATTAAAAAAGACAGTAACTTAATTTAAATCAATACTTTTACACGATTTTAAAATTTGGTTATTTCTCTTGAGTATTACATAAAAAACAGAGAATTTTAATAAATAACCAAAAAAATATAAAACAAAAACAAAAAACTACAATTATTTTAATTGGAAAGAAAATCTTGTCACACACACACACTAGTTATTTGTTTTAAAAAACGCAATCTTTTTTGGAAATCGTCATTTTATTTGAGTTTTTAGAAATTTTGTAGCTATGCAAATAGTAAGTAGAAATTTAAATTATTAATATTTTTATTGCCAATAAAAATAATGACAGTGTCCGATATTATCTAAATAATAATACAAATTGTACTAAAAATTCATTGTTGACCATACAAATTATTTACATGATTGCGTTAATTAAAAATTAAAATTGCGTTATTTTTAAAAAATTTTTGTTATTTTAAAATTTTCAAAAAAAATTTGCGTTTTTTAAAACAAATAACTAGTGTGTGAAAAGATTTTCTTTCCAATTAAAATAATTGTAGTTTTTTGTTTTTGTTTTATATTTTTTTGGTTATTTATTAAAATTCTCTGTTTTTTATGGAATACTCAAGAGAAATAACCAAAATTTAAAATCGTTGAATAAATTATTGATTTAAATTAAGTTACTGTCTTTTAATCAATAACTAAAATGAATTTACTAAAAAAAATCTATGTGACAAGATTTTCTTTACAAACTGTACGACATTTTTCTGACATGATATAATATTATGAAATTATGACCTTCATAAAAGAAATCAAAAGCTGTATAAAGATAAAATAACAAAAATTTTGAAGAGAGATAAATAAAATCATGAGAAAATTATATTTACGATCTAACAACTGTTGGTAAAATGCATTTATAAAAAGAATGATTTTATCTAACGGACGCATAATTAATTAAAGGAAATTTATTTTACATTATTTTCCTTTTCCTTTTCCTTAAATAAAATATTGTTTCTTCTAGTGTTAAAGTTATATTTAATAATTAATTTTAAAAAAATTAAGCAAAAATTAAAGTCGTTTTATATTAAAAAACAATAAAAAGAAAAAAGAATAATTAATTACAAATTAATAAATTAAAATTTGTAATGAAAAAAATAAATAATTATTTGTTAGAAGTTTTCATTTCCATTTAGGCCACAAAAAACGTACAGTGGAAAAAGAAAACAAGTACAGGTAATATGTTTATTTAGGTATTAATAATAAATATAATTCGATTTTTTCAGTCAAATCTAAAAAAAAAAAAATTAAAAAAAAGTTCCATACTAACTTCGAACAGCTTTATATTTTGACATTTTGTAATCGGCAGATTTGGGCGCAACTTTTAACGTCTATATCGATCCCTCAAGTTCAAAGGGGCCAGGAGCTATTTTTCCTTTTGGGAGTCCCTTATTGAAAATTACATAATGTTTTGTTTTCATATTCGTACTGCACGTTTATAGGGCTTTCGTTTGATACCCGAATGGACTCCCTCCCCGCCCTAGTAAGAAGGTTCCATTTCCATACTAACTTTGATAAGTTTCCCCATGCCAACCAACCATCAAAAGCCAAATATTGTATTATTGTTATTTTTGAAAAATTAACGCAATTATAAATAAAACATGATAATTTGGAGCGAAAATGCACATTAGATTTTCGCTCCAAATGATCATATCTTATTTAATTGCGTTAATTTTTCAAATATAACAATAATTATAAATTTTTCACTTAAAATATTGTCGTCATTTAAGTAAGAATGGATAATAAAATGTCATCGAATAATATCAGGTTTTTAGAGCACTGTATGACATCTTTTATTTATTTATTTATTTCTGTTTTTCGAACAACTTACAATTTCTTGCACATCTCTAAACCAAATTTGCCTAGATTGCGTAGTTATGATCTAGTTATCATAGTTTTAATGGATTTATCATTTATACTGAATAGGTATTTAATTAATTACGCTAGATTGAGAGAAAAAACATAGATATTACAGGTAGATTTCTAGTCAAATTTTGAAAAATTATTAACAAGTGCTAGATTCTAGCTTGGAGTATTGTTTTTCGGTTCTAGTTTCTAGTTTCAACTATATTTCTTAGTATTTATTATAAATTTATATTTATTATAACAAGCGAAAAGTAGTACCCGAAATATAATGGTATTATATTTTTTTTTTACTAAAATTATATTATAATTTTTTTATCATTGTCATTTAGGGTTTATTAGGGCATTCGTTGTGTTAATAAAATTATTATTATAATGCGAGGACTGAAAAATGTAGGATCCCAATTTATTTTTTAAATTGTAGCTAATGAAATTCCCTATATTCTGAAAAAAATAATTTTAATATTAATTTAAACTTTAAATTAATATTAAAATTATTTTTTAACTAGATATTATTTTAACAAACTGTAACCAGTACTTAACACAACCTTTCACCTCACACAATTTTAACTCTGATCATTTACCGGTACATTTTGAAGTTAAATGTACTCCGATTATTAAACCAAACAATATTATTATGCATTTTCTAAAACTGATTGGCATAAATATAAAAACAAAATATCAGAAAAAATTAATTTAGAAAATATCTCAATAGGAAACTTTTTAAACCAACAAAGTATTGATGATGGTGTAAATAACTTTTTAGATATAATTAATCATGCTAAAGAATGCTCAATACCAAAATTTGAAATAAAAAATGTTGTTAACATTAAAATTCCAACATTTTTAGAAGCTCTTATATCCGAAAGAAACACAGCAAGACGAATATGGCAACGAACTCATAATACCATATATAAAAGAGATCTAAACTATTTAAATAATGTTATTTCCAAACATTTCTCTGAACTTATCAATAAAAATTGGTCCAACAACATTAAATCCATGGAAAAATGTAGTAAACCATTCTGGAGAATTAGTAAACTTCTTAAAAAACGTAATAAATATATTCCGCCAATTCAAACCGATTCAAATTCCTTACTCATAACCAACAATGAAAAAACAGAGGCTTTTGCAAAACATTTTCTTAAAAATCATCAGCTCACAATTAATAATAATAACTTAAACATTGAACAAATTGTATCAGACAATGCTAACATAATAAATAATAGTACAGTTTCAACGTTCAAATATATAAAAATTAATGAATTAAGATCCAAATAAAAATATCTAAAAAATAAAAAAACTCCGGGTTTTGACAATATCAGAAATTAACTCCTTAAAAATCTTCCAAAAAAAGCCATAATATACTTAACACATTTATTCAATGGTTGTTTAAAATCTAGTATTTTTCCAACTTCATGGAAAGAAGCAATGGTAGTTTGTGTTCCTAAACCACAAAAAAACATCAACAAACTTGATGGTTACAGACCTATAAGTTTAATTAGTGCAATTGGGAAGATTTTTGAAAAATGTATCAAAACTAGAATTGATGAATTTATAGAAGTTAATTCTATCATTCCTAACGAACAATTTGGATTTAGAAAAGGTCACTCTACAAATCATCAACTTGTTAGAATAAAAAATATTATAAATACAAATCTTTGTAATAAAAAATCGGTTGATATGATTGTACTAGACATAGAAAAGGCGTTTGATGTAGTATGGCACAATGGCCTTCTTCATAAAATGCATTCACTTAATTTTCCAATTTATCTGAAAAAAATTATTCAAAGTTTTTGAAAGGATAGAAAATTTTGTGTATGTATTAAAAATTGTAAATCTAATTATTATGGTATCCCTGCAGGTGTTCCTCAAGGTTCTACCTCAAGTCCAACACTATATAATATTTACACTAGTGATATCCCTTATCCAAGGAATACTGAACTAGGTTTATTCGCAGATGATACCGCTATCATCTCTGCATCAAACTCACCGAACGTAATAAAATCAAACTTAGAAAATGCTTTCAATGAAATTAAAATGTATTTAAAAAAATGGAAAATTAACATTAATGCCTCTAAAACTCAAACCATGTTTTTTACGAGAAAACGAAAAATGGAATATTTACCTTCTACAAACTTATCTCTTGGTGCCTTGGTGGTGAAATGGTTCCGTGGGGTGAAAATATTAAATACTTAGGAATAATATTTGATAAAAAAATTACTTTTAAGACTAACCTAGATGCTAGTATAAAAAATTGCGACATAATTACAAAAATATTATACCCATTGATTTCCAGAAATTCCAAATTGTCTAAAGATAACAAGATTAAACTTGGTTAAATGATTCCTTCACAAACTCAGAAATCCTAAGTAACGATTGGACAGTTTACAGGTGTGATCGTGACTATATTTCTTCTAGTATTACTAGAGGTGGTGGGTTCCTAATCGGAGTGCGTAATACCTTTTCTCACGAAATAGTTCCCACATCTCACTCACAATACTTTGAACACACATTTATCAAAATTAGAATTGATAATAAATTAATCTTTGTTGGGGTAGTTTATATCCCTCCTAATTCTGACGAAACTGTTTATAGTGAATTTTATGACTCTTTCCTTTCTATTCTCTCTACCCTTGACGAAGTTGACAATATTTTTGTGTTTGGCGATTTTAATCGCCCTAAATTAAATTTCATTGTTGATGAATTAGACAACCATTTGCTACCCGTAAACTTAACTGCAGACATCGATTTCTTGCTCATTGATACTTTTTATGGAAACGACCTACAGCAAATAGTGCACTCTCCTAACATCAATGGAAGATGGCTTGATCTTATTTTTTCTAATAACTACGACAATGTGGTTGCTGTTCCAGCTACTGATGCTGATAATCTTTTCACTAACACACAACATCATAATGCATTAGTTGTAGAACTTAAAACCACTGATACTTCCTTCATTAAATCTTACAACAACAAAGTTGTATATGATTTTAAAAATGCTGATTTTGATAACATTAATTTAGCTATTTCCTCTATTGACTAGACTGAAATTTTATCATCTGATGACTTAGATTCTATTGTCGCATCCTTTTACGCTTCAATTTTTAGAATAATTGATACTAACGTTCCTAAAATGGTAAAAAAAGACAAGTTAACTGAGCCATGGTTGGACAAAAATCTTAGATCTCTGCGAAACCGTAGAAATAAATTATATAAAAAAATTAAAAAAGTTAGTAATCCTAACCCAGATCTAATACGTGAGCATAAGAAACTTGCAGCTGAGTTCTCTAATAAGTCGTGTTTTTCTTATGAATCCTATATTGGTAAACTTGGCCAAGACCTTTTAACACATCCCAAAAAATTTTTCGATTTTGTGAACACCAAACGTAAATGCTCTGGATATCCTTCTACCATGTCAAAGGATAACTCTTTCTCATCAAATCCTAGTGTCATATGCGACATGTTTGCTGATCGATTTAGCGAATGTTATAGGCCCACATCTGATTTAATAGACATCGCAACTACTAGCGACGACCAGAACTCTATTTTAAGTACACTATCAATCTCAGATGTAGAAATACTTAAAGTGTTAGGTAGTATTGATACTAATAAAGGTCCTGGGCCTGATTTACTTCCTCCTCTTTTTCTAAGTAAATGTGCTGATCAGCTGTCTGTACTACTTAAACTTATCTTTAATAAATCCATCTCTTCAGGAAAATTTCCATCAGCCTGGAAATCCTCTCACCTCACTCCAATATACAAAAGTGGTGATAAGGCTGACATAAATAACTATAGAGGTATAGCTATTTTGTCTACAATACCAAAAATATTTGAAAAAATAATATGTGATAAGATGACGTCAATTATCAATCCTATACTTAACGAGCAACAGCATGGTTTCAGAAAAGGCCGCTCTACCACTACAAATCTAATGGTTTTTACGTCTGATCTGCTGATTAACATGGAAAAAGGCTACCAGATTGATGCTATCTACACCGACTTCAGTAAAGCTTTTGACCGTGTAGACCACAGTATCCTTATTTCTAAATTAAAAAACATCGGATTGGCAAACCCACTTTTGGGATGGATCAGTTCTTATCTCAGTGGTCGAACCCAATCTGTCAAATTTCAAGGGTTTATTTCCAAAAAAATATCGGCTTCTTCAGGTGTCCCTCAGGGTAGCCACCTTGGCCCTCTATTATTCAATATATTACTCCTTGACCTATCTGTATTACTGTCTGATATTCCACATATTTTATATGTTGATCTAAAAATCTACTATATCATAACTAAACCTTCAGATGTACAGTACTTAGAATTTAGACTAAAACTACTTGAGAACTGGTGTAAAGTTAATAAATTAGACCTTAATGTTAACAAATGTCACGTCATTAGTTTCTCAAGAAAAAAATCTACTCTTTTACATACTTACCAATTAAATGGTACTCAACTACAACGTGTCACTCAAATTAACGACCTTGGGGTTCTGCTGGACTGTAAATTAAGTTTTAACCTTCATTATGATAGAATCATTTCTAAAGCCAATAAAATGCTTGGTTTTATCAAAAGAAGAGCTCGTTAGTTTAAAAATGTGTGGGTGACAAAATCTTTATATTGCACTCTAGTACGCTCTATTCTTGAATATGCTTGTCCTATTTGGCTACCCTATTTCCAGCTGCATAGTGATAGAATCGAGTCAATTCAAAAAAAATTTCTTCTTTTCGCTATACGTGACCTGCACGACCCACACGACTACAACAATTTACCGCCGTACCTTTCTAGACTTAAATTACTTGAACTGACTTCACTCTCTTCTAGACGTAACCTACTAATATCTTGTTTCACTTTCGATGTCTTGAATAATAACATTATCATTAATGTTAGTTTTATATCCAACGGGATAAAATTTAACAATGACAAACAAGACACACATCCTTACTTAAGGTTTCTGCTCATCGTACGGAATATGGTAAAAATGAACCTATCAATAGATGTTGTATGGTTTTCAATTATTACAGCTCCTGCTTTTCGCCAACAATATCTAAATTAGTGTACAAATCCAGACTTCGCAATATCATAATATAATCCCATCCCTTACATCCTTTAACATTACTTATCATACGCATATTGTTAATTAATTATATTAATTTTAATTTTAATTTTAAGAATACCAAATAATGGAAAAATTATTTCCTTTTGATAATAATATTAAGTATAGTCCAATATTTTTACTTCAATCTTAACTATTATTTTATATAGTTATGTAATATACAATATCTCTAAATTATTATACATATAAAAAACTATTTTATAAGACACTGTTACTTACAATGCACTGTAACTAAGATATTTAATGTAATTTAATGTAATGAAATGTACCTTGTTTGGTAAATAAATAAATAAATAAATAAATAAATAAATAAATTATAATTTTTAAAACAATATTTCAAAGTGTATTATTATATGGCTCACCTGTTTGGGGTAAATGTGCAAATTCTCATATAAAATCCCTACAAATAAAACAAAATAAGCTGCTCAAAATGATGTTAAATTTGCCATGGCTCTTTTCTACAAATGAGCTTCATATTTTATCAAACACTACTAAAATATCCGACAGAATTATGTTCCTTAAAAAATTCTTTAGCAATTGTGCCACTTCGCTTAATACTTTAATAACAGATATCTGTTAAGTTAAAATTATTCTATGGATTTATCTATCACATTAGCATTAGTTTAAGTTAGTTTAGATTAGTTTTTAGTATAAGTAGTAAAAATAATTTTATAAATAAGGTTTTTTTTCTGGTTTTCCTTATAAAAAATAAATAAATATATATTAATTATTGTTCTTCTGATGAAATTAATTTAATAACTAGTTGTAAAGGACAAATATTCCTGATCTCTTAAATAAGTTTTTTTTTTTGTTAATAATTATAAGATATTTACAGATAATAAAAATTGAATTGAATTGAATTGAATTGAATTTTAATATTTTTTCAAGAAGCCGTCTAAAACTGCAAATTACTAGAGGTGTAGTGAGTATTTTACCGTTATTTTCACAACGGTAAGCGTTAAGTGGATTTTTTCTATTTTTTATTTTTTTTTAAATATAATTTTAATCCTTTTTCTAGAAGACTTTTGTTAGAACAAGTTGATTTAAAAAAAATTCTGAAGCTTTGCTCTATTACACTAAATAAAAAAAATCCTACAATTTACCGTTAAGGAGAAAATGGCAAAAATATGAATTTTTTATAAAATTTGTAATGCCTTTTTCGGCTACTAGATGGCGTTTGCGGGTAAAATGACATCATTATTCGGAGTCCTGACGTCATAAAGTAACGTTATGTAATGACGTCATCTTAAAAGCTCGGGCCCGTTATTCGGTAGTACAGCCAAAATTATAATATAGTCGATAATTGTTTTTGTTTAACTCTTTTTGTTTAATTGAAGACTGAGGACTCCGTGGAAGAATTTATAAGGAAATTATGTAATCCCCACCCTTATACGATCTGTAGATCGGAGACGAAAGGAGAGGTTAGGGAGAATATTTTGTCGTCCTTGACAAAAACATAATTGAAATTGGATCAATTGCAGAGAATGTTTTTAATTGTCTTTTTCAATGCTTTTGGGTATTTCAAATGTCGTATGAAAAAAACATGGAAAAATTACTGAGCATTTTTTTTGTATAATTTGAAATTAATTTTTAAAATTAAAAGACTTACTGCGAAAAAATTCCTATGTGAATGTTTATTTTTTTTAAAGATTTTTGTATTTATTTTTTTTAAAGATTTTGTTAATTTTTTAAAATAATAAATAATTCATTATATTTCTTAAGTAATGTTTAATTATTAATCCAATTACAAAACTATACTTTATACTTGATTCTTTTTCACAAATAAAATAAACTTTCTGAAAAATCGATTTCGTAATATTACATTATAACTTCACTAGAATCTAGTTTATGAAGCTAGTTTCTAGTTTTAAAATTAAAACTGTTTATCCAGCAAATCAAACTGAGGAATCTATTTTATAATACTAGATTGTAAGTTTAAATATATTCACTAGATTCTAGTTAATAACACCGAAAACATAGTTGCCAGCGGTTTACTGAGTTCTAGTTACTTCAACTAGCTATAAAGTATTGTTAGCTAGATTGAAACTAGACGAGAGACTATTGCATAGCTAGAAAACTAGTGTAAATGGTGTAACTAGATTACGACTGGAAAGCCTAGTTGCTTCAATCTAGTTGCTCATTCTAGTTACAATTACCATCATTCTAGCCAAATTTGGTTTAGAGAGATACATACAGTTGCTCACAAAAGTATCCGGCCACCCTACTTGGTTCAAAAAATTTAATGTTTTTCAGTTCATTTTCTATTAAGTATTTTTTTTAATATTTGCTATAATAAGCCTTTACTAATGCACTTTATAATACTAGAAAAACATATGAGAAAAAATGAATTGATTATTAGAAAAACTTACACAGCTGTCCGAACTCATAAAAAAAGTCACACTAAAGTATCCGGTCACTAAGTGTGTATGCGTACGGGGACTTCCCCAAAATAAGTTTAGTTACCAAATAGTTTTTCATTCGAGAAAAATTGCATTTCAGAATTATGTACTTAATTGTTTGGTTGTCGGTTTTTTCTGAAGTATATTTCATTTTCATATTTCTATGATTGTATTATAAATTACAATACAAGAATAAAAAAAAAATAATTATTTTTTTTCTGATATTTAAAACTTAATGTCTAAGATTAATTCTACTGAATAAAAGATGTGGCCGGATACTTTTGTGAGCAACGTATATATATATATATATATGTATATTAAAATACTAAAACGTACATATAAAATATTAATTTCTATATAAATTAAAATAGAATATTGTAAATATTGTTATTGTTACTAGCGCGAAATCTACAAGGATTAAGAGCCCTTTGCCCAAAAAGTAAGATAAGGTTTTTCGCTGGAGCAGATAACTTGAGCTGTAATTATCGGGGTTTGATCTGGTTTTTGGAAATGGTTGATAAAAGACCTACCTTTTACAATATGCAGCTTTTTTTAAAGTTTTTGACCTAGGTTGTCTGGAAATTTAAAATGTTTTTTCATTTGCATACAAAAAAAACGTTGCGACCTAGATTTTTTCCACAATTTGCATCCATTTTGGTGAAATTTGGAAGACAACTATACCATTTTAGTTTCAAAATGAGAATAGTAAATTTCAAAGTGGAATAGTAAACTTCAATATAAGAATAGTAAATTTCAATTTGAGAATAATAAATTTCAATATCAGAATAGTAAATTTCAATATCAGAAATTTTATTTTGATTGAAAACATTTAATTTTGATATGAAATTCAATTTATTAATAGTGCATATTTTTTAAGTTAAGCGCCGCAGTGAATTTTCTTTGAATGCTTGCGATGCAATTGGCACATATTGTTGGTGTAATTGTCTGCAGTCCTTCTTCCATAAGACTTTCTAAGGCTCTTAATCTTTGCTCTTTGATGGTCAAATTTCAATTTCTGTTATTAAGAATACTTGACAACTTTCTTGAGAGCTCTCTTTTAACATAACTCTTTACCACAGACCAGACATTTTGAATTGGGTTAAACATTGCACTATAGGGTCCAAGTCTTAGTATCTTGTTTTCACGAAATTCCTGCTCCTGCAAAACTTCGTCAATTTTACTGTGGCAAAGTGCATTGTCAATTACCATAACAATTAAAATTCATAAATTAAAATTAAAATTCTCATATTGAAATTTACTATTCTCATATTGAAATTTACTATTCTAATATTGAAGTTTACTATTCCACTTTGAAATTTACTATTTTCATTTTGAGGTTTACTATTCTCATTTTGAAACTAAAATGGTATAGTCTTTATAAAACGAATCTACAGTCTACACTAGGCAGCCGGAATTTTGATTTTTGGCTCTAATTTTGATTTAACAGCAATTATATTTTCAAACTTTGATATGTAATAAAAACTAAACTAAAGAAAATAAATTCATAAAATTAAGTCATTTTTTAAATTTACTCTTTTCCCAATATTTTCTTATTAAAAATTTTCAGAAATAATAGAAAATAAGTTTGTAGGAGACAAATTAAAGAGGTAACTTTTTCCAAAATTTGCCAAAATATTGTATAAGGCAGAACTACTAAATACTAATTCGAAATTGTTATACAGAAAATAGTTCGACTAGTTACTAATAGGATCGGCGGTTGTAAATTGTTAAGTATAGGCCAGTATGCTACTCGCGATTAGGGAAGATTACCATACAAAATTTAGCTCAGATAAATATAAGATTACGATTAATCTCGAAATTTCAAGTAGTACGCTACTCAAGATTACTTAAAGCAGGAACAATCGGCGCCTTGTCAAAAGTCTCCACTAAATATTTCACGTGAAATAACGTTCTGAACATTATTTCGCGTGAAATTTTGCCGTTTCAAGAAAAAAAAATTTTTTTGAAAAATTAAAATATCAAAATGAGTAAAAAAAATTATTTAGATATATTCCAATATCGATTCCGAAACCCATGGAATCTCTCAAATTTCCAAAAAAAAAAAACCAAATAAAAAAAATTAGAATTTACTGCTAGTTAAATAAAACAATTTTTATTTAATAATATTTTTATGTGTTTTATTATAAATCTATAATCAGACTGACTGTTATAAAAATTACAATATTTTAGGAAATCTATTTGAATTTGAAAATTAGGCATATATTGCATTTTCTGTGAGAATTTATACTTTTTAGTTTTATGAAAATTATGTGAATTTAATTGTAATATGATTCTATTGCGAATTTATACTTTTTAGTTTTATGAAAATTATTTGAATTTAATTGTAACATGATTTATGATTCTGAAAAAGTGTGGGTATTAAATAAGACGTAAATTAATAAACTGGATATATCTGGAATGCTGATATAACTTGCTGCAGAGAAAAAAAAATTGGCATCTGAAGTCAAAGATAATCCCTGTATGCCATATTTTTTAATATTGTTGAATTCATTATTTATTATTATTTCATAAATATCCACCCCACAGAAAAATATTTGAAATGCCAGACTGATTTGACATTGACATAGACGTCAAAATTTATCTCTACAGATATAATTTTTAACAATAAATAACAACTTATATTAGACATAATTGTGAAACATAAAAAAATATTTAATTACAAATTAATTATACTTGCTACTTAAATTTATATTAATTTAAAAAAAATTTAACGCATTCTAATTTTCCTGCCTTCTATTGGATTTCCGTAGGCGATCTTTTGAATATTTTGGAACCATTTCTTTATTATATTAATTACTTACACTACACATTCTGAAAATAATTTGAAATTATTATTCAAATACAAGTGAATCCTCTATATTAAACATTGTATTTAAATTTACCTTTAATTATATATATTCATTACAGTGAATGAATGTTCTGGAAAATTTCGATGGTGACCAAACCATGAAAAGCTGCATACAGTTTCGTTAAAGTTTTTGGTCACTTTTATTATTTAATATATTAATTTTAATTATAAAACACAAAATGACTCACTATTTTTTTTATTATATTAAAACACAATAAAAGTAGAGAAACAACCTTCTCCACTTGGTCTTTACTTTGTTATAAAATTATTTATATGTGCAATGTATAATATGAAATGTAAAAAAAAAATATTTCCGTTTCAAACTATCAG
This sequence comes from Empis stercorea, assembly GCA_949752835.1. Taxonomy (NCBI): domain Eukaryota; kingdom Metazoa; phylum Arthropoda; class Insecta; order Diptera; family Empididae; genus Empis; species Empis stercorea. The sequence continues at coordinate 28,236,577 of OX457088.1, forward strand.
TTCGCTATGAGCGAAACAAAGTGAAACGGTTGCAAACCGCTTTTCTCGTGGTTGAAAAAATATGAAAGTTTAATAAAAAGGCGTTACATTTTACATATCCGGTTCGTAAATAGTTCGCCAAAAGCGAATTCGCTTATTTTACTTAAAGGGTAATTATTATATTCTGTCAAATATTTAACCATAAAAAGATTAGTGACATCTAATGGCTGAAAGCAAAATTAATGACGCTGTCTCGTTCTGCCTTATACAATATTTTTATATCTATCTCTTTCTAGTTTTCTGCAAAATATTAAAATATTATAGTAATGAAAATGGGTTTTTTGATTTGCATTGCAATGAAAATCAGCCTTTAATCTAGTTCAATTACCTAGGTAGTTGAAAATATAAATTTTTAATCCAATTTTCGAAACTGCTATGAAGCTGTCATCATAGCAGATTCGAATTTCGAATTAACAGTTATTTGAATTTATAGTGTTCTTATTTTGTGTTTTTTAAATTGCGATTTTAAATAAAAAATATGAATAAGGACATGAGCATTGTGGAAAATAGTAAAAAAGCGACTGGTGTTGAATTAACGGATCTGGAAGAAAGAGCATATAAATGTTGGGGAACAATTACAACCGAAGGGCACTGTGATTTATCATATAAAGTCTTACATTGTTCTTCTGTGGAATACTCTTCTTATTCTTAGATATATTACAATATCCATTACATCCGTTATAATTTCAGAAAATTTAAAAATAAAACACAAATAAATAAAATAAAACAAATAAAACTTTACAAAAATTATTTTATTATTCAAAAAGCGCACTTTCAGAATCGCATAGCAGGTTTTTTTTTCATAAAAATAACTAAATTGTGTCTGCTATATAGCAGATTTTTTGTAACAGATTTTAACACAATTTTGTTGTTCAGAATACGGATTTTAGAAATATCATATTCTGCTATGAACCGTCAAATTTTTATATGGAACATAGCAGGTTTACAAAATAGCACGTTTTACAGAATCGACCCCACTCCAATAGCCAAATGTCACAATATTGTGACAAAAATACCACAAAAAATTGCAAAGTGTCGACAAAAAATTGTCACAAAAATGTGGCGAAATTGTGAGTCTAGTTGACGCCTATTGTCACATCTGGGGTCACATTTTTGTTGAACATAATTTGACAAGTATATGGTTGAATTTATCACATTTTTGTGGTGAATTTGTCGCATTTATGTGAGAAATGTTGTCACATTAATGTAAGAAATTTTGTCACATTCATGTAAGAAATTTTGTCACATTTATGTTAAAATATTTGTCACAATTATGTGCGAATTTTTGTCACATTCATTTCAGAAATCTTGTGACATTAATGTGAACTATTTTTTAATATTTTTGGGGTCCAATTAGTATTATTCTAAATTAATAAAATGTTGTGGATGTTTCAGTATTTATTTACTTTTTATTTCTTTAATGCAGTTCTTTTCTTTGTCAATGTACATAAATAAATATAAAAAAATCATTGTACTTAATTTTATCTTATAATATTATTAAAATTATATACCTTTATAAACAAAAACATTCAAATTTCAGTGATTTTTAACTATTTACATTAAAAAACATTAATTCATTTTACTTATTCTAAATTAATACTAGAAAATTTAAATTCAATTACTAAAATTAAATTAGCTATATGCGAAAGCATTGGTGTTTGATGTTGTCTTTGTTTTCTGGTACCTTTCTTCTTTTCTTTGCACATACAATTTTAATGCTTCCCTATCTGAAAAATATAAATAAGTATAGTCTGAGAAATTTTAATAATATATCAATATAATCATAGATAATTAATATTTTGTTTTTATTTTCAATATATAAATTAAAAAAAAATGATTTCATAAATATCTAATTTACTATATAAAATTATATTAATTAATAATAATACATAAAATTATAATATAGCGGTCTTCACGACTTAATATTTTTTCTTGATATTTTGATATTTTACGAAATAACGAGTTTTGATTGGTTGAAATAAATATTAAAATATCACGATAGCGTCAAAAAAAAATATCAAAAAAATACATGCCGCTGGGCATGTAGCTTGTATTCTATGGTATAATATTAATACTGTGAACCACGAAGCTCATAATCGTAGGGTTACAAGTATTAATATTAATAAATTTATTAAATTCTACCAAAAGTTTTACTACATTATTAAAATATTAAACATAATTAGAGGCAATTTTCAATAGAAGGATCAACATGAATACTATTATTATATAAAGAAAATGCAATAAATAAAAAATAGATAAGTAAATAAAGTTGATTTAAAAAAAAATGTTATATGGACCTACATATTATTTATTATAGAGATTTCATAGATTTTTTTATATTATTTAAATATTTAACCAATCATGAATTTGAATTAATTTCATTGTAGAGTCAAGTATAATATTTTACATTTTAATTGAGTTTAGATAATTTATACTATGTATAATAAATATAATATATTTTATTCTATGTATATTATACATACGTGGTATAAATTATCTAAAATCAATTAAAATGTAAAATATTATACTTGACTAATGACTACAAGTATAACTCAGCTATGCTTTCCGAATTTGTGGTTCGTCGAATAATGCGATCGACGTATCCATCACTGTTTTCAATATAAAAAATATTCGTGACCGGATAAATGCGCACACGAAATTTGCGCACACGAAAAATGCGCACAGAAATTTGCGTACAGACATATATGCGCACACAGAAATTTGCGCACACGGAAATTTGCGCACACGGAAATTTGCGCACACAGAAAAATGCGCACATAGAAAAATGCGCACACAGAAAAATGCGCACAAGGAAATATCCGCACATGGGAATAATAAAGGATTTATTGTTTTATTAAAATATTAAACATAATTGGAGGCAATTTACAATAAAAAGATCAACATGAATACTATTATTATATAAAGAAAATGCAAAATATGCTTTATAATAATAATAAAAATGAAATACTTACATATATACTTTTACTTTATTAGGTTAAGTTAATCATATCAAAAAATTAAAATAAATAAATAAATAAAGTTGATTTAAAAAAAAATTGTTATATGGACCTACATATTAAATTTATTTATTAATAAAATAAAAATTAATTAAGTAAAATTTAAAAAAATGAATTAAAATATTAAAAAATTTTATAAAAAAAACAGGTCAAATCGAAGAAATTGACAATGAAAATATTAAATCTCGGGTTTTTATGTTTTTCAGATGAAATAAGTAAAATTTATAAAAATATGAATTAAAATATAAAATATTAAATTAACACAGGCAATTTTTATGACAAACTAAGGTAAAATATAATAATATATTAGAATATAATTTAATATATACATTTGACCTGTTTTTTTATAAAAATTCTTAATATTTTAATTCATTTTTTAAAATTTTACTTATCTGAAAAACGTAAAACCCCGAAATTTAATATTTTCATTGTCAATGTCTTAGATTTGAATTTTATAGCATTTTTAAATTTTACTCAGACTTTTAAGACGTTTTAATATTTTGAAAGAAATTAATTTTTATTTTATTAATAAATAAATTTAATATGTAGGTCCATATAAACTTTTTTTTTTAAATCAACTTTATTTACTTATTTATTTTTTATTTATTGCATTTTCTTTATATATAATAATAGTATTCATGTTGATCCTTCTATTGTAAATTGCCTCTAATTATGTTTAATATTTTAATAAAACAATAAATCCTTTATTATTCCCATGTGCGGATATTTCCTTGTGCGCATTTTTCTGTGTGCGCATTTTTCTATGTGCGCATTTTTCTGTGTGCGCATTTTTCTGTGTGCGCAAATTTCCGTGTGCGCAAATTTCCGTGTGCGCAAATTTCCGTGTGCGCAAATTTCTGTGTGCGCATTTTTCGTGTGCGCATTTTTCATGTGCGCAAATTTCGTGTGCGCATTTTTCGTGTGCGCAAATTTCGTGTGCGCATTTATCACCGAACCATGCGCACACGAAATTTGCGTACACGAAAAATGCGCACACGAAATGTGCGCACATGAAAAATGCGCACACGAAAAATGCGCACACGGAAATTTGCGCACACGGAAATTTGCGCACACAGAAAAATGCGCGCACAGAAAAATTAGTTTCTTAATTCCTCCTCTTTAATTATGTATTTCATTAATATTCAGTATTAATATTAAAATTAATATTCATCTGTCTCTATATTTTTTCCGTGAAACATAGAAAATTTATTATATAAATATTTATATAATATTTTATATACATATTTATTATCTATATTATTATATGTATAATAATATAGAGACAGATTTAAAAAAAATAGGCACAGATATATAGATATATATTTATCCTGATTTTTTTTTATATTCCGAAAATACAAAACCTGAAAATTATTAGTTTTGATTTATCATTACGATTATAAAATCTATGAAATCTCTATTAGATATGAAATCTATTTTATTTGTTTTTATATAAATATTTCTCTATTTTTATTAAGCAATTATTACATTTTTAGCACATTTCCAACCAAATTGGAAGAAATGTGTATATTAGTTTCACTCTGTCTGTCCGTCTGTCCGTCTGTCCGTTTACACAAACTTCTACATCTTTTAAGATAGAGTGTTAAAATTTTGAATATAGATAGATAGTAAGAAAATAATAGATCTTATCTTTTTTGTGAAATTAACAATTTTTTTAAAATTTAATTCTTTGAAGTATAAAAATACCGTTATCTTCATACAACTCTTTTTAGTTTTTTTAACACCCTGTATTTCCCAAACTGCTTACTATGAAAGGCTGAAATTTATATACCAAAGAGATATCTAAAAAATAACTAGAGTCTCTGAAGAAATTGTATCCGTATCTCCCCTCCCCTTTCCGTTGTGGCCCTTCGAAAATCAAAAAATTACATTTTTAATTTACTTGTAAAATTATAACTGCACAATATTTTTAAAAACAAATATTAACAAATAAAAACAGAAAATCATATTTCTTTAAAGTGCATTAATTAATAAATTATAATCATTTGCCTCACACTTATAATTAATCAAAATTCTTAATCATGTAAAATTTTGCAAAAAACGAACATTTTGCATATTTTTAGGAGCTATATAAATGGAATATTGGATATTATTGCATATCACATTATATGTTCAAATAAAAGCAAGATTAGGGAAAACTTAAATGATAAGTTTATATATATTTTGCTGGAATAGAAGGAAAAAAAATTAATAAAATCGAACAGGGACACATTTTGTACCCATATTTACCATATCATTTTTTATCTTTCCTATGTATAGTACATTGAAAATACTACTAAAACTGCAGAATATTTACTACTAAAACTGCACAATATTATAGTACATTGAAAATACTACTAAAACTGCACAATATACACGTATAGGAATTCCCATTGTTTTAGAATAGCTCATAGTTCTACATGTGGCGATTTTGAAGAAATGTGCTTTTGACAAACCCGGGGTTTGTTTATCGTATTTTTATTATATTATTCTCATTTTATTTTATAATACATAGTTATAAATTAGTTTTCTATATATGACTCAATTAAAGTTTTGAAATTAAATTACGATATAGAAAGATAAGATTATACTTCATAGTTCAACATTTAAAAGAAGAAAGAAGGATTAATTCATTTTAAACAAAGTTAGAAAGGTCAATTTTTTTACTATTTTCCATCTTTCTATAATATTTTATTTTCCTTTGTATAACAAAAATGAAAAAGGAAATTAAGGCCAAACAAATAAAGTCCAATAAATAAAGTATTACGATAATAATTTTGAAATCTTTTTTTTATCTTTATATAAAAAATTGCGTTTTTTAAAACAAATAACTAGTGTGTGACAAGATTTTCTTTCCAATTAAAATAATTGTAGTTTTTTGTTTTTGTTTTATATTTTTTTGGTTATTTATTAAAATTCTCTGTTTTTTTATAGAATACTCAAGAGAAATAACAAATATTTAAAATCGTTGAATAAAGTATTGATTTAAATTAAGTTACTGTCTTTTAATCAATAACTAACATCAATTTACTAAAACAAATCTATGTGACAAGATTTTCTTTACAAACTGTATTTTCTTCCGGAGATGCTGCTCGTTCGGCAGTTTGAAAATTATGGTCAATTAAAAATATTTTCTTCCGGAGATGTTATGCCTGAAATATAGCTGAAATACATGTGCAGAATTTCTGCACGCAGCGCTGCATGCAGCGATGCACCTAAAATACATGTGCAGCTTTTTTTGACATAATTGAAATTTTTTTTTATAAATATTTTTATGTTTATAAATATTTTTGTAATTTTTATTTTGTTTGTTGAAAATAAAATCATTTTGTTTTATGAACTCTATTAATTTTTCCTCAATTTTGAAAATAAATAAATGAAAATAAATCAAAACATTGATAAAATTGTCAAATTTCAATGTAATTTTTAAATTTTATTTTCCTAAGTTGTCAGTCTGAACGTTTTGTGTTGTGGTAACACTGACGCTGCGCAGCGAAAGTAGAAATAGAGACGACTTGCATCCGCTGCATGCAGTGCAGAATTCCATGTATTTGGTTCCATATAAAACCGTGTATTCTAAATTATTTTTGCTGCTCTGCATGCATAATTCTGCACATGTAATGCCTGAAATACACAAAACGTTCAGACTGACAACTTAGGAAAATAAAATTTAAAAATTACATTGAAATTTGACAATTTTATCAATGTTTTGATTTATTTTCATTTATTTATTTTCAAAATGGAGGAAAAATTAATAGAGTTCATAAAACAAAATGATTTTATTTTCAACAAACAAAATAAAAATTACAAAAATATTTATAAACATAAAAATATTTATAAAAAAAAATTTCAATTATGTCAAAAAAAGCTGCACATGTATTTTAAGTGCATCGCTGCATGCAGCGCTGCGTGCAGAAATTCTGCACATGTATTTCAGCTATTACTCGTCCGGCGACCGGCAGTTTGAAAATAATAATACATTTTTGACAAGAAAGGAATTATGGAAACTTGAAACAAATGGAGAGGAACGGGGCAACAGAAAAAATATCTAGATTTTTTGAACTTTTTTTACCTCTGCCCGCACTTACCTCTCTTCTACGAAAATGGTTGAGGCAGTAACCTGGGCAGGTGCATGTAATCATGTACATTATGTAAGTAAAAATAGAAATAAATATTTTGTAAGAAAAATATTTATTTATAAATATTTATATTTAAATATCTATATATATGTATATAATGTATAATTAAATTAATTGTATAATTAAATTAATTATAATTATAACCCTTTAAGAAAAGCGTTACGCCGGCACGAAAAAGTACTTATTTCTCTATACAAGACTCCGCCGGCGTACTACTTTTGCGAGCCGTAAACGTAACGATTATGCACAGTTTGAAGCATGAATTTTAGAAGAAAAAAAAGCGTAACGCCTGTTCGTACCGCAACCATGCCGTCTTAGCGAGCCGCCTTCGTGCCGCCTGGGCGGTACGATTTTGTACCGCCTGTGCTGTACGATTTCGCACCGCCTGTGCGTTACGAATGCGACTCTTCTATATATTCTTCATAGCAAATTAAAATGCAAAAATAAACATATATAAATAATTAAAACTGTTTTAAGTATATTTAAATATTATATAATAATGATAATAATGATAAACTTAATGATAATAAATAACATTAATTTAACATTAATATAACAAAACAATTAAAAATTACATTATGAATTATATTTTTTTTCAGAAAAAACTTAAAAGGCTTCGTTTGTTTGCTTTGCGTTTCTGATCTTTTTTCTGTTTTTCGCTTCCGATCTTTGGCGTATTGAAACCATTTTTTGATTATTTCATTTTTTTCCGGAATCCTAGCAGCCGGAAGCTTTTCCAATGCACACTCTAAAATATAAAATGAGTAATATATATTAAAAAGTAAATTAATATCAACACAATTACCTTTAATCATATTAATTATTCTAAAAGATTTGATAGCAATATTGTCATTATTGCCACACCATAAATATTTGCAGGCAGCATCATCGGTTAACACACTTTTTAAATATTCTCGAATGTATTTATCTAATTAATGGTTGTGAAATGCTTTAAATGTGTTTATCTGAAAATTATATTATTATTGTAAAAGCCAATTTTAATTTGATTTCAATTCGGTTAACCTTTTTTTAAATTAATTATTGAAATTTAATGTAAATAACTTACCAATGTTAGCTCATAATTTTCTTCTGTAATTAATTCATTTAGTTCTCTAAATCTTTCAGTTGTAGGCTTTTTTTCAAAAAATAAATTTAAAAAAAAATAATTTGTAATGTCAAATTGACCTGTAAATGAAAGAGCCGCTAACTGCTCGTTTTCATATCGTAAGAGCATTACTTTTTCATATCGCAAAAGCATACGTAAAAGTAGTATTTTTATATGAAGAGCTGACTCCGCCGGCGTTCAGAATTCGCACCGCCAAAAACGGCTCGTAAATTTTCTTAGAGGGAATGTATGTATAATTAAATTAATATTACAAAATATTTAAAAGTTATTTGTACTTACATAATTTTACAAATTTCATTTAACTTTATTTTATTCTTAAATTAAATCTTAAATTAAACTCATTAACTCATAATATGCAACACCTATTTTGCTGTTGCATAAATGACAGTTCCGTATGAGATATCGCATGGAATTTTTTAAAAGTGCAATGCCACGAAATGGAACATGCAATAATTCATTTATGAGATAACTCACTTTAAAATGCCACTTCTGATTTCAGATTTAAAAAAATCTAGTCGATCTACAGATTTAAATAAGAAACACACCAAAAAAAGAGTTATAAAAAGGGTCTAAAAATGAAAAATCTGACATTTATCCGTTGACATTTTTAATAAATTTGATGACAGGTATGAATTAAACAAATTAAATTCGGATCGGAACAGGGCATTCAACCAAAAATTTCGAAATTTTTGAATTGTTAGTATTTTTCTATAGGGTAAAAATATATCCTACACGTAAATGGCAATACTGAAAACTGGATTTAATACACTACACTAACATAACCCTGAAAGCGAAACTTTTTTCAATTACATATATATTTTTTCTCTGGTGCTTGTCGTTCCTGTTTGTTCATACATATATATTTTGTGTTTCTTGTTTCAGAAATTTAGAAATATAATAAAAAAATATATAATTATCTAAACGTAATAAGTCATCCTTATTTTGTGGATGGAAAATATATATTTCTCAATATATATTTAAACCAATTAAAAATTAAAAGGTAAGTAAAAATAATGATTATTATTAGAAAAGTACAAAAGTACGACTTAGTCGAAATTTCCAGTTGAAAATCTCACGAAAACTTTACATCTGAAAATTTTAAAAAACCGTTAAATATGGCTGTAGATGATATAATTTTATTTAACATTAAATATATAATAAACATTAAATATATAATAGATTAAATGTTATTCTTAATTATGACAATATGACAAATTGACTATTTTCCCTGGTCGCTTACAAAAATAAATGGGAAAATTTACCTTAAAATTCCATATTTGTATATAACACCTAAACAACTATTAACTTTTTTCACTCAGTTATTTAAAAACTAAAATATAATTGATATATTAGTTATTTTAAAATCCCCACTTCAAATCAACATATTTTGGTAATATACTTGTATAAATACATAAAAATATAAAAAATAATATATTATACTACATAAATATAAAGTATAGTTTCTTAATGGAGTCATGCGCCTGTTCAAAATTTAACAAAGCACATCTCGCGTTGATTACGTGAAATAGATAGTTCTTGTTTTGTTTACAATCCAAATTCTGCGATTTATAAGCATGTAATTTTCAAATAATTATTCTCATAATACGGATAATACGGATTTCTCTGAACCAACAGCTTAAATTTATTTGAGTTAGAGAAAAACGTTTTACAAGTGTGTAGTAAATTAAATAAGAATAACAATATTTCTTTAACCATTTAACCACTTTTCTTTATACAATTCTTTAACCATATAAACATAACGATTACGATATGAGTCACAAGAAATTTTTAACTCTATATTACTATATTTAGAGGACTATATAAATAATTATTTTAATTTTGATTGATATCTTATTTTCTATAGATTTACTCTCCATTTTTTTCAAATTAAATAAAGTAATCAATAATAATTGAAATTATAAGATATTCTATTAATTTTTTATATATATTTAGAAATATTTCAACTATTTGCAAAAGTAAAAATATATAAGATATTTTGTCATATATATATATACCATATTTAAAATGAGTTCAACAGAAGAAAGTACTTCCAGCACTACATCTACACAAGAAGGAGAAGTAAGTTCAAACTATTAGAATATTTATGTACATATATTATAGATATTTTAAATTAAACAATGGAAACTATTTAAATTTTAGTCAAATCCTCGTGAATTAGAAAAAATTGAAGAAGAAAAATTGAAAGCAAAATATCCAGTTTCTGGTGGTATGCGTGGCCCTGGTGGACATTCAGCATTTCTACAAAAACGTTTACAAAAAGGGGTAAGATTTGTATTATTTTAAAAATTTATTTTTATGTACATAATTAGTTAGTTTTTCTATTAGTATTTCCGAATCGATTTCAAAATTAAATTCAATAACATATTTTTCAATTTTTTTATACAATTTTTCTTATTTTTTAGCAAAAATATTTCGATTCTGGTGATTATCAAATGGCTAAACAAAAAGGCGGTGGTATTAAACAAGTATTTGCAAATAAAGTGCCAACTGGTGAAGCTATACCAACACCACAATCAGTGCCAGTACGTAAAACATCAATTATTCAACAACCAAATTGCAATAAATTTCAAACAACAAGTTGAATATTTAACTTTGTTAGTCAACAACAGCAGCAACAACAACATCAAATTTAAATAAATATGAAAGTTTAAAGAAAAGCAAGAGCGGTGCGAATTTATTATGCATCCAACAATATGTTTCTTTTACTATTTTATATAATTATAATTTTTTTTAAATGAATTGTTAGTATTTTGCTAAAACAAAATAATCTAATCCATTTGTGAAGAGAGAAATATAATTTAAAAAAAAAAGATTTTATGTAATTAATTTATATCAACAAATAAACAATTTTCTGTTTTCCACTATTAATTTCAATATATTTCCTCAAATTCATCTTTTATTTTAAAGAATAAATTAACAAATGTATTTCTTACTTTTTTTAAATTCTATTTGACTTTTAGAATTTAAAATTGCATTATTTTGTATACATTGGTTTACTTTAAATAAGTGATTGTTATTAAGATATAGTAATTAAAAATAAATAAAATAACACAGATATTCCTGTTTAATTTGTTGGTGTTTATTAACCAGTAATTAATGTAAATACGAATGATCGCACAAGTTTTAAAATATAATTAAATTAATTCACATTTAACAATGTTCAAGGCAAGAGTGGTGGGTGGATTCACAATTATGCTACAACATGATGAAAATGTTCCAAAAAATGGTTAACATAAGACGACGGAGAGTACATTTACCCTGTTTCCCTCACATATATTTTAAAATTTTGAACTTTATAATATTAAGTTAAGAAAATTAAGTAGAAAAATTAAATAAGAATTATAATATTTTTTACTATGTTATAATAATATGTTATTTTCCTTTTTGTGCTGAATTTTTTGTACATTTTGGTTTACTACGAAATATTGCTGTATCTAATTGTGTAACAGGCTGTTCAAAAACTACTTGAAGGATACGGCCACGTCTCTGGTCATTATCTTCCAAAAGATGTGGTGCCAGCAATAAAAAGAGTTGCTTTAAAATATTTAACAAAATTATAATACATTTTTGTAAAAAAATATATAAATTATATTTCACTTCAGTCCATGATGGCAAACCGAAACTTGTAAAACACAACTCCCAGTATGGTAAACCTAAATGTGCAATAGCCATACGTAAATATTCACTAAATGTTTCCGCTAAAAATTGCCATTTAAATGTATTTAATTCAAGTAAATATAGTTTTGGATTTCCTAATCCTGTCATTTCATAAATTAGGCAAACCTATTAAGGTAAATAAATAAGTAATAAATTTATATTTTTGTTTTGAAAATTTTACCTTTGCCATATCACAAATATTATTGATCTCAAAAATTTTCGTTTTTGATGTAATTATTGGTCCAGGTATTAAATTACTACCATTTTCTGATGAACGTCTTGATGATGTATTGCCTGATAACGATTGTGAGTTATTATTTAAAATTTCAACATTTTCACGTAGTAATGTGATTTGAACTAAATGTGGAAAACTAATAAGACCAACACGCCTAACATCATTGGCTAATACAAATTAAAGAATAATCATGGTTTATCCAATTTTTCAAGCATATTTTATATTTACGAGCATATTGATAACTCCAATGTAAAACAAATCCATCTGCTGATAAATAGAATTTTTTCATATCTTCTGGCAAATAAACATTGTGTCGTTGTTCCCAAGTTGTTATTTGTGTTTTTTCACATGGTTGGCGTTTTTCACAAGTAACATTTGTTATACGTGGAACATTAGCTTTTAAAAAAATCATTTATCTTTAATAATTATATTTTATTTTAAATATAAGCTTACAAAGAGTTTTTGTTAGGCCAAGTGTTAAATTTTCATAGAATGCATCTTCTGGACTTTGTTTTTGTTGTGCCATTTTATTAAACTTTTTTAAATGTTGATATTAGATAGGTATATAAAAAATCAAATTTAATATATACTATATAATACTAAGCGATGGAAAAAAAGTATAATTATTTATTGAAAATTCTATTGATTTTCTGTTGTCAGCAACGAAAATTATTATATTTTAAGATCTCTAGGGCAACTAACAAACATATATTCAGCATATTATATTGTTTTCAAATTTAAAATCTCTTATATCATAAAGACTGTTTATTACGAAATATGTTGACTAAGATTATGAATCTTTTTTAAAATTGTTTTTATTTTCAGTTATTAATCGATTTTTTCTTAATTTTCATCATCTTTGTATATCTAAGATAGTTTATTGGTATCTTAAATATTGAGCATTTTGGGACATTGAGAGGATCTTGACCACCATTTCAGATTTAATAGATATGTTTGATAAAAGACGCATCATTTTCTGATATATTTTATGTTGGTATAAATTCAATTCAATAAAAATATATTTGGTAGATCTATATGGTCGAAAGGGTTAAATTTTTCCAATTGTACAGGAAATGTTGAATTTTTTTAGTCTAAAAATTTTTGGTAAAAAAACAATTAATTTAAATAATTAATAATTTGCAATATATGTATAATTTTTATGACCAACATTCAATTAAAATCGTGGAATTGTTAGTTTTACCCATATTTTTATATTTTATAATTTAAAACAAATGTTACATAAAAATCTATAATAGTTTTTCGAGGTGATAAGAATTATATTTTACAATATGATTCACTATAAGACTATAAAAAAGAAATTATTTTTGTAATTTTTTTAGTTGTAAAGTTTTCTTTTGTTGAGAATGTTTTTTATTACAATTTCTACTTCTATAATGTTTAAAATTGAAATTTTATTAATTGTTTTATATAATTTCGTTCAAATTTACGATGCTATTGATTATTGTGATAAAGATTTATTATGTAAAAATGCCGGTGGACCTCATATCAAATGCAATAATAATGGAGTAATGATAACTTTTTTTCTCATATTGTTAATTTATGATTGATTGTTAATCATTTTATTTTCAATTTTCCAAAGTCATTTGGGGAAAATTGTCCTGATAATGCACAATTAATCAAATTATTGAATAACGATAGAATAGAAATTGTGGAAGCGCATAATATAAAACGAAATACTATAGCATATGGTAATATAACAGAATATGAACCAGCTGCAAAAATGGGTCTAATGATATGGTCTATAGAATTGGAAGAAATGGCTGAATTAAATGTTAAAACATGTTTATTTGGTCATGATCAATGTCGAAACACAATAACATTTCCAATATCTGGACAAAATATATTTCAATGGAAGAGCCAATACCCACTAACATATCCAAAAGATACATTTTATGTTGGCATTGATAATTGGTTTTTGGAATATGAAAATTGTAATATGGATTATATTAATTCATACGAAAATCCAAAGTTAATTTATATATATTATGATATAATATATGAATTGTAAATTTTTTAAATTTTACAGGCATGGACCACAGATTGGACATTTTACAGTGTTGGTATCTGATCGTAATAATCGTGTTGGTTGTGCTGGTGTTGAATTTACAGAGGACGATTATACAACAATTATTTTTGCTTGTAATTATGCGTACAGTAATATAAAAATGAAACCAGTTTATATAGCTGGTGTTAGTGGTTCAGGTTGTGTAACTGGAACCGATTCCACATACACAGCATTATGTACAGCTGATGAAATATATAATTAAAATAATTTTTAATTAAAAAATATATACATAATAAATATACTACGAATTATTGTAAATTTTATTTTATTAATTGAAATCGAAGCAACTATTAAATTCTTTTTAATTTGCTATGATTCCATGTACCTCTTTATACCATGATGTACACATACGTAATAGTAACATCATTCAATTATAATTTAATTTTTATTGAAATATAATTAATCATTGATTATTTGTAATTGTTATAAATAATTACCAACTTTTTTACTCATTTCTATAAACTTAAAACCTTCTGTTTAAAGGATATAGTAAATTCAGCTAAATTTGTTGCAAAATATAAACCTGAAACCTCTGTTATTATTTATTAAATTGAATTTTTCACAATAGCATTTGCATCCAGTTGTTGAGAGGATACTTTTTACACAATCTGAATACAAACTAATGAACCTTAACATTTTAATTTTTAATTATTTTTTATTTCTCTTTTTATATGTGTTTAAATATTTAATTATAATTATTTCGATACAATATTATTATTATTGATATATTTTAAGAATCGGTATATTAATTTTAAAAGTTTATTTTATATTATTAAAAAGAATATATAATCATAAAAAACATTTTTCAAAAAATAATTTAACATATAAAATACATAACATAGTTGTTGGTAATAAAGTTAATCAGTAAATATTATAGATTATTTAAGAAAATATTTAAAAATCGAAGAAATAAATAAATTATGCATTTTCCAAATTATTATTAATAAAATAAAAATATTCGAGAATTTTGCCCCGAATTCCAATATAAATTACTTATTTTTTTAGCTCAATTATCATAAATTTTCAATGGTAAACCGTAAACAATATTTTTACTAGCTTAATTCTAAAATTTACTGCGATTGATATTTATTTTTCGCAATTTCCGAAAACTAATAAAAATGCATTTACATTTCAATGTTTTTTATTAAGTTTGTATATGTATATATAATTTTATTTTAGGATTAAATATAATTCTAATCTTTTTATTAAGCGCTTATATAAAAATTATTTAAATACATATTATTATAATTAAAATATTTGAAAAAAAAAAATATTATTTAAAACTTTCTGGGGGACAATAATACAGAAATATTTTCACTCATAAATATATTGAACATTAGAAAGGCGATAATTTAATTCTAAATTTTTTTTTTATTTATTTTAAATTTTCGAAACAATTATTTTATAACATATAAAATTTTTATAAGTATAATGATTATTGATTTACATGAATGCAATATTGATACAAGCATTGAGCATTAAAAATAATATTTTACACCACTGACTTGATAATAATTTATTCTTAGTAATAGTTTAAAAATGGAAATATTGCCATTATGATTGAACTCAATTCGGATTTAATTTCATCTCAATTTGAACAGTTTTGTATACTTCAAATGTATCATCGGCAATTATATTATTGAATAAGAAAATATTATATATTAAATACGCTATTAATTAAATTAAGTATAGACTCTTTATAAATCAAATCTTTGTTTCTTGAGATTAAGTTCAAATTTCACAATTGTCTTTTCACAAATATTTAATCCATAAATTGTGAGGTGAATTCAAATAAGAATGAAATATTGCAATTCGGTATATAATTTTCGGTGCCGTGTCATAAAGCCATCGGTCATAAAATGACAAAAATGCCTTTAAGACTATTTCAAATGGGCATAAAGCCACGATGGCGTTATGACCGATGGCTTAATGACAATATTCCAACTCATCTATACTTACTATTTCCCAATTATATTATAAAAATATAAAATCATGTAATTTCTGGAAAAATGTAATTTATGCCTTACGAAAACAATCTAATTAAAAATCATGTTCTTTAAATTAAAGTTCGATTTGGCACACAATCTTGAAAGTTATAAAAACTATATAACTAATAGCACGATTAAAACACTATAAAAAAATTAAAACAACTGAAAAATAATAGAAAATAAAACAAAAATAAGATTCCAACAATTTTACAAAATAAATTACAAATGTAATATATTTTTTTTATTCAATGCTTCTTTGAATATTTATTATTATTAGGTTTTTTTTATTAAATTTTTCTATATTTTTTATATTATATTAATAGTTTTTGTTTTCTTAATCTTAAAAATATTTTGTGTTTTGTTTTTGTATGATTCTTCAAAATAAAGTAGAGTAAATAGATAATAGAGACAAAACTGAAAAAAATGAAAAATAGAATATAATAAACGGGTGGCATTTCAAGCTCAAAAAGTCAATATCAACTTATAATAATAATTGAAATAATTAAAAATTACATATATGTATTAAAAAAAAAAAATAAAGGACAAAACTAAAAAAAACAATTGTTTTTAAATAAAATTTCCTTAATATAAATTTTCATTAAGAATACAAACATTTTTAAATAAATATTTAATCATTTTCAAAACACACATAAAATTTCATTAAACATTTTATATTGTAACACAATTTTTTTTTTGATTACATGTAAATGTTTTTATTCATACTCATTTTATTCAAATTCATGTTAAATTTAATAATAGGACGTGTCAAAAACTAAACCACTTAACATAGTTTATTTGTAAAGAAAATTAATTTCGCTATATTATCATATTATCACTTACATATGTACTGCTTGAATATTTAATATATATTTTATAAAAAAACAAATATAGTAAAAATTTAAATTTTATTTTATATTTAATATATTTCAAGAGTTATTTAATTTTTTTTAGTTCGTCAAGTTAAGTGATTTGGCTTGTCCATTTGCATATAATTTTTTTGTTGTCAACTTTTTAATAGAAAAAATGTTGAATTTTTTAATTTTAAAAAGTATCTAAATTCTATATGAAAAAAAATATTAAATTTTCTCTTTTCAATTTTACATTTTTATTATTTTTTTATCAAAAAAATTATTTTTTATTTAAAGAATAATAAGAAATACTGAGAGAGCCCCTCCAGGGGGTTTTCACATTAAGATTATTATCCTTAGAAATTTTTATTTATTTATTTTTAATTTGTTCAATTTTTTCCACATAATTTTTATTTTTTATATTTTACTGTTTTTTTTTTTTTTAATTTTTTTTGTATTAATAATTTTCTATTTTATTCTTCTTTAAAATAGAAAATTATTAATACAAAAAAAATTTAAAAAAAAAAAAACAGTAAAATATAAAAAATAAAAAATGATTTCTTTTTTAATACCATAGTATTTCTGTTTGTCTGTGTTTAAAAAAACATAATATTTCAAAAAAAAAAAAAAAAAAGAAATAAAATGAAGTTTTTTTTTTACATTTTTAAATATTATTCTTTTTTTTTTTTTTTAAATCTTAAAATTGGTTAATAAAAATAAGTTTTTTTGTTTGGATTTCTAATTCCTTCAGTTTTCGTTTATCTCTAAATATATAAATTAAAAAGAAATAAATTGTAATTTAATTATAATTATTTAAAAATAAAGTCTTTTAAAAAACAATTTTTTGGTCGTTGTTAAGAAAAATTTTATTAGAGAAATTCAAAATTTTCTTGTTTCCAAAAAAAACGAATAAAGAAAAAAAAAGAAAATTTTTAATTTTTTGTATTTGTAAACTTTTTTTCCAGGTTTCTTAAAACGACGAGGGGAGGAAATATTTTTTATTTAACACACAAAAAAATAAAAAAAAGAAAAGTTTAATATTTCTCTTAATCAATTTTTTCTTCGCTCAATATTTCACTTAATAGTCTATGAAGGCTATCGACACCAGTTAAAAATCCACCATCAGGTCCATGATGAACCGCGGATGATGGAAATAAACCAGAACCGTTTTTAGGTACAAATGTCGTATGAGCGAAATCAATTATTCGAACATCGACCGGTGATTTTATATTACTACTACTACTACTGCTACTATTGTTAATAATATTCGATGATGATGTACTACCACCACCAGTACCAATAGAAATTCCAGTTGAATTTTTTAATGATTGTTGTCGTCGCGGATGTGAATGTCGTCTTACATTATCTTCATTTAATTTAATTTTATTAGAAATTGTAGTTGAAGGTAAAACTGGTACAGATATTATATTTGATGATGTTGGTGGTTGGGTATTTATTAAATCACCAATAATATTTAATTTTTTATTTTCAATAAGTCCTTTTTCAATTGGAATAGGTCCAGTTAATTGTCTTTTTGTCGTCGTTGGTTCTGTTATAATGTCCACATTATTTCCGTCAACTTTTATATTAGTATTTTTTGTTGTTTCTTGAGTGATTGTCCTACATTTTATTGTTGTCACTTCTGCTGTTGTTGTTGTTGCTGATAATGATTGTGGTAATGTTGCTACAGTTGTTGTTATTGTTGATGTTGTTGATGATTTTTTGGCGACTGATAATGAGCATTCTGATTTATCATCTGCTGAAATTTCTTCATCGTCCTTGCTACGTAAACGTTTAACTGCTGATTTGGTGCTACTATTACTATTAGTGCTTGTTGTTGATTTTGTTGGTGATATATGTTGTTTTTTTGGGGGTAGTGATGTTAATATTGTTGATTCTTTTTGTATAGAGATATCAATTTTTCTATCATTATCTTGTTTTGAAGACTGATTATATTTACTTAATATTGCCTCAGTTTGACCTATTAAACTATTATCAAAATCTGAGCTTGCCTCATCGGAGCTATTATTGCCTAAAATAATAATTTATATTATTATATCATTGTGTTATTAATATTGTATATAATTTAATTTTACCTGTTTGTCGTCCAGATGTTACCGCTTTTATTTGTTCTGAAAGTCCCGAATAATCGTCACTACTATTACTACTATAATTCATCCATGAATCACCAGATTGTGGACTTGAATTTGAAATACTTGGCATCGGTGGTTCTGGATCTAAAAATACTGTTTCCTCAGATATTGGAATAAATGATTGCTGCTGCTGTTGTTGTTGTAATGTTGGTGATGATATTATTGTTGCAGCACCTTTAGCGCCACGTGCTGCTGCTTCACCAAATCCCCTATGATGTGCATCAGTACTAACTTCAATACTAGAATTATGCTCATCATATTCTTGAGAGTTATGACGATGATGATGATTCGGATGATTGTTATTATTAATATTATTTCGATGTAGGTTTGTCGATGAGTTGATTTGATTTGTATGTACAATTCGATGATTGTGATCACTGTCATCATGTGATGAGGAGAGATTCAATTCGGTGGAATCATTTGATTGATCAGCATCATAATAACATTGTGTAGGATGATTATGATGATGATTATTTTGTGAAATGTCATCATCTAATTCATGAGCATCTAAACTACCATCATCTAAAATTTCAATATCTGAATCTCCACCATGAACGGCACATGCATCATCATAAAAAGGTAAACAACATTCATTTGTAGTGACACCTTGGAAACAAACATCCATCGGTTGTATAGGCGGAATTTCTTCAAATCCTTCATAAACAATAAGTAGAGAACTAAAAAAAAGATAAAATATATTTTATTGAAACAAATTTCGAATTTTACATTAAACAACTACTTACCATGAATAAAATCTATAACTTGATTGTTTTTCAATAACATTACGTAGTTGTGCTAATTTTTGTACAACTTTTTTAACAATTTTTGTTCTTAATTCATAACCATTATTAAAGAAATTACGTAATGCTTCCTTAAATCCATTTTCATTTAATTCACGTCCCCAATATTTATCACGTTTAAAATAATTACCCAAATCGGTTTGAAATACTTGCATACCACATAAACGTACACCTAATGTTGCTGATGTACTAGCAGCACATTTTGCCATTTGTTTGGTACGTTTTTCTGCAGTTGCATCATCACCATGCTGACGTGTTCCCATTTTTAAATCTAATATACATGGATTACGGAATTGTGATGTGATATTTTCGAGCATTAAAAAATCTGTAATGATACAAAAAAAGAAGAAATGGATTTTTTTTTGAGTTCTGTTTTTTTGTGGTCTCCAATGATTGAAGCGAGTTTTTGTGTGTGTTAATGAGAGATAAAATAACAGGGAATTATAAAATAATAGTAGCAAGATTGGAAAAATATTATTAACAACGAAGATGAATGTGATTAATTATGTTTTAATTATGATGGTAATGCTGAAAGTATGAACACGGCCTCCCTGTAGTCAATCTTCCTTCTCTGAAATAGATATTAAAATGCCGAGTTTGGTACGAAGAAGGATATTTACAAGACAAAAAAAGGTTGATGAAATGAAATATTTAAAACAAAAAAACAAAACAGTTTTCTTTAAATTTTTGATACTATTTAGAAGCACATTATTCTAGATAAGACACTTTTGAAAATTGATACGTTTTGAATGACAAATATGGTCCTATTGGTTATCAAGATTAATCTATTAAACTAAAACTTACAATTTTTCTCTTAGAAACTAAACTAAATAATTTAATAATTTAAATAAAATATATAAAATTAAATTTCCTTTCAAATTAAATTAAATTATTTAATTTAAAAGATTAATTAATAAAAAACATTAATAACAAACAAAAGATCAGTATTATTAAAACTTGCACAACATTAATTATTGCATTGAAAAATTTCTTTTGATTAACTTAATGAATTTTGTGGAAGGCAATTATCAGAAAAAAAAATACCATACAATAAAATGGCGGACAAAAACAATATGGCAGAATGATTTATAAAAAAATATAGCGGTGTACGTGTACGAAAATCTTAATTTTAATTAATTTGCAACATTATTCGATGATTTAATATTTCGTTTATTTAATGAATTTATATATTTATAGTCAGTCAGGTACGTAGAAGTAGGTTGATTCGGTTCGAATACTAACATTGTTTGTTAGAGTTGTCTACTTGTGAAATACTTTTAATAACTTCGGCTGCATTTCCATTTCTATGGACTTTCATTCTGAAAAAGAAAAGAGAAAGAAAAATTCAGGATTAGTCAGTGGACGGAAAACTTTCATATATTTTTTTTTTTGTAAATTTTGTAATTTAAAGATTTTTTTTTGAAAATTTTAATTTATTTTCTATGTATATAATATTTACTCTCTCTCAATTTTTTAATTTTTTTTTATTTTTTTAACTAATTTTCTACTTTTTTAATCGTTGGGATCATATTTTTTGTGTGTGTTTTGCTCGTTCAAAGCTCGGGTAAAGGATTTTATTATTATAGTGAGAGATTGGTTTTATATATATGTATTATTATTTTCTGATCCTAAAAATAGAATATTTTTGGTAATTTAGGGTTTTGTTAAAAAAAAATTTATAAATTTTTTTTCTGTTATAAAAATTACCCATTATAGATTTTTTTTAAATACGATATTTTCTTTAAAAAAAATTAGCAAAACTTATATGAAAATTTATTTTGAATAAACTAAAAAATTTCTATATATATCTACTAACCTAAGGACATCATCACGTTTCCTCTTTGATGCAATACTTTGTTTACGAACATGTTCATCACAAAAATTTGGTGAATAACGTTTATCCAATTTTGTACCACCCATAGTAGTAGCTTGCATAACACCTGAAATAAGGTTAAAGAAATTTTATTTAATTGTAATAGATATACGGGGATGATATTATTTAGTTTAAAATCTGTAATCTTTTTTAAAATTTATTTGATATTTTTGTATAAATGAAAAATGAAAAATGAAAATGATTTTTTGAACTTTTCGATCCTTCAAAAATAAAAGGTTTAAAAAAGTATATAATGGATTTATTTTCTTTCTTAAATAAAATTTGTTACTAAATTTATTTTATAAAAAGAACTTTTACAATTTCACATATATACAAATATTTAATTTTAATTCAGAAATTTCTGTTTTGAAATGAAATCTTTAATTTTTATATTATTTTTATCTTTATATATAACATAAAATTATAAAAAAATAATTTTTTAAACATAATAAAAAAATAATATACCAATATACAAACCATTCAACAAAAGTCGGCAACAGAATCAACCTCAAAACACACAGGAGTAAAAAACAGATCAAATCATTTTTTTGCGGAGACAATAACAGTGTCCGTTAAAGAGGATGAATATTTTGTGCGGTCTTGTTGCAGGCGTGTTTGATTTTATTTTAAATTATTTAGTTTTTTTTTTTAATTAGTTTTGGAATTTTGGAGTCCAGTGGAGTTTTTTTTGTAGTTCTGTTCTCTGCATCCTTGATCAAACAAGGAAAAAAAAGAAGAAAAAAAACAACATAGAGCCGAACTAAAACGAAGTCTTACTTACTAGATACTAAAGGAGTAAATGTTTAATTTGTAATTTTTGGGAAAAATCATAAATAGTAAAAAAAAAATTTTTTCCCAGTACACCAACATTCACTCACACAAAAATGTAAATTCAGATAATATACCTACATATGTATTTTAACATTGCTTTGAAACGTGGAAAATTATATTCAGAATTTCTTAACATTATTTTTCCAAATTCAAATCATTGCCTGGCGCCGTTTTCTATTTTCAATATCATCATAATAAAAAATGTGGAAGTAATTTAATTTAAAAATATAATTTACAAAAATAAGTTTTTTTTTTTTAATTTAATATTCAATGAAAAATAATTTGGTCCACTTATAAATAATATTTTTATAATATTGACATTGAAATTATATTAATACATATTTTACCTATCATTCATAAAATTTAATAAATATTTATATAGAAACTTAAATTGTATGGTATTTAAAGAATATTCTAATAAATGGCAGTATTTTTTAAGTTAATGTAATGAATTGATCCTTCTGAGATTTTGAATAAAATTAACCATCATTTTCAAAAAATAAAGGTGAAACGTAAACGTATCCCCTTTCTCTTAATATTGTCAATCAATATTAAGAAATTTTGTGAGCAATGGATTTATTAACATACTGCCATATATTAAATATAAAAAAAAATTATATATGTGTAGTAAATAACTTAAAATCATTCAACGTTCAACAATGCATTCAAAATTCAATCAAAACAACACATGTATTTAAAAAAAATTATTGTATTTGCTCCAATTTAAATTTTTTTTTTTGTACTTCAACAAAACTTACCCCAATTGTGGGCCATTTATAAATTTGAACATAAAAAATAAACACAATTTCACTTAAATTTAACCAAATTGAATCTATATTAAGTTTTAGGAAAAGTTTAGTTCATTTTGTTTTGCGAGCGTATATTAATTTATACACGGTATTTTTTTGTCGATTTTCATATATAAAAAAAATTGTGTTTCGCGATTTTTTGCAAAAACAGACAAAAAGAATGAATAAATTCTTGACATTGTCTTTTCTTTTTTCTATTTTATTTTTTGCCATCATTAATACATTTTTTTTTTATTTTAAATAGTTTTTTTTTTCTTATAATCTTAAAAAATATAAACAAAAATTAAAGGATGATTTTCTTTTATTTTGTACAACAATAAATATATAAAATTTATTTAAATTTCAAAAATAAATATTTTTATAATGAGCATCTGAATGATATTCTCATGAATTTTTTGTACATATATATAAATATATATAAAAAAATTATACATTGGTAAAAAAAGACAGTCTTTTTCTCTTTCTTATATTTAAAAATTAGAATCTTACCTTTATATTTTGGAACAAACTTCTGGATATCCTGAGGAATGTTCTGATAAAAATCTAATTCACGTAAATTTAATGGTTTTATCACTGTACTCTGATTGAGTAATAAAAGACGGGTATGACCGCCAACCTAAAAAAAAAAAATTAAATTAATATATTGTTTCAAAATTATTATTTTAAATTCATTTCTAGTATTAAATTGAATATTTAAGTAAAGTGTATCTATGAAAATTCGTAAGACCCAATTATGGGGGTTTTCGTCAATAAAATTTTAGAATTTATTATTATTGTTCAGTTTACAAAAAAAAAATTATAAATGGAATGTAATTAATTTCAAACTGCTATTATTTATGTACATTAAAAGCTGTGTTTTTTTGTAGATTGGTATAATACACTGCTAGATTTTTGCAAAAAAACTATTTACTGCACATCGGCGACATTTTTTTTTATTTCATACACAATTGAATTTATCAAACGTAAACAAAAAAAATCATTATTAATATAATTAAAAACTTCAAAACTAGCGTTTTTTCTTTAATAAATTGCCATATTTTAATGTAAAAAAAACATAGGCTATGCCGTTTTTGTCCAATGAATTTGAAATAAATGAAATGAAATGAAATATTGACAACAGAGCTATCTACATGTCATATTATTAACTATTTATCCACTACAATTCAATTGTCAGGGATAAATAAGTACTGTAATTCTCATTTTATCGCCAACAAATTGTTGTTGATTATTCTAATTATTCTCTGTTTGCGATTATGGCTACAAAAAAACACAACTAATATTTGCTATTATTTATGTACATATTAGAATGATTGTTCCATTCAGGCACATATATTCCTGAAAACGTAACGTTTTTCCAATCGAATCGAATTTAATTTACGTTCGTTTATAAACGTTCAATTCTAGAAAACGATCGTAAACGATAAATAGGGTTGCCCTTGTAACCTTAAAAATTTGCTATCTTCACAGAAATAAATCAGCTGTTAATTATTTTCATATTTTGAAATTATATTTTATTAATTAACAACATAAAAATACATTAAATTAAAAAAATGTTCTCTAGCATAGAATTAAAAAATTCGATCAAAACGTTAAAAAAATCACTTACAGAATATATCGATTCGATAAAGAATGGATGTTTTCAGGAATACCGAAATGAAATGTACGTTACAAAATTCACTCGAATCGAAACGTTTTCAAGAATACACGTCCAGTTTAATTTTCATTTATTCAAATTGACCCAAAAATTAAATACCTTTTACAATTATAAATTCTTTTATAAAATATAACCAAAAAATATATTCATTCTTGCCATAACATGAACAAAAATTGCAGCCTTTTAATGAATTTAATTAAAATAAATTAATTTTCCCCGGAATACTTTACGAATAAATTAATGAAGCTACAAAAGTTTATTCCAAATATGATTTTTATTTCCATTTTATTATTCACAATTTTTTTTTTTCGATATCTATGTAAATATAATTAATAATTTTAAATTCAAAAAAATATTTGTCAGCACGCCAGAAATTTGTAAAAATCAGAAAATATATATATTATGTATCTTTTTACTATGAATTTTACGATGGAAATACCAGACCAATAGTGGCTCTAAATAAGAACAAGAAAAATGAGTAAGAAAAATTGTTTTTGTTTTTAGTATACGGAAAAATTTTCCGACTTCATTGAATTGAACCAATTTTTAAAAATTTCAGATTTTTTCTCTTTTTTTTTTGTTAAAAAATATTATTTTTAGGATTTTTTTTATTAATTAGTTCAGTGGCCTCCTATACTATGTTATTCTTTTTCACTCTGATTTCACCACTCTGACTCTGATTTTTATATTTTATATTTACATATATATATATATAAATATATTTATTTGTGGATGACAAAACAAATATTCAAGACAAATTTTGTTGTAAGATTTTTTGTTTTTCGAGGTTATTGGCTTCCTCTAATTTTCATAATACAAATTTAGATCTAAATCTATTTTTTAATATGGTATTTACAGTATGTATAGTATATATTTTTATAAATAAACTTCAGCTTTATATTTCTGTAAAAGATTATAGAGAATTCTATTGAACTGTTAGAAATATTCCCCCTTATTGTGATTGGCGATTTTATTTGCTGTCGATAGTTGATAGTCTGGTCATTTATATTACATTTTAAGACTAATTGTGGGTCGATTTATATGTGATTATGTATGGTGATTTTAATAGACAATTGTCGATAAAATTGATATTTTATGGCGATTAAATTTTTGTTCACGACAGTTAACGAATTATGTTCTTTATTTTCAATTAAGCAGTTAACTTGAACTGATATTTGGTAAGCACATTCAAATTAGTGGTCTGGATGAAATGATGAATGGCCATATTTTCATCCGGGATTTTCTCTAGCACCTCTGGATGTATTGGGCTGATATTTGGTAAACACATTCATTATAGTGTTCTATAGTTAATTATGTTAGTGCTCTTCCATTAGCTCTACTTGGAAGATGGTTGTATGATGAAAACATGATTTCTGAGACATTGTGGGAAATAATGGAGGAGCACTGGCATAGTTAACAATAGAGCACTATAATGAAAGTTTTTACCAAATATCAGCCCAATCTATCCAGAGGTGCTAGAGTAAATCCCAGATGAAAATATGACTATTCGTCATTCATCCAGACCACTAATTTGAATGTGTTTACCAAATATCAGCCCAATTTAACAGCTTAATTGAAAATAAAGCACCCAATTCGTTATCTGTCGCGAATAAAAATGTAAATTCCCATCAAATATCAATTTTATCGACAATTGTCTATTAAAATCGCCATTCATAATCACATGACACGATTTTAGTACAGAATCGACTCTCGCCTCGACATTCACAATAAGGGCCATTATGTTGATTTTAGTTATTTTTCATTTCAGGTCAAATTTGTATATATATATAATTCACAAAAAAAAAAAAATTATTATGAAAATGCAATAATACAGCAGCAGTATTAGTAAAAATACCATCTAATAATGACATTAAATATAAAAACAAATTTTCAATATAATCTAATACTAACCTGATTTGAAAGTGGATGTAGTGCAACTTCATCATCAGTTTCAATGAGATCCTTTGATTGTGTTATATTAATTTTTTTAAATATTTGATCAACACCAATTGTATTACCGCCATTTATTTGTTGTCCACTATTACCAACACTAACAATACCACAACATGATTCAGATCTTTGTCTGCCAATATATTTATCAATTGCTTTTTGATCAATACCAATTGGTGGTATTGTGGTTGAATTAAATTTTTGTCTGTTATTACTACTAACAGATAATTGTTGTAAATTAACTGTTACTAATGTACTACTATTAATATTATTTAGACTATTATCAGTAGCAGCAGCACCAGTTGGCAGTAATTGTTGTTGTTGTTGTTGATTATGATTAGATTGTGTTACTATGAAACCACTTTGTTCATTATGGGTTAAATGATGATGATGATGATATTGTTGGGATTGTTGTTGTTCTTGATTTTGTTGATTCAATAATAATGACGTTTGAATTGGTTTTAAATATTGTTGAACATCTGTTGAATCATTTGTGGATTGAAGTTGTTGTTGCTCTTGATGATGCAACTGTTGTTGCTGATGGTGAATTTGTTGATTAATATGAGATGTTTGTATATTTGGAACATGTTGATGGTATGACGTCAAGTCAGAATCTCCCATGCCCCAATCCCCCAAAAAATATACCATTCCCTGTTACGTAAAACAGTTTAACAAATTTTTTGTTTTTGCTTGTTTTTAAATATATATATAATATATATATTTCCACTTTTAAGTGGTATTTTATTCTTTTTCTTTAAAATTTTGTTTTTAATTATTTTTTAGATTATTAATAAAAAACAATTTTGGTAGAATAAATTCTTTTTTTTTTTGGTAAATTTCTTAAAAATCTGTAAAATAAAGAAAATGATAAAATTAATTTATTAATAAAATTACTTATATTCAAATTTTGCGTTACTAAAAAAATTGATATTCATCAAATAAATTTTTGGATAAAAAAAAATATTCGTAAATTGGTTCTGGAAATAAAATTCAAGAAGCTTTTCGACTTTAAATAATTTGTATTACAATATTTAGTTAGCAATGTAAAATATATTTCAAAATTTAGATTTTTTTTTAAATTTATTTTTTATGTATTTAATGATTTGCAAAAATCAATAAACAAATTTTTATGATTTAATTGTCAAAAAATAGTTGTTTCAATATGATATAAACAGAAAAAAAAATTATGACCAAGTATATTTATTTATACATTTAACTTTATTTGCACAAATTTCTGACTAATAAAATATTGTACTCCTCTATATATTTATTATTATTATCACTACATTATTACACTATTATTCTTATCATTTTACTAATACTACTAATTTGATTTTGTTTGACTCAAAAAACCTTCAGTGTATTAAACCAAGGCGTTTCGAATGATTGCGAAAATATGACAAAAATTATGACGACTTATATATAGGGTAAAAGCACTAGAAGCCTGCTAGCACTATTATTCGGCCAATTTCAATTAATCTGTAAATATTAGTGTAACTATAAAGAAATGTGGGTAGTTCTAAGTTTATATTCATTTGTTGAAGTGTTCTGGCACACCTATGCAAATTTGTGTATGGGGTTGCAATATCAATACGCAGTTATAAATAAACTTAGTTGCATCGAAAAATTTCATAGAGAAAATCAGGGCTCGGATTCTCTGAGTCGATATCGAAATCTAACGATAAATTTCCTATTTGGAATTTTGTTATACGATTGATCGAGTATAAAACGATAAATTTCATTCGATAGCTATTTTGTTATCGAATGAAATTATTTATCAAAAATAATTAAATCAAAATCAAAAAAACAATAATTTTTTATATCAAGCCTAGTACGCTGCTCTTGCTAAACTTAATTTTAATAGTAGAGATATATAATGAAGTTTTAATAATTAGTAATTAAATATTATTAATAATTAATTAATAATTAACTAAATATTAATATTTAATAATTGAAGTTAAATTTTATATGGAAAATTTGGTTTAGCAAGAGCAGTGTACTAGGCTAAGCTATATAATTTGAAATTATATTTGTCATATATAATTTGACATTATTATTGAAGTAAAATCTAGTACATTTTATAAATAATTTCGATACGATATCAAATCGATTATCGTGATTCCAATTTTTTATTTCGAGAATCGTTATCGAAATTTTTACTTGATTATCGTTCTACGCGATATCGACTCAGAGAATCCGAGCCCACTTTTATAGTGTGTTTTGTGTTAAGGATATTGAAAACGAAATGGGTCAGTTTTTAATTAATTTTTCTGAAAAGTAGTGTTTTAAAGTTTTTAAAATGTTTGAAATATAATAAATTAGTGAGTTTTCAGCAAAAAATATATAAAAATATTTTATAATGATTAATTAATGGGGTGGCCGTTAAATAAAACAAGTTATTCACATATATTTTTAGTTTCCGGCTTTTATTTTTTTTCTTTACTTTTTAGTAAAGAAAGCAGTAAAATTTTGTTTTTATTTATGAATAATTTTATCTTGCATTATTTTGTATAAAAAGCTACCAATATTTGGTAATTATTATTGCAAAATTTGTTACTATTTCTTTTAGATTTATCCTGGCCGGATAGCAATAATTTAATGGTCGTATACTAAATTTTACTGGCCGGTTACTGAATAGTTCGTTAAAATTTACAAAAACTTTAAAAAAAATATTTAAGTAGTTAAAAATACTTATTAGAATATTCTTTTAAGAACATTAAAATTTAAGTTTGTAGAGATTAGATCGTCGTGTGAGAAGCGAATTGTCGTAAGCGTTAGATACGTCAATTTGAGAGTATTGATACAGGAAGATAGAAAATTTAAGTATCTATCGCCCTGTGTTCAGACGGATTCGATCCGAGAATATCCTGGGTACTATTTAATTGAAATTCTAAATTGTTGTAAGTTGTATTTACCTAAATTAATTATTTGCGAAATGTTGTATACATTTTATACGGTATTTTGGTGGTGTAGCGTAGTTCATCATATAAATTGCAAAATGTTGTATATATACTTTAAGAACAAATTTTCTACTATAAAATTCCAATTATGTTATATTCAAATTGTTGTATCTTTGTCATACGACAATAATATAAAAATAAATTACAATACAAATAAGTTGTTCTAATTATTGTATGTTAACTATACTACATTTTGTGGTTTATAATTATGAAACAAATAGTGATAATTCATATGATTTAAATTGTGGTAAGTTGCATTTACAACCTTCTGAGATTTTTCCATAATTCTAAATAAAATATTAAATTATCGTAAAGTTTGTGGTGCATCACTAAATTAAACTATAACAATCCTCTAATTCTATTTGAGACCAAAGTAATTACTGTTTTACATAGCTAAAGAACCCATCTTTGTAATAGAGTGTTAATTTATTGGAGTCATAATATTATTTATTGAGATAAATGCATTTAAAGGCCTCAGAAAAAAATTCAAAAACTTAATATTAATTTATCTCGGAACTTCATTTTTGCAGTTACGACAATTCGTTTCTCACACAACGAGATGTTTCTCAACTTAAAAGAATACTTTTTCAAAATCCTTAACTGGCCGACTACTAGTGGTTTTACCCTATACAAAAAATAGTTTTTACATATTTTGTAAATTTAATTATATATAATTTTATAACTATCATATTACAGAATACTGAATAATTATTATAAATTTTCCAGAAACGTTTAAATTTAAAGTATGATCAAATGATTATTGATAGTACAAAAAATATAAGGTTATTATTAAAATAGTTTTTGATTATATAATGTTTAATTTAAATTAAATTGCAATATAAAATCGTAAATTTGACATTAGATTTATTCTATAATAGTATACTGTATAGTACAAGTACATATAAGTATGTTGGAAAGATAACAAAAAGTAGGCTAAAATGAATCGACTAAAAGCAAAAGAAATATTTAAAAAATAATAGTTTGTTGTATAAATTAACTTTGTAGGCTGCTGCTAAAACTATAATTTAAATTAGTTTACTATTGCTAAAGGCTAATTAATTTTCAGGTAAAATTAACACTAATGCTCTTATAAAAGCTGTAAAAACTCGATATTAATTAACTTCATTATAAATAATCATTTTTTTTTTGTTATCTACTCTATACCTATGTGTATTAAGATGGTTTTAATTATACGAAAATATTGAATTGTTTGTTTTTTTCAGTCAACCTGATTTCATTTTGACCTTCAAAAAACTGTTGACCACAAACCTGACCTACACAATAATAATTCCATATTTAATTTCCAACCAAAAAAATAATAAATTTTTTAAAGATATCCTCCAAGTTACAAAGATAAAATTAAAAAAAAAAAACAAACAAATTTTTTTACACTAAAAAAAAAATTTCCACAATTTTTTAAATCAAAATAATAATAAATAAAAACCAACTGAAAAATAAATTCTAATTTCTTTTTTTATTTTGTATATTTTTTTTTATTTAACATAAACAAAACGAAAAAAAATCGAAATTTTTGTTTAGCAACAAAATTTTTAAAGAAAAAAATATCAATACAACAAACTTGATTTTTTCCAAATTTTGATCATAAATTTTATTTTTGTAATCTTTTTTATTACTTATTATAATATTTCGATAATTTTTTTTCAACAAGTTAATTGACTTTTTTTATCAACTTTTTTTCGGTTTTTATTATTTTTTTTTTCACTATCAACCAACAACATTCAAAGGGTCAGAGTGGAACGAACACACTTTCGCCCAAAAATAAACTATGTATGTATTTTACAAAAATAAAACATAAAAAAAAATCACATTAAAAAAATTAATACAATTTGTCAAAAAAACTTGAAAAATTAAATAAAGATGACGTCACAACACCTGTTTAAATATTTTTTATAAATAAATTTTAAATTAAAAAAAAAAATATGTTTACCACGCAATAAAACAGCTTTTTTTTTAAAGATTTCTTAAAAATATAAAAAAATTTGAATTTTTCAAATAAAAAACTAAAAAAAAAAATAACGCGATTTCTCACAAAATAAAATCAATTGTTTTAAAATTTGTGTGAGAATAAAAATGTTTTACGTTTTTTTCTGATTCCCGGAAGAAAAAATTATTGGTTAATTATATGAAAATCACTTGCAAATTACAATGACACTGAATTTTTTAAAATAATTATGTCGTGTATTGTATATACATATATAATTAATTTTCTTTCCTCTCAATTTGAATTGTTCACTTGTTGCGGCTAAGCTAAGTACTAGACTGACTGTCGATTTGTTACACTCAAACGATTTTATTATAAAAATTATATTGTTTTTGTTTTGTTTTTGTATTTGTTCAAAATCGTGAATATAAAAAAAAAGCTGCGCCGCCGCTCCCGACGTACCGATACAATAATACACACACAATTTTTTTATATTCAAGTCGGCGCAGGGTGTCAAAAATACAAGGCGCGTGCGCATGCGCAAGCTAATTCAGCAAACAGCCATAATAACAAGTAATAAAGTGAAGTGGTGGTCTTACTTTTTTGTGTATATTGTTCTTAATTATTTTGAAAATTAGGTGGCGTTGTTGTTGGTGTTTATTCCATATCAGACTTTGTGCAAATAATGAGACACTCCACACAACAAATAAACTCACCTGATGTGATTATTGTGCTTCAGAGATAGTAAACAATTCTTTTTAAAAAGTTTTAAAAATATGTATATATGTTTCTGGCACACTAAAAATAATACGGATTTCGTAGGTGAATGCCTTTTTGTGAAATCTGGTGGGAGTAGCAACAAAAAATATAATTTTACTAGCTTACAATAAAATGTTTAATATACTAAATATTTACATAGGATGTGCATGTGGTATAGGCATATTTGTTGAGCCAAACACAAAACACAGATTTCACATAGTTTACTTATTAAGAGCAAAAAATACTCCAGACCAGAGGAATTTAATTTTTCAATTACGGCACGCGTACGAAGTCTTCACCACATCTGCTTTTGTTTTTGATGATTAATAAATGATTTTTTTTTATTTAATGGTAATTATTTATGTTTATGTTTTATTTTGTTGTGTTTATAATATAGAAAAGAGAAAACATAGCTTTTTACAGTCATTCAAAATTACGTAACAAATTAATGAGTACGTTTTTATTGTTAGTAATTTTCTTTGAATGAAAAATTAGCTAAAAACTTTCATATGGCCACTGTTGTCTTGAATGGAATCGGTTGCTAAGATTATTATATACAGTTTGAAAATTAATTGGTTTAGAACACAATTGAGTTGAAATTACAAATAAATATAATTAATTGTCAAGGACCACTTTCACTAATTGCAATTTTTGTTTTGAAAATTACGATACATCTTTCAAATCAGTTTCTTTCCTCCTCTTTAAAACAATTTTCAGGTTTATAATTAACCGTTAATGGATCTCCTGCTCTGCGGAGTTTTTAGTGCCACAACAATATGTCAGCTAAAGCCGCAATGATTGATATGGTATTTCGAACTTAATTTAATCTAACTGATTTTTCCCAATAAAGAATTTAAAAGCGAAGAACTTTAATTTTCAAATGTTTGATCTGAAAAATGGGATCTGAAAAATTAATAATGACTAACAAACTCCTAAATTTTGGTATATGTACACATAATTGCAATATTTTTTTCAGGAAATTCAAAGAAAGCCATAAGCACAAAATGTTTTTATTGTTGCTATTCGAAATTTTGATAATTATTTTTTTATGTTTATCAAAAGATTATTATTTTTAAAATAATTTCAAAAATTTGGTTAATGTTTGTATAAAAAATAGGAAACAATAATTACTCTTAGTTTTCTTTCTTACGGAAATTTATTTACAGGTAAAATTTAAAGATCAAAGTTATACCATACCCTATATCCAATTTTTAATTAAATAAATAAAGAACTTTTAAATTTAAATATTTAAACAGTGCTGCGTGAACTTTTCAACTTAATAAAATAATTATAAAATTTTAATATAGCAGTTTTAAAGGATTTTATTTAAATCTTTAAAAAAATCAGTTATAGTAACAATAAAAATAAATTTAAATTTATGATATTTTGTTTTTATAGCGGCAAGAAGATAACTTCACAAGAAAAAAAAATTAAATGTAAACATTTTAGAAAATTTAAGCAATAAACAAAAAATTAGGAAATTTTTTTATAATTTAAATTAATTTTTTTTATTGGATACGCACTTGTTATTAAAAAAACCTAATAAAAAATGTTTTTATGATATTCAAAAAATTTCGGTGTACTATCAACAACAAAAATATTGCGTGTTTTTTTAACTTTGAACAATTTTGAAGAAAGGTAAAAATATATGTATGGATATGTACAGTGTTGTGCAAAACATATGCAACTGATTTTCGATTATCAGAAACTAACTAAAAAAAAATTTTTTTTTAACGCAATCTTTTATTTTATTCAGTTTTAGGATGAGTAATTATCTCAGAAAATAATGTATATACATTAAATAAAGAAAAACATAATATATTTTTAATTTCATTGAAAACACGGCAACCATATCTAAAATTTACTGTGCAAAACAAATGCAACTGAAAACTATAATTAATATTTTGTAGCATATCCTTTTGATTTTATAATTGCGCGACATCTGCGAGGCATAGATTCAATTAAATTGTTTATAATTCTTAACTAAGCTTTTGAAAAATCATATTTGTATAGATTAAAATTTGCCAAAGAACATGTCAGTTGGACTTCTGTGAAATGGAAAACTTTTAGTTAGTGATGAAAGTAAATTTAATTTAGTTAGTTCAGATGGAATGTTTACTGTGCGCAGAAATAATGGTACACACTTTCAACAAAAAAATTGTGTATACTAACAATAAAGCATGGTGGTGGTAATGCAATGCTGTGGGGGTTTTTTCCAGCACAAGGAGTTAGTCCGCTCCCCGAAATTAATGGAATCATGGACAGATTTCAATGTAAAGATATTTTGCAAAACATTATGTTGCCTTATGCTGAATATGAAATGCCTCTTAGATGGGTGTTTCAACAAGCCAATGACCCGAAACACACATCTAAGGTGGTAAAATCATTGTTTAGCCAAAATGGAGTTCACGTAATTGAATGGCCTTCTAAATCTCCGGATATAAACCCAATAGAAAATTTTAGGAGTATTTTAAAACGAAGGCTTAAAAATAAAAAATGTTCTAATAAAACTGAGTTAATACATTCTCTTAAAGAGGAGTAGGGCAAGATCCTATTATGAATTATAAACAATTTAATTGAATCTATGCCTCGCAGATGTCGCGCAATTATAAAATCAAAAGGATATGCTACAAAATATTAATTATAGTTTTCAGTTGCATTTGTTTTGCACAGTAAATTTTAGATATGGTTGCCGTGTTTTCAATGAAATTAAAAATATATTATGTTTTTCTTTATTTAATGTATATACATTATTTTCTGAGATAATTACTCATCCTAAAACTGAATAAAATAAAAGATTGAGTTAAAAAAAAATTTTTTTTTAGTTAGTTTCTGATAATCGAAAATCAGTTGCATATGTTTTGCACAACACTGTATGTATGTAAATAAAAAAATTACGTAAAAAACTTTTAATTTATAATAATCGATTGATATATACATACAGTGAGTCACAAAAGTCATGGACAAAACTAAAGTTAACCTATCTAACTTATTAATGAAATAAAGAACTATATAAAATATTATTTTGGTTTTGATTGTTGGTTACAAATTTTCTGTAATTAATAAAAAACTTTTTAATAAAAAACTTTTTAGTCTTGTCCCATGACTTTTATGACTCACTGTATATTGTTATTATTCATTTTAGGAAAATAAAATGGAAAGTTTTTTTAGAATTTTAATAGAAGATAAATTATATTTTTGTAGTCAAAACTATAAACCGGCTTTAAAAAAAAAAATTAAAAAAAGCAGCTAAGTTGGAAGAGTGCTTCATATCCCCTTTTTGATCCACCTAGGATTTAATGAAAACGAAGAGAATTAAATAAAAGTTATAATATTTGCAAAACTCCCAATTTGTACAATTTGAAATTACATTTAACCAAGTTCAATAAATAAATACTCGAAATTATATATGATGCAATATATGTATTAATTCTTAAATTAGTTCCCCGCGGAAGGTATAAAGCTAGTTTTCTAAATATACCCCCTTCCCCACAATCTAAAAAAAATCAGTGGGTTAAAATTTTTGGATAACCACTAACCTATTGCACTCAATTTATGATTCAATATCATATGGGTCATGGAAAGGCCTAAAATGTGGGCCACATGGGTGTCCAAAATACAAAACATTATATACCGAATGAATTAAGGTTTTCTTAAAGACATTTGGGAAAAAATTTAGTGGGACGTTGAGCCCCTCAGCCATGTGGAAGTCCCAAAGCATGGGTCTTACCACAAATGCATCCCAAGTTGTCAAAGTATTTCAAATATAAAAATATCACAGTGGTGCATTGCTTTAAATAAATAAATAAGTATTTCACCGACTAAAAAGTATGAAATAAAAAATATATGTAAATAAAGAAAAAGTTTTTTAAATACGCTTTCCCTTTAAGTAATATTCAACTAAAAAGCAATGAACAAACAAATAATACCACATCAAGATTCTTTCTTGTGGAACTTGAGTAACAGTCAGAAATAGTAAGGGTAAGTAGACCTCCTTATAAATGCCATTAATTCTGATAAGGTCTACTTTCCCTTACTAGCTGTAGTATGTTTGTTTGTTTGTGTAGTATGTTTGTTTGTTTCATACATGAACCACCTTACCCACTTAAAGATGGCTGGGGGTATATTCTTATATGAAATTGAAAGATACTTACAACAGGTATGTTAGAAGTAACAATGTTTTATTTGAAATAGTGGTTTATATTGCCATTTTAATTTTCAAAAATTTAATTTTAATATTACCATATAATAGATCTCTGGATATGGCGTCTAGTCTATTCATGAAACTGTGAAACACGGTGAAGAGATCCGACTATACATATTGTGTTTTTGACGTGCACAAAATCGTGCATTTTAAACGTTTCATGAAGAGTGATTGCAGAGAAATTATTCGAAAAGGAATACCATAAGCAAAATTTATTCCAAATTTTGTTTGAATTGAATGTGTTTTTATTTTTAAATTTGCAAATAAAATAATGTCACGTTATATCTATATAAAATTAATTTAATCGCATTAACACTTTAACTATATTATTACACATTTTTGTCGTCATTTTTGTTAATCTTATTAAAGATTGATTTATTTTACATATATGTTGATCAATAAAATTTTGGTTTTCTATTGTAAAATAAATAAAAATGTTTTTTGAATTTTGGGGAAATAAATTGAAGGTCAGATATTTAAATCAAATTATTAACAATAACAAAATTTAGATAATTAATGCCAATGATATAAAATGTATCAGCTCGTGTTAGCAATTATTTATTTATCATAAATTTTTAGTGTACGATTATAGAATCTTTTTGTTACAATTTTGCACACCATCTAAACATATAAATATTAGTATGCAAATATTTTTGTAATTTAGAAAATTGTCATATCTAAACATATAAATATTAGTATGTAAATATTTTTGTAATTTAGAAAATTGTCATTACATAAGTTTTTAATATCATATAATCATGTGTTTTTTTTTCTTTGTTGATTGAAAAATTAATTTTTAATTTTCAAAAAAAAAAAAAAAAAGAAAATGTGTAAATTTCTTTAGTTAACAGAAAAATTGAATTTATTATGACAACATTTAATACAATTTAGAAACATTTAACACTATGGACTTTCTAATTTTCGTTGTTAAATTTATATATTTTCAAAAAATAACGAAAATAATTTATCATGATGATAATTTTTCTGATATTATTATTAGTAAGTAAATAAGAGATTTCTTATTATCAGAATTTAGTACTGCCTATAGAACAACATTAAACTTTACCATTAGCAGCATTTGGATGTAATATAAACAGAAAAGTGCAAAATACTTTTATGCTAAGGACAAATGGGTCACGACACGATACGTTGAACAACTCACAAATTTAAAAGATTCGAAAATTTAAATAACTACTTATTCCTTATTCGTGTTTGTCGCTTTCCCAACCAGATAAATAAGATTTCTTCTAAGCAGAAAAAAACGACACTAACATCATAAATTGTTTTTGTCCAAAATGATCACACCTTTTCCATTACGAATGCAAAAAAAGCATTTATAATAATTATATATTATAAGCTCATAAGACAAGACTATCAAAAATAAATTAGATCATACCACACCACGTTAATTGCAAAGCCCTCGTCAAGGTTAATATTTAATATTCTCTGGACAACGATACTCTTGAACTATAATTATTAATTTGACTCATTAATGAATTCGAAATATTGGATATAATTTATTTTATATTACTCATTGGATAATTGTTTTCATCTTTTTTATTTAAATTGAATAAAATTATGAAAATTTTTAAAACAATTTCACCAAATATTAATGTAAAAAGAATGTTTATTTTTGATATTTAATTTAATTACAAATATTATTATTTTTAAATTGTAAAACAAAATGTTGTCAGAATATTTTAATTAACATTTTTCACGTTTTGACATTTTACAAAAGTTACAAAACAATTGCTTTAAAATTTTTAATAGTTTGCTAATTAAATAAATATAATAAACAAATTTCATATATTACATTTTATTTAGAAAAATTAATGGAGAAAAATAAGAAAGAATGCATTTTAAAATTAAACACGAAACGTATCAAAAATTGATCATATAAAAAAATTGTGAAGTATTGAAAAAATGAATATACCTATGTATGGTACATATAATATAATACATTTTAATTACCCTTTTTTATAGTCGGTAATAAATTATTAAATTAATAATTAATAAAAATTTGATTCAATTATTTTTTCTACCAATATTAATTTAAATTTAGTCACAATTTTACATTTATTTTTAAATTAACTCTTATAAAAATATATAAATTGTTTCTACTAATTCAAAGTGAACATTGTTACTAAGTACGATATTTAAAAAAAATGAATTGCCTATAGATGAGAAATTGCGAAAATTGCAAAAATATTTGAATTATATTAATAATAATAATTAATCATTTTATAATTTTACTTATTTTATTTTAACGTGGAAAAAATAATCAAATTACATTTATAAAAAACTAGCAATTTGTAAGAAATTATGTAATTTGATTAATATTTATTTTTATGTAATTTTATCGATATTTTAGATTTAGAAGATATGAATAAACAAAAAATATGAAATATTATCCTTGATATGATAATACATATATTAAAAATTAGATTTGAACATGCTAACTTTTATTTCTTTGTTATAAATATAATTCAAATAAATTCACATTAATACAACAAACAAGAATATTTTTATATTTATAGAAATTCGTCAGTAAAAACCTTAAATTGAAAATAATGCTTATGTAACTAACCATCTATCATTGATTAAAAATATAAGAAAAAGTAAATTAATTTAAGTTTTATGGGTTGCTTATAATTGTACTACCACCACGACCACGACCTCAGCTACCAAACTACATACTTATGAAAACCAATGTTTTCAGTTATAAATAGGCGCGACCGTCGCTGCGAATGTAGTTTAATTTTAAATATGTTGGAGCGCTGGCAAAATGTGGTAGCGAATTGTCAAAATTCAAAAAAATTCAAATTGTATTTTTATTTGTAAAATTCAAAATCCAATTGTATTTTTATTACATAAATTTTATTTTATAAATAACTGTAGCTGTGCTATAATTATAATCAGCCCATAAGTATTAGAATATAGAATACTGGCATAATATGTATGTATGTATGTTTAGTATACCATTTACGGCTTTTGGAATATATAGGAAAGTTCTTAAAAAGATTTTCAATTAGGATTATCGAAAATATAATTAAACAAATGTTTAGTTACGTTTGACAATTTATGGCGATAGTCTATCTAACAGCCCGTTTTCACCAAGAGATAAAACTAGTGTTAGCGCAAAAACCAATTTAGTTGGGTGTAAGGTTAGTTTAGTTGGCGTTTGTATGTTGCGTATTTCGGGAGCTCTCATACAAAATGTATGAGCATAAATTTTAACAGCCCATCATATACACCATACCATATACGCTCTGATTTACATATTATTGACTTTTCCGGAAAAATGAAATTCCAAATGTTTTATTTTTTGACATTACAAATAGTTAAATATGAAAATATAAATAAATTAGCTATATCTAAACGAAAATATTTATTTTTCAAATTGATATTTCTCTAACCAATTCAAAATGTAAATATAAATAAATACAGAAGTGGGTCGCAAATTTTCTATTTAATTTGAAAAATCTATACTATCTTTTATTTGCGCTAACTTTTAATATAATTTAATGAGGTATATTTTCAATATTATTGACTATATTTTTTTCTTATTAATTTTAAATATTTTATTGATAACTTCATTCTATGCAAAATATTTATTTTTGACTAAATTTACATACTAAATATGCATAATTTTTTTTTAATATTAAAATTGAATATTTTCTCGTTCTCATACAAGAAGAAATGAAATTGTCATTCGTATACTTTTTGCGACAATGTGGACGCGATGAAAAATGTGTGTAATTTTATGTTTCTCAAAATAACGAACTTTCCCCGTTTTTTTTTTAAATTCAAATAATTTTCCTTAGTTTGAAATTTTTATGTAGCTATATTTTATGCAGCTATATAACAAAACCTTTTCAATTACAAAATAAAATATTTATTTTTTGTAAGAAATAAACTTTTTTCAAATAATTTTAAAAGGGATTTTTGTAATAGGTAAAGGCAGTGTAATGCTTTGAGCTGGATGTTAATTTTTTTTTACATATGATAAAAGCAAGAGTTCCGTTAATGAGAATTGTAACATTTTTTAAGGACTCTTATGGTATGTGAACTAGCGTTGAATTGCATGAAATTGAATAGAAGTCGAATATGTGATTAAATCCGAATTGACCGAATTCTAAAAAAAACACACAGTTCTGTTCGACAGTTTTAACTTGTATACTTCAGCCTTTAAATTTATTAGTAATAAATTGCTTGTGATTTAATATGAAAATCAAGAAAAATTATATACAAAAAACATAAACAAATCATCAAAATAGACTAAAAAATTTCTATATAAGTATGATAAGACTAAAAAATTTCTATATAAGTAATGTATCTATACTATACCTACTATAAATTTTTTCTGTAGCTTTCTATATTATTATTATAGAATAGAACATATAGAAAAATTTGCACATTTTTTAAACTACTAAAAATTTGAAATAAGAGATTTGTACATACATATGGATGGTTCAGAGGTGAACCGAACCAAGTCAGAAAAGCTTAATTCTGTAATATTAAGGGGTTAAGTATATTAAATCTTAATAATTACTCGAATGTTTTTGTTGCTTATTTCTAAAATAATGGCATTAATTATTAATGCAATTATTGTAGAAAGAAAAACATTCAAAGAATTAATTAGAGTTGATATACCTACTTAACCCCTTCATATTTTTCTGACTTGGTTCGGTTCAGATCTGAGCCATCCATAAGATATAATTGGCGTTAATAATTAAAATGTTTATTATGGAAAATCCCCAATAATACAAACATTTTTGATTATTCATTTTCAAATATTTCTTTTCAATTTTCCTTTGTTATTTAAAAAATATGTTTTAGTTTGAATTTGAATATAATTTTTTTCATGAAAACTGAATGGAATTTGAAAATTCAATTTAGTTAATCATTCTAATAATTTTCTATAATCAACATATTATGTTAGTATTAGTAGATTATGAAACGCTATTAAAATATACATAGTTAATAATAATTAATTAAATTCAGTTTTTTTTTAGAATTAGGTCAATTCTTCACGGTAAATTTTACTTTTCAGATAACAATTTAAATACAAATTCAGTATTTTTGGAACAGACCTCGATCATGAGACAGTTTTTTGTCTTTGTTGTCACAACTAGTCGGAAAATAATTACTAAAGCCTTAGATATATTTAAATTGATTATTAAATTAAAGGTCAAGTGATTTGTTATTCCTGTCATAAATTTGATAAAAATTCAATAGTAAAAGATATTACATATGTATTGTAAATTTAATTTCCCCCAAGGTTCAAATTAGGAAATATTAATTGAAATTACGTGATGTAAGGATTGAAATTAAGCCAAGACCACGACCATGCGTCGTGGTATATTGATTTTTCTAATTTCACACAAGAATTTCTATACCTATACTTAGATTATAAAACTAGAATATGCAATAAGATATAAAATTCCGTCAAAAAAGTTGAGGCGGGGGGGAACGAGAAAATATTTTTATCTGACGGCTTCAGAAATGCAGCCCGAAGCGAAAAAGCTCGTTTGTTTAAAAAAGCTGTTTTTATTTCTGTTATTTAAAAATATATTGAATATGAATGAATTTCTCTTCATTTTAATAAAAAAAATATGAATTTTTATATTAAATATTTATTAATTATTTTATTTTGTGAGTTTATTTTTAACAAACTTATATCTTTTATACCTATATATTAAAAAAAGTTAATACTTCTTTTAGAAATCGGTTAAACATTGTTTTTCGAATTTTGGAATATTGGGCAGTTTCCACATCACCTTTGAGGTAGTGTTATTAAGCGTTTTACATTTCTTAGTATTTTTAAAATCTTGTGGCAAAAATGCAACCACAGACTATCGTTGACTCCATAATCTTCAGGAATTAAATTCAATGTAAGAAAATACTTTTCTTTTATATCCGCATCTTTAGGGAAACTAAAATATATAAAATAATATCATAAAAAATATTAACTTCGCCTCATTACAAAATTTCCCTGACTACAACCACAGTATAACATACAGTAGTGAAACGGCAGAACAAAGTGTAGTTCGTCCCGCCAAAATTCCATGTTAGTGTGCGTTCAATACATTAAAACTTTTTATTTGTCGCTATTTGTTAATTTACATCTGTATTGAGTAGAATAAATTAGGGTTGGGATAATTTATTTGATTTGCATTCCGGGCTAATGCATTTAGTTTTCACCTTTTTTAACACAATTTAACTTTTTTAATATAAATTTTCATTTGTTTTTTTAAATAACTTAGTTTATATTAATATCACTTCTTTTTCACTCTGCTTTCAACTAAATTTAAAACTTACAATATTCATGTGATAAAAAACAAATGAATTTTCACAACCCTTTACTTAAAAAATATTCCATTACACACGACCATATGATTTTTCTTTGTTTGTGTTCGTGAATGAGACGAAAATAAGACTTTTTCATAGGGGCTTATTTGAAAATTAACTTAAAACGCAAAAAAAATACTAATAATTTTAAAATCAACAGAGTGATTCTAATTAATGTTAAAGCTTAGCAATTGTTTAAAATTTCAAAATAAAAGCTTACTGTAAGTTTTTTAATAAATAAAATTTAATAAATAATCAAGTTTCATAATAATATGGGCTAATAATTTAAAAATAGTTGATTATAATTCAAAATATTATTAAAAAAGTGTGAACTAAAAAATTGAAATGCTGCAAAATTTTCGTTATTCACTGTCAAGATAAAATAAGCAGAGTGAGATAGAAAATGCTTCATTTTATTTTCGTCCTGGTCTAAAAATTATTTTGTTCTGCGTTTCACTACTGTATGTTATACTGTGCTACAACTCTGTCACTTTAATTTCGCCATGTAAAAGCTCTTTTGAAATAATGGCGCAAACTTTATTTCAATTATAAATTAAAATTTACACTTTATTCTGAATAAACTATAATATTTTTAAATTTAAATTTAAAAAAAAACACGATTTTTAAAATTAAATGTACCATTCAAATATCATTCATAACTTAAAATATTTGGTATAATTACTTATAAAGCGCAACCATTTCATATTCATCTAATTTGTTATATAAATTATATTTACAACTTCTGACAATACAATAAATCATGTCTATATTGTTAATTATACACCACTTTAATATATATCACCTTTTTTATATAAATTTAAACACTTTTTCACTAATAAAAATAATAAAATAAGTATTTTTTGTTACACTTTTTTACATTTGTAAAAGCTATAAACGAAAGCTCTCATGAAAAAAATTTTTGACTGCAGAAAAAAACTTTTGACAACAGAAAATTTTTTTTGACAACTAAAGAGCTTTAAATTTTTATTATTTAGTTTGTAGGGGCATTTATATCTTATTGCATATCCTGTTTACTTAATCTTAGTACCTATATTATTTTTTCCCCTACCTAGAAACAAATGAATTTATCATAATGAGATAATGTATTACAAATCAATTCTAAGA
The DNA here is from genome assembly GCA_949752835.1 of Empis stercorea. Taxonomy (NCBI): domain Eukaryota; kingdom Metazoa; phylum Arthropoda; class Insecta; order Diptera; family Empididae; genus Empis; species Empis stercorea. The sequence continues at coordinate 28,281,141 of OX457088.1, forward strand.
AAAAATATTTGCAAAATAATTAAGTCAAAAATACAAATTAGTTTAAAAACATTCGATTAATTTATTTAGTTCTAAGAAATTATTTCTAATTTTTAACTAATTAACTATTTTTGAATATACATACATAATTCCAACTAAATTGAGTTTTACACAATTACTTAATTGTATTTTTATTTTTAATGACATTCGAAACGATTATAATTAATAAGTAATAAGTATTTGCTTAAGCATAAATTATTGATTAGAGAAACATAATCAGCCTGATTATGATTGTCGTATTTCTTGTCATTTCAAGTGATAGCATTAGTTCGTATTATTATCGATTTTCGTCGTTTGTCGACTGTCGCACTACCGCCATCTGTTGTACATTATTCAAACTTACAAAAACGTATTATGTAAAATTTTGAACAGATATTATACCCTACTAAACACACCAAAATTGAAAACCAAAGTTTTCGCGAAAACTAGAGCAGAAAACTTTTATAGTGAAACACCAAAAATGGAGCGAGATTTCGTTTTCGGTTGTCAAATTATGAAAATTGTTTATTTAAACAACTCTAGGTAAAAACCAAAAAATTAAAAAAACAGTTATTATTTGTTTTTAATGACAAATTTTGATTTAATTATATTAAAAATTATTTAATAAAATGTAATTTTTCTTCTTTTTTTTAAAAAAAACATTTTTATTTTTCACAAAAATGGCTACTTTTGTATGGAAACAGCTATGCTAACTTCAAAAATACGTTTCTTCTATTTTGTCATGGATGGCGCTATCATATATTTTCGCGAAAACCTTACAAATTTGTAGGTTTTGTGTTTTCAATTTGTTCCTGAAAACTGTAAACTTTTCATATGAATTTCTATTTTTGATGGCGCTATCATATATTTTCGCGAAAACCTTACAAATTTGTAGGTTTCGTGTTTTCAATTTGTTCCTGAAAACTGTAAACTTTTCATATGAATTTCTATTTTTGAAGTTTGAAAACACGAAAACTGAGTTTTCGATTCGGTGTGTCCCGGGTATAAGTCGTCTGAAGTGATGAAACTTTTAATCATTTAAATTCCAAATAACTTTTAATCATTTAAATTCAAAAAAACTGATAACAAAATAAACTAAACGATTAATGCGGCATCTACGGTCTGGTATACAAAGTTTTAAAATCGACTTTTCGTGTCATATATCTTTTACAGCTTACATAATACCAAAATAAAATCGACCCGACCAGAAAAGTGAGACGATACTTCAAGTGATACAACAATATAATCGGGCTGAATAATTAAATTTTCTTTAATCTATTCCTAAATAGAATGTCAAAAATTATAGGTACAAAGTACATATTGTGAAATTAATGTAAATTTTGTCGTGACAATTTGTTGTGCTCAATAGAAATTTTGTCATAACAGTATATTTTCCTTTATTATGTAATTGTTCCTTAGATTTTATTACTCAAAAATTAAAAGCAAAAAATGGCAACTAATTAATAATTAATTTTACAAAAATATAACTTCACTAATAAATTTTACAAAAATATAACTTCAAGCTATTAGTAAATTTTTTAAATATTTTATATATACATATAAGTGGCATATCAGTAAATTTTTTAAATATTTTATATATACATATAAGTGGCATATCAGTAAATTTTTTAAATATTTTATAAATACATATAAGTGGCATTGAAAATTTTAATTGACTGCAATTAAAAAATTAGAAAGACGACCACACCTCATCATTAAAATATAAACGAATGCCAGTTTTAAAAACAATTTAACAATTTCTAATTATTAGTTTTATATAATGTAAATCTACATCAATTCATTTATCAGATTTATGTTTCTAAATAGAAACTGTAAAATATTACTAACGATAAATTTTATATGATAAATTTAATAAATTTCCTCTTTAAAAAAAATTACGTCAGGCTCAGTATGTTCTGTTTAAAAATATTTTAAGTTATTTTAAAAATTATTTCTTTCTAAAATATATAAATTTCACTTTATTTATAAAATCAAATGACAAATGATTCATATTTTATATATAATTGTACAGTTTTCGAATGTGAATATTTTAATAATGCAATTTTACATTTGTTAAAGCTTGTTAAATGAAGGAAGCAAAAGTACACTTACAAAAAGTTTATGTATATACATAAATATTAAATACCCACATAATTTATGCATAATAAAATGGACAACAGCTGCAATTCTCTTGGTTAGTAGAGAGTATATACAACAGTTTCATATACTATCTTTGTATATTTATGAAACAGTGTCAAGCTCACAGCGAAAATGGAAAGGGTGGTTTTTATAATTACAACAAATCTCTGATATATTAATATTGCAATGGTAAGTTTTGTGAAACGTTTTTTCACTTTATGAAAATAAGTATTTAGCCAATTTATAATATGAATATGTATACGTTTTTTATTTATAATATTAAATGTTGGAAGTAATAAAATAGAGCAAAATTTAGTCTAGCAACTTATAAGGGAAAGTTTAGTCATCAAATTACAGCATAAGTTTGGGAAAAATGATACTTAAAGAGATTAACAATAACTGGTGCTGGTGCTGGTGCTTATGCAAATTGAAAATAGTATATTGTTGATGAGGAAAGGAATTCAAAGACCCAAAACTCGATGATTAGAAAATCGAAAACTCAAACCTTGATGGATAGAATCTCGAATATGTATGTAGTTAGTTGGTAACATAATTTTAAGAATTATTATTAAATTTTAGTAATGAAAGCCAGTGTAATTAATTCCTATGACAAATCAATTGACACGAAAATGCTTATATTATTTAAGTACAAAGGCTTAGGTTAGATATATATCCATCTATCTACATAACTTGAATCATACTTTCTTTTTTTAAATATTTATTATATAAAATTTACTTTTTCCTTATTATCTGATAGCTTGTCTGTTTTATTTCGTGATGTCAGTTAAGAAAATCTCAAAATAGAATTTATAATTTTTAAAAGATTTTTAATTTAGTTTAAATTAAAAACAATTTTATAAATAAAGATGTCCTTAATTCGCAAAATTTATTATGAAATGCAAAAGAATTCAACCGCACTTATCATTTTCGTACATTTTAATTTTCTTTTTAAAAAAAGTCAAGAAAATTAAATTTTTAATATATATGTAGTTATATATTACATAATAAATTAAAAATGTCTTAAAATTAAAATCGCGTGAGTAAAAGTTATTTAAAGAATATGTATTATAATAAACTTCTTTGAACTTTTTTTATTTATTAAAATTAATTTTCTTAAATGTGGAAAACCTTATATATGTACATACATATATTAAATCCATATTATTATAAAAAATGTCCTTGAGCTTGACCACTAAAATGGAATCCGAAAAATATTTGTTGAAACATATTAAAAAATTATTTTCCGAAATTTTTCTTACAAAGAATAAGTAAATTTGAACTTTTAAAGGACGTCACTATTGATATAATAAAAAGAGAGGTGAAATTTTTATTTCTATATTTAACAAGGTTCAAATTATCAGTACAAAAATCTAGAAAATGTTTTAATATATTTTTAAAGAATTTGAAGAATTTCTGGATATTTATTTATGTAAGTATGTAAAGAAAAAATTATAGGATATTTAAGAGTAGGACGATAAACTTTGAGTTGTATTTACAAAGGAAAAACTATTGAATATCAAAAGAATTTTTCTCTTCTCTTTTTTTATAATTAATATTCTATGGATGATGGAATTTTCAAATACAGATTAATAAATAGATTATAGATTTTTTAATTCGAGTGGAAATAAAAATTAATCTGTTGGATAATTTTATGCTAAATTTTTCTCTGTTAATTCAATTTCAAGGACCTTGCAAAGTCCTTGTTAGTTAAATCTATATAGTATTGTATTTTTATTTAATCTTCTTATTTTTAGTTTATTGATTTTTCTAGTGGTATTTAAATAAAAAAATACGGTAAACAAACCCCGGGATTGTCAAAAGCTCATTTCCTCAAAATCGCCTCATGTAGAACTATGAGCTATTCTAAAACAATGGGAATTCCTATACTTGTATAGTATTTTTTAGTAGTATTTTTAATGTACTATACATAGGAGAGATAAAAAATGATATGGTATATAGGTAAAAAATGTGTTTTTTGATTTTTGAAGGGCCACAACGGAAAGGGGAGGGGAGATACGGACACAATTTCTTCAGAGACTCTAGTTATTTTTAGGATATCTCTTTGGTACATAAATTTCAGCCTTCCTTAATAAGCCGTTTGGGAAATACAGGGTGTTAAAAAAACTAAAAAAAAGTTGTACGAAGATAACGGTATTTTTATACAACAAAGAATTAAATTTTAAAAAATTTGTTAATTTCACAATTAAGATAAAAGAATTTCCTATCTTATAGCTTTTACAGACCTCAAAAATTTTAATTGGTTTAAAAGTTATTAGATGTTCAATATAGGCAATTTTCGAACTTGGAAGGGGAATAAGTCAAGAGGGGAAAAGAGATAGAAGAAAATTTTGTTCTACTGGACCTATTATTTTATTATTATCTATCTATGTTCAAAATTTTAACACTCTATCTTAATAGATGTAGAAGTTTGTGTAAACGGACGGACGGACACAGACAGACGGACAGACAGAGTGAAACTAATATACACACATTTCTTCCAATTTGGTTGGAAATCTGCTAAAAAAAGAGATATTCTAAATTTTTATATACATATTTATAAATAAATCTATTATGTATAATTAATAGTTTAAATTATATTCATCAGGTTAAATTTTAAAATTTTAAAAATATTTAAAAATCTATTTATTTGAATATATGTAGATAATTATGTTAAGGGTAAAAATTTAACTAATAATGAATCTCGTACTGTTTTTATTATAGACAGTAATTGTAATTTGAAAGTAGTAATAATGACAGTTACCAGTAATTATAATAGATTAAAATAAAAAAAAATGTAACTGGAAAAAATTGAGTATTTACATAATAAATTAAATTGTCATAATTGAATAATAAATAAAATTTTCTTTGTTATCTATATACTGGAAAATGTCGCAATTATTATTTGAAATTAAAAAATGTGAAATAATGAAAAAAACATAATAAACTTTAAATACGAGTATATGTACATGTATATTATGTACAAGGATAAAAATTGAATGGAAAATTTGTATACTAAAATATTTATTTTATTTACATTTTACGTATAAAATTTTTATGTCCTTGACTTTTGTTTCTGTTTTCCGGCTTTCATAAATAATAAAAACCAGGAATTTTATCAAAAAATAAAGATTGAAAATTAAAAAGCATCGAATTTCATGGTTAGACAAAATGTCGCCCAGGATTTTTTCCCCCATCATTTTTTTTTTTTTTTTTGTAACAACACAAAAGTTGTATGTTGCTGAAGGACGAAAAAGAATCATTAAATTCAATTTATACAAGAATATTTAAAAAACAAACAAATGTTAAGATAAAAATATAATATATTATATACTGGTATATCGTGTGAATATCGTGTAAATCCTTGTATATAAAAGACTAGCACACACAATATATGTACATAAGGGTATAAGTTTAAAGAAAATTTTCAAGGAAATTTTCATTTTTTTTGTTATGTACTTATTTGTATTTGTGTTGTTCACTAAAATTTATCTTTTATATATACTCACTCGTTTAATATTATGTGACAAGGGTACATTATTTTTGTCCCTTTTGGATTAAGTTTTCTTTATTTCCCCTTCTGGTGATGGGAAAAATCGATTTTCATAAAGGATATATGTATTGTATATATATATACATAAAGATGTATGTAAAATTTATCTTAAAAGTTACTTAAAATTTATAATATTTAAAGCATATTATTATGGGTATAATACCGTATTAAATTTTAAAATTAAATTTATATTTAAGGCAAATTTCTATAGGGAATTCTATTTATTAGTTTTTTGGTTAAAATAATACTTAGTATTGATGAAAATTTAGGATTATCAATTTTAGATGTTCGAAATTATGTAATGGGTTATGTAATCGTAAATATTGTAGGAAAATTTGGGTTTTTCCTATAAAACTTTTTACATTTCATTTCACACTTTTTAAATTTGTGAGATTGTAATTGAACAAATAAACAATTAATGACAATTAAACATTAAACAATTGATTTGGAAAAGCCGATTTTTAAAATGTAAATGTAGTCCTGGTCCTTTCAACCAATTTGTCTATTCAACCCAATCTAATACCCAATTGCTCCGCAATTAATTAATGTAAATAATTTGTGAAAAAATACCATAAATGTTAAATTTTAAAAAACTCTGAAATATTTAATGTTCGTTGGAATAATTTTTTTTTATATAATCATACAAACGCATTTTTATTACAACAAATATTCGTCATTTGACGTCAATTCGTTTGTTATTTGATTTTTTATTATCCATAACTTTTAAATTATATTTAATTTTTCACTATATTAGTTTAATCGTATATATTTTTATTCATTTAAAAAATTCAATTTCTATAAGATGTAAAAACGTTTTTATAAAATAAAAAATAAACTATCAAAAGTCCTTCATTTCAAATTCCAAACTATTAAATTTAACAATGGAAAATGATTTCCTAGTTTGTTTAAAATAAATTTGTCTACTATGAAAAATTTGTAATAAAATTTATTTTAAAACGTATTTTATAAAACTGATATAATTTTCATAATAATGAAAAAAAAAAACATATATAAATAAATTAAATAAAAGTGAACCTTGATAAAGGTACTAACCTTATTTGTAATTAGCTTTTTTCTTTTGATTAAAATGTTGATTAATCTGAAAAAGTGAAAAAAATATATATAAGTAAAAATAATTATTAAAATTTATATATTTTGTCTTAAAGATAAGATTAATTAAAAATGATTACAAAACACAGTTTGAATAATCATTAGGAACACGTTTTCGACGTGAATTTAAGTCGTCTCAAAATATATATATGAGGTTTTTTTTAGAAATGAAATGTAAATTTACTTTCGATGTATTTGAAAAAGATATTAAAATACAAAATCATACAAAATATGAAAATATATTAATGCAATTTTACTTTCATTAGCTACAATTTAAAAAAAAATTGGGATCCTTCAATTTACCGTTAAGGAGAAAATGGCAAAAATATGAATTTTCTAAAAATTTGTAATGCATTTTTCGGATACTAGATGGCGATGGCGGTTAAAATGACATCATTATTCGGAGTCCTGATGTCATAAAGTACTGTTATGTAATGACGTCATCTTAAAAGATCGGGCCCGTTATTTGGAAGTACAGCCGTAAGATTATAGTTTTTCCCAAAAAACCATGATTACTACAAAATTATTAATTATAAAAATTTATATGTATAGTATACTTACTTATATGTACTAACCAACAAATATTTTAATTTATGTCCTTGCTTGTTCAATAATTAATTATATTAAGATTTCAATGAATACAAAAAACAAATATCATCATATTTTTTAATAAAATTTTAAGTTAAAACACAGAAAATTCTTTTCAAATACAAATTTATAAATATTTTTTTTTCATCAAAATTATTTTAGTCTAAAATTATCTCTTAAGGCCATCTATAAATTTGAAATTTTTCAACATTAAAGAAAAATTATGATTTCTTTATTTAAAAATTTAATTTAATTTTAATTTAATTTATCACCAGGCAAAGCATAAATTATAATTCCCAGATGTATAAGGCGCCACTTTTAAAAATTTTTGGTATTGATTTGATGATTTTGTTGTTTTTTTTTAATTATTATAATTATTACCAATAAAAAAATTTATTGACTTTTTTTTTAAAGAATTTTTAAAAATACGAAAAAATATTGTTTCGTCATATTTTTTTAATCTAGCTATAATTTTTTATTTCCACATAAACTATAAATTCACTAAATACAATATTTTTAAAATTGTATCATAAAAATTGTTCATTATGTTTGTTTTAGACAAAATTATTCAATACAAAAATTTTCTAAATTTAAATTTTCGTTTTTCATTTTCTATGCACACAACACAACTTTAATTTTTTTATCCAAAAATATAAATTTATTTTTCAATGATATTTTTTTTTTCTTTTGCAATTCTCATCTACTTTAATATATTAAATGACCACAAAAGGATGGGTCGATTTCTATATGAATGCGATCTAGAATAAAACGTTTTTGTTTATCTTATAACATTTAAAATTTTCAATATTTAACGCGCTCATAGTTCTTTTTCTGTATTTACAGTCCAGCCGCGTATAAAATACTGACTCTATTTTAGATTTTTGTATCTACATCTATTCTACACACAATATTTTTTGTCTCTAGGAAAATTTTTGATGAAAAATTTTCATTTATACTTACACTACTACCTCGAGAAAATTTAGAAATAGTAAAATAGAAACTTTTCTACGTTTGTTTTGGTTTTGTATTAAAAATTAGAGCGTATGATATGACAAACGTAGACGATGGAGGGAAAATAAAAGTAAAACAAAGAAATGATAATTGACTTGGTATGTGAACAAATAAAGCACCAGGGGCTTTACATACATATAGATATAAAAAAACTGAGATTTTTCGGTTTATCGAATGACGAATAAGAAAATGCTCTACAATATGTGGACAGGAAATGAAAATAACAAATTATTTTGTTTAGATAGATTTTTTTATGGTGTGATTTTTGTTTATTTTGTTTTAGTTTTTTTTCAAAGTACTTTTTTTTGTGATTCCAAAAGGAATCAATTTTAGTAAACATTAAAAGTTTAAGAAATACAGTGTGTTTAGTTTAATAAGATCGTGTTAGTAAAAAAAGTAATAAAAATCTAAAATTTTGTTAAAATAAAAATACAAGTTAAAAGCTGTTGCGCAATAATTTTAATATAGAGTATAATCTCCTTGGGTTATCTATAATCGCTTGACATTTGTGGTACCACTTATTGCTAAATTTTCTTGAATTTTGAATTTTTCCAATTTGTTTTCCAAACACTTTTCAGATGCTGACTGCTTTTTATATTTCTTCCCCTTAGTTTCGGATTCATTAAGGCATACACATTTTCAATCGTATTGGCTTCTGGACTTTGTGAAGGCCAATCCAAAGTTGTAATCCATTTTCTTCCTTCCAGCGGCTGCATAGATCACCTTTGTTTTTTCGGTTTGTTATCTTTTTGTAAAAGTTATCGGTCCTATGAAGTTTTTTTGGCAGACACTAACCAACCTTTTTTGGTAAAGATCGATCAATAGTTCAGCATTTAAATTCTATGTGAAAGTTATTAATTCACCAAATTCCTGTTGCGAGAAGCATCAGCTAACATGAACTTTTGCTGGGCGTTTTATTGAACGTTGTACCATTGTTTCACCTTGTTGTGACCAGACACAATTCCAGTAATTGTTTATCGTGAATATAACATTACTCCAATCACGTTGCAAATTTTCCGTTGCACATTGAATCTGGTTTCACTATCGCATTCCTATTTCTTATTTCCGATTCATGAAGTCTGTTTCTTATTGTGGTAAGTGACATCCTCATTCCTCGTTCAGGCAGTAATTTTCTTGCTTCTCGCAAAGTTTTTACGAAATATCTTGATAACTACCTGATACTTTTTTGATGTTGTTGTTCTTTTTAATCCTCTGTCAGGTAAATCGTCAACATGTCGATGTGAAGTTTTACTGTATATGCTGCTTGTGTCAAGGTCATTTTTGGACCTCTTGGATGATTTAACAAGAAAACAACTTCAAAACGCTTTTTATAGGCGGAAATCATTCTTTTTTGTTATATCTTTGAAAGATCAAACCAAACTGGAGGGAGGTATAATCACAGTAAATTAAATGTAAGTAAGTACGTAATTGCAAACACAACATTTAGGGCTGAAATGATCTTAGTAAACACACTGTATTCAAAAAAGTTGACAAAAAGCATAAACTAAATACATTATATAAATATATACATAATAGCTGACCTTTTGGTAATTTTTTATGTAGCTTTTGGTTGGTAATCTAAATTTATAAATTATATTTAGACAAATATTTCTATATTATTAAACTTAATCAAAATAAACATACTGGTATATATTTCATTTTAAATAAAATTTTATTATGTACATATAACAGTATGTATATGTTGTTATAACTTTTAATAATTAATGAAAAAAGTATCAAAGTTTTATAATAAAAAAATTTCTATTTTCTGGTAAATTACATTAGTGTCAACCCATTTTGTAGGGCTTTTTTTTTAATACCTTTGCTGTAACGCTTTTGTCCGTCTGTCCACCCGTCCGATGTAAGCAATAAAAACCAGTTTTTTCACATAGTTAGTGTACACATGTTTATGATGGAGCCACCGATAGAAAGCTTAATTTATTGAGAACCAGATGTAATCGACAGAATTTTAAAATTCGGCCGGTAGGCGGCACTATTCCCTTTTTGCCAAAACATCTCTTTCCAAATAAAACTAATTTTATATAGTAAATATGCACCAAAAATGAAGTATGACCACTCGTTGAAAAGGTAATTAAAAGTAGAATACGATTTCGGTAACCGTATTTTAAATTTCTACTAAAATATGTAAAATTTGTATTTTCAAAACGTGTTTTCTAATTGTCAATAAGCGCCAAAAAATAGGTTTACTGTCGCATCTGAAAGGTAGTAAGTAGGAGTATAAAATCATATATAGTAATTATAATTTTAATTTCTGCGGCTATAGGGTGTAAATATACTCAAAATATACATTTACAGTAGTTGGACTTAAAAAAAGCACATAATTATAAAACTACTGATCAGTAGTTCTGCTGCGCAGCATTTTTTATTTTAACACTTTGAAGACGGGTACAAATATAACTGCGCAACACATAAAGGGGCATATTTTTGCAATATTGTATAAAAATGTAACAAACTTGTGTAACTTGTAGTACAATATTTAACAAGAAATTATTTTTTTTTTCATCCAATGGCACTTTTCAAAGCGTGAAAACTTGTCAAATTTTTATTCAGAGTACAAAAAAGTATTAATACCCGTCTCTAACGCTTTTTTAAATAAACGAGTATTAATACCCGACCCGTCCTTAAAGTGTTAAAATTTAACATCAAAATATTTTTTACCTTACACTTATAATATACACATTTGTGATTATGTTTAACGAGTATGTATTTTAGTTAGACAACTGCATTGCAAATTGCAACATACATTATGTTATGTAGTACTTCCTAGTTCAATTTCGTTATTCATTGTATATTTTAAGAAAAAACGTCAGCGAACATGTGGAACTTATTTAAAAACTAATAATTGTTAGTTTACAAGAAAATAACTTGTAGATCAAATATTGTAGGTAGTGGAACATACTTGAAAAGTGTGGTAAAAATGTTTGTTATTATTAATAAATTAAATATTCAAATGGATAAATAGCTTAAAATCTTTTTCTTCATTCCACATATACACACAAATTTCAGTTTCTACACCAATCTACATATATATATGATGCTTGAAATTTTCTATGAATTATATGGAAATATTAAATGAAAATTTATACTTGGACTAAATTAATTTTCCCTTTCCTTTGTAATATATTAATACATTTCCATTTACTTAAATATTAATAGGTCTCAGTAGGTTTACCCAATTTAATAAAAAGAAATACATATTGTTATGAAGCAAATGCCAAATAAAAATCTGATTGGGATAATTGTGTATAGTTGTGTATACCACAAAAAAAAAAAAAACATATTGAATGTACGAAAACTACCGTGGTGTTAATTCGTTTGCCAATAAAACTAAACAGGAAAAAAAAAATATTTATTATATAAAATTGCTATACACGAGTGTTGTATAATTAATCAAACCCCGAATAATAAAAGAGAGGGGTTGAGCCATGAATTTGTCGCATGACTTTTCATCCCCCTACCTTTTTTATGGTAAATCCAATTATGATAATTATATGTTTTAATAATTTATTGTAATTTTATCGTTCATATTTTACCTTTGCCAAAAAAAAATTAAATTAAACGATTCTTAAAAAAAAATTTCGTAAATCTAAAAATTTAAATATATCTCTATAGAAAACTATAGAAGAAAATTCTGGCAATCATTTTTGAAACCGTGGTCTTTAACGATTGGACAAAATCACAAAAAAAAACATGCAAATGAATGAGTCCCACAATAAAATAACATACTGTATGTAGGTAATAATAATATTAAAATTTTCTGTTTTTAATTGTGTCATATATAATTGTGACGAAATTTTTATACTAATTTTCGTTAATTTTCAAATCTTATAGCTGATTCACAATGTAATTTCGTCAACGCAAATCAAAGCAAGCGCAAAGCAAATCGACGGTATAATAATTTTTCAATTCACAATGTGTTGGTTGGTATTTCCAGCGTTAAATGACTTTTGATTTTCATTTATTTCAGTCAATTGTCCATTTGTCCATTTTTTCCACAAAAAAATAATAAAATAAAAAAAAACATATTAATAGTATTAAATACTACTAGAATTGGTATATTTAATATACAAATCGTCACCTCAGTTCTTAAGTATGTCCAAAAATAAAAATGTTGAGAAATTGAAATTTATGATTTAGCATAAAAGTTTTAATACTTTTTGCAACAATTCAACAATTGTAATTATTTTTTATAAATATTTCATTTCTTTTTTTATATAAAAGTGATAATAAAAATATTTATAAATAGTTATAATTTATATTTTTTTTTTAAAAACTAGTGATCGATGTCGAATTGGATATTAACAGTATATTATATGTAGACCGGTAAATTATAAATAACTTTTGAACATAACTTTTCAAGAATATCTTGGAAACGATTTGTGATAGAACAAAACGTTTTACGCCAATCGAAAGATCGTAGGCAAATTAGTAAAACTGCATATTTAACTCATTTTGTCAAAAAATGGTCTATTGAACACTTAAGAACTGAGGTGACGAATTAATAATTTTTTAAACTATTATTTTTAAATTAAATTCCTGCGATCTAGTTTTCCACAAATACTTTTGAGAATGAGAAATATTTTTATTATTATCTGTCAATTACTCGCGTTGATTATCGTACGTAAAAGTTGAAAGTTGGCCAACTTTTGCTTTGTTACGCGTCGCGTCGGCTCTCTCTCTCTTCATTGTGAACAGAAGTATTGTTTTCATATAGTTCAACTTTTTAACTTTGTTTTTTGCTTTGTTGCTTTGCGCATCGTTTCTCATTGTGAATCAGCAGTTATATTCAAAAATATAAAAATTTTAATGACGACGATTTGACTTTGTTTACGTTTTAAATGTATGTTGTGATGATGAAATTTATCATAATTTTTTTTGTGTTTATTTAGAAAGCTTTTTCTTTATAATGTTAGAGACTTACAGATTAAAAAAAAAATGGAAATTATGATTTTATTATTGGAAAAATTTCGAAAATTGAAATTCTGATGATTAATTTTAATTATACATACGTATGTGAAAATAGCTCTAATGAGAATTAAGTAAAGAACACATGACTTCGAAATTTGTAGAATTAAAATATTTGGCATTGTCGAACAATTTCATGCCTTGTAAGTAAGTTTATTTAAAATATTGGATATATAGGTACCTGTATGTAGATTAAATTATATACAATTTTCTAAATTATTATTAATTTCTAATAGCTGAAGTGGCATCATAATGTGAGATATCTCAAAAAGTGAGTTATTTAAAATAATTACATGCAATACTTTATTAAGAACTGTCATTTTATGCAACAGCAAAATGAGTGTTGCATATAATTTATAAACAATTTTAATTAGTTATTATGAAAATTATACATATTTATAATTTTTCATTAAAATTTCTATATTGTATTTAAAAAGAAAATTATTCAATTTAAAAATTCATCAAAATTAATATAGGTACATGATATTTAACATCCGGACAAAAATAATTAAATTTTTTTGGATGAATTTTTAATCAATCAATTTCACTATTCTCAATCTCGAAAATGATTTCTTTTCTGAATAATACTCTGCCCTCTGTGTTTGTTTATCCTTGCAAGGACATTTAACAAATTTAAATTTTATGAATCATTTTAAGAATTAAATTTCGAATTTATATAGGAAAATCTAAATTTCATATTGAAAAATAAATAAATATATTTAAAAAATGTTTTTTCGTCAAGTTCAAGGAATTTAAGTTCAAATTTCTATAAATTATTTTTTTTTCATGTTAATTTTAATTTGGCACACATTTTTAAATATCTAAATTTCTTTTTATAATTTTTAGTATTTTATTTTTGGCCAGGAATCAACATAAAAATATACATACGTATGTATACCGTATAAATAAATGTAAATGTATGTATATATACCGTATAAATAAAAAATTGTTTTTGTTAAATAAATTATGTTAAATTGAGGCAAAACATGAAATATGCTGAGAACTAACACAATTTTTTTTAATATAATTTGCTATATTAATTTCTTGCAAAATAAATAAATATCTTTATCTCAGTTTTCATGGCAACATATTCAAAATTTTTGAAGTTGAACCGGTGGTATAATACTTTTATTATAATAATTAAGAAAATTTTTGTATTTAAATTAGACCAAGAAAAACTATTTAAATTACAAAAAATATATTAATCATATGAGAAGGGGATAGTAGCTTGCGAATTGTGATATATGTAATAATATCAGAATCATCGATTTTGAATATACGATTATTAAAATGGAAATATGTATGCATAAGTATTCAACAAAATGGATTGAAAGAAAGCTTAATTCCTAATTTTTCTATTAACGCGGCAGTATGAATAAACATCAGCTGTTCAATGTCAGTGTATAGCTCAGCAGTAGACTCTAACGGAACAGCCAGTTTCCACCAAGAGTTAAACTAGTTTTAGCGTTAAAAATAGTCTTGTTCTGGTTTTATTCTACGTTTTCTCATATAAAGAAACCTTAAAAATAAGACTAGTTTTAACTGAGCGTAGTTTAGTTGGAGGATTGCGCTTGTTCAATATGTCGATAATACTGGTACTTTTTAATAAAAACGGCAACATGTTTATGAATTTTGGTAGCAATTGTAAACTAATTGTTAATTAAACTTGTTTGAATATTTACAAAGTAAATTTTAATTAATACAATAATAGTAGTTATTTAAAATAATGAATATTATAATAAATTTAAAAATTAAATCTAAAAACAAGAACTGAATGGAATTTCGATAATATTTCTATAAATTTCATGATGACGTTTAATTTCACAATATTGAATCATATGATAAACGTCAAAACTAAACACCTTTTTCAGGTGGAAACAGCTGTCGGGAAATTGTGTTTAAACTAGTTTTATTTTCTTGGTGGAAAGGAAGGCATAAATTATATTATGATTCATTTCTCGTGCAACATTTATTAGTGATGATTTTATTTAGTTGTTTGACATTTTTCCTAATTAAAATTTTGTTATGATACTTACTTGTAGCAGCCAAAAATATATATATTAAAATCAAAGCCGTATATATGTACATATACTTATACACAACAATAATATAGTATATACGGCGGCTTTGCTAAAATCTTTTAGAAATTTCATAACCAGGTGGTTAATTAATTAATAATATTCTTTCACGAAATAAGTGCGTTGCTCTACATTAAAAAATAAATATTTTCCTTGTTTATTCCGGCTAAGTGGGTGATATGGCAAAAAGTCATGAATGTCAAATGCAAAATTTGTAATTTATTTTTTATATTTAAACTAACTTGACTGACGCATTTTCATTTTTGCTATTATTAAAATATTTTTACGAAATAAACAATTTTCTTTTGAAAAATCTGAGCCAAACAATTTTTATACTATAAATAAAATAATAAATTATATATTATTTTATTTAAAAAAAAATCGACTTTGGAAAATGCGCAAATTTGTTATAATATAAGATATTGTATATTAAATTTTTATTATAACTTTCTAATGTTTGTGAAAATTTATTATTTGTTTAAAAAATTTAAATTATAATAAAAATATAAAAAGAAAATTAAAATATTTAAAAATTTGTGATGGACAAAAATTTCCGTATTTCATTATATACATATACCTACTTATTTTTAGTTTTTAAAATAAAAATAGTTTTGAAAAGAAAATTCGTTTTTCTAATGGGATTTTTTTACAAATTGAAATGAAATTAATTAAAGAATTCAATTTTAGAAATTGGCTAAAATTCAATTTACCGAAAATTCAAAGATAATTAAATTTGTTAATATATTTGGTAATGTAATTGTTGGAGCATATGGTGCATAAGTATTATAGGTAAAAATGTAGACAATAGTATAGGTGAATCAAAAATGTAAATAAAATCCTTTAAATATAAGTATTGAAAATAAAAGTTTAACTGAATATACAAATATTAATTCATTCAATCAATTCCGTGAAAAACAAAAACGTTTAACCGCACGATTAACTAATGTTTGTTAATAGATAAGTATTCATAGGGATTTTCACCTATATTTTCCAACATAAAATTACGCATATATACCACTCGAAACACTGAAAACGCATTTTTCCGTTTAAATACAAATTTCCTTTTACCTACCAGTTTTTCTGTTATACATCCAACTTGTCTGGTGGTCACTGTATTGAGACCTAATATTTTTTATATTCTATCCAATAGTAGTCCTGTATAGGGATTTTGCTTATCAAAATTTGGGAGTCGAGTTGGGTTGGGGGGAGGGAGTGCTCACATATTCTCCCAACTCCCAATCTCAAAAATTTCTCGACAGTATTTTTGTGTAAAAAGTCGTGGGAGATTGAATTTTGACAATTAAAAAACAGGTATGTTATGTTTTGTTTATGTTTTATTGTATTTACAAATATCATTATTAAATATGACCACCATTAAACCATACAAATTATAATAATTATTGAAATGAGTAATAAAATTTTTTACATATTCAAAATAATATAGATTATTATATTAATTAGTATTTTTTTAAGAATTGGTATAATTATCTGCAATGGTAATGGTAAGTAAAATAACAATGCAATATTCAAAAAATTTCAAATATTTTCAGGCTCCAAAAGTCATTAGATGTATTAAAGTACGCCTGGGTCATTTTTTGTAAAGTTGCAATATTGGAAATTTTTTTTTTTTTTTTAAATAAGATTTTTTAACTAATATTGGTTATTTTTATTATTGTTATTTTATTAAGAATAAAATTCTGCTTTTGGCAGCGCACTTTTTCAAATATTTTAGAAAATATACCCAAAAATGTTGGACAATGTCTCAATTTATATCAACTGCGTTACCACCTGAGAAAAAGGAAAATAAGTAACCCAAACAAGTTTTTCTATATAATAGATATTATGTTTCTTTTTCTTTAGTTTAAAACTATTCGAAGTTAACTAGAACTAAGAAATAATCAAAATTATATTAATAATTTTTCAACATTAATGTCAACTTTGTTACCAAATGAAATTTAAATAAGTCCTTTTTCCAAAAAAATGGCATTTAACAAATATTTTAAAGGTCATAAATTTTTGGTGTACAAATAACAGATATAATAAACTGAATGTATATTTCAGAAAGTGAAAATAAAATATGGATAAAATTTTGTCATTAGATGAAAAAATAAAACGTTCCATTTTTTTGTGGGACAAAATTATAACGTAGTGGACAAAGAGTAACACAGTGGATCATTTATTGAGTTTATTTATTTAGATACTAAAATAAAAAACTAAATCTAAAAAAAATAAAAAGAAAAAACAAAATAAAAAATGATCCATTAATTAGAAATAAAAAAAATATATGTAAATTTCTCCATAACATAGTTTTTAACTGATATGATAACGAGCTCCAGTCTTTCTTTTTTATATTATTTTTTTCAGGATTATTCTTTAATCGCTGGCGATACAATTTTTGTTTTTCTGGTGCTGTTAAAGGCATTTTATCTATACAAATTGACGAAAACAATATATTTAAGTAAAAGCCATGACAAATATATTACATGTTCCACTATGTTACCATAATGTCAGTCGCGTTACCATAAAATAGTAACGCAGGAGAAAAGTAACGCGGTGGAATTTTTTCACTAAACAGAGTTCTAAATTATTAATGGTAATATTTTGATAAAAAATTATAGAGATCATTAGTTACTTTCTATAGTTAGATCCTGAATTACTAAGCAAATAATATATTTAATAGTAAATACTTTTATAAAACTTAGTAACACAGTTGACAAAACATTTAAACACACGACGAACGTTCTCAAAATTACAACTTTGCTGAAAAAGCCTGTATAAATTAAATCCCACCATCAAGTGTTTTTCATCTGTTTTACCCATAGTAACCGATAACTATATGATTCTAGGATGATTCGATTTTAATTTCAAATTTAAAAAGGTAACACAGTGGAAGTAACGCAGTGGATAAAAATGAGGGACAAGTGTTGTGTTTCTCCAAAAAAATGCTATAAAATGCTAAATTTTTTGAAAATAAGTCATGGATTTCTATAAGGGATACATAAATTTTATGTTATTGCTGGTTTAAATAATTTTAAATTATCCAGAAACTACTTATATTTTTGTCGCAAATTCAGCTTTTTGCTCTGGGGACACAAAATTTTCATATAAAAAAAAATGATGGTAGGTATATAAATAATATAAATATTTCACACTTTTAAAAAACGAAGTGGTGTGTATGTATTAGTACGCCGCCTAGACTACATTTTAGCGGTTCGCTGGCGAATCGCCTAGGCGGTTCTCTAGCGAATCGCCAATACGGTTCGTTTACGTACTGATTTTATCCATATAAATAAAAAAATCTAGAATTTGTTTAATTCAAAATAAAAAACAAATATTTTTAATTTTTTGGTTGAAAATCTATATTATAAAAATAATTTTTTTGTATTTAAATTTTTTTAGGAATTAAATTTTACTTTTTTCTAGGACTTTAATATCAATATTTGTATGAATAACACTAATATTCCTAATTTCACAGACTACTTCGTAATTCGTAATATATATATTTTTTTCACTTTCACATTAAATTATTTGGAACACAATTAATAAGAACACTTCTAATTGTTAGAATAAAATTAAAATTGTGCCTACATTTTAATTTTTATAAATGACTACTCACAAAAAAAAATATTTTATTTTTTATAAACTGGTTTTATGTGAAAGTATTGGTGAAAAGGCGGTTCAGAAGCGGTACGTTTTGGGTTCGCCAAAAGCGAATTCGTTTATTTTCTTAAAGGGTGAGTACTAAGCTTTAGGTAAAAAAATGGATGAATTATTTTTTTTTCAAATAAATTATTTACATTGTCAAGCAATATTTTTTAGGAATATCAAAAAGTTCCAATAATGTTTTTGAATGCCAACTAGATGCTATAAATTCCCAAACCAAAATAATGTTTTTGTTTCATTCTTTCGTTACGCCAATTTTAGCGTGCTATCTCGTTCTATTTTGCCTAAAAAATATGAGTTTCGCCATTGTCTAAATCTAAACCTTACATTATATGAATTTATATACATACTTATAATAAAATATGCAAAATATTTTAAATTTTTTGTCATACCCGGGACACACAGGACCGAAAACTCAGTTTTCGTGTTTTCAAAGTTCAAAAATGGAAATTCATAAGGTTTAGTACAGTTTTCAGGAATAAATTGAAAACACGAAATCTACAATTTTTTAAGGTTTTCACGAAAATATATTTTAGCGCCATCTATTACAAAATAGAAGATATGTATTTTTGAAGTAGGCATAGCTAAGTTTCCATACAAAAGTAGCCATTTTTGTGAAAAATCAAAAAAAAATCGAAATTTTTTAAAAAAAAAGAAGAAAAATTAAATTTTATTAAATAATTTTTAATATAAATAAATCAAAATTTGACATTAAAAACAAATAATTACTATTTTTATTTTTTTTGGTTTTTACGTAGAGTTGTTTAAATAAATAATTTTCATAATTTCACATTCGAAAACGAAATCGCGCTCCATTTTTGGTGTGTCACTATAAAAGTTTTTAGATCTAGTTTTCGCGAAAACTTAGGTTTTCAATTTTGGTGTGTCCCGGGTATAAAACGAAAAATATTTTGCATTGATTTTGCTGCCAAATTCTCCCTATTACTTTTCGAATTTAACTTTCGAAAAAAATTTTCTCCAATTTTTAGCAAAATCAGTTTTTCTCGACTAGGGAGTTTTCGTTTGGGAGAAGAAAAATTAATGGGAGTAACTCGCACGAATAGCTGTACTGTATAAGAATGTACGGTCTTACTTAATTAGTGAACTATTTATGATATCGCTTTTCTACTTCAAATTTAGTTAATTGTACAAGACCACATTACATTTTTAAATTTTCTATTTCGAAATAATATAACTCAAAACTTTTTTTTTTTGTAATTTCTGATAAGAGTGCAAAAATCCCCTTATTATTCATCATTATGATAACAAATATAAAATTCATTAAGCATTGAAAAATTTTATATCATTAAACAAAACTCAAAATAACAAAAAAAAATAATTGAAAGTGTGTCACGCTAAATCATATGTATATGTAGTAGTAGGGTAAATAATATCTTGATATAATTAATATTAATCGATATTTGTTTATGTTAATCGACTTTTTTTTGTATTTTTTGTACATCTATAATTAATAATGTTGATTGTTAAATGCCAAACAATTTATTTTAATCGTATTTTTAATTTCAATATCAAATTGTTTAATTATAATGTTTAAAAACAATCAAAGATTAAAATACCTTATATTTAAGTATCATTTAAAAAAAGTTTCGTTATTTTGAATTATTGTATAGGTCAAAATTTTGATAAGATTTTGGGATATTTTAATTACATAAGTGGAAATTTATAAACAACAAACGAAATTATTGATATCTTTAAGTGGATATCATATATGTATTTAAATTTAAGTACAGGTAACCCTCGATTAACGCGGTATATCGGTTCTTCAAAACTACCGCGTAAAACGAAACCGCGCTATTCGAGACATGAAATCAATACAAAAGGGGGCAATTGGTTCCAAAGAAATTTTTTTTTTTTAAATAATAATTTATTTGCTAAATTCAGTGCAATATATAATAAATATTATCCTATAATAAACAACTTTTATCTGTTGTCTTTACTAAATTTATATTTATACCACTAATTATTTTTTATGACTGTACTGTATAACAACAAAAGACTAAAATGACTAATTACATTTTGTTTTTTTTTTGCTGAGAATATTTTTTAAAGGGAAAATTCCCTTTTACATTTTTTAGGAAAAAAAAATTATTGCATAAAATTTTTTTTTCTGCTTAAAACTGAGAATATTTTATACTCTCTTTTCAGCGAGAATATTTTTTAACGGGAATTCCCTTGTATACAATTTTTTAAAGAAAAAAAAAAATCAAAAGTTTTTCCGCGTAAAACCGAATTTTTACACGCGTTATTTGAAACTTGTTGCAAATATATTTCCGCGTAAAACCGAAACCGCGCTATTGAAGTACCGCGTTAATCGAGGGTTACCTGTATATCATATATTTAAAGTATTATATGAATTTCTCAATGCCGCCACAATGAAGTTTCTAGAATATTAAATTCTCTAAAATTCGAATTTGAATATTTGATATTGAATAATGATATTGATTTATATTCGAATATACTTGCACATTATGGACGAACTTAATCACAAAAATTAAATACTTTTTTTCTGCTGTAAAAATTTGTTATTTTATAACAATGGACGTTTTCGTAAACGCAGTATGATCGCAGTACTGCAATGTTTTTATTCGTTTTTTGGTAGTTTAATCCAGTGGCGGACCGTGATCAAAAGTTCTGGGTGGGCTAAAGGAAAAAATTTTGGTATGAAAAGCAAAGATTTGAGGTTATTAAATATACAATCTTTTGAATTTTTCGTTTTAGTGAGTTAATCACATTGGCATCTAAGCTCATCATTAGTTAGTTAATCACATTGGCATCTTATGTTTTTCATTTTCTTTCCAATAAAAAAAATCATTATAATAAATCACAAGAAAAATAAATCACATATTATACACAAAAAAAAATAGACACATTCAAAAAAAATCGAACTAAATAAACGAAAATCATGGCACACTCCATACATATTTGAATAGTTATATTTGTATGCAATTGTCTTAAGTTTTCTCAACTAAGAATAAAATTGTTACTTTCTGAAATTTATGATCGCCTGGTACTAATTTTAAAAATTTAGTTCTAAGGTGTGCTATAATTAAATAATTTTTTGTCTACTGAGGGAATTTAAAATATAAGTGATACAATTATTGCTATGGGCTGCGATTTTCCAGCCCATGAAGATATATTTATTTATTTTTTAATACAAAATATTTATATAACGAAATAAATATTTCATGCAAATTTTTACTCAAAGGAATTATTCGTTCTAGGGGCTGCGATTTTCTAGCCCACGATGATATATTTCTCTTTTTTTTTAATGAAAAATATTTCATGCAAATTTTCAGTATAGGAATATTTCTTCTATGGATAAGAGATTTTCTATCCCATGATATATTTTTCTCAATATAAATTTTTTAATATAGGAGAAGGAAATAACTCAACTCAATAGTGTTGATTATAAAATATGCGCGCCTGGTAATTTGGTTTAAAAAATTTGAAAATTGACATTGCTTGCTCATATAATGGAAATTTTCTAATAATTTTCTTCCATAGAAAAAATAATAAAATTCTGAAAATCATATAGCAATAACAAATATTTCGCATTTCTATGGGGAACACGTGGTCTTCGTGGGCTAGTTTAAATTAGCCCAGCCTGATCCATACAAAATTCAACACATACGCAAAATTGTTTTGTATAAAATTAGTATAATAAGGTGGGCAAATTTCAATTAGCCCCTGAAGTAAAGAGAAAAGAGTAGTTGTCTTTTTATAATGAAAAAGTTATGTAGTGTTAGTATAATATATTTGTATTTTAGCGTTCATATTCATATTTAGATTTTAGATTATATTTTTATATACATATTATATTTCGCAGCGGTGGTGTACGAATTTCGATGGAAAAAATTATATACACGTATATTATATGACATTTATTTTAAAAAAAATTTGAATTTTTTTTGCTCATTTTTATAATATATTTTAAATGAATATTTTGTAGCATTTTCCTGTAAATTCAGGTTGGGCTTAGCCCACCCTGCCCAATATGACGAGCCGCCGCTGGTTTAATCAACGATACAGCAACCAGTCCACAGAAGGAGCATTGTTTAAGCTAAATTTGTCGACTTTTCACTGTCTCGATAGTTAAAATACCAGTAAGAAGAATTAATACATTGCAGTACTGCGATCATACTGCGTTTACGAAAACGGTCATTACTATGACAATTTAAAGGCCGCGATAATCGAAGGAAAATATAAGACGAGACCGATTCGCACGCGTTTAATAATCACCTGAAAAATTAAATTTTCGCACGCGTGTAATAATTACCTCAAAATTCAAACAAAAACCTAAGCCGATTACATATGTATATACTATATTTGCAAAAACAAAAGAATTTTTAAAATCAATAACATTTTTTTGTTACCACAAAATTAGAGATTTAAGTAAACATTTACATACCTAGTTTAATTTGTTTAATAATTTTTTTTTTATTTTGTAAATCTTGTAATCCAAAAGATATTTTGTTTATAATTTTAAATTATATACTAAATAAAAACAATAATAAAATTTGTTTTTCTAATAAGAGTCGTACGATAAAAATCCTTGACAATGGCACTAGTAAAACATTGGTTATTAAATACAAAATATATTTTACACTTAAAATTAAACACCCGGAATAGAATAACAATAAACATTAAAAAAGAAAACAAAAATATGAAACCTTTTAAAAACATCATAAAAAAATATTTATGTACGTTATTTTTGTTTCGAAAACATACATTTATACATCTTATTCTAATTAAAATCTATAATTAAATATTCAAACAATTGTTTATTATGTATACACCATAATGCAATTTTTCTTAATGCCGCCACATTTTCCAATTATTTTATTTATTTTTTGCTTCATTAGCAAGAAAATTTTGAAGGCACGATCGACCGCACAAAAACAAATTACATATATAAATAGCTAAATATTTTAGAGTAAATGCGTGAACATGGTGAAAATTGCAAACGAAAACGTTAATAAATTGTTTATTTTTATATTTAAATACATTATAATATTCTATAATTAGTATTTGACATGCCATTTTTTTATAAATATTTTTGAAACATTTGTTGTAATTTAAAAATTGATTGCGGTACGTGTTTCAAATGTCGACGTATGTGGTTTATTATTCTTACTTATGTGTAATATATTAGCATAAAAATAATTTTTTAATGTTCAATATACAACAAAGACAACCCTGATAACCAGAGTTCAGGAGTTCTCAAAATGTCGCAAAAGCGTTTTCTTAATGAAATGTCGGAGTTAAACACTAAATTAAAAAAAGATGTAGAGCATTACAAAAAATTGCAAGAAATTGTACAAAAAGTTGCAAGGAATTGGAACAGTTGATGCTATAATTTCTAACCATTTCGATGAAAACAGTTTGCCACCATGGGAGAAATCTTGCAATTAAACCTGGAATTGAAATTGAATCAAGAATTGACAAGGCCTTCAAATTTATAGCTGTAGTAGATGATGTGTTGTATATTAATATAATTATAGTGGAAATGCGGGTCAGAAGTCGTTAAGAGTTTTGTTCGGTAAATATAGCATTGTAAAATATATTATCTATATGTTTTTAACCCTTTATCTATTGGGGCACAAATATTTAGTTTAAAAAAAGACCCAAGTAGCATATAAATTTTATATTAAGAAAATACCAAGAAAATTTAATTAATTTATTTTAAATTAAAATTCATTAATTTTTAAAATTAAAAAAAAAAATTATCTACATGTTTAGATATGAGATGGAATATTAATAGTGCCACTATGCAGCTTCTTACAAGACTTAAACCATTATTTTCTTAAAATTTTATTTTTTTATGGTGGGTTAAAAAATATACTACATTCGATATCCAGGGTATAAAAAAAGTGGGACATTTTTCAACCCTTAATGGTCCAAAGGGATATTTTTTTATATCGTAAATGCATGTGGAACAACTATTGAGATGGTAGGGTAGACGAATAAAAGATTTTTTTTGTTCTGACTAAAAAATATGATATTTGATTTCAAAAAAGCAATAAATGTTATGGAATAATTCATTTCCAGAAAAGATTTTCTGATAAAAAGTCTTCACTGTAAAGTACTGAAACTGAAAGGCACTGAATTTGAAAATGTACTGAAAGGCCCTGAATAGAGGTACTTTTGAGAATTACTGTAAATGTTCTGCAAATGCCTTGAATGGCCTTTATGCAGTTTACTATGTCTGGATTGGCATAAAACCCCTGAAATTTTTCCAACGTCCTATACCATTTCAATGCAAATAGAAAGCTGCCATTCAGACCACCTTCAGGCTTGAATGACCTCATTTTGGTTATCAGGTACCTATTGCTTTTAAAAAAATTTGATATTGTTTACATATTCGCTTCTCAATTTTTATTTTGTTTTAAAATTTGACACTAAATAGAATGAAAAATCGTATTTTTGCCGATTTTCGTTCATGACCTTTTATCTCACTCTGTCGTCTGTTGTAGAAAAAGATAGAAGAACTGTTAAAGAGCATGAAACATGAACGAAAAAAGGCTTGTGTAAAAAAGGTCTTAGAAATTTTCGATACCTGACATTATTTTGAAGGTTACATTTTGACTGACGGGTTGTGGCTAAATTGCAATTGTTATAGTTTAAGTTTTAGAATTAACTATATACCTATACTTTCCAAAAAATTTTATTCACATTTATTAAATTCCATATAACACACATTTTTGTAACATTTCTATTTTATAACATCATAAAGTATTATTTTTCATTTTATCAATTTAACATATTTAATACTTACGACCTGCAAGTCCTCAAGTTGTCATAATAAATAAAATACTCCTATAATATTGCATCAAACAAAATGAAAAGAGTTACAAAAATGAAAAGAGAATTGCAGAAATTCAAGGAATTGCAATTTAAAATAATGTTACGTGCCAGTGCCACCATCAACAAAAACAGAATATTTTTTATAGCTAGATAGAATTTTATTTTCCAATTTGTGTCGTCCTACTGACACAATAAAGTAGATATGACAATTTTTTTTACTATTATTTACAATCCAGGAATAAAATATAATTTCCCCAGTGGCAAAGAAAATATTTTTTTTTGTTGCAATAAGATCTTTTTGTTTTTAGGGCGATTGAGTGCCAGATGTTCGTGAGTAAATTTATATTTATATAGTATACATAATATAGTGGGTGTAATCTACAAGGATAGAGTACTATGTATATATTTTATGATATTTGTTAAGTATTTAATTAATTTATTTTACAATAATTGATATAATTAAATATGAAATCGTAATTGAAAATCTGGATCATCGAATTTATTTACTTTTGTAAAAGTTTAATGATTTATTTGTCTCTTATTTCGTAAATCATCATAATTTAGAGTCTATATAGAGTCGAAAGTATATATAAATATAGACTCGAAAGTATATTTCACAAACTTGCATTATGTAAGCATGAAAATCAAATGCCACTTTAATCCTGTGGCAAATTAATACTTAGTAAACTAAATTCACTATGAAGTCTGTACTATAATATTAATGAAAAAATTGAAGCATTCAGTTTCAGTGTTATTCTTATTACAATTTCTGATAATGAACCACTTTAAAAAATTAGAAAATGATAATTTGAATATTTTAAAATAGACTGTCAATAATTGCCATTCACAGTTTAAATTTTCCATTGACAGTTAAATTTGATTGCGTATATTAATGTGTCAATATCAATTTGACTGATTGATATTGTATATTAATAATATATTAAAAGTTAAAAGTACTATTAAAAAATTAATTATTATACCTATTTAATGATACAAAACAAAAACTGGTTGTTAAACTTAAGTATTTGAAAATATTTTGATAAAAAAATTTTTTAGGTCACAAATTGATAAGAAATTTCTTTGTTTTCAATATATTTGAATTATTAGTTGTAATAAAAATTAATATTTTTTTAAATTAAAGATATATAAAAAAAATATTAAAGTTTTGTTAATTAAAATTAAGTGCAATAGGTATTTATTTACTTGCAAAAGTTTCCTTTATTATAATAAGAAAAACATATTTTTTTTATTAATCACACGACAAAATTCATTTATTTTGCGGAAATTTTATAAAAAAATATATTAAGTAAGTATGTATTTTTGATTACTTAATCAGATTTGTTTGTTTGCTTGCTTCAGTGCTTCAATTTATAGTCTTTTAAACTCAGTTCATACAATACATTAGAGATTAGAATTAGATTAAGGAAAATGTATAAGTATACTATACTGTAAAATAAAAAAAATTCCAATTTCAGAAATCGAAATTTTTTAAAAAATATTGGTTTCTGTAGAAAATCAAGTTTTGACGATTTTTGATGAAAGCTTGAGATCTTTTGGACTGGTGATCTCACTAATTACCTATTGGATCTTTTACTAAAGTAAATCTGAAGTGGCATTTTAATGTGAGATATCTCAAAGAGTGAGCTATTGCATGTTCCATTTCGTGACATTCAACTTTATAATAATGACTTGCAATACTTCATAAAGAACTGTCATTTTATACAACAGCAAAATAGGTGTTATAACTATATACATATATATATATTATAATGTAATTTAATTATATTTTTACGAAATATTTAAAAGTTATTTTTACTTACACATCTTCTTTCACATATATACCTCACTTTTTGAGATATCTCACGTTAAAATGCCTATTCTGATTTTTGCGATAGTAAAATGTTTATCCTGCTCAATTAATAATTAATAATTTTTTTTATCTCTTTGTTATTCGAAAATCAATATCTATACTTCCGTCTAGTTTATATCCGGTTTTGTGTTTTTCTGATAGTTGTCAACACTTAAATTCAATTAAAAAAATCGTAAACATCGTAGTACCTAAATTTAAAGTTTAAGAGTTCTTTTAAACACCCACACTAAATAATTAAAATAATTTTATTTATAACCGAAATTTTTATTCCAATTTTTATTAACCAACAGAATCAGGTGATTAAAATTTTTATTATATAATTTCTCTGAATTTACTGCGACGACACTGTAAGTTATTTTTTTAATGTTTTTAGATTAGTTTTAGCATTTCCAAAACTTTTTTTTTTTTAAATATTGTTTTGCTATATATAATAAATAAAAATTTACTAATTAAAAGTTTATTGAAACAACTGTTAAAATAATGAAAATTTATTGTTCATTATATTTACAATTAAAATTAAGCTTTGTTATATTTTTTTTTTCAAAAATATACAAAAATTGAAATGTTATTATAAAAGAAAGAAATTAAGGAAAATATTTGTTTAGTTAATCATAAATTTTTGTGAAATATGAGAATGTTCGATATTTTACATACTAAAACTAAACTAAGTACATATATGTACTGTACATATATGTACATATATGTATTTTCATTTAAAATGAAAATTTTAAATTGTGTTAATTTTAAAACATGACTATAAAATATTAATTAATAAATTTAACTTTGAAACTTAATTAGAAGTAAGTATGGTAGGAAAAAAACATTAAGTGACATCATAATTTACACTAAAATGTTGTAAAAAATTGTAATCCAATTAAAATATAATTATTCGATATATGTAATAGAAAAAATGTTGCATTGGAAAGTATTAAACCTTAAGGTAGAAAAGCAAGTTGAAATACATACAATAGTGTATATAAATGAAAACATTCTGGAATTAACTTATTATATAAGCTAATTTTCAATTTTATAAGCAACCGAACCATTTTTAGTATACGAAAGTTTATAACATTGATTTTGTAGTTGGTTTGAATTGATGTGGGACTTAACTACTCTTATTAAATCCATTTGTAACCCTCCTAAGTTCCCCTGGTTTCAAGACCACTTTTCAGCTTAATTTAAAAAAATATACTATTATAATATACTACGATAGTGTTACATAATGTTGAAAATTTCTGAATAAGGACACTCCTCATTCGAACTATGTATTCACGTTACCAAAAAGGAATATTATTATAACTATGACTAACCAATAAAATTTCATTTTCATTACTATGTAATTACTATGTAAAATAATTTAATTTAAGTGAACTAAGTATATTGATATTTCATTTTTAATCATTTTAATTAAAAAATGAAAGAATCGGAAATTTCCATACTTTTTTAACATATGCATGTATGTATATGTATAGCAATTTTATAAATTTCTTATTTTGTGCTCATTAAATTCTAGTTTCGCTACTGCTGTGCTGAATGCTGATCGATCAGAATGTTAAAAAAAAAATTTTTTATTTTGAGATGATGTCAATTCGAGTTTTTATTTTATGATAAATAATTTATTTAAAATTTGGTCATCATAATTACAAAACAAATGTGTTGCTTAATTAAATTGTGAAGGCCATTTCATCTCATTTGCAAACACGAAATTTATATACATATATACATGCATATGTATATCATTTGTGTAGCCATTAAAAAAATGAGTTGTAGAGGAGGTTAAGAGATCAAATCGGTCGCGTTTCAGACAGAAAAAAAAATTATTTTGTTTTCAAATTATTTTGTAGTAATAATGATGACGATTTTTGATAAAGTAGTAAGATTTGCCAATTAAGTGTACTAAATATAATATAGTAACAAAATTCTTTTCAAGTTTTATTGTTAAGTCGTAGAAAATTATCTGCGAGTAGCAAAATTGTAGAATTTTAAGTAATTGTAGGTATATAGGCATATGATCAAGAAAAACTTGAATTTATTGAATTGAAGTTATATAGGTACATATATGTATTTATAAAAATTATTTAATATTCTTTTAATGTGTCAATGTCGCAATCTTAGTCAAGAAAAAAAAATACTATTTAATTTATGAAATTTAATTAGTTAATATTTTGATTTTGCTATTACAAATTTTATGTGATTGTATCAGGGCTGTGAAGTCGAAGGCGGAGTCGTGCAGTCGGATTCGGTAGTAATAATTGCTGGTTGGGAGTCGGAGTCGGAGTCGGAGTCGGAGTCGGAGTCGAAAAAAACAGACCGACTCCGACTCCGACTCTAAAAAAAATTAAATTTATAGCCTACTCGATCAAAATTTATTAAAATACATAAAAAATAAACATTTTTATACCTAAATATAAATAAGCATTTAATATCAAATATAATAGTTTCGATTTCGAAAAATACCATTTGAATTTATGTAGTGTAGCCTTGTACATTGTGCCGCAATTTTACTTGAATTCATTTATAAATATGTATTCATAAATATATATACTTATGTATATACCTACTAGACAAACTATTAAACATATTCTGCAAAATCTGTTATATTGAAGTGCCCGAGTCGGAGTCGCCAATAGAAAAATTGACGAGTCGGAGTCAGAGTCAGAGTCGCGACTTTCAATCATCGATTCCACAGCCCTGGATTTTATAGGAGGTTTAAACATCTGCGTTTAAAAAATTGTAAATGAATACAAATCATAAATTGAAGAAACTAGATATACATTGACTTAACCTAAATAAAACTGATTTTCTTCTAGACATCTAGACTAGACTCATCATGAAGAAATTTAGTACAAATATCGTAGGACGTTTTTCTTTTGTGGGTTTTTGCAGTAAAAAAGATCAAATTATTATTTCATTATTATCTTAATTTTAATTTAAATATAAATATTCAAATAAAAAAAATAAAAACTTTTGTTCTGCTATTTCATTGTAATTCCGAAAAATAGTAGATAAAAATAAAATTGCAGTCGTTTAGATTTAATTTTCTGTGTTCGTTCTTCCTGTTTTTTTTCATTGTGCCCTTCTTTCTTTTAAATGTGAAAATTTCATTATTTAATTTTTCTCATTTTATCAAAGTTCAAACAAAGAAAATTCTTTTGTCTTTCTTCTTTTTGGAAAAATTCCATTCCAAAAAGATTTTCTTTCTTATCTTTAGGTATATACTTACGTATACATATATAAAATTTCCTGGGAAATTCCATTTGATTTTCATTTATGTATGTAAAAGAAAGAATCAGAAATGGATTCCTAGTTTTCGCAGTTCAAAGAAATTCTTGTTTTATTAATAATGTAAAAAATTCAAAGTGTTTAAAAATCATAAAAATATTTTTTTTAGTATATACATAATATCGACGCAGGAAGATTGCATAATGTATATTTTTAATTCTCGTGATTGCAATTATGTATCTATAAATAAGTAATTATGTTATAAAACAAACAATTTATAAATTAAAATCTTCTTTTTGTATGCAAATAATTTGATTGTTTTTTTTATAATTGTTGGAATTGCAAGTTGATTTAATTTTCTTAATTGCAGCAAAAGAGAAAAATTGTTACACGTTTAAATTAATTAGATTTACAGACAATTTTGTTATTTACAATAGGAGCATAATTTAGAAATAGATAATTGCCATCACACTAAAATCAGAGCTTTTGCACCGTCAAAATATAAGTATACGGCGGAAAATTCTGAAATTTTCGGGGTCAAGGTTTCCGAATATAAATTTTTTCAAAAGAGTAGAGCATGCTATAAATTCAACATGAAATAATCAAATTCGTTTTCAAAATAAAGTTCATTAACAAAAAAAATTATATAAAAACTAAAAGCTTTATTAAACTACAATAAATTTCGTTTTACCTTGAGACAAAAAGTTGAAAATTAATTCAAAGGAGGAGTTCATTTAAAAAAAATTGTGAAAAAATTACAATTCACTTTAATCTTATATTAATTAAAAAATTGTCAAATTCCCCTTATTTTTCAAGTTTTGTTATGGTAGAAATTCAAGTTTATCAAGTGTTTACGAAATTACAACAACAATTTTGATTTTATTATATTTTTGGGTAAAACTTCTACCAAAATTTTATTTCAATAAGTAAAATGTTTTAACAAATATAATTATGTATTAATTTTGATTTAAAATTTAAGGTAAATTGGAAACTGTCAGTCATCTTCAAGTAAGTAAGTATATTTTTTAATTTAAAAAAAATATTGCTTTATTATTTTGCTGTAGATTGATATATTTGATTTTTGGTAGTCAGAATATTATTTATGTATTCTCTAAAAAAATTAATTATAAAATTCCTAGTAAAATTACGTAGTTTATATTTTTAATTCATTAAATTTTTAATGGAAATTTATCAATTCTTAGCATTTTCCAGTTGTCTCTAATTTTATGTACATACTAGAAACTAGATAACATTTACGTATTCAAATTTCTAGTTGAACGATGCTTTTCGCAAAATATTCAATTGCAAAATTACAGATTTATATATACATATGTATGTATGTTTACCTATACATAAATATAAAAATTTCCAAAAACATTTCAAAATCCAGGTTGTTTGGATTGTTTTTATTGAGTTTATAAACATTAAAATTTTCAATAAAAATTGTTATTTTAGTGGCCGCATTCATCTACAATTCCCCATATTGTTTTTATTATCCTTAATTTTTATTATAGCTTGGTATATAATTATTAGCTTGGTATATAATTATTAGCAAAATAATTAAAAATTTATTAAATATTTTTACTGCAGTTTTATAATTAAAAAAAGTATTCAAGTGGGCAAAGGCAAACAATAATAAACAAAAGATAAATATACCAAAAATTTATGATTTGGAATTGGTAAATTTAATAAAAATTTTGAAAAATCATTTTGAACCTTGAATAATGTTTATATAAAATTCGTGCATTCGCCTCTCAAACATTTTTTTTAAATTACATAAATAAAATTACAATTCGTATTAAATTGGAAGAATATTTTTATTCCAATTTTACTTGTCAAGAAATTTCAACAAATCAAAAATTATTTAAGAAATTCTCAATTATATCAAAAAATTTCTGAGAAATTTGATGTGTAAATTTATGTAAACAAATTTAATAAAATTATTAATAATATATTTTAAAGAATTTAGTTATTAATCTTTAAATTAAATAATTGATATTTCAATTTTTGATGGTTAATAATTGGACAATTACATACGACACGATTTCAATGTAACAGCCAATAATTATTTCCGTTTTTCCTTTGTTCAATTAAAAAATTTTGTTTCCGAATTATAACAAAAGAACAGAGATTTTATTAATTATGAAAAAACATGTATTTTTAAATAAGTATGTATTTATTTACATACAAAGAAAATTATGGACGATGAGATCTTACGTAACATTTAAAAGATTTTAAAATGAAATTTATTTCTTCTCATTTTTATTATATACGTGGTGTGGTGTGTTGATAAAAATTAAAATGTTTTGTTATTAAGATTATAACGTAAAAGTACCGAATTTGGATCGCTATTAGGCGCTTAAAGATTTAGTTAGAGGCTTATAATATTTTTCTTAATGTGAAAAGATGATTCTTAATTTAAAAATTATAATTGATTAAATTTATCGGGAGTTAAATATAGTAATCTTTACCTTTTATTTTGTTATGAAAATTTGCACTTGATACACATAAAATTAAAAAAACATTATACCACTATTTTAACGAACAATTAAATTAACGTTTATGACATTGAAATTTTATTTTATTGGTAGTTGCACATGAAACGCGAGACTTATTATTATTGGGTTTATTTTATTTAAATAATCGCAACGAATTATATACAAAATAACAAAAGATGGCGTTAAGATAGTATAGTAGATATAATTCATTTTGTAAATTTTAAAGTCTCACTGCTATTTTATCGAATACAACTGGAAGTACTGGTAGTCATTCTTTTCCGTTTTCGTTTTTTTATATCATTGAATTCTACTCAATGTTGATCCTGGAAATTTAAAGACCCATAGGCACCTAGTGCATCTATTATATTGTTACTAAGTATCAATTTTATATACATTTTCTAAATAACAAAAATGTTTATTATATTTTTGGATTCTCTTCTAATAAACCCTTATTTGGAAAGTTTCGAACCTAATTGGGGTTTTATGGCAATTAAATAATAAATTGAAATTATAATTTAAAATTAGTACTTGCAGTTAAGCTTATTTTGACAATTAAATATCGAATGTATGTATTTTGGACTTAGGGTTCTTTTAGGAAATTGCTTATAATTATATAAAAATATGATGAAAATTTCTAAGAAAGTTTATTAATAAATAAATTTAAATATACTGGTCCAAATTCGATCTAATTGTTTAATTATGCTAAGTATATACTAAAAAAATGTGAAAAATATTATTTTTTTACATTGGTCATAAAAACCGCATTTTGGCCATATATTTCCAATTAGGGACTGCATCCAATTTTATAGTAACCCAACTTTGGAACGTCTATTTTTTCCACTATTTTAAATTAATTAAACTTTATTATTTAATTTAAACCTGAAAAAAATCTACAACAGATAATTTTATTCAAAATCTTCAAAATTTTAATTTTAAAATTTCAATTTTAAAGCTATTTAAAAACGCCCCTTAATAAATCTAACAATTTTAATATTTATGTTGTTTTGCCCACATTTTCATTGACTCTTTGCAACTAATTATTTTTCCCTATAATAGGTTTTAATTAGAAAGACCAAAACAAATATATACAACGATTTGAAGAAACCCCTACTCTATTTAATAATTTTCATTTCAATTTTCGTTAATTTTCAACAAAAAGGTTGAGGAACGATCCAAATTAGGTTCGACTTCCAGATTTAGTACTTTTACCTTAATTATTATTTAATTATTGAAAATTATAGAATACAATTAATGTTTCCTTAAAGTATGACCTTATCTTAAAAATGTAAAGTAAATTGGATATTACAACCTTTTTTGATAAGGATATGTACATACATACACATATTTAAGTATGGTACATATGTACGTACACATATTTACATAAGTATGGATTCAATTATTTGACAATAAAGAAAAAATATTATTAGAATCAGTTACCACATTTCATTTCACAATCATCTGTAAATTAATTAAACAAAATGTTCTCTTCATAATTTATAAATTTAATTTTTAAATGTGCTGTTATAATATATATGCATATGATTGATAGCTGTAAATTAATTTTACGATATGATTGCTTGATAGAT
This sequence comes from Empis stercorea, assembly GCA_949752835.1. Classification (NCBI taxonomy): domain Eukaryota; kingdom Metazoa; phylum Arthropoda; class Insecta; order Diptera; family Empididae; genus Empis; species Empis stercorea. The sequence goes on from OX457088.1 coordinate 28,316,285, forward strand.
AATTATTATCACTATTAAGTAAATGTACTTAACTAAGAATGTACTTATACTTATATATTTATAAAAAAAAATTAGTGTTAGGAAATAAATTTTATATAAAGTAGATACTAAGTTGAAGTCAAAAATAATAAAAAAAAATTTCTTAATTAAAAATTAAAAAAGGAAATTTTCTGTACAAAATTTCCCACGTTCCAAAAGTAATAAAGAAATAGAAATCAGAATTTTTCTTGACCTATTAATTATATATAGTTGGAAAAATGAGACCATTATTATTATGGAATTATTTTCATTCGCATTATAAATTTAATATAAATGAATTTTTTATTCTAGATTCTTTAATTATTTAAGGTAGTAGCAATTTTGTACGTGCAATTGGTAAAGTTAATCGTCAAGGTGAACAAAAAAACTATAATTTTTATTTTTTAACATACATACATACCTACAACTTGAAATGGTATTTAGAAACATGGAATTGATTTATAATTTCATGTGGTCTTGTTATTACAATTAAAATAAAAATATACTTAGTATAAGTAGACAAAGATGATCAAATGATACAAATTTCACAATTTAATTAATTAAATTCTCAGATATAGTTGTTACCTGACAGTCAATATAATTAGTTAATAGGGTAAATACATTGGTCTAATACAGATATTAGACTGGTGGCGGAACATCGTCTAATTAAATTATTAAAAAATTGATATTAAGTTTATATAGTAGCTACATATGTATATATATAATTGAATTGACATTTTACGATATCAGTAAAATTTTACCTTACATATACCTAGGTAGGTATAGTACTTAAAATTAATTATACTCAATTTACCAGAAAATGTAATTTTGTTATGAAATTGCAATTAAATATGTAGGTAAATAAATTAATTTATAACTAAAAATATAATGAATAATTCGTTGATCAACAAAATAAATAAATAAACAAAAATGCAATTATACGGATTAAAGTATAAATTGAACAAACATTGAAATAAATAATCAAATACCTAATAGATAAGTAAGTATATAGTATACATACATACATACATAGTAAGTACATGTACATATAACATAATATTTTTAGTTTGTTTTGAATTTTAAATAGGTACTTACTAATTTTTTTTAAATAATCATCAAAAATTAATTAATGTTTGAAAAGCTTTTAATTCGGAAAAATTTATAAAAAAATTAATATGATATCAAAATTCCAAATTTGTAATGCTAAATTAAACTTAAAATGTTCAATGGTTTTTTTCTCAATTTAAATTTGAGTTCAAAATTAAAAATCTAGAAATTTGGAGATTTATATGAGAAAATTGATTTAATAAATCCATTTTTATTGAAACTTTTGTATGTAAAAAAGCTATAAACACGCACATAAAGTTCAAAACGAAATTTTTGATTTACGTTTCATTAACCCCAAAAAAATATAAGCATAAAATAAAGGCAATAACAGCAGGTGAAATGGCTATATGTACACCCTATCTATAGTCTAGCTCTAGATCAATTACACAGCAGTGAACTGGTCAAATTAATAGTGTTTAATCTATAAACAATCTTGAATGTACAGTTACATATGTATGAAAATGTAGGAAATTTTCATGAAAATACTCAAGAATTGCGTCTTTTAATTTTTAAATTATTTTTTTTTAAGTTAGCTTAGCAGGTAAAATATTACTTATTCGATAACAAAAAATGATAATTTTTTACTGCGTAATCAATTTTACAATTTTCTAGAAAGACAAAGAATTTTGCAAAAAGATTGGCAAGAAACTACGCCTATCAATCCAGTATTATTATAAATTGGGTCAAATTGCTGTAAGTTTAAAAAAAATATATACCTACAATTGCAATTTTTCACAAAATCAGCTGTTATCAATTAAGGATGACGATGGATATTGTCTTGTACCTGTTAATTATAACAACAAAACAATATTAAATATTTATCGTTATTTGTCAATTTTCCCTTTGATTATCTACTTCTCCTCCAATGTTTTTGAGTATGTATATGTATATGTACATTGTGTTCAAACCATAAGAAAGAAGAATAATTTAATATTTTATTTGAATACTAAATTATGTAAATATGATAATAAAAATTACTAAACTTGGATTTTGTTATTATGTGCATAGATACATCACAGTATTCTAGTATCTGTGATATATTATTTATCAAATCATTATATTTAGGGAAAATTAATGACATTATAGGCTCAATGTTTCTTTACTCTTAAAATTTTATCAAATAATAGAATACACTTTCTAAAAACCATTTTACATATACTTAAAATTTAAATAATTAACTTACCAAAGTTTGTGTGAAACAATTTCTGTGATTTTAAATCCTTCCTTTATTGATTTTTATGGTTTTCACTTTTTTTTATGGTTCTTTTTAAAATTGTAAAAAAATGTATTTTAATTTTTCTAGTAAGAATTTTTTATGTAATATATTTTATTTAAAATTGATATTTTTATTTTATTTAAATGGGAAATTAAAAATAACAACAACAAAAACTTTCGCAATTTTGACAATAAAATTTTTATTTTATTATTTTAATTATATGCCACAGTTTTACAAAAATTAAATTTAAAAAAAAAAACTTTTACAATTAAATTAAAAAAAAAAACTTTTTTTCTTATTAAAATTTATTAGAAAAATTATATTTATTTATTTTTTAAAACACAATATTTTTTATTATTCTTTTTAGTAAAAAAAAAATACAAAAAACTAACAATAAAAAATTTATCCACCAAAAAAAAAATGAATGAAAAATTAAAACAAATGGCGGACACCAAAAAAATTTTTTCTCTATGGGAATTTTTTTTGTTTCCTGTATTTTACAGATAAATATTCACTAATTTTTTTTATATAAACTTATTTATTTAATTAATAGTTTAAGCACTTTTATTTATTATTTTTAAGATTAAAATCAATTTTCTTGAAAATATATTGAATAATTTTTCGTCAAAAATAATTAAATTGCAGACTGACTCACTGACTTGACTTGCCAAAATCTATTTGATTTCTATTCTAATTCTAGTACTAAATTGTGGATTGTGGTAAAAGTAAAATATTGTACAAGTACAGCTCTTTTTGGTTTTACTTAAGTGATTTTTTATGTTGAAAATGTGTTATATTATTTTTACGAATTTTAAATGTCAAAAATAAGATCTTAAGTAAATATTTTTTTTTTAAATTTTATTTATGGTTTTTAATTATTTAAAATTAGTAATACATACATGTTTTTAAAATATTGATGAAAATTAATTTTAGTACGTGTACTATGGTTTGGTAAGTTTATATCACAACGGCAACTTTTTTTAACATGTGAATTTTTGAAAGATTATATCTTTTAAAAGTATTGTGATTTGCGTTCTTGAAACATAGATGGCACTCTATACCACTAACTTTATCAATTTGAATTTGATGTTTGAATAAAATTGCAATTTTTTCTATAGCATATAATTTAATTTGCAATATTATTAGAAGTTATTTAGCAGCTAAAAATACATCTAAATATATCGAGCTATATTATATAAAAAATCTTTGTAAGCGTTGGAATTCATCAGTCTATGGATGCCGGATGGAGTTAAAACAAGTAAAATGCAATTTTAATTCGGTTTTCCACTCTTTATATTAAAAATATTTACGCAAAAACATTTTAACTATAAATTTTCGCCACACACAGTAAAATCAGAGCGGAATCTAATTAATAAGTTTTAATTCAGTTTACACATTTATCTTATCGCACATATTTTATTACAAGTAAATTTAACTGAAATCGAGTTAACCATCCTTGTCTAAAGTATTTTTTTAAAAGCTTTCTTTAATATTTATAAAATATGCTTTTATACTGGGTTTTAATGATAAAAATTTGCCGCTTTTGCCGCATCCATTAACTATATAAACTCATAATTAACCACTTAACCCATTTGTGATTGTATATTTTGATATTGTTCAAACAAAGAGCTTTTTTGGCTCCACAGTTTAAATTAAAATTTCTTGCAATAGCTAGACTGACTTTTATTTATGTCTACCCATTGCAAGAAATTTCCAACATTTTATATCCTAGTTCTAAAGCCAACAAAAATATATAAAATACTTTTTTAACAAAAATGTGTCAAAACAAACTGGTTAACAAAAATTTATGCATCATATCATAACTTTATGTTTTTTTTTGTAAAGTGTGTCTGTTTATTTAAAAATAGTCTAATTGACCAACCATCAGTTTTAGTTTTAAATCTTAATCTAAATTTTTTAAGTTTCTAGGTTACCCAGTGGTTCACTAAAATTCTCTCTTTTGTATAATGGAAATACAAATTCTTTCTTTTAGATCTTCTCCTTGTCATTGTTTCTTATTCTTGTATTAATGGTTCTGTATTCCAATGTGATGTTTGTTAGCTACTTTTATCTTATTTCGTATTCCACATAGACATAATTGATATTAGGCCCGGCTCAACATGATATGCAGACCATGCAATGCATTGGGGCGCCGATCTAAGGGGCGCCTTTCCTCTTTCGATTTAAATAATTATAAATATATTATTCATTTTTTTTTTTAGTAAAAAATTGTGAGAATTATTACTTATATAATTGATAAATATCAATTGATATTTGAGCCGTTGATTTTGAAAGTGGCATAAGTAACTTTTAAATTATTTTGAAATATTTTTACAATTGTTTTTACAAGTAAAATTTCTATGGACGAAATAATACATAATTTTGAAGGAATTTAACAATAAATCAATAAAACATGAAAAAATCATACATATTTGTAATCATAAATTGTAAGAGTTATCACTAATATAATTGATAAATATCAATAGATATTTAATTCTACGTTCTATGTAGATTTAATTCAAACAAAAAGGGCGTAAAAAAAAAATTGCATAGGGCGCATAGAACCATAGAGCCGGCGCTGATTGATATTTAAATATCTATAAAAATTTGTATTTCTGATGAACCAGGGAGCGTTAATTATATTTATGTCTACTTTGTTTTGCAAGCGTTGAATAATACTTGCCGCGTTCAGCACGGTCTAGCACATGAAGTTTGTATTTTTATCTGCAGAGAGATTATCTAAGTATTCGCTCATTGCTGATTCTTTCATCTTCTTCATTTATCTTTTTAGTTGTTGTGTCTTCCAAGTTCATGTTTTTATCCCACGGTATCTACAAGGGCTATACCACCTTCTTCTCGCTCTTATCTTTAAATTTAGAAAAACAGAAATATAGATAGCTATTAGACCAAATAGATAAAATAATAATGTTTGTGATTGATAAATGTGTCCCAAGATTTAAAGACGAAAATAAGAATAACATACAGTTGCTCACAAAAGTATCCGGCCACCCTACTTGGTTCAAAATATTTAATGTTTTTTACTTCATTTTCAATTAAGTATTTTTTTTAATATTGGCTATAAAAAACCTTTACTAATCTTTACACTTTATAATACTAGAAAAACATATGAGAAAAATTAATTATCAGAAAAACTTACATAGCTGTCCGAACTCATAAAACAAGTGACACTAAAGTCGGCCACTAAGTGTGTATGCATACGGGGGACTTCCCTAAAGTAAGTTTAGTTACCAAATAGTTTCCAAATAGTGCGTCATTCGAGAAAAATTGCATTTCCGAATTATGTACTTAATTGTTTGGTTGTCGATTTTTTCTGAAGTATATTTAATTTTGATATTTCTATGATTGGATTATAAATTACAAGACTAAATAATGTTACAAAATAATAATTATTTGTTTTCTGATATTTAAAACTTAACGTCTAAGATTAATTCTACTGAATAAAAGAAGTGGCCGGATAATTTGTGAGCAACTGTATGTGGATGAATAAATAAATTTTAAAATCAAGAAACTTCAAAAAAACAAATGTATATTACTGACAGCCAGAAAAAATGCAGGTAGAACAAAACCAACACCAAAATATTAATAAAATTATCAGATTAAGATCATTATTAAATAACATCAATTCGCTGATAACACAAAACTTGAATATTGATTAAAAAATAATCATTGGGAAAAAACTTTAAAGAACATCCACCCTTCAAATTCTAAAATTATGTTTTCTATTATAAATAAATTATTTAGAAGTAAAACCAACAAAAATTTAAACGAATCATTAATACTCACGGGGTTAGTAGAAAAATCAGATATTGATATTAATTATTTGCAAAAAGATGAAGAGAATAGATATAATATTATAAGAAAACACAAAGATATTCTTAACATTATTGGAAGTTCTGTGGAACAAACGCACCAATCAGATAAATATAATTGATGATAATGATGATATGTAGTTCAATAGAAGTAGAAGAGAAAATATTATAATATAATAATTGGCTAAGTCTGTAACTCGATATAATTCAGCTATTAATTTAGATCCAAGGGTTCTTAATGGTACTCAAATTGGATGAAATATTAGTCCATTTTGTCATTCCATGTTGTTTCCACGAAATTTTATCCTTGGGAACTGACCTAGACAACTGAAAATCTAACAAAACATTCTTTCAAAATCAAATAATTTTGATACCGCTGCACCGATTTTAATGAAATTTGGCATATTACTTAGTTTTTTTACGCTGAAAAGCTGAGAACTGATTTCGAAATTGCCGTAGAAGCTTCGTTCACTAGTTAGCGCAGTATTTAGATTACTAAGGTGAGTTTTAATTGCCTTTCGGCGTTATGGGTAAAAAATAATAGTTATTCCATTCTTAGTTTTAGCAAAAATTTTAATGGTGACGAAAAGTAAAGGACAGGGATGGCGAAAACGTCGAAATAATCAACATCACCATAATGATGTTGATGTTAATTCTATCCAAATGATTTTTCAGATATAAACATTTGTGTTTTTTTTCTTTTTTATGTCTGTCGTCCGAAACTTAACAAAACAATATTACAATTACAAAAAGTTAAAATTAATAATATTATTCTCGAAAATCAATTTGGTTCTCGAGCAAAACATTCGGCAATACATGCAATAAAAAAATTGACATCGGACAAATACATATATGTTGGGCAATAAATAAAAAAGATTGTGTTGGGGCATGTTTCATAGATTTAAAGGAAGCGTTCAATTCAATTTGGAATTTCATAGATTTAAAGGAAGCGTTCAATTCAATTTAATATTAAAATATAATTTTCCAAAACATATGATAAAAATGATCAGAGAAATGATAAACATTTTTGTTGTTGTTGTTGAAGTTGAAAACAAACAAACGAATAAAATATTTAAGGTATAGCTAAGGGTTTGCAACAGGAAACAGTTAACGCACCACTTTTGTTTATTATTTGTGACTTTATTACACAAATTCAACCAAAAAGAGAGAACATAAAGAAAAGTCTAGCTTTCGCAGATGATCTTATTATTTATAATATGTAATTAAAATTGCGTCAGATGCTAAAAAAATTAACGAAGTACAAAGCTATGTTGTTGATTCTTGGAAGTTGAGAATCAATTATAGTAAATGTGAAGTGATATTATTTAGGAATAGCTTCGATAAGGTTAATAAAAACGTTATAAAAAACTGAAGAGATTTTCACATAATCACGAGAGATAATAGTAAAATTAAAAATCAAAAATCTGTTAAATATCTCAGTGTAAATTTAACAAATAATTTAAATTATAGACATCATATTAATTAATAAACAAATAGAAAAAGCTCGCAAAACTTTTATGCCTTCAAAAAGGCTTTTGTATAGAAAAGGTATTCCAACCAGAGTAAAAGTCATAGTATATCAGGCATTAATAAGACCAATTCTTACTTATGCCTGTCCGATATGGTACAATATAAAGTCCATCAAGTATGAAGCTGCTCTTGTTTATTAAGCTAATGATTGACGTCTGGTGGATATTGAGCTCTTTAGAGTGTGAAGCCGAGGAATTCGTTTCAAGATTTGTTTGCGACGTACATCTCGGTGGAGTAAATGATACAATAAAATACGTACAATATAAATAGTTTCGAAAAACTATTGATATTGAATAATGTGTAACTACTAATATTCCAGCAGTTAGAAATACATATATATAAATTGATTAAAAAATATGTATAAATTTTTTTCTTATTAATTATAATTAATAACACCTGACTAATATTTAATTAAATTTATTTATACTACAATACAGCAGAGAATTACATATTCGTTTCTGACTCATATCATATTATAATATAATATATTCCAGCAAAGAGCAATTTGATGTCTAAGTTTTTTTCAAATTTTAGTTAAAATCATAAAATGTTATCAGAAAATAACAAATATTAAGGAAAAAAAGCTCAATGTTTGTTACAAAAAACTCTTTCCACTCTTTTTTTAAAAAAATAATTTCATAAAAGTTTCATTTTTTTTAATAGACGAAATTGTATTTCTTTCGTCGTTCTCACATTTATAACAAAAATTCAAGTTTTCACGGATAAATTTATTATAAGTATATATACATATTTACTTTATAAATTTTGAAAATTAAAAAGGTGTTTTTTTAATTTATTTTTTTGTTATATTAATAAAAATGTTATTATTTTTATTAATAATTCTTATTTGTAATTTATCAAAAATAATTTGTCAAGATGAATTATGTATAAAACAACGAAATTTAACAGAAAATTCAAATAATTGTAATTTGAAAATACAATTTTTAGAGGAAAAAGAAAAAGTAAAGTTAAAAAAATTGAAATTTTCAAATTATAAATAACTTGTTTTAATTTTATTTTTTTTAAAATATATTTTAAGGTTGTTCTAAATCAAGCTTATAAAAAAAATTCAAAATTATTTGAACAATCGGAAATTATTTATGTACATGATGGTGAATTGCTAAATAATACAGGTAAAATAGAAAAATGGCAAATTATTGATAAAAATTCAATACAATTGGCATGGTTATCATTGGAAGCTTATCAAAATCGATTAGAGTTTTTAAAAAAATATCAGGTAACCATATTTTACTATCTCTGTGCGAAATTATTTATGATCAATTTTATTGATTTGTTACTCTTTATCAATATTTGTTTTTGGTTTATCATTTTTATAACCAATTAATAATTTACTAAAACCTTAAATTAGAAAAATCGTTATTTTTTTGTATTAGTTTAATATAATATCAAACTTTTTTTTCTTCTGTTTTTTTTATATTTATTCAGTTTATTACTTAAATGTGCTAATTTTTTTAATTTATAAAAAATCATGAAATTTAATTTAATTATATTTAATTTTTTGTGTGGCTTTTTTTTGTATTATATAGAAAACTTTAATAGCGAAAAGTTCTAATGAGACATTGTCAACATCTTCGATTTGTACATTTGAAATGACAACACAAACTTGTGGTGCTCAACTAATTCATCCAATTAAGGTAATGTATTGTGTTAAAAATTATTAAATATGCATATCTTTTAAATATAATAAAATTAATTTATTGAATATTTTGTAATCGAAATAATATACATTGTGAAAATAATTACATACTATTGATCAAAATAAGCCGGGAAAATAAATAATTTCCGGCAAATTGATTAGAATTAGAGAAGGGATCATACATAAAAATGTGGAATATTAGTTTGATAAAACAAATTAATTCACTTAAGCCGGGCAGCATAAAATAATACGAAGCGAATTGATTTCCGGGGCAAATTCACATGAGGGGTGGTTAACTATAAAAGTCTGGAATTTATTTAAAAAATAAAATATATTTTAAATTACACAATGTTTGAATTAGTTATGATGACTGAAAGTTTGACGGCACACGCTGAAGAAATAGAAATAGAATAGTTTAAATAATAAAGTAGTAAATTATTATAGAAAATTACAACATAATAAATTTGCATATTTCATTATAACCATAACAATGCAATTGTTATACAAATCGCACTGCAAAAATAATTTAAATGCAATTGAAATTATAGGCAAAGAAAAATTTTAATTTTTAAATTCTGTATATTATATTTAAATTTGCAATGTACGCTACTGATTAATAATTTTTCTAATACTGATTATACAAACACAATTATAGAATTAACAAATCAATATTAAATTAAATTTTCTAGCCTAATTTTGAAAATGAAATATTCTTGCTTGTTCAATTATTACCATTAACATATACTATTTTCGATATAAATTATAAGATGTGGATGAATGAAACAAGCGGTGATCGTGAAACTCCAATGGGTAATAAATATTATATTATTTCATGTTAATATTCATAAAATTAACTTACATATTTTTAATGTTTAACATTTTTTATTTACATATAGGAAAGATTATTTTAAATAATTTCGAAAAAGTTAGTGAAAAAATTTATGATACAATTCGTTATGGATTTCATGAAAAAATTAAATTTAATTCATCAGAAATTGTACAAAAAATAAAAGGACAATATGAATATAATGATAATTATATTGATGTAAATGAGCATGGCGAAGGAAGTGTTTACAGAAAATTGGTTTGGAATAATTTTGTTATATAAAAAAATATATTAATTATAATAATTTCAAATATTTTGTAACAGAATTATACATTTTCACATACTTTGCCACCAAGAAGTTATGTTAATGTCAGTTTAATTGGCGTATGGTCAGAACATGCTTATGAAATTGCATCAGCAATATTACAGTTTGAATATGGTAGTGGATATGTCATAACAAAGCATATTGAAAATTTTCCAGTATGTAATTTTTTTTAAAGTTAATTCAATAAATGAGTTGTTTTTTTTTTGTTAGATTTTTGTTTCTAAAATAATTCATCTTAGAACTAAATTTACAAATCCGATTTCATTGGATACAAATGAAGTAATTGAATTTAATAATTCGAAAATTATGGATGCCACAGCTGATAAATTATTGTCGGTATATCAATTGCCGGACGAATATCTAACCCAACAAGGATCTATTTATCCTGGTTTTCATCCATATTTTATTACTGGTTGTGTTATAGTGAGTGTAGTATTTTTCGGTGGACTTTTTAGTGTTTGTAGAAGTTTAATGAATGATAGAAAGGAGCGTAAATATCGACAAGTACCTGCATATCAGATTTAATTTTATAATGGAGCACATAAAGTATATACATATATTAATAATTAATATTTAAAAATTCTATATTTAAGATAAATTATAGTATAATTAAATTATTATTATAAAATTCTGATGTTTTTTGTTCTCCTTAATAAATTTAAGTTTTTTGTATTTCATTTTAATTATAGCTCAGTCGGGCAGCATAGTTCTCATTCTGAGTTGAATGCGTGCGGTGCGGTTGTTAAACTCTTTTATATGCAATTATCCGAATATTGAATGGTTTGAAAAACTCATATAGTTATCAATATCATTGATGAACAATGTAAAAAAGGAGGGACCAAAGTGACTTCCTTGCGGTACACCAGAGTTAGCTGAAATTCCGCGAGATTCAAAATCAGCAATATTGACCATCTGTGTTCTATTAACTAACATTCTATGTATTATCCATTTTAATAAAGATGATAATTATCCATTTTAATAAAGATGAATGGAAGCCTAACGCAACAAGTTGAGAAAGTAAAAGCAAAGCCGTATTATATACGGCTTTGCTAAAAGGTTGTGAACAATCCTATGTCAAATGCCCTAGTAAAATCTGTATAAATCGCGTCAACCTGGTACCCCGGTGCCAGAGCTGAATTAACAAAATTCTAGAAATATATAAAATTAGTTGAGCACGATCGTCCGCGAACAAAACTATGGTGATGAAAAGAAATTATTTACTTTATAAAAACTGTTACTTGTTGTTTACTATCTGGCTCAAACAGTTTAGGAATAGCTCATAGATCGATTTTAGAATATGCTGCGGTTGTTTGGAGTCCTTGTTATAAAGAATGATTTTTTAGGTACGATTATACCTTTTTCGGCCCTTATCATAATTAAAGGTACTGAAGTACAATTGCATCATTTTAGGTATTCATACTGACCTTACAATTTTTAAAAGTTTTTAGAGTATAAAATGACAAGAATTTTTTTACTGAGAACACAATTTAATTTATTGGGAACGAAACTTTTTTTAAACCAAAATTATGTCATTTTACCCCAGATTTGCTGTCAGATGTTGGAACATAACATTTATATGAAAACATAATCTCTTTAGTCTTCTATTTTATATATTTATAAAATAACCAAAAAGGTACAATGTGTATCAAAAAAAGGTACAATTTGTATATAAAATTAGGTAAAATTGAAAAAAGTCAAATATCAAGCACTAAATCGTTTAGAAAGTTTTTACTAAATATTTGATTAAAAAATTGAATTGGGGTGATTATATACCACCTTATAATTCAAGATGCTTATTGTTTGATTTAGATGATCTGGAAACATGCAGCAAAGCTTTACTTGTAACCTTCACTCGGGATATTTTATGTGGTAAAATCAATTGTCCTACTTTGGTAAATCTGCTACACTTGAACGTACGAATTAGAACGCTTCTTCAGTTCACAAAAGCTCTCATACTGCAAAATGCAAACGCATTCATCCACAACATACGGTTCCTGCACCAAGGCTACCCCGACATGCATCCTTCTCATACAATCACCAAAATCATGATTATGAATTTATACACGTTTCACATCAACATACTAGTTATGGACATTACGGTACTATTACGAATTCAAAATAATTGTTTAATTCATTCTATAATAATGTAGAAGATTTGTAGGTATCCTAGAGAAAAGTTTGGTTATTCGTGTAAAGTAAATTATTGTTCAATAATCTTGGCGTTTAATTTTCTGATTTTGTGTTTAATCATTTGTTTAAAAATATATTGTTATATACATATATTATTAATAAATATTTTTGTAATTATTTGAAAAACTTACAACTATTTTTAAAGTTACAATATTGACATTTGAAGCCAGCGTAGAATGCTATCCAACACTAGGTTTGTGTTTAGGCTTCGTATTCGTATGAGGGATCATATTTCCCAGCATGTATATAGGATACTAGGTATGTCATTTAACGTATTTAATATATCATTTTATATTATACAACTAATATTAATTCTATTCTGTTATAAAACTATAAAAAAGCAAGTACATATTTATTTAATTGATTATTATAGCTTCTCTTCAGCTTCTAGCAAAACCATGCATATGTCGCTGAGAAGGATATCGAGTGAGCAAATCGTTCTTTATAAGGGTATCTCGTTTCGTTAGTACAATAGTCTCCCAAGAGAATTGAAGAGATTTGATTCAGCAAGTATTTTCAGCAAGTACAGGGTAGGTATTTAAAGATAGGTTAAAAATATTTCTTAATTTACTATTTCTGTGTTTTGCTTTTACTTAGTATCTTTGTATGGTTGTAGGTGTTTCACGGGTACAAGTACATACAGTAATTTAACTTCTTTTTTTTTAACTATACCAGTGAGACCAGAAGATGAGGCTGACGTTGTGTGAACCAGAATTATGAGTATTTATAGCTAAAATAATATTTTACTTTAATTTTAGTTTTAAGTTAAATTTTTATTTTTATTATTTTGGCATCCAAATTTGTATTTATAGCTAAAAAAATCTTAAATACTTGAACAATTTATGGGCTAAAGTGCCTGATTGTATAATCTATAATGGAATAAAATATATATGGTTGTACTTCCGAATAACGGGCCCGAGCTTTTAAGATGACGTCAACAATTTTAAAGTTTTCCTCATTTTTATCCTTTTTCTAGAAGACTTTTATTAGAACAAGTAGATTTAAAAAAAAATTCTAAAGCTTTGCTCTATTACACTAAATAAAAAAAATCCACTTAACGCTTACCATTATGAAAATAACGGTAAAATATTCAGTACACTTCTATATCTAGTAATTTACAGTTTTAGACGACTTCTTAATATAAATTTTTTTTTTCATAATATAGGGAATTTCATTACCTACAATTTTAAAAAAAATTGGGATCCTACAATTTATCGTTAAGGAGAAAATGGCAAAAATATGAATTAAAAAAAAAAATTTAATGCATTTTTCGGCCACTAGATGGCGTTTGCGGGTAAAATGCCGTCATTATTCGCAGCCCTGACGTCATAAAGTACCGTTATGTAATGACGGCATCTTAAAAGCTCGGGTCCGTTATTCGGAAGTATTCCCATATATATTTTAAGAATTGCAAAATATAAACTTTATCGCGAAATAAGAAAAGAAATCAAGAAAACATAAATATAAATATTTATGTAATATAAATATTTCAAATGATTCAACTAATAATCGTTAGCTTGCTTAATGATGCTCTGCCACTGACACACTCCTGTGTACGTGAACGTGGTGTCTCGATAATCGTCTATTTTTGATAAATGTTTCGTTGATAAATGTTCTGTTATTTCTTTCACCAGGAAATAAAATCTTCTGATTGGTGTTTATTTTATTTACAATAGCTTGCTCAAACGTATAATTAAGAATTTGGGCGTTTTATTAGATAATAAGCTTTGATTTAACAAGCACATCTTATTATAAATAAGGCCAATAAAAGCTGGGGTATGTATGGTAATGGTTAGACGTTTCTCCCAGGAATTCTCCGATCCTTATATTATGAAACTTCTGTTTGTCACTTTCTGTTTGTCGTAAGATTATTAATATGTATATTCTGGGGTTGAATTCTCTGAGTCGATATCGAGTAAACGATATCGAAATCTACCGATAAATTTACTATTTGAGATTATATCATACTTTCATACTATTAAAATTTATTTTAATTATTTTAGTATTATTTTTTTTTAATTTTTAGAATATGTAATTTTAAATAAAGTTCATACAATTCACAAATCAAAACAAAATAACTATTAAATAATAATAATATTAAAAAAAAAAAAAAACTATTTTTTATATAAAGCTGCCCTAGTTAAACTAAATTAAATAGTTGAGATAAATAATGAAGTTTTAATAATTAGTAATTAAATATTATTAATTATTAATTAATAATTAAATAATTATTAATATTTAATTAATTATTAATTAATAATTAATTAATTATTAATATTTAATAATTGAAGTTAAATTTTATATGGAAAATTTAGTTTAGGAAGAGCAGCGTACTAGGTTTTACTATATAATTTGAAATATATTTTGAAATTATATTTATCATATATAATTTGGCATTATTATTGGAGTAAAATCTACTTTTGTAAATAATTTCGATAAGATATCGATCGACTGTCTTGATTACAATTTTTTATTTCGAGAATCATCATCGAAATTTTTCTCGATTCTCGCTTTACGCGATATCGACTCAGAGAATCTGACCCCAGGAAACGCCTCTCCTTTATAGGCTCCATACTATAATAATCGAATTTCATGTATTGAATCTATTTCTACGCTTTGCTCTGAGAAGACTTCCATGGAACGATCCTCGTCCTTGTTATTCTGGTAGGCTGAAACTTATTGATATGGTATTCCTTTTTATTCTGATAACCTGAAACTTATTGATATTGCTTCTCTACAAACCAGATAACAAATTGTAGTTCATCCACCGTATTATGGCTGGCGATGTAGATGCATCTGAAATCGTCGACATTCTACGAATTCATATTCCTCGACCTAATCTTAGAATAAATAAATTTTTTCAACTAAGCTTCAACAGGACTAAAATTTAGTTTGGCCATTTAATGGCCAAACAATCCCTGCTAAATATAGCTTCTTGTCGGAATATATGTTCTAATGCCCTAGATTTTAATGCCGGTGTTACTACTATTAAAAAAAATATGGTTACTATGATTCCATACGGTGAGAAGTTTGAATGTCGTCAGATATATTATTAAAAATTAAACATTTTTTGTTCTGGCACTAATAATCTACTTCTTAAATTTATAGACTAGTTTAGTTTTTTATTTTCATTTTTCTTTTTTCTTACTTGATTATTATTTTTTCTTTAATATTTAATAAATTTTAACTTTGTAATATTCTTAAGCGCAATAAATAAATAAATTAAAATTAAATGAATTAAATTGAAATTTGATTTTTTTTATATTAAAAATTTGAATATTTTCGTACGTCGCCAAAGATGTTTCGTGAATGTAACTTAAGAAACCGTACGTAAATGTGCCTTAAAAATTTAATAAAGAAATTTATGTACCTATAATTTAGAAAAGAAAATTGCATTTATTTCGCCTACATATGACAGACCGCTTCCCTTGAAAGTAGCATATATATATAAACATTATAATGTTTAACATAAATATTTTATTTGTTTTTTTTTTAAATAAAAAATTATTTTTCTTTTATTTTAGTTAATATGAAAAAAAAAATACTAAAAAAAATTAAAATAAATTTACTTTTTAAAATGTTAACTTATAAAATTTAACATTAATAAAGAAATTTATGTACCTATAATTTAGAAAAGAAAATTGCATTTATTTCGCCTACATATGACAGACCGCTTCCCTTGAAAGTAGCATAAGTTTCAGGTTTAAGTTATGATTAGTTTATTATTTATTTTTTCCGCTGTTTCTGTTCTTATATATTGGTTATATGATGGGTGGGGAGGGGATAGCTGTCGAAATTCTCGAAAGAAAATATGAAAGTAAATGTAAAATACAAAGAATTTGTCGTTCGAGTTTGAGTGCTTAAAATATTGCAATAAATATATAATATAAATGCGGTCTAAGAAAAATATTAAAAGTGCTCTTCACGACCTAAATATTTTTTTTATGATATTTGGATATCTGGATATTTTACGAAATAACGAGTTTTGATTGGTAGAAAAACATATCTAAAATATCTCGATAGTGTCAAAAAAGCTATCCAAAAATACATGCCGTTGTGCATGTATTTTTTGATATTTTGACATTTGGATTGGATATATATGTCAAAATACTACAGTCACAAATTTTCTGTTTTGATATTTAAAATTTTGTTTTTTTTTATATTAACGCGGATTATTGTCCTACAACTTAGCGTTAAGGAGAAAATGGAAAAAATGTGCATTTTTTTAAAAATTTGTAATGCATTTTTCGGCCACTAGATGGCGTTTGCGGGTAAAATGACATCATTATTCGGAGTCCTGATACCTGAAGTCATAAAGTACCGTTATGTAATGACGCCATCTTAAAAGCTCGGGCCCGTTATTCGGAAGTACAGCCTAAATTCCTTTATTAAAACAAAAATATTTTGTGCATAACAGATTTCATCATAATTTTAAGATGAAAAAAATATAAATAAAAAAAAGTTTTTTTAAAAATACTTTCCCTTAAAGAAATATTCAACTAAAAAGTAATTAACAAGCAAATAATACCACATCAATGTACTTTCCCGTTGAGTGTGAGCCACTGTCAGCAATAGTAAGGGTAAGTAGACCTCCTTATAAATGGCATTAATTCTGATAAAGTCTACTTTCCCTTACTATTGCTGACAGTAGCTCAAACTCAACGGGAAAGTACATTGATGTGGTATTAT
Source organism: Empis stercorea (assembly GCA_949752835.1). NCBI lineage: Eukaryota > Metazoa > Arthropoda > Insecta > Diptera > Empididae > Empis > Empis stercorea. The sequence goes on from OX457088.1 coordinate 28,333,673, forward strand.
TTGCTTGTTAATTACTTTTTAGTTGAATATTTCTTTAAGGGAAAGTATTTTTAAAAAAACTTTTTTTTATTTATATTTTTTATTTTACACTTTTTAGTCTGTCAAATATTTATTCATTTAACCGACTAAAAATATTTAAATACTTTGACAACTTGGGAATGATTTGTTTGAGCTCCTCATGGCCCCCGATTTGGAATTCCACATGTGGCCGATGTTTTGGGACTTCCATGGCCCCCGGTGCCCCACATGTTTTTTTGTATAATTGGCTCCACATGACCCAGGGTACTGCTCGGACTACTTGTCAAGGCCTTTTATTTGATGCCCCACATGATTTTTTTATGATGGGCCCCCATATGACACAGGTTTTGGGCCCTAACATGAATTGCGAAGCCCAACGGAATGCGCAACGAGATGTATTCTTCAATACCTTTTATTTGATACCTCTCATGTCTTTTACATCATTGGACCCATAAGACCCAGAGTACCTCTCGGAGTACTCAACAAGATGTCCACTTCAATACCTTTCATTTGATACCCCACATGATTTTTTGTATGATGAAGTTCCACATTACCCCGTTTTGAGCCCGAGATGACTCAAGGCGCCCTCCGGATTACTCTCCATTTAGATGTAATGTTGAAGACCTTTCATTTGATACCCCACATGATTTTTTGTATTATGGAGCCCCACATTTTGTATTATGGAGCCCCACCAACATTGCCCCCGTTTTGAGCCCGACATAACCCACGGCGCCCCCGGGCTACCGCTCATTGAGATGTACTCGTCAAGACCTTTCATTTGATACCCCACATGATTTTTTGTATTATGGAGCCCCACATTGCCCCGATGTGGGCCCGACATGACCCATGGAGCCCCCCGGACTACAGTCCAATGAGATGTCCGAGCTCCTTTCCCCCTCATCAAAAAGGCCCCAAATTTATATGGTACCAAGCATTTAATGACACGTGCTCAACTTCCAAATTTGAGCTCAATCGGTCAAGCCGTTTAAGTTATGCGAGTTTAAGAGTTATATTAAGAGTTAAGAGTTATTAAGAGTATATATATATATATATATATATATATATTGTATACTGGAAGTGTGAATTCATAAAAGGGAAAGTAAAATAAGTGAAATGAGGCATTAACTATTTTAAAGCGAATATAGCAACTAATTATTAATTACAAAATATTTCGGAGAAAATATTAAGTAGCAAAACAAAATTACTCTATTTGACTTTTTCATTTATATAATTATCGTTGCGCGACATAAAATATTCGGTAGAATGACCTTTAATTGTATTTTTCGAAAAAAAAAACAAATTTTATTTCCTTCAAAATTTCTGCGCGAATTAAAAAAAAAAACTAGTCCGACTCTTGTTTGCGAATTATTACTTTTGACAGTACGGTGGTGAAAAGAAAGAGACTACTAATTTTTATTATTTATGCTCCGTTCCTTCCATATATTTATAATTCGTTGATACCAACTCAATTCCTATTCATGGAAATGCTACAACGCTACAACCATACCATACAACAATGTAGAGATAAATTGAGGCTAACTTCATGTTTGTTTTCAACATTGATATGAGAACAGCTGATACAGCACCAGCAGCTGATTGATTAATGATGAACCATAATATAATAAAAATACATCGAAAATTCCACTCGTTCTTGAAGGAAAATTTTTCTTATTTGTTTTCGAAGATTCTACTATGTTAAGCTGCTTACAAAAAATTGTATTCAATAAAAATTATTCACCAATTTTAAGAAAATGTCTTTGCAGCCAGTATATCCAAGGACAAGAACCAGAAGCAAGAATACGTGAATATTTTTACTACATTGATCATGAAGGAATGGTAAAAGAGCGTTAAGAATTTTAATTACATATTATGCATACATATGGCAAATATAAAAATTCATTAATTCTAGTTATTCCTCGACGATGCAAAAATGAAAAATTTTACATCATGTTTTAAAGATAAAAAATTTCTAAAATTTTTCTTTAATCGTTTAAAAATCAATGATACTAATAGATATTTAGATGAATTTCCATATCTTTCATTATGTGGACGAGAACGAAATTTTATACGATGTGATGATTTACCCATTGTTTTTACACATATTATCAAGGACAAATATGGTAAGAGAAAAGGCTCTTAGTACTGGAATTTAAAAAAAAATTAAATTGTAATTTTATTTACTATTTTTAAGGATCAGAAAAATTATCTTATGCTCATGGTGGTGATTTATTAAAAATTGATTTTCAACCAAATAAAATTTATATGAATCCAATTACGGGTCGTGTATATCATCCAGCATGGGATAAAGTTGGTGGTATTGGTTTAATATGTTCAAAATTAGCAATTGAATTAAGTAGATATTTTGATTTTGAAAATGGTGAAATGAAACCACCAACACATTTAAATTGGAATAATTTTAAATTTGATTTAGATTGTAGTTGGGTAGAAAAATGTAAATTAATTTAAATAAAATATTGTGAATTTTTAACTTTACATATATATATTTAAAATAGATTTATATTAAACACATTAAAAAATATAAATTTTTTTGAATTTAAATAATCTCTACAACTTTGTATTTTTGTTAATTATTATTGGTTATTAAAAAATTAATTAGATATTTCATTATATGATAAGAAAAAAGTTATCCTTCTTTGCTTAGTGGTTTAAATTCACCTTCTTTAACCCACGACAAACCAGAACTTGGTGGTGTTGTATTTGATATATTTGTACATTTTTTCATATTTTCAAATACAGGTCCATGTAATTCATCATTAAATTGTTCAAAAGTAATATAATGTGGGTCATCTGTTGGTGGTGGATCATATATACGGTCAATACTCAATGTAACACATTCTTTAACTTTGCCAATATAATTGGTACGGTTTTGACGCATTAGATCAGCAGCTTCTTGATTTGGATTTTTACCACTTATTTTTATACTTTCCCATGGTTCAATAAAAATAATTGACATATATTTTAATAATTGCCAAATATGATCTTCACCAGTTTTCCAATGTGGAAATGCTTGTGATATATCTAAACTACCAGTATATGGACATATTAGTGGATGATAAATTTCACTTTGAAATAAAACAACTGGTGGATTTTTATCTTCCGGAAATTTGTCTGGTAGTGATATATTAAAACGAAATACAGCATCTTTATAAATACCAGTACGAGGAAATATTACACCGAACCATACTTTAAAAAATTGAATTTATTATAAAATTTTTTTAGTAAATTAGGAATGAAATGTTTACTTACAAAGTGAATTTTCTTGAGATGGTATCACATATATACCCCCAGTTTTTTCTGACTCAACCATTTGACTATGACAAATTATATTTACGGTTATATTTTAATTGATTTTGAATATAAATTACTTACTATTCAGCTAAAATTTTATATTCTTGTTGTATACTCGCCAAAAGTTTTTCTTCATTTTTATCTGTGCTTTGGGACATTTTTTAGAAATAAATTAATAAAAAACAAACAAATATATTAAATACTGAAACTCAACGAACGATTTCAACAAACCAGCTGATTTTATTTTGACATTTGAAGGTTTGTTTTGATTTTTAACCCTTTAATATTCTGGGGAATTTAATTGTACAGTAAAACTACACTGGTAAATCTTAAAGAATTATTTATATTCAGCAATTCAGCTAAATTGACTAATTTATTATTTTATAGTAAAATTTAAATTAATAAATTATGTACATGTATGTACATACATACTTCGACTTCCTAACTATTGAAATAAATAAGAATTAACTATACTTAGCAATAATATTTACAAACAAACAGCCATATTTAAGTAACTACGAGTATGATAAATAATAAATACGCAAAAGTTACTAACAAAAATAATTAAAAATTATATTTACAAATTAATATATGTAATTTATAAAGAATTTTTTAAAACAATTTTTTCAATAAAAATATTTAATTTGTTTGCATACTTTTAGGCAATGTACCCCAAATGAAATGTATATAATCTTTAACCAGTTAAGCGAGTAATTTATTTTCAAAAGTGTATTTTTGGGTGCTTAATTAAAATTGCCGATCATGTACATATATATTCGTATATATTCGTCAAATGCGCTTAACTGGTTTACATGCACTGCCCGAAACAATTCATATTAGATTCTACATATTGCAATATTGATATAAGTGTAAACTACATTTTTACATGATATTGTTTTAAGTTTTTACTAACATCTTGAATTTTCATTTTTTTTTCACCCGGCGTATATATACGTCAAACGCACCATATAGAAGCACTTCTACATGACGTATATGTACGTCAAACGCGCTTAACTGGTTAAATAATAAATAATTTATTTAATTTAATTAAATAAAATTAATTAAACTTAGGGTTGAAATGATATTGTAATTAGAATTATATAAATAGTCGTATACGACTAAAAAAATAAATAAATAATTAAAATAAATACATCTTTGTATACAGAAATATATAATTTATCTCCGTAAAAAATGGGGGGAACCCCCGCTTTAACCGATTTTAAAAATTTTGATGATATAATTTTGGACTAATTCAGGACTAATTTCAACCCCAAAAAAATTATTTTGTACCATCCCCAGATTCACCAGAAATAGAGATTTAAAACTACACTTGCTACATTAATCCGAAACACCCTATAATTTGCACTAATTAAAGACTCAAATTTCACCCTAAAACAATTTATTGGCAAGAAAATTGCATACATTTAGGAAAAATTTAACGAAATAACATAGTTACTAGAATTAAAAATTAAAATTATTTGAAAAAAAAAAACAATTCAAATCCTTAAATATAATTATGGACTTTAGATACCAAGAAAATTTTGGATCATTCCCTATAAAAAAGTCTACCACTATTCATTTTCCCATACAAAATGTATGGGAAAAAATTAAACTAAGTAAAATTAAATAAGAAAGTATGCCAAATGTTTGGTAGACTAAAATACCAAGTAAATTTTGGATCATCCCCTTTAAAAAAATATTACTTTTAATCAAAATATAAGTATTTTAATTACCTTTAATTCAAGACAGTCATGCTTATTTTGGAAAACTTCGTATTTGAAATACGGTCGTATTTGAATTTTTGTTATTCTACAAAACGTTCGAAGGGAAAACTGTATTACCGATTCGAAAAATTTATTATTCTGTAATACAGTCGAATCGAACAGTGAAACGTTTTTCATATAATAGACATTCGCTGTAAATTTGTTACTTTTAGAAGATTCAAAATGTATAATTAAAAATAATTTAACAAATTTTTTAAACATTTATATATATATTTAGAGGACAGAATTTTATAACTTTACAAACATAAAGAATTCTTGATCTACGTGGCTATGCGACACTTGTAGTCCGTACCCAGTTGGCTTCTAGCCACAACATTCACAGAAACAGGAATATAGTAGGTATTTTCTATTAATGATAAAAGTAAGTAAAAAGTAAGAAAAATACTATATTTATATGAATGTTGTGGATAGAAGCCAACTGGGTATGGACTACGAGTGTCGCATAGCCACGTAGATCAAGAATATGTTATGTTTAATTAAAGGTAGTTAAAATACCTACATTTTGCTATGCCATACCCAATTTTGGCTTCCATCTTAAAAGATTACTTTTTTTTAACTGGTATCTTAAAAGATTACTTTTTTTTATTTTAAAAATTGCGAGTTTATTCGGACATCTTTGAAATTCAGCCTTTTGCTCTTAATAAAAAAATTTTTATATGACTCAAAAAATCTGGATGTGATTATTAGGAAAAGAGTGAAAACTTGACTTGAGCATACACTATACTGGCGTGATGGATATTATAACTGATGGTTATAGTAAAATATTAATTACCAATTTTCGAAATTCGTTTAATAAAATAAAGTTTATGATTATTTTCAAAGAAATATACTGAAAAACCAAAAATAGTTTTGAATAAAACTCGGAATTTTTATTATCTTATTAATATAATTTTTTTATATAATATTGAATTTTTTTTATAAATACATACATAATTTTTTCTTTGATTTTTAACAATCAATTTTTTTTAAACACAACTAAATATAATATAAATATAATATACATATATATATACTTAAATTTATGTAGTATGTAATTTTAATATTTATGTTAAAATATTATTCTTATTTATTAATTATTTTATTAATAATTTCTTCTAAATTATTATTTTTTTTCTTACATTTTTTCAATTCTTTTCAATACGACACCCAAATCTATAAATAGCTTTCATATTTTTTTAAATATTTATACTGGAAATATGACAAGAAATATATATACATACATACATATATATATATATATATATATTTTAATTCTATAGCTCAATAAATAGTTTGTTACATGAAGAAATACGCATGTGCATGTACTACCTATTTTTTTTTAAATAAATATTTTATAATTTTAATTTTACATTTATATTGAGATTTTTATGCAATTTTTCGAATATAGCATTTTTAGGTCAAATTACTCTTTTTTTATATTCAAATTGGTCTTTTTACAAAATAAACTTGATATTTTGGAAATGGTATAATTTGATTATACCATTTCCAAAATAGAAAGACAAAATATTTAATTTAAAATCGAACACATTTGATCTGGAGATTTATTTAAATTGTAAGAGACCAATTCGATTTGGAAATACCAAATACCATATATGAATTTGGTAATACATATATACTAAGGGCATTTTTGTCATTCCTTTCAAGTTAAATAATCTTTAATAAAAATTTAAATATCGTTGAATTATAGAATTTTCAAAAAGTTTGTAGATTAAAATCGAATTTTTCAAATAAATAAAAGATTTAAACCTTAACAAAGAGGTTCCATATAATCAAATATGATTTAAAATTTATTAAATATTATCAAATATAAAAATTTAATATTTTTTATAAATGAAAAATGGTGTGTAAAATGACTTTTTGATAGTAATTATTTTTAAAAATGTAATAATTTTTTTTGGATATAAAATACAGTTTAAAAATTTGATAATTTACTATAATAATTTATTTAGATATAAAATTTGAAAATCAATACAGATGCTGATCTCTTTTATAAGTATATTTATTAAGCTGTTTTATTATGAAGAATTATTTTTCTTCTTTTTTCAAAATTTTCACCATTAAATTTATTTTATTTAAATTTTTTATATATATTTAAATATTATAATACATTTCGTATATAATATAAAGAATTGACAATTATATTAACCATAGATAACATATAAATATATATTATCTATGATATTGACTTATAATAATTAATAACAATTTTGTTTTTATACAAAATAATTTTGAATAATTTTTAATTTTGACATAAATTGGAAATAAATAATATTTTAATTAATTTTTCTATATTAAATTAATTATATATATATATTTTAACTATTTATAATTATGTATATACAATAATTTTATGGCAGTTAAAATACATTTTTTTTAATTTAAATTTTATTTAATTTTATCATTTTATTTATATTATTTATATATAATACATATATATATTTTATAAAATAAATTATTTTCACTAGCCACTATTAATAATATGTACTAGAGAATTTATAAATAAATATTCATTTATGCTTCAATCCTTTTAATAAATGAAATGTACTAAAAAGAAAAAGAATACATATCTCTAAAACCATTCCTAAATATTTTATCCCAAATTGCATATTTTCAGGGGTTAAGATTTGAAAATCTAAAATACTTTTAATAACTTTATTAGCGACAAATAAAAAGTATTAAAATGTAATTCATTAATAGAGCAGAGGTCTTTGAAGTATGAAATTCTTGAAGCCAAATTACTTGTATGTTATGCATAATACATCCAATTATAAAACTATTAAAAGTACTATAAATATAATCTAAAAATATATATCAGGCAAAAGACCTGCCACCTGCATCATAAAATCAACTCTAAGAAATAATTTTAATATAAGTACATACATTAACATTATATACATACATACCTACATTCAGCTTCTATTCGAAATACTTTTTAGGTAAGTTCAATTTTAGAAAAACCAAACTATCATTCATTGAAAATATAAAAATAATACTACTTTCTTATTAAAAATAAAGTTAAAAATTTTGATTTATCAAAATTTTAATCTAATTTGTTTTTTAAATATACTTTATAAATATTTTTTTAGTCAACTTTTAATACTTTTTAATTTTATGTAAAAGAACCCTGTAAGAGTTTTGATTGATTTTGTTTTTATAATTTTTTGAATAATTTTACAATTGATAAAATACATTATATAATTATATTAATTTTGTTTTAAATTTATTCCTAATTATAAGCAGTTTAAAATTAATCACGACTATAATATTTTTTTTAAGGTACACACATTTATATTTTCTAAACAGTCTATCTATATATAACATCAAATTTAATTTAAGTTTTTTTTTGTTAAGAATATTTTATTACAATTTATTTTAACCACAGATACACTTAGTTTTTAATTAATTTATTAATTTTAGTACCTACATTGACAATTTTGTTATATATTTTTTTGTTATATATATTTGTTATATATTAATTCGACATTATTTTTGTATTTTTACAAATTTTGGTTTATTATTTTTTTATCGTATATAATTTTGTTTTTAATATATAATTCACTAAGGCGATTGCTTTGAAATAAGTGTCATTCGTTTTTAAACTAAATACGCAAATTTAACTAAAAAAAATAATTTAAAATTAATATTTGTACATACACATACTATATAATATATTTATAAAGAAATTTAAAAAAAATTATATGCCTCAGCTGAGAATTTTGTCAATAAAAATGTTTAAATAGCTTTTTTGGAATATTTTTAGGTGTACAAATTTACACAAATTTGAGTTTATTTGAAAATTTAACTCAAGTTTTTCGATTTATATTTTGAAAAATCAAACTATTATAAAACTATGGGTATGAGACTCGACTGAAATTATCTCATAATAATTATGAGACCATAGATAATATATTTAAATATTTAAAGACTAATCAGGTGTTCAAATCCATCATTAAATTGTCAAATCAATTCTTATAAATTAGTAAAAAATTATGTATACATATATCATATAGAATAGATAGATAATTATATTATCTATGTATGAGACTCCTCTGAAAATCAACCTAAAAGCATGGGAATACAAAATCAAAATATTTTAAGCAAGTCTTTGATTTAAATAAACTTGTTTTTTTTTTGTAAAATTTTAATTAAATTTTTTTAAGTCGATTCGAAATTTTCTTTGAATTTAAATTATTTTCAGACTCTGTAAGTAAATTCTCATTTCATTCCCGTAAGTAAACTCTCATTTCATTCACTCAGGTCAGGTAAAATTTGTAAAAGAAAATCTAAAATTTAAAAGAAAAAATTTAAATATTAATATAATATGTAACAATTAATTAATTTAACAAAAAAAAATATATTATACGGTATATATGTATATTAATTATTATTATTTTTAGACTTAATATACCGATTTTTGAATATAGAAATACATACATATCACAATTTTGTGTAATTTTGAAATAAGTAAATACATACGTATACATACCTATATATACATATTCAAAAGTTTTTCTTATTCTTTGATACTTTTATAATTTATATTTCACTATAAAGAAAAATCATTTCTATAGCAATATTCTTAAATATAAATTTCATTTTTTGATTTATATTTTATGCACATAATATGAATAAATAAATAAAATTATTCATTGATTTTTATATGTATAATATTTGCTCAATCTTAAATTCTGTGGAAAATTGCCAAAACATGATAAGTGCATTTTTGACAAATTGTAAAATTAATTTTTAATAATCAATAATTAATAAACAAAATTAATTATGTGACAAAAATATTAGCAAAAACATAAAAAAACCTATTCTAATTCCAATACTTGGTATTTTACAAATATTTGATTATTGAAAGTCTTTCTCAAACTTTATTGAAAGTCTTTCTCAAGCTGAAAATTTAAATTTTGTAGATATCATGTTTTGGAAATTTTCCACAGAATTGAGCTTTCAACTTCTATATTAAAATGTATATTAAAACGGTAAAAAGTAAAAAGAACATTGACATGACATTCATGAAATCCCAGACATTGAGTTTACTAATTTTTATTTTTATAATTGTGTATACAGTGCCCATTGGTGGATTTGATAAATGAAATAATAAAACAAGAAAATTATCATATATTCCGGACAAGGGCATAATAGTCTCCTTCTGTGCCCATTGGTGTCTTTAATAAACTTTAATTTAAACTAACTACATGAAGTTGGCAATAAAATTTACTAAACCCGCAATGGTTTATTTATATTATAGGGTGTCTTTGATAAGGGAAATTGTATTCGATAATTTTATTTATTAAAGACACCAATGGGCACAGGAGGAGACTATTATGCCCTTGTCTGGAATATATGATAAATTTCTTGTTTTATTATTTCATTTATCAAATCCACCAATGGGCACTGGAGATTATTCATATTGTCCGGAATATTTGATAAATTTATTAAATTCCCCAATTTTGTATGTGGGTAAGCATAATCTCCGGTAATTATGTATAATAAGCAGATTAATCGAATTCACCGTAACATACATATATAAATTATTGAATATTGTTCAGTTTGTTATTTGTTTGCTTTTCAAAAGTATAGAGGTGTATGCTCTGATTAAAATTGAGCAGATAAAATATAAATAAATAAAATTTGAACTAAGTATATAATTTTATAATTTTTTTGTGTAGATAATTCTAAAACATTTAACAATATCATATTCTTTTATTTTATAATATATATTTATCATATTTTTTATTTAAATTTAAATACAATATTTTCTTCGTAACAATAATAACTTGAATTATTATATATTTTTATTTATTTGATACTTGTGAATTTTTTTTCCAACAATTTTCTTTTAAATTTGTTAATATATTAGATTTAATTTAAGTTTATCGAGAATACAACTGTTGAATTCTTTTTTTACATAATCAGAGCTAGAAGACAATAAAGTTAATTTATTTTTTTGAGACATATATGTATAGAGGGCGGCAAGGATATTAACATTAACAAGATAACAAGGATATTGATATATTACACTAATTTCTAATTTTTAAATAAGCGAACTATAAATTAAATGTTAACTAGTCATTTCCATATAGAATTAGTTTTTATTTTCCAGATGTTTTAACACATTCGGTCATAAATTACCAGTAAAGTGAAAATATATATGAATAATAATTACAATCATTGATAAGTTTCCTGTTCTATTTTCCTAATTGAATTTGTTATTTCAAATCTGATAACATAATTTATAATAAATTTAAAATATGTTGTTTTTTTATTGTTTTATTTCAATAGTGTTATATAAAATAATTTTATATTTAAAAAAAAAAAAAAAAAAAATTAACATAAATTTTATTTATTTTTTTTTCTCATAAATTTCTATATTTAATTAAATAAATTTTAGATCTATACTATGTCGATTTTGTTTTTGTAATTTTATTGAAAACTTCAAATATTGTAAAATCTTTTTTAATTTATTTAAATTTAAATTTGTTTCTATATTATGTATGTACAATAAACAGATTTTCATATTTTATATTCAGGTCTCATATAGCACAAATAAAAATGTAATATTCATCTATTTTCTACATTTTATGTAAATACAAAATATATTTGAAATTTTATTTAACTCATATAAATTTTTATGTAAATATATTTATGTTTTTTTTTTTTAAATATATAATTTATAAAATATTTTATTTAAAATATATGTTTTTTATTTTCATTTATTGTTGTTAATAGGTACACAGTGTTAGCATTTTCATTCTGATATATAAACCTAAAATGACTTATTAGAGAAGTTAATTTGTTATAATAAGTGATGAGGAATATATTTTTTTTTTAAACTACAAATTTATTGTAAAGAATCATTTTTCTCATTTCTTAATTTTTTATTATGTTTATGGTTATATAAAGTAATTTGCTTATGTTATAAGATTTCTAATATTTTTAAGGATTGAACATTAAATGAACCATAGAATAAGTGATTTTAAAATCATGAAAACATAATTTTTGTATCACTAATAATAATAATATTAATTGTATAAAGTTTGAAGATCGAATATGCAGAAATATATTTTGATAATTCTCAGGCCATATTTAAACGTATAATTTAAAATATTTTTTATACGAGGTTGGCGTAAATGAAACCAACATCCTGCGTAGTAGAATATAAATATACGATAAAAATCTGAATAGATAATTTTAATTTTAACTTGTTCTACACTTTATTTCATTTATACTAGCCCTGAGTTAGACATGTTTTAGTATTAGTTCAATTTGGTCAATCAAAATTGGAAAGAATGACAAAAACTATGTATATACTTTTAATTTTAATAGATTTCTAAAATATTTCCACTCTAGTAAACCGAATAAACCTATAGTAGGCTTAATGTGTTTCATCAAAATTAAATATAGAGAAATATTGCATATATTTCGGAGTCCATAATTATTTTTTCCCAACGATATGTAACATTTTTTTGAATTTATAAATAATTTTATGTTGTGTGTGTGGTATAATATTTGTTCCTTTTCCCATTTAAAGAAATATAAGAAATGAAAAACATTCTTTAGGATTTGGAAAAATTTGGTGGGGTATTTTGAAAATTATAATTGACATTAAAAAAGTTTAGCAAACTAATTAAATGTTAAATCCGATAATTATTCATTTCTAAATTTTTAACTCATTATAGACTAATTATATATCAGAAAGAATGGCAAAAACTTTTTTTTTTTTAAATTGAGGATGTTGGAGTTTAAGCTCAACCTATCATCCTCTCCATATTCATTTATAGATACAAAAATTAGGAATTAATATATCAAATAAAAATCACTTCAAAACAACACCACTATATGAAAACATATCATTTATTTTAATGTAAATAAATTAAAAAAAGTTTTAGTTGTCTAGCAAAAAATCAAAGAGGATAGAATAATTTGTGTAATGGCTAACTTTTTTAATGCCTATGTGGAAGAACTTTGACTTAATTTTCCTGGTGGGACACAGTCTAATAATATTTTTTCTAATTAAAATACAAAATAAAATATCAATTCAGTTATACATTTTTTCTAAGACAATTCCGTAAAATTCCTATTAGTTTTTAGTTATATTCATAGTCATACATATGTATATGTATACATATACATATTTATAATTAATTTTTCAATACTTACTTAAAATACTAAATTTTGTTTTTTCTTATTATTATCTCAGTTAACTTAACAATTTCCAATTTCATAGCCACAATGTTTTCTTATTTATTAATTAATTAATTTGTTATAATTATATTTTTATTTAAATTTATACCGTACTAAAATTCTAATAATTTTAAATATTAAAATCTTAGTTAAAATAAGTAATTTTCCAAAACAAAAATATAATTGAAAACAAAAAAATCAATTTTGAAATTTTAACAACGAATCGATTACGATTATATGTTTTTAATCGTTTTTGACATTATTGATTTGACATTAAATTATTTTTACTAATAATTCCTAAATTTGATTACCAAAATTTTTTAAATTTATATCATTTTTTTGATTTGTAATTGTTTTTGTTATTATTTTACTACTATTATTATGATCACCAAATGTTGTTAAAATGCGTTCTCTACCACTACTCATCGTACCTGTGACAACATTTGCTGTTGTAACAATTGTATTTGTTATTTGCTGTGAAGGCAATATAATTGTTGCAGTAACTTTAGTAGCTTTTGTTGGTAATTGTTGCTGTTGTTGAAAATGTGATGTAGTTTCATTTAAACAACTACCAACACTATCATTTTCACGTAATTCTGTACCAATTAATGGTTGTTTACTTGGACTACAATCTGGTGTTATTTTTTGCTTACTACTATTATTCAATTGATTTCTACCATTTTTTGTTGATTTTAATATACTTGGACCTGGTAATTTATCATCAGTACCAGTTACAATAACAACTGGTGAAAATTCATAACTAAATTCTTTGAACTGTGAATAAAATTATAAGTCAAAAACAAAAAAATCGAAAATAAAATCAAAACAAAAATAAAAAACAGCAAATAAAAATAAATAAATTTTTAATTAAAATCATAATTTTATTTTTAATAAATAAAATATTTAATATTTACTCGATTATTTTTATTTGTATTTTGTAAATTGGACGATGATGATTGTGATTCAAATCGAGGTGTTAAAACTCGCTCTCAGAGTTGCAAACCCTCATTATGAAATCCAATTGTACCAATGCAATCACGTCCAATACCATCAATTCCACTTATTATACCAGTATTTGGTATTGGTGTATTAATTATTGGTGTTTGTGTTGTACCACTAACACCATTCTTTTGTTGTTGTATTGATGTATTTAGAACATTATCATAATTAATTTGATAATTTGTTGTTGATGGAAAATAACATGGTTCACCAGCTGGTCCCCATTCTGGTGTTGGTCTTATTAAATATTTAATTTTATCAGTAAATTTTAAATTACGTGGTGCTAGATATATTTGTTGTATTGCTGTTATAATTATTATAATAACTGGTAATAAACCAATAATCCAACCAACTGCATCAGCCCAAAATGGATATATATAATTACCATATGATGCTGGTTTATATTCAACCCAATTAAAGAATAATATAAACTGTGAAAATTCCATATATTTTTTAGTATCAATGAAAAATAAAAAATAAAAAATAATTGAAACATAAATCAAAATAACGAAATATATTCTTACATAATAATCAACTTAAATTGCAATTAGATTACTTTTGTTCCTAAAATCAATTAATTTTATAATACTTTAATGAAACTTACCAATAATGTTGCTGGTGTTATAAATCGCCACATAATTGACCAAAATCCTATCCACAATTTTGATCTTTTACCAATCATACCTTGAATATCATTTATAAAACGCTCAGAACCATAAAACCATGATATTAAAACACATTCAGCTATTGCAATTAATAAAACTGACCAATTAGCTGCATATTTGTCCATTAATTGAAGCCAATACATTCCACTCTATTTTTAAATAACAAATAAACAATTAAACAAAATTTGTGAACTTGGAAAAAAAATTGTACTTACATTCGTAGTAAAACCAAGACCACCAACATAACCAAATATTGCTACCGCTAATACAACCCAAGTCTTAAATTGTCGTAGATTTGGAAATTTATCTAAAATTGCTGTTGTTACAGTTTCCATTAGAGCAAACTATAGAAAAATTAATTAATTATTAAATATCATTGATTGAATATTATCTTACCTGGGAATCAAGTCCTAATGTTAATAGCATTACAAAGAATAACACTGACCAAACAGGTGATATTGGAAGACGTGTTACAACTTCTGGATAAACAATAAATGCTAAACCAGCTCCTTGATCAACTACTTTCTCAACATCAACTTTTAGTTCATGTGCCAAAAAACCAATTATTGAAAATATTACAAAACCAGCAAAAAATGATGTTGCTATATTTGATATAGCCACAATTAAAGCATCCCTTTAAAAGTAAAGTAAAGAAAAGTTATAAGAGTTCATTACATTTTTTGATGTTTAACAAAATTTATTTTTAAAGGGAAAAAAATGTATCAACTGTTTATACATTGTTATCATTTGTTTAATGTCTATTAAATTGATTCGACAGCCAATTATTTAACCAATCAATAGATGTAACGATATATTGGTAAAATGTTTGATTGTGATATAATGTTGGTATTATAGACATAGAGGGTATCTTTATTCCAAAGAGAAGGTATAAATGGAAAGTTACCTGAAAGTTAAGTATTTTGAAGACTTTACTTATTTTCAATACATTTCAGGACGAAAATATCAGGCTATCAATCTCACTATTTGATTACAGTCTAAAATTTTGCATACTACTAATTTTGGGTGTTGTATTTTAAAAGCGTAAAAATTACCCAAATTTATATTGAAATTTATTTTTCCCCCAAAATACTGTAATAAAAAATCTTTTCCTCTATATATAAACACGACAAAAATACTTTTGAAATATAAAAGTTTGTAAAAGTTTTAATACTGTGATATATGCCACTAAACATATACGAAAATATTCGTCATATGTTTATGTTTTAATGTAAACAAAAGTATAGGTCAAACGGGCATCGACTTTCACTTTGTTTGTTTACAAAATATCACCAAATATGTTTATGTTCTGTGTGGTATATATGTTAATAACACATGTATTCTAATGCATTTATATATATGCATACAGAGAACATTATTAGTAATCATGTAAATATATATATGTATATATATATATTTATATGTGCAATACTTTAAATAATTATTGAAACTAAGAATAATTATAAAGAAATTTAAGGATTGCTGGCGTTAGCAAATATTACCAATAATTAGAAATAAGTAACTAATAAATAATAAGTATGTAACGAATAGATTTAGGGTATAAAAGAGAATATGAATAAAATAAAGATTCACTTTTAACTTGAAAGTCAAACAAATTGTTTTATTTTAACTCGGCTACTCGCTACCATTAGAATAAAATAATATACTTCCAATCCAACTGAACTAGGCTCTTTAGCTAATTTTAGTTTAACTCAGGCTCTTTAGCTAAGGTTATTGGATTGGATTTATTTATATAATAGTCCTACGACCAATCGGGGATACCCTCATATAGGTATCCAAGGGGAGTAGTTAGCGTAAGATATTACATAGCTTGGGCCAGATATTACATGGCGATCCTGCCAGGAGAAGATTTAAAAAGAGCACTAGAAGAAGATAAGAAGGCTGGCCCAAGACCAATCAGTCTGGAGGAATATAGAAGGAAACATTTCAACAACAGCAACAACAACAACGTCGTAGAGGCAGTACCAACACCAATAAAAATAAAGAAACGAGGAGGAAAGGCAGCAAAAGCCAGGAAGGAGATTGGCGAACTGAAGAGACTGCGAAGATTAGCGGTAAAACCAGAGGAGAAAGAAAGATTTAAGGCGCTGGCCAAGGAGAAGCAGGCAGCAGAAAAAGAAAGAAGAAAGAACAACGCCAACAAGTTGGACGAATTGTTTCAACGGTGTTTTGACTGTGTCCCTACAGAAATTTAAATAAATAGATAAATAAATATAAATATATATATATATATATATATTTCAAAAAAAAAAAAAAAGAAAACATATGTAATTTTAAAGAATAATAATTATGAAATAAATAATAATAAATATGAAATAAATGTAATTTTAAAGAATAATAATTATGAAATAAATAATTATGAAATAAATGTAATTTTAATAATTATGAAATAAATGTTATTTTAAAGAATAATAAATATGAAATAAATGTAATTTTAAAGAAAAATAATAAATATGATTTTAACGAAAACAATAAATATGAAATAAATACCCTATGTATATGTAATTTTAATAATAAATAAATATCCTATGTATATGAAAATTTAAAGAATAATAAATATGAACTAAATATCAAAAACAAAAAAAAAAAAAAGTATATAGACAATACTTAGGTAATATATATGTATATCTAAGAAACAAATAATAATAAGTATATACAACATATAATTTGAAATACTTTTATAAATAAATATGCAATATGACAAAGGAAGGGTCAATTGCACTTGAAAAAGAAAAATAACGAAAAAAAAAAATAATTTACTTTTATAAATAAATATGCAATACGACAAATGAAGGGTCAATTGCACTTGAAAAAGAAAAATAACTAAAAAAAAAAAAAAAAAAAAAATATAAATAAAACTAAAATATCAAATTCCAAATACTTTGATATATACATAACACATGTTATCGGAAAATTTTCATTATTAGTAATGAACATAATATAAAGAATAATTTAGAAATCATCTTTTTTTTTTTGAAAAAAAAAACCAAATTACCATAACCCAAAATAAACTATAACCCAAAAGTAAATAAATTACTTTATACATACATCTGTATATGTATCGTGAATGATTCTTGTTTTTTCTTGAAAATTCTTTTCGATAGAGTAACATTACTTATATTTAAATATTTCTTTGCATTGTGTTGATAATAATATATTTTTTTTAACATGGGAAGCTCTTCCACCAAAGAGGAAGAAATCTTCGTTAATAACAATGCTGGTGTATCCACCAACAGTGTCGATAATAGTAAAAGAAGCTATTCGGACATTCAATTAATAATTATTATCTTAGCACTGGTTATCGTGATTTATTTCGTATTGTACAAAGCAAAGAAATATTTAGATAATAACATTAAACGGCAAGTAACACTTGCCGCAGTATAATTTAAATGTTGTAGATAAATATTTTGAAAAAAAATTTTTCTTATAACTATTAACGAATTTATTTTGATTATTGAAAATGGCAGGCCATAAAATTAAGAATATTAACGGAAAATTACATAACCCAATAAGGGCAAATATTAGCGTAAATTTTATACATAATAAATTTGTAGCCGTGCCAAACGCGATCTTAACAGAAGAAGTTCTGAAAATATTCAAAGCAATTGACAAATTATAATTGCGTAATTTAATTTTTATACATTCATGAAAAAAAAAATATATATTAATGAAGATTTTACTCATTCAATCTTTTAATCATTCGAATTGGTAGTAATTTTGTTCATTTAAATTGGGTCACATAGTAAATTCGAAGTAAAACTTCTTCTATGTACCACGTAGTCGGAATTTTTCAAATCACTGAATAAATACTAAATTTATGAGTAGAATAGTAGCTAAATGTAGCACATAATATTTTAGTAGTAAAAATAGATAGTTTAAAAAAAAAAATACATTAGGTTTGGGTACCGACTAAGTTTTTCTATAAGATTAGTGTAGGCACATAATAGATACAAATATATATATAGCGACCGCCTGAGGGTAGTCTATTTAAATATATATAAAATCGTTCCACTTTCGTTCCACTTTACATCACAAGAATTTATATTTATAGAATTTATATATGAAACCCCGAAGGGTATTCTATTATATATAAATTTATATATATATAAATTTTTCGGAAGTTTGTACTATAGATTTTTGCTTTGGAAAATATTTTCATTAGGATATTATAGTATAAATAGAGTATGTTAGTATAAAAATAAAAGTATATGAATAGGAGAGTTTTGAGTAAATATAAATTAGAGGGATTTTTTTTTATATAAATAACTTTGTTTTAATCATAAAATTATGGTATAGGATATAAATAGTATTTTGGTAAATAATAATAATTACTGTAGAATGACAGTATATATATATATAATATAGAATATGATAAGTATATTAGATAATGGGATAAGTAATTTAAAGAGTATATTAACAAATTTTAAGAAAACACCTAATAGAAAGTATAGTTCTGGGTATATTTTAAGTAAAATAGCCTTTATTCAGGAGATTAAAACAAACTTTTCGGAAACTTGGAGAAAAGTTTATATAGTAAACAACCAATTAGCGCTAGCATATAAAGAAAAATTCGATAAATTATACGAAGAAGTCAGTAAAATTTTAGATGACAAATCTGCAGAATATCTTAACGAAACAATAAGAGAGGAGAGTGAGGAAGAAAATACAGAAGAACTGATAACAGAAATAAAACAAGAGGAGTTAAGTAACGAAGACGATTATAAGGAGGCAGAAGATTTATTAACAGAAAATATAGTGGAAGAATCAAATAGCAGAATGGCTAATTTTGATTTTAATGTGGCGCAAAAGCTGCCCACATTACTTATAGAAAAAGAAGAGACAAGAGAAGAAAAAATCAGAGATTTTATAAACAGCGTAGAATTTTATCACGACATATTGAAAGCTGAAGATCGGGCTATATTGATAAAATTCTTAACAAAATGCAAAATACAAGGCAAAGCACTAACAGAAATTGGAACAACCATAGTTACCACTTTTTCGGAACTGAAAAATATACTAAAAACAAAATGTGGTTGTAAGGACTCTATTGAAATTATTCAAAATAAATTGAATAATACTAAGCAAGGAAATCGACCAATGCGAGAATTCATCACAGACATTGAAGGTCTGATTTCACGCATGACTGAATTGGAAGTTCAGCAACAAAGCGAAACGGCAAGACCAACATTAACAGCAGCGAATAACCGAAGGGGTTTAGCTTTTCTAAAAAAAGGAGTTAACGACAGGTACAAAATTGTGTTGGACTGTAATAGATATACAGAATTTAAGGAAGCCTGTAATCATCTACTTGAATTGGATCCAGGTACCGAAAGATCCAGCGAAGTAATGAGATATATGAATAACAGAAATAATAATTATAATAATAACCAAAACAGACAAAATAGTAATAGATATAATAATAATTCAAATAATAGATATAATGATAACGGATATAACAATAATAGAAATAATAATTACAGAAATAATAATAATCACAATAATAATAATAATAATAATTATAGAAATAATGGTAATAATTCAAATTATAATAAAAATAATAACAATAATCGAAATTATAATAATAACAATAATAATCGAAACTATAATAACAATAATAATCGAAACTATAACAACAATAATAATAATAATTCAAATAATAACGGCAGTAGAAATTATACAGGAAATAGACGTCAAAATGGAAATGGAAATGTTAATTATAACAACAGAACAGCCAACGAAAATGTACCAAATCCAAGAATCCTCGCAATTACCGAAAAGGGAAACGAGCAACCCACCGAGGGGGCAGCCAACCAATCGGGAGGGGATTACACAAATTAGGCGATGACGTTATTTTCACACTACATATTTCAAATGGACTATATATAGACATTAAAATAAATAACAAAAACGCGACATTTTTAATAGACACGGGTGCATCTATCTGTACCATTAAAGAAAATATTTTAACAGACAATAGAATAGATATAAATAATAAAACAACTATTCATGGGATTTCGGGACATCTCGAAACATTAGGGACTTGTGTTAATAGATTAAATTTTCAATCAATAAACATTGATTACAATTTTCATATTGTTAAAAATAATTTTCCCGTACCAGTAGATGGTATTTTGGGAGCAAATTTTCTAAAAGATTTTCAAGCCAAAATAAATTTGGAAAAATTTATTCTTGAGCTTAATATAGATGATGAAAAAATCATTTTACCAATAATAAGTAAAGAAAATTTCAATACCATAATGGTAAAACCACGTTGTGAAGCTACCTATTGGATAGACACAAAATTAACAGGTGAACGCATATTTCATCAATCAGAATTATGCGAAGGGGTTTTCATGGCTGGATCGATATCCCAAATCGTAAAGGGTAAAATACCAATAAAAATATTAAACACAAGAGATAGTGACGTAAAATTAAACTGGATTGAACCAGAATCTTTTAGTCTAAACGACCATTATATATTAAATTACGAACTATCAGAAGAAAAACCACAAACACGTGCAGAGAAACTGTTAAAAGACATTAATTATGACACCTTAAACGCAGAAGAAATAAATTGTGTAAAACAGATTTGTACCAAATTTAACGACATTTTTCATTTAAATGGAGACAAATTAACAATCACAAATGCTGGTATAGTTAAAATTCAATTAAAAGAAGGAACAACACCTAAATATACAAAACCATACAGAGTACCACACTCTCAGAAAAAGGATATTCAGGAAGAAATACGGAAAATGGTGGAAAATAAGATGGCAGAACCATCAAAATCAGCATGGAATTCACCAGTATTGATAGTACCAAAGAAAAAGGATCCAATAACGGGATTACAAAAATTTAGGATGGTAATCGATTATAGAAAAGTTAATGACGTTATTGAGGATGATAAATTTCCACTACCAAATATTACCGATATATATGATATGGTAGGAGGCGCGAAATACTTTTCATGCATAGATCTTAGTCAGGGTTATTATCAAATGGAGTTAGATAAAGAAAGTAGACCATGTACTGCGTTTTCCACTGAAAATGGACATTACCAATTGACACGATTACCAATGGGTTTGAAAATTTCACCCAGTGCGTTTTCAAGAATGATGTCGATAGCAATGTCAGGGTTAACATATTCTAGATGTTTTGTATATTTGGATGATTTGATAATTTTCGGGAATAGTTTAGAATCCCATAACAGAAATCTTATCGAAGTTTTTCAAAGGCTCAGAGACGTAAATTTGAAAATTCATCCTGGAAAATGTAGTTTTCTAAGGAAGGAGGTTTTATATTTAGGCCATATAATTTCGGAGAAAGGCATTTGGCCAGATCCATCAAAATCTGACGCGATTAGAAAATTTCCACAACCAGAAAATGCAGACGAAGTACGGAGATTCGTTGCATTTGCAAACTATTACAGAAAATTTATACAAAATTTTGCATCAATAACAATTCCACTAAATAAACTACTGAAAAAAGACGTTAAATTTAACTTTACAAAAGATTGTGTCGAAGCTTTCGAAGCAATCAAGGAATTTTTGATAAGTCCAAAAATTTTACAATTCCCAAATTTTGAAGGCGAATTTATATTGAGAACAGACGCTTCAGGTTTTGCTCTAGGAGCAGTACTTTCAAATAATGATGATAGACCTATAGCATATGCAAGTAAGACATTAAATAGTGCTGAGAAAAATTATAGCACTATAGAAAAAGAACTGCTAGCTATAGTATGGGCTATTAAACACTATAGACCATATTTATTTGGAAGACGGTTCAAAATTTTGACAGATCATAGACCGTTAGTTTATTTGTTTTCACTCAAAGAACCATCATCGAGATTAACAAAATTTAGACTTTTGTTAGAAGAATATAATTTCTATGTAGAATATTCGCCGGGTAAAGAGAATTGTACCGCAGATGCTTTAAGTAGAATACAAATATCATCTGAGGATTTAAAAATTCTAATAATGACCAGATCAAAAACCAAAGAGGCTGAAGACAATGAAAAAACGGATGAGCAAATTATAGATGAATTATTACAACCACCATTAACAGGTTTGAAATTAGTCGAATTAAAAATAGTAGATAGTTTCGAAGAGGAGATAGAAAAATTAAAAAATCAACAAGAAATAATTTTGGGTCCAAATAAAATATTAGCATACATACCGAAGAAGAATTGTTTATTAATGGTTAAACCAAAAGATAGCACAGAAAATCAAAACACAACATTCGGCAGATTGCTGTGGAAAGATGTGCAGAAAATCATTGGTCCATTAAAAATAGGAGATTTATATATCTCGAAAACTGAATTATTAAAATTGAATGACGGCCGTCGACAAAACAATTTAAATAATATGAAAAAGAAATTGAACGAAATTTTTAAAAATATGAATATTAAAGTGCACATTATGAAGGATTTGATAAGGATAACTGACCCAGGTATGAAGAAACTACTATTAAACGATTATCATATATTACCAACAAGTGGACATGCAGGTATTAATCGTATGATTAAAAATATTAAATGCAAATACTTTTGGACGGGAATGCAAGAGGATATAGCAACTTTTGTTAAGCATTGTGAAACATGTCAACGAAACAAACACATAAACGTGAAAAAACAACCAATGGTCATAACATCAACCAGCGAGACAAGCTTTGAGAAAATATTTGTAGACCTCGTAGGACCTTTAGATGACACAGAAGAAGGGTATAAATATATACTTACCATACAAGACGAATTGACTAAGTTTATAGAAAATGTTCCATTGAAGAACAAAGAAGCAAATTCCGTAGCTGAAGGATTGGTAGAAAATTTCATTTTAAAATATGGAGTACCAAAGAAGATAGCTTCGGATCAAGGAACAGAATTTATGAGTCAAGTATTTAAAGAAATGTGTAAGATGCTGAAAATAGACCAAATATTTTCTACTGCATATCATCATGAAAGCATAGGAGCATTGGAAAATTCGCATAAGGTGTTAGGAGCGTATTTAAGAACATATGTTACTGAAAATCATTCAGACTGGCATAAATGGTTGCCATATTATACATTTTGCTATAACACAGCAGTACACTCTGAAACAAACTATACACCATACGAATTAGTATACGGAAAGCAATGCAAACTACCATCAAATCTTACGAATAAAGTAGAACCACTTTACAATTACGAAGACTACAATATCGATTTAAAAAACAAATTGCAAATAGCTCATAGAGACGCGAGAGAAGTACTAGGTAAAAAGAAATTAGAAAGAAAAAATAGATTTGATAAAGATTATAGAGTAAAAGATAGTATATACGAAGCAGGGAGTCTAGTGTTATTAAGAAACGAAAATAGGAAGAAGTTGGATCCAATATATATTGGTCCATATGAAGTAGTAGGAAATAAAGGTGTAAACTGCGAGATAAAGACAGATAGAAAGAAAGTAGTAGTACATAAGAATAGGTTAAAACCATATTACACATATCTAATGATAATAACTGAGAGTTAGGTTTAAAAAAAAAAAAAAAAAAAAAAAAAAAAAAAATTTCTTTTACAATTTAGGGGGAAGGGGACGCCTGGAAACCCATAGATAGTAAGTAAATAGAGTATATATAAGAGTATATATATGTATAAGATTTAGAGTATAGATATAGGCATAGAAATTAGATTATTAATCATAATTATGAAACATTAGTAGTTAGTTTGAAAAATTATCAAACATTCGAAGGCATTATGGATTGAATGCTGAAAATTTTTTAAAATTATATTCAGTCAACATAATACAAGATTGAGCAACGAATTATTTTAAAGAAAGTAATTTAATTTAGGAGAGGTTGGTTTATACCGGTTTTTTTTATAAATTAATGATGAAAAATAAATAAATTAACGATTAAAAAAAAAAAAAAAAAAAAAAAAAAAAAAAAAAAAAAAAACAATTTAAGTAGAAATGAGATGTTATTAAAGTAAAATAAATAAAAGAAGAATATTAATAATAAATAGAAATAGAAATGTTAAATCTAAGAAAAAAAAAAAAAAATAAATTTCTAGAAATAAATAAGTAAATAAGAATATAAGTTTTATAAAGAAAGTTAAAACAAGAATGTAATTGAAAAAAAAAAATATTAATTTAAAATATTTTGGAAAATATCTGTTAACGCTAGAAAGAAGGAATTTATTTAAGGATAAGATTCCTCCTTTTCCGCCAGGAGGGGTGGTGTGATATATGCCACTAAACATATACGAAAATATTCGTCATATGTTTATGTTTTAATGTAAACAAAAGTATAGGTCAAACGGGCATCGACTTTCACTTTGTTTGTTTACAAAATATCACCAAATATGTTTATGTTCTGTGTGGTATATATGTTAATAACACATGTATTCTAATGCATTTATATATATGCATACAGAGAACATTATTAGTAATCATGTAAATATATATATGTATATATATATATTTATATGTGCAATACTTTAAATAATTATTGAAACTAAGAATAATTATAAAGAAATTTAAGGATTGCTGGCGTTAGCAAATATTACCAATAATTAGAAATAAGTAACTAATAAATAATAAGTATGTAACGAATAGATTTAGGGTATAAAAGAGAATATGAATAAAATAAAGATTCACTTTTAACTTGAAAGTCAAACAAATTGTTTTATTTTAACTCGGCTACTCGCTACCATTAGAATAAAATAATATACTTCCAATCCAACTGAACTAGGCTCTTTAGCTAATTTTAGTTTAACTCAGGCTCTTTAGCTAAGGTTATTGGATTGGATTTATTTATATAATAGTCCTACGACCAATCGGGGATACCCTCATATAGGTATCCAAGGGGAGTAGTTAGCGTAAGATATTACATAGCTTGGGCCAGATATTACAATACTTTGATTTTGTAAAAGTTTAATAATATATATTTTTTTTGGTGGGAAACATACAACTTCCAAGATAATAATAAAACATTAAATATGGTATATTATTAATGCTTAATTAACAAAATTTAATCGATATCTTCTTCAATAACTTTTTTACATTTATCTCTTATTTTTCCCAACTACAGAATTTATTTAATTATAAAAGACACACTTCCAACTTACTTGTAACAATTGTTTGTAAATTTATTGTATGATGACAATGTTATTAGACCACCCCAAGCAGGACTTAATGCAAAGAAAATTTGTACAGCAGCATCACCCCAAACCTGTAAAAGATAAAATTTCTCAAATTTAATATAATATATTAAGAATTGTAATACATACATATATAATATAATTTATCAGATCAAATTATAATTGTGTATTAATAAATTAAAATATATTTATATAGGTAATATAATTATTTAATAAATTTTAACGAGTTTATTAATGAGAAAAACAATGAAAATATCAATGATTATTTATATAAAACTATATTTTTCTTTCTGTACAAGGGAATAGCAAATTGTAAGTTAATAATAATTCCTGTTACGGTATTTTAATATAATTTATTAATATTAGTTATACCTGTGCATTAGCTAATTGTTTCCAATCTGGTGTTAAATAAAATAATATACCAGTTTTAGCACCTGGTAATGTAACACCACGAAAAAATAATATTACTAATACAACATATGGAAATAATGCTGTAAAATAAACAACTTTTCCAGATGATTGTACACCTTTGCATAAACATAAAAATACAATTGCCCATGCAGCTAATAAACACATTGATAATTCTAATTTAATGCCACCAGTTTCTTCAATTCCAGCTGATAAACCAAGAACAGAATGTCTAAAATTAAATTGATAAGATTTTAATAAAAATTAACAAATTAATCAAATTTATAATTTACGTAAAATATTCTTCAGCTGGTGGTTTTTTTAATGCATGTAATGCTAATTCGGTTATATTTAGTTCTTCTGCAGTTGTTGTATTATAGCAATTTCTTAAATAATATGTTCCATTATTTTCTGTACATTTATCAGCCATTTCATATGAATAACAATCTAAAAATAAATACAAGAATAAAGATTTATGTATATAAAAAATTATATGTATGAATGTTTGTATAAGGTAAAGATCAAAAATTTGTATAATCGAAATTACACCCTGATGATTGTAAAGGTACAATTTGTTTTTATATGGAGGATAGTAACTTGTTTATATATATAGGATTTAAAGTTAAATTGATGTTTTCAAATTGGTCTTTTTATAATTCAAATTGGAAAAGGTGGAAAAAGTCTGGACATAAAAACTTTGATAACTAAAAATACATGGTTCTTCTAATTTTTGCTATCCGTAGGTATATTACCAATGTCTTAATCTCGTAGATAATGGAAAAAAATATAATTAAATAAATGTAAATTTATTTTTAATCCTTCATTATTGAACCATAATATCAATTAAAGTAAATACAAAAAAAAATATAATTCTATAGAAATTATTTATTATATTTATTCAAATAAATATTTAATTTCCATCAGGAGCTCTTGGCCCACGATTTGGATTTCCCCATGTGGCCGATATTTGGGCCTTCCATGGCCCCCGCTGCCCCACGAAGTAACCAATGTTTTTTGTAGATGTTCTTTTCAAGACCATCCTTTCATTTGCTGCCCTACGTGTTTTTTGTATAATTGGCTCCACATCACCCAGGGTAGCTCTCGGACTGCCCAACGGGATACTCTCTTCAAGACCTTTCATTCAATAGCCCACATGATTTTTTGGAATGATGGGCCCAACATGACACTTAACCCACGGACTACGAAACGAGATGTTATCTTCAATACCTTTTATTTGATACCCCACATACATTCGGGACCCCTTCCATCCAAAAGAAATGTCCCAAATTTATAGGGCACCATATTACACGAGCTTAACTTCCAAATTTGAGCAAAATCGGTCAAGCCGTTACCGTTTAAGAGTTATGTATGACCAGGATGACCATAACATATAAGAATTGTAAATTCATAAAAGGGAAAATAATAAAAATGGGAAAACATACAATGAAAATTCGCAGGAATGCCCTTTAATATTATTTTTAGAAAATATTCTCGTTCCTTTTATAAATTTTCATTATTTTTATATCGAAATTCGTAGCTATAATAATTTCTTTTTCGTTTTTTTTGCACTGTTCATATGTTAAAATTATGATAAATTTATGATAATTTATTTTTTATTGTTTATAAAATATTAAAATAAAATTTCTGAATTGTAATTAATGTTGTGGGTCAAATAGTTTAAAAATCAATTTGTTTTTGTATAAATAATCAAATTTTTTCAAGCATAAGCATAGCATACTTTTACATAGTATGAATACCAGCCAAGCCAGACACTCAATAGGGATATGGTGGTTTCCTAAAAAAACTAAGTTACTCAGAAATTGAATCATATGAACAAAGTTTAATGATTTGTGTTGGGTTAACCTGAACAGAGAATCAGGTTAACCGTCAGGATATTTCAAAAAATTTTGAATTATAGATATTATTATTATTATTATTATTATTATTATTATTAAGCCTTACATACTAAATTACAAAAATATTTCAATGTATCATTAAACTGTATTCATGTTACAATTAATTAAATTTTATACGTATATTTCAATTAGTAACTAATTTCAATGTAATTGAGTAAAAGCCTCCCCTTTCAATTTCCATTCTTCTTTATTTTTGGCTGTTCTCAACCATGTATTATCGAAGGATTGTAGTTCATCCTTCCATCTTTTGAACTGTCGTCCTGCATTTCTTTTATTTCCTCTTGGAAACCAGTGTGTTAAACGTTGAGTCCATCTATTGTCCGACAATCTGCTTACATGCCCTGCCCAGTTCCATTTTAATTCTTTTGATTTTTTTATTACATCTGCTATTCCTGTTCTTTGCCTAATGTTCACTTTTTGAATCCTATCTCTGCGACTGATATTTAATATTGATCTCTCCATTGAACGTTGACATACCTGCAGTTTTCTCTTTTCATTTGCTGTCATACTCCATGTCTGTGCGCCGTATGTTAAAGTTGGAAGTATTGCAGCATCCATAATGTATTTTTTGTTTTTCATTTCTTTGTTTGATTCTAATATCTCTTTGACACTTCGAAATTTATTCCAACCGTTTATTATTCTACGGTCTATTTCTTTTTCACCTCTCTTCTGAAATGCTAGAGTTTGCCCTAGGTATACATAGCTTTCCACATATTCAAGTTTTTCAACACCGAGTATGATATCAGCTTTATTGTTACTATTAGTCATTAATTTAGTTTTTTCATTATTTATGTCTAGACCGACTTCTGAGCATTTTATTTTTAGTTCTTTTAGCATAATTTCTAGCTCTTCGTAAGATTCTGATATTAGGGTAACATCATCAGCAAATCTCAGGTTATTTAAATTTTCACCATCAATAGATATGCCCATGTTATCCCAATTGAGTTGTCTAAATATCGATTCTAAAACTGCAACAAATAGTGCTGCTGATAGTGGATCGCCTTGCCTTACACCTCTGTATATTTTAAAAGGATTACCTTTCGATTCGAGTGAGATAGTTGCTTCAGCTTCTTTATATAATGATTGAATAATCTTAATGTATTTGTAAGGAATACCCTGTTCTTTTAATGCCTTCCATATTGCATAGTGCTCAACCGTATCAAAAGCTTTCCTAAAATCAATAAATGCAAGATATATTTCGAATTTGTACTCATTACATTTCTCTATTAGTTGGTTCATTGCATGTAAATGGTCAGTCGTGGAGAAACCTGATCTGAAACCCGCTTGATCTCTTGGCTGATTTATGTTTAGTTGATTCTTAAGCCTTCGTAATATACTTTTAGAAAAGATTTTGTAAATCGTCGAAATTAAACTGATAGGTCGGTAGTTATTTATATTATTTTTGCTACCTTTTTTGTGTAGTAAAATTATCGTTGATTTTGACCATTGCTTAGGAATACATTCTATATTTAAAATTTCGTTAAATAGTTTTACAAGACCTGGTGCTATTTCATGTTTTCCAAGTTTTAGCATTTCAGCCCATATACCATCGCTACCGGCACTTTTTTCATTTTTAAGTTCATCAATAGATTTCGTTATTTCTGATTTTAAGAATGTCGGAATATCTTCATTTTCATATATTGATGTATTCTCTTCATTTCCTAAACTTTGTGGTATTTGTGACGTGTATAAACGTTGAAAAAAGGCAGTAGCTTCTCTATTAATTGCAATTCTATTTCTAATTTGCTGATCGTTTTTGTTTAGATTTGGTATCCAGTTTTTTCCTAGTGAAAGATCCATTTTTGCTTTTTTGATAGATTTTGTATTCTCTATTATTTCTTTTAAATTTTTTTCATTATATCTTTTAATATCATTTTTTATCTCTTTTTTAATGGTTTTCTTTAGGTATTTTAATTTATTTTGCTGATCATATGTTCTGTTTGTGATATTTCTAAGTAATTCTCTTTCTTCAATTAATAATTTCGTTTCTCTTGTTATTTTTTCATTCTTTGTAGACTTATCCTTTATAATAGTGTTAGCCGCTGATGATACTATCGCGGTTTCAAACTGATTATATTTCTCTTGCAGTGGTAATGACATGTCAATTTCATCAATTTTATTTTTTAAAATTATCTTATAATTGTTTATTTCATGTTCTGTAAGATTCTGTGGAATAATTTTTGCTTTCTTTGTCATATGCCAGTTTCTTGTTTTGTGATTAATTTCTAATTTTGCTCGAACAAGTCTATGATCTGAATCATATTTAAAATTATTTAACACAGAAACATCTTTTATTATTTTCTTATTACTTGTCATTATAAAATCTATTTCATTTTTGGTAATACCATCTGGGGCTAGCCATGTCCACTTATTTTGTGGTTTCTTTTTAAATAGAGTGTTACCTACCACCATATCATGTTGCCATAGCCATTGTATCAATCTTTCTCCTCTGCTATTTCGGTTACCATATCCAAATTCACCAATAATTTTCTCCTCACCTGGTAATTTTGGACCAATTTTAGCATTAAAATCTCCCATAACAATAGTTGTGGGTGATTTATGTTTTAATATAATTTTGTCTAGGTCTATGTAAAATCTTTCAAGAGTTTGATCAGATGCTGTCGAAGTAGGAGCATAAACTTGAATTATTGTAATGATTTGGTTGTTCACATTTAACTTGAGTGCAATTATTCTCTCGCTATGGAGATCAATTTCAATTATATTATTTTTCCAGCGATTGTGTATTACGAAACCAACACCATTCAATCCTTGTGATTCACCTTTGTATGTGAAAATATTTCCATTATGCTTTTCTATGATAGTTTCTCCAACAATTCTAGTTTCAGATATACCAATAACATCCCATTTAATATTAATAATAGCATTTTCAAATTCTTTTTGATTAGATTCGGAACATAAAGTTCGAGCATTATATGTACAAATATTTATAAATTTCTCTGTTTTATTTAATGATATACAATCTTTATCTTTGTTGTATGAATTATATTTTATAATACGTTTATTTTCTAGGTTACTGGTTTTCTTGGGATTTTCTTTATTTAATAATATTTTGTTTTGGGGGTTTTGGCCATATTTCCTCACGGGAGCCAACCGGGTTGAGGAAATCAAATTCGTGTTTTCATAATCATTGTCCTTAGTAACGTTGCCGGGTCTGGTTGTGTATTTCTTAAAAAGTTCTCTTATTTTATTATTATCTATCCTAAAAAAGAATTCGATTTATTAATATTAATATTTTCCTGGGGTGGAGTTCTTGGAAGTGCTCCTTGACGATGTTTCTTGCCAGGTTGGTAATTCTTAAACTGATTTGTAGAGATCTGCTGTTGTTCATTAGCTACTGTTTTTTCTTCTGTATCTGATCTATTACGTTTTTTATTTTCTTGAGTAGTTATCGCATGCACTTCTTCTTTAGTTAGTGTTTTTTCTTTTGTAACTATTTCACCGCTTACTATTTTTGCTTCAATACCCTTATCATTAAGACTTTTTAGAGCAATTCTTGTTTGCTTTCTTTGAGTTGCTATTTCTATTGGTAGGTCATCAACAAAATATACTTTTGAGGGAAATTCTTTAAGTTTATATTTTTCCTTCATAATTAGATCCTTCTTTCGTTTAGTTGTCAACCCCAATAAAACCGGCCTTGTTTTTCCATTTTTTTTTCCCAGACGGTAAAGAAAATTTATTTCAAGTGGAATTAAATCTATGCCTAAAAATTGATTGATGATATCTAGAATATATGCTTCTAGCTCATTCTCTGTGTTTTCACTTTCATGCAAGTTATGAATCAATATGTTGTTTTGCTTATTTATTCTTTCGTTTCGTATTATTCTGTTCTCAAGTTTATTTTGTTTTTCTTTAACTGCATCAAGTTCTTCTCTATATTGAAGAAGATTGCTATCAAGTTTTTGATCTATTTTTTTTATTTCTTCCTTTACACCCATAATTGCTTCTAAAATTCTTTTCTCAGATTCGGACATTATTTGCGTATATGTACAGCAGCAATTGATATATTATCTACTTTGATTAGTTGATTATGTTTGTAATTTTAGATAAATGATTGGCTATTCAATCTAATATTATAATATTTATAGTGAAACTCTGCTTTTTCGTGTAGTTTTGTAATTCAGAGTAAGTCTAATTTATTAATATAATTATATTATCTTTGCTAAGGTTGTCGCTTTTGCTTGCTAGTTTATTTAATGCCTGAAGTTATGCAATTTAATTTACGTTTTGTTAGATAATTATACTATATTGAATAATGAATAATAATTATTTTGTAATGGCAAGTAGATATTAAGACCAATTAAATTGAAATTTACAGAATTTTTAAGTTAAATTAAAATTGTTTTTAAAGTACAAAATTTATATCATTGATACAAAAAAAATTTTTTGTATTATTAATATTAAATATTTTTTCCTTTAAATTCTTAATGAATTAACATTTTTTATTTAGAATATTTTTTTCCTAAAGTTTTTTTTCTCAGAAAATCAAAAAATTTATGTTTTCGTCATCGTTTTTTTTTCTTTATGTTTGTGTACTTAAAAAAAAATAATTTGTTTATATATACTTTATTTTTTGTGAGATAAAAATGTATTTCTTTACTTGATTTTGTGTAAATATATAAAGTAAAATCCTACCAATCCAATAATTCAATAAAGATTTTCAACAAGAGGAAAAGACAGTCTACACTACAGTCTACAGCTACACCCTCCTTAAAACTAAATTTTAGTCCTTTTAATCTCATTCTTTATCATATATACAAAATATAAAAATTATTCTAAGATCTCAGATATTTTAATAATTTTCTCTTTACCTTTTCTGCCAGTCAATAATTGTCGCTATTTTTCATGTAATATGGAGAAAAAAATGGAGCATAAAAAAATAACTTTTTATTTCTGTTTGTTGTTGTTTTTTTATGGCCGAAACAAAATGCCAGCTTTGGATGTAACTGTAACTTTGAAAAAGTTTTAACATATGAAAATCAATAGAAATAAGCACAATGCTGGCTGAGAAAAAAAAGCCACCGCCGGGTTTCAGCAATGCTGAAAAAATAACGGCAGCGCTAGAAAATTTATATGTCACTACTGTCATGTCAATTATAAGTTTTGGGGCCAATTTATTGTTAAATATATATGTATTATATTTAGGCAAATTATGCGCATAAAATTATTTTGAGATATATTAATAAATTTTCCAACGCCAGCATTGTGTTTGGGTCTAGCTTTAGCGCTACAGTAACAATTAAAGCCACAGCCACAGCTGGCATTGTGTTTCGGCCATTATGCTAAGGAAAAAATTTATGTTTTGATAAAGAAAAGTTATGGAAAATATTTTTTTATTTAAAAAAAACAACATTTAAAATACGAATCAAATTAAAATATTTGGTTGAAAATGTAAGGGAAAAAATAGAAATAAGAAATAAATTTTTTTTTTATATTGACTTTGAGAATATTTGACCTTTTCGTTTTTTTATGTTTATGTTGAGAAAAGAAAAATGAAAATATTTCAATTTGATTTTGTTTGATTTTAAGGTGAAATTAATTGAAAAAAATACATAAATTATGTATATAAACATATAAAAATGAAGTGAAAAGATGGTTTTTAATTTTAAACATTTACTTAAAGAAAATATTAATTTTTTTTGATTAATTTTCCAATAAATTTTTATTTTTTTCAATATATTTCCATTATGGTTCAATTTTTGTTTGTC
The DNA here is from genome assembly GCA_949752835.1 of Empis stercorea. NCBI lineage: Eukaryota > Metazoa > Arthropoda > Insecta > Diptera > Empididae > Empis > Empis stercorea. The sequence goes on from OX457088.1 coordinate 28,367,843, forward strand.
GTTCAAGTTATTACAGCAAAAATGATTTTAAATTTGCAATTATTTTATCTTTTTTATCTTTTGGAATATTAATCAGAAAAATGTTATATTCATTATATTTAAGTTTTAGTAATTTAAATTTTGATTAAATTTTGTTATTGACAACAAAGGGAAATGGAAGGCTTCCCCAATGCATGGTGGAAGCCTTCCAAATGCATGGTGGATGGAAGCTAATTTCCCTCAGTGTTTCCTTTTTGCATGTTAGGTTCCGCAAAAGTAAGCAATAGTTTTGAATTGTTCCTCGTGCCCTAAATTGGAAGGCATATGACATATATATGCCTTCATTCAGCAATACAGAAGCGCCTTTCTGAGAAGGGCTTCTGTGTTGCTGATTTATCTGTTCCACGGAAGCAATTAAATTTTTCTATTACTTCTAGATCGCTTCCCCAGGAAGGCCTTCTAAAATTTCCCGTGGGGCTATATAATTGATTTATAATTCAAATATTGTTGTAATTGGAAATAAAATATGTATTACTATAATTTATGATTAGTTTTAGCTGGCCTGGAATATATTCAGTTGAAATCCATTATTCTAAAATATATTAGATAATATGATCCTTAATGATTTGATCATGTACAAGGTGACTGTACAAAACACTAATTCGATCATTTACTATTGTGTGTGGTGTTGGTAGGAAATTGAATAGTACATGATTGCATTTACAGCTGGTTAACGACATTGATATTTCACCTAAAAGTCACAATGTCCACAATGTCTAATAAATGTTTGTTAAATTTTATAGCATTAAAACTGATTATCATATTATTCATTTTTGGAAGGACTACATCTTCTAAATTAAGCTTTTACCTTTTAGACAAATAAAACTAGTAATTTATTTATTAGGCAAATATTCAGTTTTTTAACAAGGTTTATAAATCTAAAATGTATTCGTATATAATTTTATAGAAACTAAGCAATTATTTTAATTGTTTATATGAAAAACAAAAATCATGTCTAGTAAGGTAGGCGCCCAATACAAACAGATAAATTTCTTAGATATTACATATAATATTTTTTTCTAAATTTATTTGTGACTAAATTGGAAAAGAGAAAAGAAATATGTATATAAGGTATAAAAATTCACTTTATTTTTATAGTTAACGCAAGGTAAACATATTCGAATATCCTTCCTAAAGTTTTCCAAAAATTATGAATTTGTCTATTTTTAATTTTGTCAAGTCTATGAATAAAATTCGATGAGAGAATATTTACAAAATTTCTTTACTTAGTAATTTTTTCTATATGAAAAATACATAAATTTTTGCCAAAAAAATATTTGTTCCAATAAATTCAAGGTCTTAATTACGACTATTGAATTGATCCTTAATTATTTACAAAGAATTTTGAAAAATTTAAACTTTTACAGAAATTTTATGTCAAATTTTACAATTTAAAAATTAAATTCGTAGTTTTTTTTATATAAACAATTAAAATAATTGCGTATATTATCCATTTAATTTGTGAAAAGACTAATTTGATCTGAGAGTACCATATAATACATAATTAATTTAATATAAACAAGAAATAAGAAAAACACATTTATTTAGACAGATTTTATAAAATGTTCTGAAAAAAAATTAAAAAAAAAAATTAAAAAATATTTAAATATAATAAAATACTGTTATAACACCTCGTATATTATTTTTTAATTGACTTGGAGGTCAGCAATTTAAAATATTTTTATTTGAAATTTCCCTTACGTATATAAAAATAATATTTATTTTATTATTATTATAATTCTTGGATATCCTTGTATATTTTCTATTCTCTATAAAAAGAAGAAAAAAAATTCCAATGAAATTCTAAACAAATTTGTGACCTAACTCAATTCTGTATAGTATATGTATTATTTTTATTATTATTATTTAGATCGTCCAAAGACCATCATTTTTTATATCATCTCTGTTGAAATGCTCATTTTCCGGGATTTTAATACTTGTGTGTGTTAATCAGCAACAAAAATACCCTTGAAAATACATAATTTTGCATAAAATAAATTTTGTAAAAATTCTCAAAGGAAAACCGAATGACCGGAGGAGGTGGCTCTGTTTTACATAAGAAAAAAAAATTAAATCAAATGCATACATTCATTTTTCTATATATGTATATATACGATTATAAATATATTTTCAAATTTTTTCATTTCAATTTTTTAACATACTTCATATATGTAGAGTAGATTAAGTCCTAGTCCTATATTTTCTTTTTTTTCTGACCATTTTATAAACCCACAAATTTTTGAAGTATCGACAAAAAAAGTATTATTGAGGATATGGATACACAACACCAAAAAGAAAATCTTTTAATTTATATATCAGTTCTAGTGAGTAATAAAAACAAATAAATACAATAAAATGAAAAATTAATTTTTTTAAATTTAAAGGAAGGATTTAAAGGAATTTTTAAGGAAACAAAAAAGTGCAAATTTCATTGTCGTTAATTGAAAAAATATTGTTAAGGATTATATGAAAAATTTGTTAAGGATTATATGAAAAATTCCAATGATTACATATATAGATTTAACTCTTTCTTGGGTAAGCGAATTTCGGATGATACATGGTGGATGGAATTTCGGTGATACATGGTGGATGGATGGGATTTTAAAATTTTGCAGATTATAAGATTGGAAATTGTAGGTAAACTCAAATTTAATTTAATTATGTAATATTTTTATTTTCACTGATGTGAAATAAGAGAGAAATAAATTTATTTCTATAATGATCTAATATTGTATAAACGTTAAAAAAAATCATATGAAACTGAATTATATAGGTATTTCAATTAGGATATTTTTTTGTGTACCATAAAATTTAATAAAATTTAAATACATTTTTTTTTAAACAACAGATTCATTTCCTGAGCAATAATAATGAATAAATAGTTATAGTATATTAATAGATATATATCATATTGTATATGAAATGGTTTTTATATGTCGAAAATATGTAATTCAATAAAATTAGACATGCTTTGTTCATATACAAGTGTATTTAACCAGAAATGTAATCAGTTTAATTTAGTTTTAACAAGTTGTCCTTATTTGATTATATGATGTGAATTTTTATATACATATATTCTCAAAATTATTTAATATTTAAACTAGATATGATAAAATGTTTAACAAAATATACTACTGTCACTTTAAAATTAATAAAATAAATTAATATGTTTAAGAATTCTTTATATTTACAACGTAAATTGTAATAAGATTTTTTCATAAAATCATTTTTTCAATACTGATAGACGTCTAGAGATGTGATTATAGTAATTATAATCAGGAAATATTGAGTAAAATCTGACAATATCATTTGCAGCTTATCCATTTGATTGTCAAACATTTTCAATTCATTGTACTTTTATTTTATTAAGTTAGGCTAACTGTGATGATATACCATTTTCAAGTTAAATTCATATTAGTTAAATTAAAAGTTAAATTCATATTAAGCACCTTAATTTTGAAAAACTAAATTCGTTGTTATTCAAATCGAAATAAAATACTTATTTTCAATTTTTTATATTGAATATTTTCTTTTTATTTATATCACTATATAAATAAAAAGAATTTTTTTATTTATATCACTATACGTATATTCATATACGTATAGTCATTAATTTATTCATCGCAATACGTATATTTTATATAATGGTTAATTTTATTCATCTAGTGGACAACCTGTTAAATTTAAATCATGTAGTAAATTACCATAAATTCAATTTTATATGTTTTCACCATGAAAATGAAATTGTGGAATGTATTATTAATTTTGCGGTTAATTTAATTGAAAACAATATTAATTGTATTGAAATTTTGAAATTGTAATTAATTTTCTCTATATAAAATCAGAGTTGCTATAGTTTTGACATACAAAAAAAAGTAAAAATAAAATTCTGATTGGATATATGTTCAAGTTCATTTCATAATTTATATATAATTAATTTAATGAAATTTAAATGCATGAATAGTTAATAAAAAATGTAGCTCATAAACGTTTTACATCTGATTAAAATATCCAAGAAAAAAAATTCAAACTTTATTGCAATTTTAATTATAACTTTTGAATAAAAATCTTATTGAATTATTGATTTGCAGTGGACAATTTAAAAATTAAACCCATTTAAGTGGGTAAATTAATATTTAATTTGTCGGTCTATTAGTCTGTCAGAATTTATACTAAAAGTATATACTAAAAGTATAATTTATACCAAAAGCATTTTGATTAATTACACTCAATCAAAACAGCTTAAACGAAAATGGATTACATAACTTTTCAAGTTTTTGTAAATAATGAAGTTTAAAATCGTTCGTTAACAAAAATACAGATTACATAATTTTGCTGATTTCTACAAATATTGAAATTTTTTTTTTTAAATAGTTTAGAAATTAATTATTCATTCTCGGAAAGAGGCACCAGTATTATCATCATTTCAAACTGATATTTGCAAATAAAATATGAAAAACAAACCCCTGGGTTTGTTAAAAGCACATTTCCTCAAAATCTCCTCATGTAGAACTATGAACTATATTCTCTACTAAAACAAAGGAAATTACCATATAGTATTTTTTAGAAAAAATATGAAATGATAAATATAGGTAAAAAATGTATCCCTGTTCGATTTTATTAATTTTTTTGAATTTTATCAATTTATTTAAGTTTGCTCTTGCTTTTTGCATTTAATTGAACATAATGTGATATGAAATAATATCCAATATTGAATATTCTATTTATATTGCTCCTAAAAATATGCAAAATATTTGTTTCTTGCTAAATTCTATATGACTACTCAATATTTGTTTTTAAAAATATTGTGCAGTTATAATTTTACAAGTAAATTAAAAATGTAATTTTTTGATTTTCGATTGGCCACAACGGAAAGGGTAGGGGATTTTTTGGATTTCTCCTTGGTACATAAATTTCAGCCTTCCATAATAAGCTGTTGGGAAATACAGGAACATGGTGTAAAAGAAACTAAAAAAAGTCGAAACTAAAAAAATAACGGTATTTTTATACAACAATGAATCAAATTTTATATAATTTGTTAATTTCACAAAAAAGATAAAAGATTTTTCTATCTTATATCTTTTATAGACCTCAAAAATGTTTAATGGTTTAAAAGTTATTAGATGTTCAATATGGGCAATTTTCGAACTTGGTATGGTGGAATAACTTAGAGGGGAAAAAAGATAGAAGAAAATTTTGTTCCACTTGACTAGATAGACCTATTATTTTATTACTATCTATCTATACTCTTTCTTAATAGATGTAGAAGTTTGTGTAAACGGGCGGACGGACAGACGGACAGAGAGAGTAAAACTAATATACACATTTCTACCAAATTAGTTGGAAATGTGCTAAAAATATGATAAAAATTAAATCTAACTGCTAGTTATGTTTGCAGAAAAAGTTACCGATTAAGTATTGTCTGTAATGGAATGATTTATCAATATAACATTAACAAAAATTGTATATTAATTATATTCTGCAATATTGAAATTATTGGACTACTTCTAAAAGTTCACACTAACAACTTTAATTATTGCTATAGCTTCCTTCTTACCATTCATTCTTTTGGTCATAAATGAATATTGGTATATTGTAAGAAACTAAATACATAATTAGATTTAATTTTTGAAAGCTTTTTAAAACAAACTGTAATCTTATAATTTATATTTTTTATTTGAATGAGTTTTTCAGTTTTTATATACCAAATATTGCTTCAAGTTTATGTTAAAAAAAACAAAATAAGAACAGCGACGAGAAAACGTAATGGATAAAAAAAGTTATATACAAAAAAATTAAGGAAAGAAATGATAGAAATTTGCAAGGACGAATAAATATCCTTGAGGATTTTCTTATTCTTTTTTTTTTGTAGTTGTTGTATAAAAGCTTGTTGAATATCAAAATATCATTTTAGTGTGGTAAAAAAACGAAAAATTCATATATGCCGCGTTCATAAACGTGCAGTATGATCGCAGTACTGCAATGTTTTTATTCGTTTTTATGGTAGTTTAAATCAACGAGACAGCAACCAGTCGACAGAAGGAGCATTGGTTAAGCTAAATTTGTCAACTTTTCACTGTCTAGATAGTCAAAATATATGAACGCGGCCATAGTGTAATGTAATGTTTGTATAAATTTTTCGTATGTTTACTTTATTTTTATCTATGTTGGCAACAATCAGACAAAATATCAGCAGAACAAGAACAAAAAGATTTTTCTTTCCGTATTGTTATACAAACGCACCCACAAACACAATTATTATAAATGTAGAAATAATGTAAATTGATCCTGGATAAAGAATTAAAGTGTAGTAAAATATTAATTTAGTTTTTTATAAAAACGAAAGCTGACTTTTTCGTAAAAATATAATTGGTTTTTCTTACAACAATTTATTTTTATGAATATTATGATTTTTCATTAAATTTGGAAAGGAAAAATTTTAAAATATAAAAAAGGGAATATTGTTTAAAAATGTTTAAATTTAAATATGTTTAAATATTGTTTAAATTTTTTTTATTTTTTTTTGTATATATTTTGTTATAACAATCAGGATATTAATGATTTTCAAATGCTAATTGAGATTGCTTTTTAAATCTTTTAACTCTACATTTGAAAATTTTCATCGTTTTTGTTGCAGTATCAGTATCAGCTTTAAAAATATTTCTCATGCAATTGAATTCAAAAAGTTTTATAATAAATATATTTTTCTTTCAAAACAAATTTATATTTATTTACTACAAAATGGTTTACAATTACAACAAAAAATCATTTTTTATGGCTTTAAAAAAAAAAAAATCCCTTACGTTAACGCTTTTCTGTCCGTCTGCCCGCCTGTCCGTCCGTCCGATGTAAACAATAAAATGCAGTTATTTCACATTGTTACTGTACACACAAGTTCATGATAGACCCACCGAAAGAAAGCTTGATTAATTGAGAATCAGATATAATCGATGGAATTTTAAAATTCGGCCGGTAGACGGCGCTATTCGCATTTTGCTCAAACCTCTTTTTCCGAATTAAAATGAAATTTTATATAGTAAATGTACACTAAAAATGAAGTTTGACCACTCGTTGGAAAGGTATTAAAGAGTAGAATATGATGACACAGTAACCGCATTTCAAATTTATACCGCTAGAGGCGCTAAATTCTAAAATATATAAAATATTAGTTTTTAAACTTTGATTTGCAATAGTCAAAGTTTAAAAACTAATATTTAGTGGCATCGTATTCTACTCTTAAATACCTTTCCAACGAGTGGTCGAGCATCATTTTTGGTGCACATTTACTATATAAAATTAGATTTTTATTCGAAAAAAGATGTTTTGGAAAAATTCAAAAAGCGCCGCATACCGGCCGAATTTAAAAATTATATCTTACACCTGGTTCTTAATAAATAAAGCTTTCCATCGGTGGGTCTATCATATACCTGAGTGTACATTAACCATGTGAAATAGCTGGTTTTTATTGTTTACATCGGACGGATAGACGGACAAAAGCGTTAGCATAAGGGATTTTTTTTTAAAAGCCCTAAAAATAGGTTTAATGTCACATCTGAAAGGTAGTAAGTAGTAGTATAAAATCACACTTGTTATAATTTTAATTTCTGCAGCATGCATTTACAATAGTTAAATTTAAAAAAAGCCCATAATTATAAAACTACTGATTAGTAGTTCGGCTGCGCGGCATTTTTTCAAATTTTTGATGAATCAATAAGAATTCTTATATATGTATGTATGTATGTAAGTATTATTATTATTATGATTGGTAATTTTTTTCTTGCCATAAACAATTTTCTATTTTATTGAAATCCTTACAAAACCATAATATTTCTATTTTGTAGAAATTTTTTTATAACCGATAATTATTATCAATATTTTTTCCAAAATCGTATAGCAAAGAAAATGAAAAGAAAATTGTTCAAAAGAAAATCTTTCTACTATAACAAATTAAATAAATAATAAAATTTTATATAGGTCATTGCAAATGGATTTTATTAGATGAAAATTTGTAACACTTTCTTACCATTAAAAATCAAATAAATATAAAATCGAATTATCTATAAAAAATAGAAAGTTTTTTAAGGAAATTTTAGGAAATCTTTCACTTTTATCATCAAAAGGTTTATTTTCTACTATATTACTTTCTTTCTTATTAATCAATTATGGAAATTTTCAATTAGAAATTAATTTTTAAACACAATTTTTTTTTTGGAAAATTTAAGGAAAATATGAAAAATACATTATATAAATTCTAAAAACATTTAAACAAATTATAGAAGGTTATTTATATGTATTGTAATTAATTTTATTAATTGAAAATTTTTGAATAAATATTTCTAGTTTTTATTTTTAATGATTGAATATTTCGTTTAAATTTTTCGTATTATAAATTTATAATATGTACATATTTCAATTTTACCCTATATGCCTAATCCTTTTTATAGAAAATTTCCATGTTCTCTGGTTAAAATATTAACTTAATTAATAAATTATCTGAGAAAAATGCTTTAGTTCTTTCGTGTAAAGTAAATTGTAAACAAATTACAAGGAAAAAATTTATTTTCCATTTATAATAGGAATTTTTTTGTGCTCAAAGAAAAATTTAATTTTTTAGTGACAAAACTATAAATTAAAAAATATATTTTACTTCAAATAATATTTTGTAAAATTATAAAGTTCAATTTTATATTATGTTTAAAAATAAATTTACACTGGAAGAAGAAATTTTATTGAAATGTAAAATGTAAAATTTTACTGAAATATACGGTTGCGGCCATAGAATTAGAGCTCCCTCTATTATAAATTTATTTTATTTTCCTAGTTCCCAAAACCCAAATAATGAAAAATTTTATTCTAAGAAATATGCTATTCCCTATTATAATGTTCAGAATTGGAAGAATGTGTTTTATGGCCCGACGAAACTAAGATCAACATTCATGGATCTGATGGAAAATTATATGTAAGACGACCACAAATCAAGCTTTCAACCCAAAATATACCAGAACAAAAATTAAGCATGGTGGTGGTAGTAGTATCATGCTTTGGGGTGCATATGTCTTGGCATGGAGTTGGTCCGCTGTCCCGAATTTTTGGAATTAAATTATAGATATGTACAAGCATGTCGAAATATTAAATAATGTTATGCTTCCTTGTGCCATGTGGGGGCCTTCATAAAAAATTAATGTGGGGCATTAAATGAAAGGTCTTGAAAAGAAGCTACAAAAAACATTGGTTATTCCGCGGGACACCGGGGGCTGTGGAAGACGTCGGTCACATGTGGAAGTCCAAATCGTGGGCCATGAGGAGCTCAAATAAATCCATCCCAAGTTGTCAAAATATTTCAAATTTAAAAAGTCACCGTGGTAAATTGCTTTAAAATAAATTATCGATCAAATAAAATTTTTATTCGGTCACAAACAAATTAATTTTTGACCGACTAAAAAGGATGAAATAAAAAATATATATGTAAATATAAAAAAAAAGTTTTTTTAAATATACTTTCCCTTAAAGTAATATTAAGGGTTTTGGTAATATTCAACTAAAAAGTAATAAACAAACAAATAATCAACAATCAAGGTACTTTCCTATATGGTGCTTGAATAACGGTCAACAATAGAAAGAGTAAGTAGACCTTATCATAATTAATGACATTCATAAGGTGGTCTACTTACCCTTACTACATATATAGTTGACCGTAATAATCAGTGCGCAGAGCGGTTATCTAATGTACGGAATCTATCGAACATTTTAAAGTTAAATTTGCTTCAATTGTTTAACAACTAGGACTTACCGCAGCACAGATTTATAATGCAGACGAGTCAGCTTTATTTGGAAATCTTTCGAACTAAGCACTTTTGTAAGTCAAGAGGAAAGGTCTGCGCCGGAAAGGAAAAAAAAATAACGAACGAGTAACATTTATGCCTTACTCGAATACAGATTACTCATTACTCTAATAAATTAAGGATGATGGCGTTGGGAAAATCAAAAAATCCCAGACCATTTAAAAATATAACATTTCCGATATATTACATATCATCAAAAAAAGGTTGGATGAATAAACATATGTTTATGGAATGGTTTAATAATAAATTTGTTCCCAGGGTTAGAACCTTTTCAGAATAAAATAACCATCAAGCATGTAAGAAATAACATATTAAATGATATAAATAAGAAATAATTTATTAAAACGTTGCTTTTTTCTGTATTAAAAAAATAATATCTATTTGTTCAATTAAAATATTTGTGTGCGATAATCCGAACTTTCGATAATCCGAACATTGAAATTCAAAATTTGAGTTCGGATTAACGCACTTGTATAGTGTATATTTATAAATAAATTTTCATAAATAAATTCTTTAATATTTTTTTAATAATAAAGAAACATAATGTAGTTACACATTTATATTTATTACTTATTTTTTTTGCTAATTATCTATTTACATTATAATCTTCATACAAGAAAAGCGTATTGAAGTATAACCATAAGATAAAAATCATTTTAAAATAAAATAAAAATTTATATTATTTTTTATCATTACCACATTTACTTTATCAGATGCGCAAAAATATAAAACAGATAGAAAAATTCTATATATGATTGTGCAATCATAATAATTAAGTCTTCCCTGACATTCTATTGAAATCTTGCAATATTATGTTTGTGCAATTTATTGTGAAATTTCCTTTTTTTAGATATTTTTTCTAGCTACTCTTACTTATTTTCAATAAAAATAAAATTAAAGAACCACTAGACAATATAAAAATAAAAAGTAACATTGAAAAATGAATATGATTATTTAAATGAAATATTTCCTATTAATAAAAGTATTTAAGCAAAAGAATTATATTAAAAAAAAATATTATAGGAAAATTGTGTTATTCATTTTCGAGAGATCAATTAAACTTTTTTTTAAATAGAAAACTATAAATAATTCGTTATTTAAATTGTTACTTTTTCATATGTAAAATTATTCATAAAATTTGTGTGCAGAAAAATTCTATAGTTAATAAGTCTTTTTAAGTTGAAATTAATATTATATATGTATGTGTATGAATTTATATTATATGTACTTACTAGCTGTACTCCATTCTTTTTCACAATTTTGCCATGGCAATTCAGATGTAAATGATGCAAACATATAAAATATTGTCCATGCTATAATTAAATTATAATATAACATAACAATTGCTGATACAATAATCATTCCATATCCTAAACCACGTAATAATGGACAAAATCGTCTATATATGGCAACTGGTCCAAGTGCTGCATATTGACCAAATGATAATTCCATAAACATTAATGGTAAACCAGCAATAACAAGCATTATTGTAAATGGTATTAAAAATGCACCTGAAAATTTGCAAAAAAAAAAAGATATTTTATATAATTTAAATTTGTATGTGTTTTTTGAAAAAAGATTTAATTTTCCAAAATGCTTCTAAAGAGTTTGTGCAACAAAAATAAATTGAATTAAAATGTATACCATATACCTACCAAATGCAATTATTATTGAAAATAATTTAAAAAAAAAGTTTATCAATCTAAAATTGTTTTTTTATTTTTTTAAATCTCTTATGTTTACGCTTTTCTGTCCGTATCTCCGTCTGTCCTGTCCGCTGTAAATAATAGGAAGTATAGTTATTTGACATAGTAAATGTATGTAGATACATTTATGATAGACCCACCAATGGAAAGCGATTTATTAAGAACCAGATGTAATTGATAGAATTTTAAAATCCGGCCGGTAGGCGGCGCTATTTGCAATTTAAGGGCACTGAAAAGGCACTGAATTTCAAAATATCATAAATATTATAATTTTTAAAATACAATTTCTTTCAAATAGTACAAAACCCAAAAAAAATATGTTTTACACCGCATCTGAATGCTAATTAGCATCAGTAGTATACACTGACTGCTGTCATAATTTTAATTTATACCGCTGGATGACGTAACATATAATTATATTGCTAATTTAAAATGTAATTTAACTTAGCTAATCTACCAAAAATTAATGAAAACCAAGTGAAGGAATGCTAATTTAGAGTAAAATTAATTAGACATGTTCCATAATTCGGTTTTTGGCCGCTAGAGGGCAGTAAGATACAAGTAAAAATTATAGTTTCGTATAGTAAATGTGCACCAAAAACTCCTTGGAAAGTTATTTAAAAACACGATTCGAGCTGATACCCAATTATCTGAAATTTTAATCTATAAAATACGATAAACAAACCCCGGGTTTGTCAAAAGCACATTTCCTCAAAATCGCCTCATGTAGAAGTAGAACTATGAGCTATTCTAAAACAATGGGAATTCCTATACGTATATAGTATATTTTAGTAGTATTTTCAATGTACTATACATAGGAAAGATAAAAAATGATATGGTAAATATAGGTAAAAAATGTGTCCCTGTTCGATTTTATTAATTTTTTTTCCTTCTATTCCAGCAAAATATATATAAACTTATCATTTAAGTTTTCTGTAATTTTGCTTTTAATTGAACATAATGATTGTGATGTGAAATAATATCCAATATTCCATTTATATAGCTCCTAAAAATATGCAAAATGTTAGTTTTTTTGCAAAATTTTACATGATTAAGAATTTTGATTAATTATAAGTGTGTGGCAAATGATTATAATTTATTAATTAATGCACTTTAAAGAAATATGATTTTCGAAAGTTTTCTCAATATTTGTTTTTAAATATATTGTGCAGTTATAATGTTACCAGTAAATTATAATTGTATTTTTTTGATTTTTGAAGGGCCACAACGGAAAGGGGAGGGGAGATACGGATACAATTTCTTCAGACACTTTTTATTTAGATATCTCTTTGGTACATAAATTTCAGCCTTCCATAATAAGTAGTTTGGGAAATACAGGGTGTTAAAAAAACGAAAAAAAGTTGTATGAAGATAACGGTATTTTTATACAACAAAGAATTAAATTTTAAAAAATTTGTTAATTTCACTATTAAGATAAAAGATTTTCCTATCTTAGCTTTTACAAACCTCAAAAATTTTTATTGGTTTAAAAGTTATTAGATGTTCAATATAGGCAATTTTCGAACTTGGAGGGGGAATAACTCAGATGGGAAGAGAGATAGAAGAAAATTTTGTTTTACTGGACCTATTATTTTATTACTATCTATCTATTTTAACACTCTATCTTAATAGATGTAGAAGTTTGCGTAAACGGACAGACAGACAGACAGAGTGAAACTAATATACACATTTCTTCCAATTTGGTTGGAAATGTGCTAAAAATATAATTCAGAATAGTAAATAAACTCAAAAAATGGGAATTCACACTTAATTTGAAAGCTACTAAAAAGCACAACAGAATCACAGTTAATTAATATTTTAATTTATGCCCCTCGAGAGCGTAACATTTAACATATAATTATAATGTTTTTCAAAAATGTAATTTAACTTGAATCTTTACCAAAAATGAATCTTTAACAAAATTGATGAAAACAACGTGTGTATAGGAAAGGTAATCTCATAATTCTATTGTTTGCCGCTAGAAGGTAGTAAAATACAAGTAAGAAAAATCAGTTACATATTGAATGCTCACCGAGTTTTATGATAGATCATATGTAGAAAATGAGAAGAAATAAAATTTGCATTATCTATTAATTTAAAAAAGCCCATGATTATGATATTACTGCGCAGTAGTTCAGCTGTACGACATTTTTATAATAGTTTGTTAATAAAATTTCCATATATCATATGTAATTGAATATGGTTTTTTTCCTAATTATTTTCGCAAAATTTAGGTTAAGGTTAAAAATATTTACCCTTCAGTGGTTATCGTGAAATATTTAATTTACTATAGAAAAATAGAAACTTTTTGTAATAAAATATTTTTAATTATACAAAACAACCTTCAAATTTATTATGTTTAGAACATAATTATTTGATGTTGTTTATATAAATACAAAAGTTAAAAAAATAATATTATTTAGATTTATAAATTTTCTTTATGTATATGTACATTACATATACCCACTATGGCAATTAAAAATTAAATTATGTGTCGGTTTTATTTTTTGGCACCCAATATCTCACAAAACAGAAAAATAGAATTTTATGATTGGGGATGTCATGATTTCCGAAATGTTTTTAACCATTTGCTTGTGTATTTTTTGCAGACTAAACTCTTTAGCTCACACAAGCATAACGCATAACATAATGAAAAATATCGAAAGATGGAATGGGTTGGGTAGTTAAAAATAATAAAGAATATTTGTTAAAAATATCTTTCTTTTTCGTATATTAGGGAGAGACAAATTATTATATGCGACACCGACAGTAATGTAATGATGTGTCTTAAAAAGTCAACTATCATAAGAGAGAAAATGTCGGTTTATAAATATACAAAGAGGACAAAAAAGAAAATTGGGGGAAAAATGTTTGTTTTTGTATTTAGAAAGAAAAAATAAAATTTCCTTTCTTTGAGCGTGCGGACTTTCAAATATTTTACTAAGGTTATAAGTTCAACTAATGATTGTAAACAATTTATTTCTGTTGTGGTAGAAAATATTTCTTTGTTATTTTTTATCATCCCCTTTTATTTCCAACAAAATTGGTAAAAAAATTCTATATTAATTTAACTCTGTATGTTCGTCTGTCCATCCGATTACAAAAACTCTTAACATCTTTTACGATAGAAAATTTTTTCTCGAAAAAAATACTTAGGTTTTATTTTATTTTATTGCATAATTAGAATGCTCGGATAAATTAGCCTAAAAATGGTGTACTAACTTTTTCAATACAATCATAACTTTTGGAGTTATAGCCGTTACAAAAGTGCCGTCATGAGATAAAAAAAATCAAAAAATCAATTAATTCGTAAGGTTTAAATGCTTACGAGGTAATAATTCTACTTAGCCTCTTCTTATTAATCGTTTCATTAATCATGACGGCATTAATCATGACGGTATGGTGTGGTATTATTTCAAACATCCTGACTTAACACCACTGAATTTTTATGTTTGGGGATTTTTGAAAGGTCACGTATATGCGGCAGTAACAGAAACACAATTAATACACAATTCTAGCAATTAATAGAGCGTATAATGCGTGTGTCAAAATAAAGGAAAATCTATAGAAAATGTAAACTTCAAGCAATAACAAGACCACTACAAGTATGTTTATTAAAAAATGGAGATAATTTTGAAAATTATTTTTTATAAATGTTATTATTATTATTTAAGTTTTTGTATTATTCCTTTTCCATTTTTAGGGCTTTTTAAAAAAAAAATATTCCTATATGTAACGCTTTTCTGTCCGTCTGTCCGATGTAAACAATAAAAACCAGTTATTTAACATAGTTAGTGTACACACAAGTTTATGATAGACCCATCGATGGAAAGCTTGATTTATTGAGAACCAGGTGTAATTGATAGAATTTTAAAATTCGGGTGGTAGGCGGCGCTATTTACATTTTTCCAAAACACCTTTTTGCGAATAGAACTTTTTTTTTATATAGTAAATGTGCACCGAAAATGAAGTTTTACCACTCGTTGGAAAGATATTTAAGAGTAAAATACGATTCCAGTAACCGTATTTCAAATTTCTTGATTGATTTTAGGTCGTCTCTTCATCTTGTTGTTTACTCTTCTTAATCCAGCCCACTTCCACTTTAATGATTTAGCTTTTTCTACTGCACCATGCAATTCGGTTCTTGGTCTAATTTCGTCATTAGAAATTCTATCTCGTCTCTGCTCGTATGTAATTAGGATCTCTACATTTCTCGTTGGTTGTGAGATATTGGGTGCCATTTTACTATTTAGCGTAGATGGCATACTCCAAGTTTGGGCCCCATATGTATGTCAATACAGGAAGTACGGTCATGCCAAACAATTCTTTTCTGATTTTGTTACTAATGTCAGTTTTTAAGATTTTTTTCACTGACCAAAATTGTTTTTTCACTTACCAATATAGTATTCTATTTTTCTCCTTCTATTTCTGTATTTTGTTGTATTGTATTTGATAGCAGTTTGGTTTTTGTAATATTCATTTTCAAACCTACTTTTTCACATTTAGTCGCCAGCCTCTGTATCATTATATACATATCTAAATTTTGCGCAGTTTCTGCAAGCATATCTATATCGTCCGCGAAACGTAAACCAGTTAACTCATTACCATTTATATTTATTCCAAAACCTTCAAGGTGTTTGTGTTTCTAAATGTATCTTCTAGATTAGATTTAGATACATCAGGGACGACACAGGCGCCTGGTCACTGCAGCCAATAGGCTTCTAATACAGCACAGAAAAGTGGATCACCCTGTCTTACACCTTTTTCAATATTAAAATTTTTTGCTTTGTATTCTGTTGATTTTTTGGCCGTACAATTTTGTTATATTTTTTTTCATTTTGTATGAAGTCTATGAAGCAAATATGTCGTTTTTCCTGATATTAAGTTGATTTTTCTATCAGCTGGTAGCGCGTAAATGTTCAGTTGTGAAAAATACTGCACGGAAACCTGCTTTTTTTTGTATTGGTTATGAATGAATTATTTTCTCATTCTTTCTACTAAACATTTCGCAAACAATTTATACATTGTGGATAGAACACATTATAATTACATGTTAGGCTCCCTAACGGCTAAAATTAAAATTGTGTTAACTGTGAATCTGCTGTACTACTTACTAGCTTTAAAATTCGGTGTCAATGTAAATCCCCATTTTTGGGGTTTATTTACTATTCGGAATAACATTTAAAAATTTAACATTTATGAAATTTTACTTGTATCTTACCGCCATCTAGCGGCCAAAAAACGCATTATGGAACATGTATACTTAATTTTACTCTAGATACCTTCCCTTCAATTGGTTTTCCTTGATTTTTGGTAAGGATTCACGACCCTTTAAGAAAAATAAGCGAATTCGCTTTTGGCGAACCGTATACGAACTAGATAAGTAACGCCTTTTTAAAATAAACTTTATAATTTCATAACAAAAATAAACAGGAGTGACGAAGGTTGTGTCTTATAATAGTATTTTGTTAAATATAATAAAATAAAAATATTAATAAGTAATTTTGTGTTTTATATAATAAATTAAGTAATAAAATTTAAAAAAATTAAATCAGTGGTGAAATAATTATTTATTGTTAAAAATTATATTTTTTATATGAAATAAATGCTAAAAAAATAACTTTTCCGTATTTTTATTTCTAGAAATAAAATCAGTTCGTAAACGAACCGAATTTGGCGGTTCCAAAACGAATCGTTGCGGCGTTTCGTAAACGCACCGATTTTGGCGAACTCTTGGCGTTACGTTTTTTTTTCTACTGTTCTTATTCTAACATTTACGTTTCCGGTTCGCTTACGAACTGCCAAGGCGGTTCGTAAACGAACTCATATATGAAGAAAAGACTTCGCCGGCGGTTCGTTTACGGTTCGCTATTCTTAAAGGGGAAGATAAATAACATTTTAAAACAACATAATTTTATGTTACGTCCTCTAGCGGGATAAATTAAAATTATAACAGCTGTGAATTCGTAGTACTAGTAACTACCTTTCATATGCGGTGTCAAACCTAGTTTTTGGGGCTTATTTACTATTCGAAATACCCTTTTTAAAACTAACATTTAAGATATTTTGGTATTCAGCACCTTTAGTACCTGAAATTGGAAAAATGGTTACTAGAATCGTATTCTACTCTTCTTAAATACCTTTCCAACAAGTAATCAATCTTCAAATTTGGTGCATATTTACTATATGAAACTACAAATTTATTTGGAAAAAGATGTTTTGGAAAAATGCGAATATAGCTGCCTACCGGATGAGTTTTAAATTTCTAATATGTAGTTTGCGCAGTTATTTGATCAATAAATCAAGCTTTCCATCGGTGGGTCTATCATATTTGTGTGTACGTACGCACTAACTATGTGAAATAGAAAAAACTGTTTTTTTCTTGTTTACATCGGACGGACAGACGGACAAAAGCTTTTTGTCACTCTGTCCGCCGTCCGATATAAACAATAAAAAGCAATAATAAATATACTAATCGTACACGCAAATTTATGATTGATTATGAGCCTTCATTCGCTGGAAAGGCGGAGCATTGAATTAATATTGAGTTATTGAGAATTGAGAACCAAATGTAATTAACAGAAATTTAAAAGCCTACTGGAGGATGTAAGTATCATTATCATTTTACCAAAACACGTTTTTCAGCTTAAAAATTTTATTTAATATAGTAAACATCCACAAAAATTAAGTGTGACCATTCGTTATCTTTGGAATGGTAATAACGAGCGCTATACGATGCCAGTTCAACCAGTTTAAATTTCAGCCACTAGTAAATTATCATATAACATGTTCAATGTTCACCGAAATTGATAATAAAACATATATTAGAAAAATAATAGATATAGTATAATAATGACAAAAAAGGCCCATGATGATTATCAAACTACTGCATAGCTGCGCTATATTTTTTTTCTTAAGAAAACATAATTTATACAAATTTTATAATATAGATATTATATATGAGACCTTAATATATAATACTAATGATGGTTGTTACGTATATACAATACTTTATTTAGACAAAATTTCCTTGTGGGTTTTTCAAAATTATATAGAAGAAGAAAATCTTCGTTATTTTAATTAAATTAATAGGATAAAAAAAAACCATCTATATATAAAAAATATATGATTATAATTCTGTAGTATGTATGTATGTAAAATAAAATAATTTGTAAATATTTAATAAATATAAAAATGTATGTCAGCAGTCTCCCAAGCAGTATTCAAGTAAGAATTTAGAAAGTATAAAGGCTTTTTTTAAGTCATACTAAGTAAAATTAATTAAATTATTTTATAATTTATAAAAAAAAAATGAACAGCATTTCTTGCAGAACTTAAAAATATATTGAAGAATTTAATAAGGAAGGAAAATGAAAGTTACTATATACATATAATATATAAAATAATATCGAAAATTGCCATAAAACATATAAAATTTATTTATAAGGATTATTGCACCAAATTTCTTAACTATATATATATGTCACGAAAATTGTGTCACTATCAAGTAATTGACGAGAATTTTAAATCTTTGAACTATAAATTTTTAATGATTATTCTTAAATGTTTTTAAACAACATTTGAAAACAAAATGTGACTTTGAATAAAATATAAATAATTTTGAATAAAATATAAACTTACCACCACCATTATTATAACATAAATATGGAAATCTCCATACATTTCCTAAACCAACTGAATAACCTAATAACGATAATAAAAAATCAAATCTTCCAGTCCAATTTCCACGCTCTGGATGATCACCACCACTTTGTGATGCTGTTGTTGATTCAACATTTGTTACAGACAATTTATCATCTGACTGTAAGAGAATTAAAAAAAAAATTATTAATTTGAATAATTATTTACAATGACTTTATTGCAATTTATAAAAAACTTTATAAATCATGTATCATGTAATAAAAAATTTAATTATTTATATACATAATTATAAAATATAATAAAAACTTATAATTTGATTAAAATTAAATATTAAAAATATATATTTATTTAAATAGGTACTATATTTTATTTTCCCTTGGGGATGAATGGAATGGAAGAAAATTGTTGACGGAAATAATGAAAAATATAAATAAAAAATCTTACTTTCAAAAATTTAATTTAATTTATCTTCAAGGTTCAAGTTTATTGACTAATAATTAAATAGTAAAATCATTTTAATGTTGTTATGAGATTCAGATTGGCATTTTATACTCAGAACTACAAGAGGATATCGTATAACTCTATTAGATTAGAAGTCAGTTTATAAGAATTTTTCATACAATTTTGTCAATATCAGGCAATCTGACAGCGATTCCAGGCAATCTGACAGCAAAATTACATACAATCTGAAAATTTCAACAAAAAAAAAATGGTGAGGAAGCATCTTGTAGGGGCAAAAGTATATACTATAGCATCTCCTGATGATATTTGTATACTCTAAGTATCATCCAAGCAAAACTTTAGTAGCGTTTTTTTATTCCTACTCTACAGTATAGGACTAGAGTATCTGTATTGATGCTGTACCTCACTCTACATAATTATCAAGAACAACATATATAGAGTAAAGGGAAATTAATGGGAAATTATTAATTTTTAATATGGTTGAAACTTGTTGATTTAATAAAAATAATTACTTAGTTGAATGTTGAAAGTTTTGAATTCAAATTTAAACTATGAAAATGACAACAAAGTAAGCGAAGATAAGTAAGCGAAGTTTACGTAGTTCAGAGTAGGAATAAAAAAACTCAGCTTTAATAATAAAGGTCATATAAAAACTAAAAAGAAAATGTCATTCAATAACAAAATATAACCCCAATCAAATTTTATATGTATGTTATGTAATATAAAAATAATTTTAATTGCATTTCATAGTTTCGTCTGCGCTAAATCCAAATTTTTCGTCACATTTTAATATTCCTAATTCCTAAATTCTGTTATATTAAATATACCACGCTACGATTCTAATTGATATTATTCCAAATTAGTTAATTTGTTTTTACTTTTTAGATATAAAATAATGATATTAAATCTTTAAAGTACAAATGAAAATCTATTAATGCCTTTAAATCTTAGTCTCAGTCATAAATAGTCATTTTTTTATAATATTTATTATTCAGCATAAAGGACAAAAAAATCATAGAAAAATTGTAAGAAAATTTGATTTTATTTGTCCAGAATATCCAAAAGCTTATTTAGTCAGTTTTATACTTTTTACAAAGCCAATAAAACAGAAATTATAGAAGAATAACAAAATAATGTTTCACAATAATATTTATTTACATTATTCACTTCCTGTCTAACTTCCATTAGCAATACAAATACAAGAGAGAAGGAAAAAAAATATTATGTAATAAAACAAGAAATCGTGACATCCTTATTTTTGTTGTTGTTGCTATTCTGTCGCTTTAATAAATTATAATTGCATTTTATCTCAATTTATTTTTTTATTTTATTTTTCTCTATTCACCCATCGCATAGATCCTTTTGTATATACATATAATATTTTGTTTGTATTTTGTATCTTAACAACAACAAAAATTTTAAACATAAACATAAATACCTAATAAAAATTTTTTTTAATAAATATAAAATTATTTTTCTTCATTTTAGTTTCTATTTTCATTTATTGAAAGAACAAATAATTTGTTTTCTCTTTTTTTAGTTTTTTTTATATTTTCCTTACTTTCCTCATATTTTTATGGCATTTCATTTCCAATTTATTTTACATATGAGTATACATTATAATAAATTTTCTTTGGAAAATTTCCATATTTATTCCTTAAAAAGGTAAAAACTACCTTGAAACCACATAACAATTTCACTGTTGAGGATTTTCTTTGTAATAATAATGACAAAATAATTTTTTCTCATTTTCTGTTGTTATGTTGTTTATATGTACATATGTGAAATGTTTTATTTTAATAAATAAATAATAAGAAAAATTCGAATAAATTATATTTTTTAAAGGATATGAGTAGATATTGTTGTATAGTAATGTTTACTAACTAATACTAATATATAATGAAATTATAGTGAAATATATAATAAGTAAATATCATGGAATTTTACAAGATATTCTAATCTAATCCTAATGTAATTACTTTGTCTAAATTAAGTTAAATTTTATAGAAATTAAAAGGATAATAATTTATTGATTATAGACCGTTATACGGGCCAATAAAAGTACCCACAATTAAATAGTCTATAAAATTTCTGTGGACCTTATAAATAACTAGAACTTTTTTTTGTAAAACTATATGCAAATTAAAACTAAAAAACATTCTAGAAAAAACTTTAAAATTTTTATACATTAGGATATTTATTTAATTTTGTTTTTAAGTCTAAATCAGTATTTAAGGCTGATTTTCATTACAAAATTTTTCGATTTTCATTACAAAAAACTTGAAGTCGTCGACCAGAACGGGATGCGAAACACATATATATTAGTTGTGTGATAGAGAGATAAGATCATCTTTTTTAAAAAAATTATTTGGCATTCATATCTTTTTTATGGCAAATAATTTGACAATCACATCTTTTTATAGTATAAAATTAGACATTGGCGTCTTTTTATAGCAAAGTATGTCGGCTGATATACTTTCCTATAAAAAGATGTGATTGTCATATGAAAAAGATATGAATGTCAAAAATACGAATGATCAAAATGTGTTTTTTTTTTGCAAATTAATTTTTAATTAAAGCTAGGTATGTACTTAGTACTCAATTCAAAAAAAGTATAATTTTATGTAGAAAACTTTGTCATATTCACATAGTATAATAACTGGTGGTTTCGATACCAAACCGGTGTTTTAGGACAAATTTTTTAAAATATGATATTTTGCTCACAATTTTGTCGATTTTGTTTGTGGAAGTAAATACTTAGCTTAATTAAAAATTAATTGACACAAAGTTTACAACAAAAATTTTTTTTTTAGTGAATAGACAAATAATTATTATATTATTTCAAATATTTAACCATAAAAAGATTAGTGACATCTAATGGCTGGAAGCAAAATTAATGACGCTGTCTCGTTCTGCCTTATACAATATTTTTATATCTATCTCTTTCTAGTTTTCTGCAAAATATTAAAATATTATAGTAATGAAAATGGGTTTTCTGATTTGCATTATAATGAAAATCAGCCTTTATACTTTTTAGAAATGCATAGACTATGGTTTCTCACTTCAGTTTGTTAAATTTAAAATTATTCCATATTGAAATCTTTAAAAATTAACTATTTTTTATTATTTTAATTTAAAAGACAATAGACAACATTAAAATGTCAACATTATATTAACGTGGAAATTAGTAATAATCTTGTAACTCTTCTTAGAACGCATAAATAAAAAAATATCTATTGATATTTTATAAAATATTAACAATTATTTACAAAATTCTTATTAATATAATAGGTGTTCGACTACTGGAGAATTGGTAATTTTTCAGTTATTTATGCGATTGATTATCCTAATATTTTTTTCAAGTTCTTATCTTTTTCATTTTATCATAAATTATGCAAATTTGATAATGACCACATATATGGAAATGAAAATATAGTCTAAAAATAGTATGTAAAATTTGCGGAAAATATTAAATAAATAATTAACATTTCTATTAAATTTATATGTTATACTATTTTTTTTTAATTATAAATTTTGTTTATCACATTAGAAATTAAAATTTTATTCTTATTACTGCATATTTGATATTTCACAATTACATATTTCGAATAAATGTAAAACCTATTACTAATCAATAAATATAAACAGTGTAAACGCATATAAATTAAAAATATTTGTATTAATTTTAGTTGTTATTTAATATTCCGAACAAGAAAAATTATAATAATTAAAAATGAATTCGGGAAACAAATTTGAAAAAAAAGCTAAAGCAAAGAATGCTGTTAGTACGGACTTCAGGCTGGTAAAAATGATAGTAAAATATAGGACAAAATTTTATTTAATATAATATCTGATTGGGAAGTAGATGGCATAGTAATTCCGTTGACATAACCGAGTAAATATTTTTACCCACTTTTTTATACCCTACTAGCCTATAAAAATTTACAGTAAAAATTTGACATTTTTTTATAGGAACGCCACCATAGGAACGTTTGTCAGATAAAGAACAACTAAATTCTTTTTTTTAAGTGCATACTAAAGCATACCACAAAAAAAATGTAAGCAAAATTTTTGCAGCTGGTAAAATTTTGTATGATTTTGTATGGAAAATGGCGTTTTTTTAAGTGCGTACTAACAGCATACTTAGCTTCTTAAAGGATAAATATTTATCGCTTATGGGAATAATATAGCAGAGAAATAATTCTAAATAAATTTCGTCTCATGTGGGCAATCATTGGGTCATTAGGTTTATCTGCCGAACCAATTTTGCATTAAAATGATCTTATTTGAGGATTTTTTCATTAAATTTTTTAAATTTTAAATTTTTCAACATCTTTAAATATTGTAATAAAATATTATAATAAAATATTATAATAAATTTTAATATTTATCTATAAACAAAATAATTTTTATTGATATCCTTTTTATTTAATAAATTCTTTTACTTTTAATATTATTTTAATAATAATTTTGTCCTTGATTATATTTCGCAATAAAGTTTGTTGACAACAGTTGTCTAACATAAAAAAACATCATTAAATTTATATAAGTAGAGATTAAGAAGTAAAAAAAAAAAAGATTTTCGAAACTTTTTTAATTTTTTACAATATTTTTGCTTTTTTGTGGTCACCCCTCAAAATGAAAATACACAGAAACAAACAAAAAAGACCTTTATAAATACTTAATAAAAAAATGTGTCCTACTGCGATAGAAAGAAATCAAAAATCGATCTCTTTTTTTTTATAATGACAATGCTATTAAACAGAATCAACCAACTAGCAATGTCCTCAAGGGTAAAAACCTTCGATATTAAAATGTTCCGAAAATAACCCAAAAAAAAAGCAAAATAATTTTCCAATTTTTTTCTTCGTATCTGTAAGTGAGAGTTATTTAAAATAAAAATATCGTTATTACTAATATTTTCACATTATCTTTTGGGGTTGGTAGTTTAAAAATAAAAAAATTAATTAATTTCTTTGATTTTTTAGGATATTTGACTGTTAAGGTTGATTGGCCCGTTTAATCAAAATCTAAAAAAAAAATATTCTTATTTTTCTTATTTTCGAATTCAATTTACAAATATTTAACGAAAACAATTAACGTCTGTTAACGTCTGTCCGCCCGTTTACACGCACACTATTACATCTCTTACAACAGAGAATCAAAATTTTAACCATGATATATAAAATAATAAAATAATTAGGTCCTTAGTAGAACATAATTTTCTTCTATTCTATTTCCCACTTATTTATTTAATAACTACGACCCCTTTTAAGTTTTGACTGCTTTATAGAATTTATGTATTAATGAGATATCTAAAAAATAACTAAAGTCTAAAAAATAACTAAAGAAATTGTTTCGTATCTCCCCTTCCCTTTCTGTTGTGGGCCATCGAAAATCTAAATTCACTTGTAATTTTTCATTTTTAATTCACTTGTAATTTTGTATAATTACACAATAAATTGAATATTGGATATAATCATAAGTATTTACGAGCACACTATGATCGATTAAAAGCAAGTTTAGATAAAATTTAAATA
The DNA here is from genome assembly GCA_949752835.1 of Empis stercorea. Taxonomy (NCBI): domain Eukaryota; kingdom Metazoa; phylum Arthropoda; class Insecta; order Diptera; family Empididae; genus Empis; species Empis stercorea. The sequence goes on from OX457088.1 coordinate 28,393,094, forward strand.
ATAATATTATTAATAGTTCATTTTCTGGAATAATAATCTGAGAAGGGAAAGAAACATATTTAATAAAATCGAACAGGGTCGCATTTTATACCTATATGTATTATTTGATCCCACAGGTGCCTAAGCCACAAAAATTCGGTCAGATAAATTGACATTACATGAATGCCTTTTTATGAAATGTGGTGGTAGCAACAAAATATAAAATTTTACTAACTTACAATAAAATGTTTGATATACAAAATATTTACATAAGAGTTTTAAATTGTAGGATTACGCATATTTGCGGAACCAAAATAAACCGTAAGTTATAGATTTCACATTTTGTGGCTTAGGCGCACCTATGGCACTTAACCCTTCATTTAACATTTCATATTTTTTTCTAAATATTACTATATGGGAATTCCCTTTGGTTTAGAATTATCTTATAGTTCTACATGAGGTGATTATGAGGAAATGTGCTTTTTGACAAACCCGGGGTCTTTTTTCATATTTTAATCTTTAAAATACAATTTAAAATAGTAAATTTGAAATTAGCTCCGAAAATGACTTATAAACCTAGAAGTAACAAAAAGCCGGTAAATATGAAATTACTTCGAGTACTTCATGCGGCATTTTTAATAAGTTTTTTTGTAGAATATTTTAGTAAACAAAATTTTTCAATATAATTGAAGGGCGCAGCAATAATGTTGCGTACGTAGAGAGTAGGTCCGGAAATTGAATCATTTTACAATTAATAAAACATTTCTATGCTAAAAATGAAATGCGTCCGTAGAAGATAAACAAAATCGATTATTTCTTCTCAAATATAATCACAAAATAATATTTGGTATTTATTAGTCATAATAATATTTAATATTAAATATATTTTAAATTTTTTTAGCTCTTTATTTTATTTTTCTTTAGCTATATTTATTTGATAATTAAATAATGTTTCCATATAACCTAATATACTAAATTTCATATCTTTGAATATTTAAATATATATTTATTTTATATTATTTTTAAACATATATTTAAATTAATTTAACCACTTTGATTATTTCACTCAAGAGACAAAATATAGTAGCAAAATTTAGACAGTTCCCCTGCCAGGATCTTAATATACAATCTAAGCTTTACCTTCATTTCCACTGGTTTTTACGTTTTATACACTTAATAAATACTATAAATTTTAAATTACAAAAAAGTCGACAAGCTATGGTAGTGTTCCGCACGTAATATGAAAAAGACTAAAATCGCTTTTTCCATAATGCAAATTAAATAAGTATGTTCAAAAATAAATTTATATATATTTTATGTAATTAGGTAAAAATAAATTATGAAAAAATATAAGTTCAAAGGTATTCAGGTAAATGGTATAGTTATAGTTTATTGTAGGTAAAAATAACTTTATAGAAAATCATCTACTTTTCGACCGTACCGAATTATTTAACAGACTAGCAATTACTAAATTTAACGATTAGAAAGGTATTTATTGAAGTCAGAATGATTAAATAACGACAATTCGTAATTAAATAAATAAAAAACAATTCTTAAATATAAATATGTAATTAAAAGAGACGACACAAATATTGATAATTTAATTTCAAATTAATATGTTTTACCATAATTAGTTAACGAAGAAAATCAAAAAAATAATTATATGTATTATAAATATTTTCTATTTAAATTTTAAGAAAATTATTCTAATAATTTTAAAATTCCAACAAGATAAATTTTTAAATTTTCTTTAATTTATATATATAATTCAATTTGATATTGCATAGCTAGCCATAAACCATATATTAGTTTTATGCTGGAGTTAGAGCTCTCCCTAATTAAAAAAAAGGCGTATGGCGTATATACGTCAATACGCTGATACGCCAGCGTATCCCGAAATAAAACGCCACATTTATATACAATAAAAAATTTTTGATCGATGTTTCTTTTTGTTAAATTTCAAAAATCAAATTAAAAATTTTTATACGCCCGTCAAAATTGGAAATTCGAATTGTCGGCATTCGTCCGCCGCGTATTTCGGGAGCTCTCATACAAAATGTATGTGCATGAAACGAATTTGACAGACGCTGTACGCCATACGTCCTGTATTAGGAAGAGGTCTATCTCTCGCCGTTGACGCGTGTGCCGCATGACGCGTTCGAATGTCAAATGACGTTAGTGACGCTGGTGACGCTTTGAGTAGATAAATTTCATTTGGTAATTTCTACAACCTAAAAATATATTATAATAAATCATTATAAAAAAATGAATATATATATATATGCTCGACCAGAGAATTTTGAATATCATGACAAAAATAATACATATGTTTTTTACAATGACATTTGAACGCGGCAACGCGTCAAAAAGTTGAAATCGATTGAACTTTTCTGCGGCAAGAGCGTCAAGCACGTCACGAAAACGGCGAGTGTATCAGCTACTATACATTTCCATACATTGACTTTTTTTTTAAATCTCAAAACTTCTGCGTCACACGCGTCACCGTTATGAGTGGCGAGAGTAACTAAGGGGTTAGTTATGCTCGGCTGGATTGGTTTTAATTTTAATACGCATTACCATTGACTAATAATAATATATAGACTTATAAAGTAGAACAAAAAAAATTTCCAATTTCTGATTTGACTTTCCTAATCTAATGTAAAAAATCAACGTTCAACGTGCGTTTTTTGTTATATATTTTCGTTAGATTAGGAAAGGAAATATTTATGTATGAATATGAATGACTAATATGAGAGCATGCGTGAGAGGATAATTTTTTTTATATTGAAAAAAAACGGATTTTTTTTGTTTTCGCATATGTGATTGTATTGTATATATTTATGAATAGTTTTGTTGGTATTCGTACAATTGAAAATTTTCTAATTCATAAATAAATTCCAATTTTAATTTTTAGCAAAAAGAAAATAGTTTCTTCTATATTGTAAGAATAGTACAGGCGTTTGGGTATTTTTGGTAATATCGATTAAAAAATATATTGCATATTTTATGATTATACAATATATTCAATAAATTAATAATATTTTCTGATTATACAATATTATATTCATAAATTTTAACACTATATTTTAAAATTTGGTTAGATTGAAATTGAAAAAAGTTGAATTGAAATTGAAAATTTATTAATTCAATTTAGAAAAGAAAAAAATACATATTTCTAAACATGTTTAATTCCTTTTAAAAAACTTCTAATTTATTCTGAAATGTATTCCCATTTTTTAATCAATATTACCAAAAATACCCAAACGCCTGTACTATTCTTACAATATAGAAGAAACTATTTTCTTTTTGCTAAAAATTGAAAATTGGAATTTATTTATGAATTAGAAAATTTTCAATTGTACGAATACCAACAAAACTATTCATAAATATATACAATACAATCACATATGCGAAAACAAAAAAAATCCGTTTTTTTTTCAATATAAAAAAAATTATCCTCTCACGCATGCTCTCATATTAGTCATTCATATTCATACATAAATATTTCCTTTCCTAATCTAACGAAAATATATAACAAAAAACGCACGTTGAACGTTGATTTTTTACATTAGATTAGGAAAGTCAAATCAGAAATTGGAAATTTTTTTTGTTCTACTTTATAAGTCTATATATTATTATTAGTCAATGGCATTACATATGAATAGTGTCAGAAACAAAATGTTGTAAGTATTAGAAATATTTTATATAAACGTTTTGCTTCTCATATTTAATTTTATAAATTTAAATTTTTTAAAAAAATTACTTACTTCCCATAAATCTAAATCCAGTCTTGTACTTGATTCTTTATTATTTTTAATTTTATCCTTTTTCTTATTTTTATCCTTGGATTTTGCCATTTTTGTAAATTTTTTTGTAAATATATAATTATAAAAATTCTTTAATTAAAAAACACTTTTCTCAAAAAATAAATGTTCCGTTTTTTCCCCAATTTTTTTTATAAATTCATTATTTAATTAATTCAAATGTAGTTTTCTCATGTAATTTTCTTTATGTAAGCGTAATTATTACTTTTCCCAGATAAATCACATTTTTTTGTTTGATTTAACAATATTAAAATAAAATTATATTTGCATATTTGTTTTCCAATCTTTAAAAGGCAATTATCATTTTACACTCTAAAATTTTGAATTATTTTATGTATAAAAAATTATCTTTATATGAAAAAATTATTTTTTTACTATTTAAACACCATCAAATTTTATATACGTTTTTCCATTTTTTTCTATGGAATTAGTTACAAAATATTTTTAAATTTTCTTGTGAAAATTGCACATCAGAAAAAATTTATACATAAGAAATTTTCCACTGTTTATTTTTGCATTAAAAACTATTTTTGAATAACTTGAAATTATTTGTTGTTTATTTATGTCACAGTAAAATATTAATCGGTAATAAATTATTTTAATAAAATAATAAATAAAATTATAAAAATTAATAAAAATTTTCCTTTTAAAATATTGATTTTTCTTTGTAAATACAATTTGTTTTTGAAGTGATTTTTCTTATAACTTGAATTTTTATTAATAATTACTTTTTAATTAGAACTTTACTTTGTGAAACTTTGAAAAGTTTTATTTGATAATTTTTGCTTTTTGCAAATTAGTGTGAATAATTTGAATTAGTTTGTTTATGTTACAAATATTGTGTTTTTTTTTTTTGAATTTTAGCACTGACACTTATTGAGCCGGAAATTTATTTATAAATGTTTAAGGAAAAATTATATTTTTTTCTCTGTTTATAAATCTATAATTTTTGATATTGCACTTGAAAATTTAATATGTATAGTTTACACATTTATATATTTTATATATGTATGTATAATTTGTTATACTAACCCATAATTTTTATTCAAGGTGAAATGATGACTTTTTCTTATGTGCAAATAGCAGAGTAATATCTGAAAATATATAAAAAAAAGTTCAAAAATAAAATTATAAAAGATATAATAATAATAATAATCGTTAATGAAAAATGTTTAAAAAAAATTATTATTGTTTATTTAAATTTTTATGAAATTTTTTTGCTTTATTACAAGAAATAAAAATGACAGATAAGATAAAAAAAAATTATAATATAAAATTTATGATTTATTTTCTTAATTTTTATACAACAAATTGAATTATTTTAGTTATTAACATTTGTTTGTTTTGTTGGTTAAAATTAGATTTATAAATGAAATAGTTTGGGTACTAAATATATTTTTTTGAATTATTAATAAATATTATTTAGATAGTCCAAAAACATTGAAATTATAGACACACAGCCGCTTCCGGGCCGGGATAAATAAAAGTATAATTATAATTTATAATAATGAATATCATAAGGCAATAATCTTTGTCTAATTAGATAGACGTAATTTATAGGCTTCACAGAAATACCGAAACAGAAAGAAATATGTAGGTAATAATAATTTGGGTATAGCAGTTTGAGTTTTGTCTGTTGTCTGGTATCTACGATCTTCGAAAATTAAAAATAAGGAGTAATATCAAATATTATAAGTATAAAGTTACATATCAAATTTGATGTTATGTATAATCATTTTTCAGGTAATTAATTCAATTCTTAATTTTTTTTTTTATATTTCGTCATAAAAAATAGATTATTTAAGATTCATGTCTGTATAACAAACAGCTGGAAAATATATAATTATATTAATATTAATTTTGTGATAAATGGAATTAAAATAGAAATATAATAAAAGCGATATTAAATTACCATCTTACACCTTGATAATCTACAAAAATTAAATTTGTTTGTCCATTTAGTATAGACTAGAAAAGTGGTGGTACATGAACTCTTTTAAAAACTGAAAGAAAAAATTCTATGAAAAATATAAAACCTTCGTAAAGTATCTTGAACATCTGCCAGAAATAGAATATAAAATATAATATTTTAGAGAAAATCTTCTCGATAAATTAACATAACAAATCCTTTCTATATTTTCTTTAAAACTGTTTTTAAAAGGATTTTTTTTCGCAATTTTAACTTGTAAAAATATTTCTACTATTCTTTAGTTTTAACCTTTAAAGATCAAGGTAAATTTTCCACTTCTCCTTAAAGGAATTTGCAAATTAACAAATAAAATATAAGAAATATTTGGTTTAACGTTCTTTTCTCGAAAAATTAAAATTTTGAAACGAATGCATGAATTTTGACTAAATTATCAGATTTATCTCAGAATCAAGTTATTAAAATTTCTTTCTTTTTTGGTATAATAAAATTTAACCGACATTAAATTTCTTATAAATAAGCTTGAAATAAAAATATTAAAAAATTTTAATAATAATATGAATTTTCTTTCAAGTGCACTTTTGACATAATTAAAATCTTATGAAAAAATGTCTCTTTATTTTTTTTTCTCTAATACATATACAGGTTTCCTTCCACAACCTTCACCTTTACCATTTTCTGATCCTTGAGGAAATTGAACTAAATTTTATATTTAAGAAAAGTTTGTTCAACGAAACAAAAATAGGAAAGATTTAGTAGAAATTTAAAAACTTTTTCTTTATAAATTTGAAATAACATTTTTGGCAAAAATGTTTTCTAACCAAAAAAGAAAACTTGTTGTGGAATGGAAATTTGGTTAAATGGACATATTTTACACTGTTTATTCATTAAGAAATATTTAAATTTTTGTATTTAAATTTTAAAACAAAAATTTATGGAAAATAAATATCTTTAAGAGATAAATATTAAAAATTTAAGGCTTCATGCCAACAGACACTATGACAAATTTTAATTATATATAACAAAAATATCCCAGGCAAGAATAAAGTGACGTAAAGATCCATATAGTTAATTGATTCAAATTTTTCTATTTCAAATTTAATCTCAATAATTTCAAGAAAAATTAAGGATTTTATAATTTGATAAAACGAATATTAAATGTAAATTAATTAAGTCAATAATTGTAATTTTCATTTAATTTTATGTATTATTATATAAATGAACATTTATATAAAATCTAAACTTACCAAATCATAATTTGTCGTTTTTTTGGTTCTTAAAATATTTCAAATTATATATTTTTCTTGTTTTTCATCATAATTTAAATATTCAATTTAATTTTTTCTTCTCATATTTCCCAGAAGAAATCAATAAAATAGAATATAAAATAATAGTAATAAAAATATGAAGTATATGCATGTATACTCGTTCATTTTATTTAACAAGCACCTATAGAACAAATATATACACACTATATACATAGATAGTTATTATCTTTTTCATGATTGTTTTTTTTATACATATTTCATTATCGATTTTAGATTGGGAAGGTGACAAAGAAATTAAATTTTTTATATAGTTTTATTATGGGCTAAAAAAAATTCAAGAGCAATTCTCGGAAACACTTTACACAAAAAAAAATGGAGTGCAAAATTTAAATTCATTTAAATAGAGTCTATATACAAATTACAAAAGCATCGTTTTTGTATATAACTCTCCCAGTTATTAATGAAAATTTATCTTGAAGATATTATGTAACAGCTTTTTTTATTCTTTACAAAAAAAGTTGTATATATACATGATCTATACATCATATATATATTAAAAAGATTTAAATTGTTAATTGATGCATAATTAATAAATCATGACAAAATTATTTTATACAAAAAATAAACCATTTTACGAAAAAAATTATAACGAAAATTAGTTTTTTTTTTTACGGAAATTTTATTTTATTTTTTTGTAATTATATAATTTGGGTGAGAATTCTAAAATTCATTTAATATTATTTTTATGTAACACAAAAATTTAATTTCCTTTTTCAATTTTAAAATAAATTAAAATAGAATTCTAAATGATTTTTTTTATTATCATTTTAAAATTTGGAATTTATGGATGCTTTAAAATTTATGAACATTATTTATTTATTTATTTACGTTTAGTACAAACATATTACAACATATTGATAACTTAAAGTAAAATTATAGTTAAATTACAAAATTATTATATAAAATAAAATATTGATAATTATATAATAAAAAGATTTGTAATATTAAAAATAAAATAAAAATTAAGTTTCAAAGTTAAAATGAAACTACGTCAAAAGAAATAATATTAAAAAATTAATTAAAAACTATATAGTTAGCTTAAAAAAAAAAACTAAGTCAATAACAAATATTATGACACGTGTATAATTAAATTTTTCTTATTTTTTTCTTTGGAAAAAGAAAGGTTTATGTGACTTTTATAGTTGTTAATAACCTTGAACATTCTATTAATTGGTTCAAATTTACCATAGTTCGTACGGTGGAATATTTCTCGAAATATATTTTCCGACCGAAACCGAGTACTATGATTTAAATGCGTAACAACTTGGTTTTTGATATACTCAGAGTTGATCTGGCCATTATTAACTTGAATTATAAATAGAATGTCCGCAATTAGTCTCCTTGATTCTAGGGATTTTAGCTGCAAGAGATTTAACCTGTCCTTGTATGGAGGTAATATCACTGGGTTTAACCAATTTAAGTTACGTAAAGCGTATCTAAGAAATTTTTTTTGCACTGATTCGAATCTCTCTATATGGTCCCGCTAATAGGGAGACCAAACTTGGCTAGCATACTCAAGGTTCGGCCTAACAAGAGAAGTAAATAAAGATTTAAGGATATATGGATCCTCAAATTCCTTAGACCATCGCTTGATGAAACCCAACATTGAATTTGCTTTACCAATTATGATATCGAAGTGCAATTTAAAAGTCATTTTGCTATCGAAATGCACGCCTAGATCTTTGAAGTGAGTAACTCTATTGATAATAACATTATCAAAAGTATAATTTGAAATCACTGGTGTTTTACGACGAGTGTAACTAATTATTGCACACTTATCAACATTTAATGATAAATTATTAATATTACACCAGCTTTTATAAGAGTCTAGGTCCTTTTGTAGTGTAATAGCATCATTTAAGGAACTTATCTTTTTATGGATTTTCATATCATCGGCGTAAATTCCCAATTTACTATACTTGATTACAGAAGTAACGTCATTAATTGAGAAAATGAAAATAAATGGACCTAAATGACTTCCCTGTGGGACACCAGAGTTGGCATAATAGGGTTCTGAAATTTCAGATCTAAATTTAACACAATATTTTCTATTTATCAGATATGAATTTATCCACTTAATTAAGAAATCAGGAAAACCTAATTTTTTTAGTTTAAAGCATATTACACTATGAGGTAACAGATCGAAAGCTTTACTTAAATCAGTATAGATGACATCAGTCTGATACCCAGCCTCCATATTAGTGAGGAAAGAAGAACATGATTCAACTAAGTTGGTTACAGTGGATCTATTTTTCATGAAACCGTGTTGATTAGGTACTAATAGTCCTGAACAGTAACTATAGATGGAATCATAAATCATTAGCTCAAATAACTTAGGAATGCTAGACAGTTTAGCAATAGGTCTATAATTGGTAATATCATTTTTTGAATCCTTTTTGTGGACAGGTCTAATAAACGATGTTTTCCAAAATTCTGGAAATTGCCCACTATTTAAAGATTTATTAAATAGAATTCTCAGTGGAGATGCTAAAGAATTTGCACAGTTCTTAAGAATGGATTCAGGTACATTATCTGGACCTGGAAATGTATCATTACTCAGTTTTTCCATGTATTTTTTTACCTGTTGAACTGAGAAATTGAGTGATGATAGGGGCATCTCCAGATAACTATGCATATATTGAAAATTTGATTCATCAACTATAAAAGGAGTATCAGAATATGAACTAGAGAAGAAATCTTTAAAGTATTTTGAAATAAGTATCGGATCCTTTGTAGATTGTCCTTGAAATGTCATGAAATTCGGAAATTGATCTGACTTTCTTTTAGAATTAACAAACTTCCAAAAGGATTTAGGATTAGTTTTGATTTGAGCAGCCATATTAATTAGATAGTTATTATAATTGCTATCCAACAGAATTTTAAACGTATTATGGAAATTAACGAATTCAAGATATGCTTCACTCGTTTTTAACTTTAAGTATTTTTTCCAAGCCCTATTTTTTTTGTTTCTAAGCTGTTTTAAGTCGTGATTATACCAAGCCGGACTTGAACTAAAGCCTTTGTCACGTACTGATGGTACATACATGTTAAAACCATGTAATAAGATTTCATAAAATTTATTTACAGCATCGTCAATATCACGACATAACAGTAAAGTATCAAAATCAATAGATACTAAGTAATTGTTTAAAGCACAAAAGTCCGTTTTTAGAAAACTATATCTATAAGATATACTAAAAGACGAATCAGTAGGGCTATTGAAACAATAAGAAAAACTAATAGGTGGATGGAAATTGTCAATATTTACTAAAGGTGTAACATTGTTAATTTCAGTCAGATTTATCCAATCTGAAGTAAAAAAAAGATCCAGCTGAACACCATAAATATTTTTTGTATATGATACTTGCTGAAGATTATTTGAATTAAGTCCATCTACAAGAGTATATACTGAAGCATTTGTTAAATAGCCAGGAGTTAGAAAACATTCTTCATCGTGTGGTGACCAGGTTAAATCTGGAAGATTAAAATCACAACATACCATGATTTCATCAGATGAATTCATAGACGAAGAAATGTAGTCAAAAGCCTGACTAAATTTAGAATATATATCTATTATAGAATTAGGAGGAATATAACAGCAAATGAAGAAAATAGATTTAAAAGCAAGATCTATTCTAATTGCTACTATCTCTAGTTCAGGAAATTGAGACAATGAAATCTCATTCACATTAAAAGTATTTTTAATGGCGATCAATACACCCCCCCCCTTTAGGTACTATTCCATTATTATTAATGTTAGCTAAGGTGTTATATCTATCATTTCTATATACAGAGAAAGAGTGATCAAATAACTCTAAAGAATTAATTTTATCGTGTAACCAAGTTTCAGTGAGAGCAAAGATGTCAAAGTCTAATAATTTAGAGTTAACAAAGACTTTCGCAGTTTTAGTGCGAAGTCCTCTCACATTTTGGTAATAGATAGTTAAATTTTCCAGTGAGTTATTTGAACCACAGCTAACAGGATTAATTTCAATTAAGTTATTAGGAACAAGGCCGATTATTAAAATAATAAATGAGAATTTTGCATTAATAATGATTTAATATTTCCAGAAAATTGCATTATTGTATATTATAATAATAATTTTAATTGTAACTAACAAAAAATACGTATTATATACCGCAAGTGATGTGAATATTATTTATTTTTAGAAAACCAATTATTGCAGCTTTAAATTGACTCAAATTTGTTGAAAATTTAAAAACAAATCCCTATAATTTAATTTAGTTAATTTCAATTTATAATTTTTATACTTAAATTGTAAAGATTATGTTGTCACGAATGCTTTAAAAAATTCCTTTTAATATTTTCTTTGCTCGAATTCTCTTGTCTATTTTTTGGATTTTTAAAATTTTTTATTCCCACAAAAAATGCAATTTATTATCTTATTTTTCCTATTTTTCCAATATTCATTTTAATTGCAAAATAATAAAGTGAAAATTGTAGGTGGACTGTGAATTATATGAATGAAACTAATAAAAATTTAAATGTAGACAAAAACTAGATTTTAAAATGAATTTCTTTCTTACTTTTGAAAAATTTAAGACTTGGAATTTTTTATTGAAAAGAAATTTAGTTTTATTGAAAATTGTTTAATAATTCTGTCTATCATGTCATAATTATATATTATATAAATAATGTCTCTTCAATTTTAGTTTGTTCTTTTATTCTGTTCAATGAATTATTTCAAAGATTTATTTTTAAAAAAACAAGGGCACTTATCCTTATGGATAAAAAATTAATGGAAATATATTGAAATCCACAAACATGGAAAATGGACAATAATTTGAAATTCATGAATTTGAATTATTGTTCGGAAAATAATCTAGAAAATTTCAAAATTATTTTTAACATTCGAAAAAATATAAAACTTAATAGTTTCCATTTAAAAAAAACAATCTTTGACATTACATTTTTTCCAAATTCCAATTATTTAACTACTTATTTTCATTTTCAATTTTATAGGAGACAATCATAACAACACCAATTTATTATCTCGTTGAAAAATATATTTAATCAATTTTGAAAATTTAATTTGAAAACCTGTGCTAATATGCAAACTGTAGATTGGTACCCCATGCCCATATAATATAAATGCTAATTTAAAAATAATATAAAAAGCAAAATCAAATATGCAAATGGTACCAATTACCAATTCACTGCAATTCATACAGAATTGTATCAATTACTATAAATCGCTTAAAATATTCTTAAACATGTTTTATATCCTTCAATTTAATATTATGTATTTATTTATATTTTTTTATTGGAAAATTATTACTACCAACTAACTACATTAACTAAATATTAAAAAATACTAATAACTTCTCTGCACTATACAGAAGAAAACAAATTACATCAAATAAATTTAATATCTGTCTTCTGTTTTATTTATATGTATTCTGATGATGTTTTCCATTTTTTTAAATTAATTCAACATAACATTTATCTATCAATTGCAAATCTATGATTGTGATGATTGTGATCAATTGCAAATCTATGATTGTGATTGTGAAATCTATGATTTGCAATTTATAGATAAATGTTATATCGAATAAAAGGAAAATAAAATATGTTTACATAAAATAAATTGTTTTCAATCGATGTTGTATTGCAACACCTAGTCGGTTTTATTTCCTTTTACAATATTTTTCCGGGATTTTAAGTTCGAAATGAATATAAGTTAGAACAAAAGTATATATTTAATTTTAAAATTAATTTCAAGGACTAAAAAAGTAGTAGTAGTAGTAGTTTTCTAGGGCTTTTTTTTAAAAAAAAAATCCCTTATGTTAACGCTTTTCTGTTCGTCTGTATGTCCGATGTAATCAATAAAAACCAGTTACTTCACATAGTTATTGTACACACAAGTTTATGATAGATACACCAATAGAAAGCTCGATTTCTTAAGAACAAGTTGTTATTTATAGAATTTTAAAATTGGGCCGGTAGGCGGCACGATTCACATTTTGCCAAAACACTCATTGGAAAGGCATTTAAGTGTAGAATATTATGCCAGTAACCGTATTTCAAAATTCTACCGCCAGAGGCGCTGAATACTAAAATATATAAAATATTAATTTTTAAAATTTGATTTGCAATTGCAATAAATTCAAAAAAATAGGTTTAATGTCTCATGATTTGCAATAAACCCAAAAAATGGTTTAATGTCGCAAGTAGTATAAAATCACACTTGTTATAATTTTAATTTCTGCAGCATGCATTTACAATAGTTAAATTTAAAAAAAGCCTATAATTATAAAACTACTGATCAGTAGTTCGGCTGCGCGGCATTTTTTTTACTAGGAAAGGAACCAAAGTAAAAAAGCTTTATAATAAATCACATTGGAGAAAATTAAGATTAATGCAAACAATTTTTTTATGTTATTAATAATTTCAATATCATTTTATAGAAATTATCTTTAAATTAAATTATTTAATTATTTTTCATAAGAATTTGATGTGAAATTAATAAGAATTTAATGTGAAAATTAAAGTTTTATGTAAAATTTGAAAATTAAGAAAAATGAAAAATGTTTATTAAATTTTCATAATTTTAATATATTGTTAAGAATGATATTATATTACTAATATTTTTATTTTAATACACTAATAATTATATTTTATAATTCTAATTATTTAAATTTTATGTAAATACAGAAGAAGAATATTTTAAAATACCAAATTAATTTATTTATTAAATTCTATAGAAGAATTGAAAAACTATATACTTGAAATTAGTCGTAAAATTATTCCATGTTATTAATATGTGATTTACAGGAATTGAAAGCGATGTTGAATCTGATGCTCCCCCACGTATATATTAAATTTCTTGATAAACTCACGACATATACAGATATTTGAATTTTTGGAAGAAAATTCTTTAAATTTTATTCGATTGTAATAAATTTTATATTTCTTAGGCCGGCGTATTTTTCAGGAAAAATTAAGTAGTCTTAAATTGTAATAACAATTTAATAACAGATAAATTAGTAATTTATTTACTTATTTATTTCGGTCTACTAATTAATTTGCAGACTATTTGAATTAATTACATATTTGTAAAAAAGAAAGATTATTTTTAATATAATATAATATAGTATAGTATTTTTGCTATTAAAAAGGAAAAATAACAGTTTAACCAAAAATTAACATTAAATTAAACTAGCATTTTAACTAGTTACAACATTATAAAAATAATTTTTAATAATTAGTCCTATGAAAGGTAACATACAATAGGCGGTTAAAACGAAAAATTATAGATGGTCTTAATAATTTGGTATACATTCTTTTTCATACAATTTCGTCAATATCAGGCAATCTGACAGCAAAATTACATACAATCTGAAAATTTAAACAAAAAAACTGTGAGGAAACAGCTTGTATATACTCTAAGCTTGCATTATAACCATAATGCTGTACCTAGTACATATTATGACAATACACGAAATAAAAATCGTTACTTTATAACTTTATTTTAATTAAATTTTTATTAAATATATATATAGACCATTTCTTCGAACTACGTTTCGAGAAAAAAGAAGAACCGGTAAATAAAAAAAAATTTAATTTACTTATTCAGAGCCTCTACGGGTTTTTCGCTCGAGGTAGTATACAGGCAATTTCTTTGCCTTACCAATTGAAATACTAAGTAAATTTAATTTTTTTAAACAGTCTATGCAATCACATAAGGCAGTCGAGGAAGTCTTAAAGGAAGACCCTCGAGTCGGGCCAAAGCCGATTTCCATTGAAGAGTACAGAAGGCGTAAGCAAAGTAAAGAACAGCAGAGTAGCATCAAACTAACGATGAGGACATTTTCAGAAATCCTGATTCCGTTTTAAATCCTTTTAGTTTAAACAACAACAGAAGACGTTCTAACATACTTAGTATTGACAATACATATGATTTAGGATTATCAAGAGGAAATATAAACAATGTGACTATGCCTTTAGAACGAACATATAAAACTTTTTTCCAAGGCGTTCCAACCTTTTCAGGGGAGGGCGACCGGTTAATACTGGAACTGCAAAATTTTGTTTCACTATCTCATGAAGAATATTTTCGGACCGATGAACAGGACAGGGGTTCAGTATTAAACCAAATGATTAGAGGGAAATTAAAAGGTAAAGCAGCTGATATTTTTCAAGAAAGAACGGTTGAAAATTTTAGAGAATTCAAAGGAATTCTAGAAAATGCATTTATGTCCATAAATGGCAATGGAAATGGAAACCATTATGGAAATGGAAACCATTATGGATAATGGAGACCACTCGTCCATCAGCCATTCCATAAATAGCAAACTTTATGGACGTCCATTTATGGATAAGTTTATGAACGAATATGTCAAAAATAAAATGGCGGAAAGTGGTTTAATTTGTAAATTAGGTTTCATATTGTGGTTAATTTATTAATTGACTTTCGTTCTGTATTCCCAATATTCTATATTACCAATACAAAACTATTTTACACGTTGAAAATCAAAATATAATACAAATTTCAATGATATTTTGAATATTATTTCAGTCCATGAAATGCCCAGTTTTTTTTGTTTGGAAATCCATAAATGGAAATGGCTATGGCTATAGAAATGGAAATGGAAACGGAAACGGAAACGGTCATCGATAGTGGAGACGGCCTGTTAAAGTAATAATATTTACTCTTATGAGTTATTTCTCATTACAGTCAATAAATCCAAAAGGAATCCCAATCAAAAAGTTTTGACTGGAATTCCTTTTCAGTTTTTTGACTGAATTTCCTTCTTAAAAGGCAATTCAGTCAAAAATTATTTTGACCCAAATGCCTTCCTATATTTTTGACTGAAATTCCTTTTTTTTTTACTGAAATGTTTTTGACTGGTTTTCCCTGAGCCGGTTTTGACTGGATTTCCTTTTCAGTTTTTTGACTGAATTTCCTTCTTAAAAGGCAATTCAGTCAAAAATTATTTTGACCCAAATGCCTTCCTATATTTTTGACTGAAATTCCTTTTTTCTTGACCGAAATGTTTTTTGTTGGAACCCAAAAGGCATTCTAGTCATAAAAAAATTGAACTGAAAAAGGGCTTTTCAGTCAAAAAACTGAAAAGGAATTCCAGTCAAAAAAATTTTGACCGGAATGCCTTTTTTTTTACTGGAATTCCTTTTTGAAAAGGCATTTCAGTCATAAAATTTGTATGAAATTATTTTTGACTGAAATGCCGTTTTGTTTTTGACTGAAATGTTTTTGACTGGTTTTCCCAGCCCCGTTGTATTGCCTTTCTTTTCAAAGAATCTGTGCTTAGCACCTTTATAGACGTGAAAGGAACATTTAACAATGTTCTCATAAACAAAATCGTAGACGTGTTACATAAACATAGGCGTTAATCCACTGCTCAGCCAATGAATAAACATATGTTGTGTCACAGGAAAATCTTGCGTGCTTGGGTGTTCAAAAACGTGAAGGTAGCTTTCATAAAGGCACCCCTCAAGATGGGATTTTATCACCCCTTTTGTCGGTGCTTGTAGTGTATAAACTCCTGTGTGAACTCACAAAATTCTGAAATTCGTGTGTGAAAGCGGGTAGCTAAGTCAACCGTTTTTAATTTACCGTGTCTAACTGTACCATGAAGTTCCAGGGAGTACAATGGGCCTATCCCTCTCTTTAAATCTATCCATCCAAATGTTGTATTGAAAATTAACTTCCATTTATGTTAAGTATGAAATGTCAACAAATTCGGTATTACATATTTGACGATTAATTTAGAAACTATTTAAAAAATCAGGTAGAATTAACTTCCAGAAATAAAAAAAAAAATTATTTTATAATCTAATTCAGTTATGATGGGCAATAACTAATTTTCTTCCCTCAACTTTACACGACTATAATCATTAGTAAATAAAATTTCTTTTCAAATGTAAATATTTAATATCTAATTTAACTCATTTGAATTTGGAAAAAAGGATAAGGTAAAGCAAACAAAAAATTTGATGAATAAATTAAATATAATTTTTTTTTCAATATTCAATGTAGTAGACAGATTCAAACAAATATATTATAGACATGGTAATAAATACTCTCACATTTTATTATACATATACGTATTTCAAATATACATATAATTTAATTTTAAATAAAATGAATTATTAACTCTATATAATAATTTCATTTTCTATATCTTTTGCCATTTTTATAATTCGTATAATCAAATTGATTTCATAAAGAAAAACGAACATAAATAAAAGGAATATAAAAATGAAATTACCTCAATAGATATTAATTTTGTTCTGTATTCACAAGTAAAATATATTTTTTCCATGAATTTTAATTTATGTAGTTTAATTTCATTATAAGCTTTCCAAATTGTGTTACTCCTCGAAGGATTTTGAGAAAAAAACTTCAAAAAAAATTTCAATATAGTTTTAAAGTAAATTTTCAATTAAAATCAAGATAAGTCCTTGAAAAAGGACACTAATAAAAAATTTAGTTATACGTTAGTAATTAACAAAAACCAAATAAGCTCAAAAAACATATATCGTATAAATTAGATTAGGTAAGATTCGTGTATATATCACAACATTCTCTCGCGTATGAATAAACTCATATCAAATGGAAATATTATATTACGTATTTTGAAACTTCGCGATCTGCAAAATATCTTTTCCTGAAAGTGCATAATCTTTTCTGATATAAAACAATTCTATAAAATATTAAATTAAAAGTTCTCCCTGTTCTCTAAATAAATTTATATTAATGAGATTTTAAAATATATTACTTAAAAACAAAGGCTTTTTTAAACTGGATGTTTATAAAATGCATTTTACATTATATGGCACAGTTGCGGGTCCATTCAAAACAATATATAATTATGGTATAACATAATAATAATAATATAAAAAAGCAATAAATGAAAAATCGATAAAAATTTAATTTTCTTTTATTTAATTTTTTAGTTAACTTTTTTTTTGTAACTTTGAATATGGTATATGTATTTTTTTTTTCCTTAGTTTTTCCTTATTTTTTCCAATATTTTCAATTTTCATTTTAGTAGAAATTTGTAGGTGGGTTTACATGAGAACTAACAAGAGAGAAGAAACATCCAATAAAATGAAATTTATATTTTTTGAAATGCCCTTTTTTGTTTTAAAAAAAATGTGTTGGTAGTAATTAACAAAATTTATAAATGAAAATTTTAATTGGAAATTCAAATTTACTGAAAAGTCGAATAAACGACAGGATTAACATAAGGATTATATTTATGTTTTGCTTTTTGCAGGATTCAAATAAAATAGTTTGGGTAGTTTAAATATTTAAACGATATTTATGTATATAAAAATATAATATACATATTTCGAATTTTTGAATGATATCTTTCTTGGGCTTATACATATATTGAACTATCGGCTATCATACTATATCATTATGGGTTTCAAGATTCAAATACTATTTTTTCTGTTAATTCAATCCATTCAAAATTTATAATTGTAAAAATTATTACTTAAATTTTTGTCAAATTATTTTTAGTTTTTTATAAGCAAAACCTAAATGCAAGGGGACAACCCTTTATTTCTATTATACACGTTTAGGAAAGGAGGGAGTCTTAAAGGAAGACCCTCGAGTCGAGGCATTTGAAATGTTACAAATCGTATTCCCCGGGGAATAATCTTGACGGCAATTGGTTCCATAATATCGATGTGCGCGACATAAAAGAATCCTTTCCAAAAAAACCTAGACATTTAGCTGCATTTTAGCAGTTTCAAATATATGATCTGCCTGAGACGTGAGACAGCTTATTGGTTATTTCCATATGCCTATAGAATGTTTACAGAGTCAATACAGCGAGCCATCTAAAACAATAAGAATTGAACGATTCGTAAGAAAAGTTTCAATCCATGAAATTGAGTCCGTTCCCAAAGCACTTGCTCGTAGTTTTACCAATAAAGTTATAAGGCCTTATGACATACAGCCGTATTGGCTTTATCGCACTTTCAATTGTGAAATAAAGCCATTCCCGCGAAATTTCCGTGTATGGGTTTATCTCACTATTGAATATAAAGAATAAAGCCATATCGAATTCTTAAGTTTTGAGCGATAAAACCATATCGTGTTCTAAGTTATATATCGTGCCGTGTCGTGTTCTTAAGTTAAAAAATATTAATTTCTTATAAATTATATTTAAAAAGAATTATATTAGAGAACTAGAATTTAAAAAAATTCAAAAGGCTGCAAAAAGAAGGAATTTTCGCTTTTCCGATAAATAAGTACTATCACTAATAGTAGCTACTCTATATTGGATATAAAGGAAATGATTTATGTTGATAATTCAATTATGTAGTTGATAGTTCAATATATGTAGTCAAATTTAGTAATTCTAAAGAAAAACTAAAATTCTAGATGAAAAATTAAATTTTATTTAATATAAAATAGGATATAAAATCGATAATTTAAAGTTTTTCTGTTGACACAAAAAGCAAAGTTTTACCCAAATTTATGGTAAAGTAAATTTCAGTAATCTTTTTGATCTTTTATAACGTTAATTCATAAATTATTAAACAATTTTAGGAATTCAAATATTGTTTTGTCATATTAATCAATAAAATATTTGAAAAGTTTCTGTATATGTTCATAAATATTACTTAAAAACTTTTAGATAAAAAAATATAAGATAAATTATGAAATTCTTTGGAGATAATTTTAACAAATATTTTAAATTTAAATTGCTTATTTTATGGTATATAAAATATAACATACTTTCATGAAATTAAATGATTGAAAATTAATAATAATTTATTATACGACTATTAAATGTTTATTTAATGAAAATATATTATTTTAATTAACACGGTATAATTAAATACATATTTTCAATTAACAAAATTATTGATAATTTTATTCTATACCATTTAAATAAAATCATTTGAATAAAATGAATTCCAATTAAATATATTCGTTCTTTAAGAAATTATTGATTCAAAATAAGAAATTATTAATTCCATTCAAAAAATTGGTATTTTTCAATAACTATTAAAAAGCCACTGAACTATATGAACTATTAGCCACACTTTTCTAATTGCGGTTTGAATGCATAATTTTTGAGAATTACAAATACATAATGTATATATTTTAACTACAATAAATTTAAATTGATATTTTCGACAAACGAGATTTTGAAAGGAATTTGGTAAAAATGGGCAGGTGATTTAAGATTGAGTAATATCATTGATTTTAAATAACTAGGTATATCAATATCATAATGGGAAAAATTATTGTTATATGTCTGGGAAAAAGGGCGAAACTATCGCTTTTAACAAATATTATTATTTCTTCATTTCTATTTGTTTCAGTGAAAAATTTTTTTTTTATTTTTTTTTTCGCATATGACAATGACCGTATTCTGCATCTCATCTGTGTTGTATAGAATTAGAACGCAATGTTTTGGTGGGAATGCGTACATAATTGAAAATTTATTTTCATAATTAAATTCTAATATTATAAGAATAGTATACATGCGTTTCGGGTTTATTGGAAATATCAATTTAAAAAAGTATTATTTTATGGTTATCCGTTTTCATTTTCAGAATATATTAGTAATTTTTCAAAAGTAATTAAACATTTTTAAAAACATTTTAATCATCAATTAATTATATTCAAACTTAATTATATAATTTTAGAAAAAAAAGGTGGTTTTCGATAATTCAGTTCTAACTTAGTTCTAAGTAAGCAGTTCGTTCGTTAGTTAAGAACTGCAGAATTGCAAAAGCATTGTGTTCGATAAGTCTCCACTGCAAACGCAGCGTATTCGAAAATTTCAACTGCGCTTGAAGTTTTAACGCAATTTCGTAGTTTTTATTTTACAACTGCCAACTGTATTCTAGTATTATTTTAAATAAAGAAAAGTAAACAGGGAAAATTCAGCAATGTTAAAACTTCTTTGAATGCAAAAGCAAAACTATGTTGCGCAGTTTCGTCTGCATTATCGAAAATGCCCTTACCAAAACCAACAATTGTTACTAATTAGAAATTTAATTTTAAAAAAGTTTATTAATTCAATTTGGAAAACGATTAAAATATTTTTAAAAATGATTTAGTCGTTTTGAAAAACTACTAATTTATGCTTAAAGTGTTATAAATCAGAAAGAGAAAATATTGTATGCATTATCTTAAATTGATATTTCCAAAAAACCACACACTTCGTTACAATTTTTACAATTTGTATATACATAAAAACTATACGTTAGTTATACATATACATATTTTTAAAATTTTATTCGGGAAAATTTATTTTTAATTTATCATTAATAATTAATAAAGTAAATAAATTAATATTCCTTCCAAATATATATAAATAATATTAGATTATGATACATGTAAAATAATAACTAACATGATTTTTTCAGCAGTGTCTGTGATTTATCTAATTATTGAAAATCATCAATAGTAATAAGTACTAGAAAATTACAGCTACGGGTATAAAATATTACTGAGATTATTCGAAATATCCAGTTAAAATCAACAAATCATAGAATTATCTCAATTGAAACATAAGGTAAACAAATCCTTTCTGACCATTTATCAGTTCGAAATTACCTTTCTTTTAAATTTAGGATAGTAAAAATGTAATAACGTAACAATGTCTATGTAACTAAACCTTATTTCATTATACCAAATGATTTCCAAATGATTGTACTTTACATTTTGATAAGTTTTATGTCTTTAATTTTACATATTTCATTTGAACTCTGTATTATAATTTTTTTAAATATTTGTAAATAGTTTTTTATGTATTATGATGATGTACAATAAGCTATCTACACTTAAATTAAAATAGATTTTTCACCAAGTATAGAAAAATTGCTGGTATGCAAATAATACAGCCATATAGCTATACTTAATTCTTTTTTCTGCATAAATTCTCTCAGTGCGGTTGACAAGTTTGTATAAATTGTCTATACTTTACATAATAACAATAAGATATATAGATATGTATATTAAATGTGGTAAAGATAATAAAATTGTTCTATATTTAATTATTATTATACAGAAAAAAAAATGAGGAAATATCTATTTATAAATATATTTTTTTTATTTGTGTAATAACTGTATAAAGAAATATTTCTATATACAAAGAGGTAATAGATAATGGGAATCAAGTAAATAATATTTAAGTTTTCTGGTAGGATTGAAATAAAGGATAATTATTTATAATAGTGAAATAAAATTTATGTATACAATACTTAAATATTTTTTTTATTTCGAGAAGTTTTCTAATTTAAGAAAACAAACAAAATATATGACAGGAAAGTTGAGAGAAATAGAAGTCTGCTTACTGTACAGACTATTCAAAATATTGAATTAAATTCCAAAATAAGAAGAAATTTTATGTTTAAATGTACTCTGAACTGAAGTTATCAAAAACAGAAGAATTATAGCTATCTTACGACACGACTCATACTTGACATATTCCACAATTCCGTTTTTTATGCCTGCTTCTGCTCTATATAAAGATAATTACTGTCTCTTCTGCAGTCTAATTCAAATTTAAAATATACTCGTATTTAGAATCTGGAATCGAAACTTTTTTAATAGATTAGATACTTAAAACAGCTAATAAATACCATCGTAATTATGAATAAATTAAATTATATAGGTATATTTCTTTTCTAAAACAGAAATAATAAAATACCCACAAACATATTTTTTCATAATGAAATGGACAATTAAACAAATAGAAAAAAAAAACTTATTAATTCAGAAATATGACAAAAAAAAGCTTTACGTCATTAAATTTTCCATAACGATGACAGTAGAAAATGGAAATTTATTAAGAAAAACAAATCATTTTTCTTATATAAATCATGAATTTATGTGCATTTTTTAAATATAATAATATTTTTAGTCGACATAGCGCTAAAGATATATGTACACGACATTATAAACATTTTAAAATTATCCTACACGTTTTCAAAATAAAACAATATATTTTTTCTTTTAAGAGAAGATAAATAATATAAAAATTGCACTTTGCTTATAAGTAATAATTTAAATATAATAAGAATTCATTTTTGTTTACAATTATTTGCATTCTATTATATACATTTTTCTCTTATTAAAATTATTATGTTGATTTAATTTGAAAAATTGTATAGATTTAAAAACGTAAACAAACTTATATATTTATTTTAATGATTAAATTATTTTATAGGAAAATAATGTATGGAAAAGTATTGAAATTGCACAAATTTTGTTTTCATTTCAATTATTAATCTAAAAATTAGAATATAATTTTTTCATTTATTTTTAAAGGTTTTATTTTTCTTATAAATCACATATAAATAAATTTAATTAAAAATATCATTACATGATGTTGAACTTGATTTTGGTCAAAAGCACGATAGTAATCAAAATCATATAATTTGGCGCGATAGTAATCAAAATCACAAATATGAACATATAGCTGACATCAATAAGTGCCAAGAGAACATCATTGAACTAGAAATCAATAGGTTAATTAGATCCGTAATTTTTTAAATTGGATTTTACAAGGTATATCTCACCATTTTAATCAATTATTGTTACAATTAAAATATATTTTTATCTAAAACATTAATATAATGTAAAGGACAACTAATACGACTACATAATTTTTATTGCAACATTAGTTATTTTGATCTTTATTAACTAAATAATTCATAACTAAATAATTCCAATAACAAATATCATATTTTTATATATACATAATATAAGAATGTATTAAAAACTAATTTTAGTTGATTAGAAAATTTAATCTGAATAAAACTCCATATATGATTTATATTAGCTTAATATTTTTTGAATAAATTATATCTGTATACAATAAATTAAGAATCCATCATACAAAAACTGAACGCATATACTTACTTAATCTTATTTAAAGATTTAAATTTTATATATGTTAGAATATTAAATATTAATATGTATTTACTTAAAAAAAATTAACATTAAACTATCTTAATCTTCTTAATATGATTTTCAATATTATCCTCCAAATTCCAAAACATATAAAATGTTCTTCGAAAAAGTTTCTTAAAATATATACATACATTTATGTATACTCGTATTATAGCTTGGTATATTATGTATATAACTTTATTTTGGAAAAACATTGTAATTAAATTTCATTAAAGTTTTATGTATAATGTTGCTATGTTTATTAATGTTTTTTATATCTATATGTTGGATAAATTGGTATGTTTCTACAGAACCACTTTCTCTCACATTTGTTATGTCCTAGCCCTCTTGGAATTGATACATATTATACGGTGCATATTTATATACATATATATTATATATAGTAATATTAATAATAATGAAAAATATATTAATCTAAGTATTATTATTATAATAAATAAACATATTTATTTATAATTATATAAAAAAATTATAACATGAGACTGGAGATTTATTATAAGAAAAGTCACGAAAATTAAAGAAAAATAAAATAATAATATAAAGAAAGTTTTTGTTTATACATGTAATATATTGTAAACGTATATGAAAATTGTATATTTTTTTAATAAAAGGATCAAATTTTTGTTGGTATACTGTAATTTTGACATACTAAAAAATGAGCTATAGACCATTCTTGTATTGGATAATCATATATGAACACAATCTATGGATTGTATTTAAGATAATTGGAAATCATAATTAACTTATATTATAGATATATACTCGTCGTAATAACACGTGTGTTTATTTATTTTTATATAACTTATATGAGGGAAAAATATTTATTAGGAAAAATTTCTTCTTTTTTGTTGTTGTTGTTTTCATAAATTAATTTTTGTTGTTGTTGAAAATATTGAATTTCCAAAATACAAGATAAAAAAGAACATGATAAAAAAGAACATGATAAAACAGAACAGTGATAAAACAGAACATCTTTAAAAAAATATATTATATATATTTTTTTTAAATATTTTGCGCATAAATTATATTAAAATAAAAAAAAATTATATGTACTTGCTAATAAAGGGGTTATAAGTGTACCTGCTAAACAAATGGGTTTTTTAATTTGGATTTTTTAATTACAAGTGTACCTACAGTGGGCCCAAAAAATCATCGTACCCTAGTAAAATTTTTAAACAAAGTGGAAAAACCAACAGGTACAGGTAAAATTAAAAGAGGCATTTATTAGGTAAATTTACACAAAAAAATTTTTGGGGTTTTTCCACGCGGATATTATAAAAATACAGTTAATTGACAATTGATGAAAAATTTTTTAATTTTACAACTACATCAAGGCTAAATCATATCAGGAAATTGAAAATATAGTAAATAGAAGCAAATCCACCATTCAAAATGTTGTTAAAAATTTAAAACGGAAAATACGATAGTCAGCAAAGCAAGATCTGGTCGTCCAAAAACGCTAACTGTTGTGCAGGAATACCACATTCACACATCAGACAAATTGAGGTACTTACGCAGAATGGCCAACCTGCAGTAATGATTTAAATAAGATTAGATGTAAAATAATGTAATGCAAAACATAAACAATTCCTAAATGGTAAATAAAAAAATATTTCATTCGCAAATATTATTCAACTATTTTTCCAAATGTTCTGTTTAATCACTGTTCTGTTTTATCACTGTTCTGTTATATCATTGTTCTGTTTTATCATTGTTCTGTTTTATCGTGTTCTTTTTTATCATGTTCTTTTTTATCTTGTTCTGTTTTATCTTTTTCTGTTTTATCATGTTCTTTTTTGTCCGGTCACCAATTAAATTAAATCACTTAAGCTTTTCTCTAATTTTGCTTAACATAAGGTGTGTTTTTTATTCCTACTCAGATTAATCAGATTATTTTTTTTGATCGGACAATTTTCTCAGATTTTTCAGAGTTATTTCTGTTTCTGGCTAACTTCATTAAGAATTTTACATTTTAGCTGACTTCAATTTAAAATATATTTTCTTTATGACGTTTATTGATATTTAAAAAGAAAAATTAATATTCAATGAAATAATTTTTCTTTTTATAAGGAAAAAAAGTGTTTTTTTGTTTGAAGAAATGGAATATAATTTAGAAGACTTAATAGAGGTAGAGGATGAAAGTGATAATGAAAACACTTCAAAACATAGAAAAGTATATTTTTTTAATGAGTTTCGGTATAAGATACATTATAACATAATAGTTTCGGTATAAGATACATTATAACATAATAATATAATTGTAATTAGGGTTGCCAGATTTCCTATTTGGCTGGGTAGGACAAAATAAAATTAAAACAAAATTTTTCCAATTCATTTTATTTTAAATTATTAAATTTTATTTAACACAAATAAATAATAAATTAAACAGAAACTCTTTTCTTTATTTATAACAAAAATTAAAATATAACAAAAGTAAACTTAATATTTCTTAGTCCATTTTTAGAAGATTAAAAAAAGAGGTTCTTAGATTGAATCAAATTTTTCTTCAAGTTTTTTTTTCAGCCCCTACTTTTTCAGTTCATAGCATAAGGCAACTATTTATTTCAAAAATGATTCAAAAAGATTTGTAATTTTATAATTGCTATGAGCAGAAAAAGAAGGGATTAAAAAAAAAAGCTGAAGAATAATGTGGTTCAAAATAGGCCCTTAAACAATTCAGTCATTTCAACGATTTCTTATATTATTTAAATTATAATAACAGTTAGAAACTTAACTTTAATTAGGTAGATATTTGCGATTATTTCTAGCAGCATTTAAAATATTTTTGTTGCTTTTAATATTTTTATAAAAATCTACACATTTTTCTTTGGAATTCACAGTGACAATTAATTCAGATTTTATTAATTCAACAGAACATCTATTTCTTTCGTCACGCCATTTATTATTCATTTTTGAAAAAATTCGTTCACAAAATGCAGATGAAATTGGTAAACTTAAAACATACGAAATTATCTTGAAAGTGTTTTCGTTGTTTTCAAAGTGTTTAAAAATATAAACCCATTTATCTGCGACTGAAAAATTGTGCCATGAATCAGTTTTTAAAATATTTTCTTTTATTAAGCAGTATTCATCATAAAATTTATCGAAATCAATTCTGGTGATATTAAAAACTTCAGCAACATCTAAAAAATTTTGAAAACTTGGAAAATAATCTTTATTAAAATTTAGTTTAGATACTTTAGACAATCTGCTATTAGACGAAAAATCAAATCTATTTTCCAAATATTTAAGGGATTCATTTAAAAACTGAATAAAATTATTTTCAATATTTTTTTGTTCTATTGCTTCTAAATTTTTTAATTTTTGTTGACATAAATACCCAAACATTTTATCAGAAATTCTGCATTTCAACTTAGATCGAAAACTCGATAATATATCATAAAGTTCTAAATAAGTGACATTATCACCTTCCAACATAAGTACAGTTTGTTGAAAAAGAGGAAATATATGACTACAAAATAATAAATAAATTTCTAATATATCCGGTATTATTTCATTTTTCATCAATAACACATCTCTCAAAATTTTTGGCAATGATTCTCCATGGCTTAAAAAATAAGCTTTAAGTGCAGACCAACTTTGTAAAATTCTGTCCACGCAAGGTAATAATGACAACCAACGAGTTGTTACATGTCGTAATATTTCTTGGAAATTGGTATCAACAAATTCGTGAAATTCTATTAATTCTGCTCTTCTTTTAGCGGACATTGAGAAATGTCCATAAACTTTCATAATCAAATTTTCTACATCTATATTTAAAAATGTCATTCCTTTTTTTAAACAATTATTAATAATATGAGCATGGCAATTTGTTTTAATAATACATTTGTTTAAAGTCTGCAGTTTTGTAAATAATGAATTATTATTACCATAATTGGAATTGGTATTATCAGCGCTAAAACCAGAAATATTACAAACATTTATTTCAAGAATTTTCATTGAATTCAAAATTGCTTCAAACATTCCATTAGCAGTTTCGTTTGCATTTTCGAAAAAATCCAATATTTTAAATTGCAGACCTTCAGTTTTTGAAAAAAAAATAGCGCATAAAGGAAACATTTTTCTATTTTTATGATTGCTGGCGTCAGTTTGAATGGAAAAATATGTATCAACTTTTAAAATTTGCAGAACATCAGATAAAAAATACGGAGCCAGAACATTTTTGACGATAGCTTCAGCTTTTGTGCGACCACAACAAATTTTTTTAGCTACCTTAGAATCTGATATAATGTTTGGTAATAGTTTTAAAGCGCAGTCTAACGAGTTATATGACTGATTGTGTATAACAGCATGATATATACTGGTTAGTTCCAAAGCAATTACCTGGTCCTGTTCAGCTGAATCTTTTGAAGCCAAAAAAGTTTCAAGGACATTCGACTCCCTCGCAGATGCTTCTTTTCGTTGGTGATTTTTGGAAAGTTTGTGGCAATTAATGGCAGAAAACCCCTTGCTTTCTATTGAAAAATCAATATTGCAAATACTGCATTTAGCTCTTCCATTGCCACTTTTTTTTAGCCAGTGGTTAATTTTCTCCCAATGTGTATTGTAAACGCAAACACGTTTTAATTTTTTTGGTGGAGTCTTATAATTTTTTTTAAATACGCTAATGCTACTAACTGTATCCACCAGCTCAACTTCATCTTCATTGGAACTAGTTTCTGGCATTTCATCTGAAGAATTACAATTTAATATATTTAAATTAAACCAAATTATTTAAAACTTATTTTTTACTTACCAGAATATAATTCCAAAGCGCATGTGATTATTACAACAAAGAACAAACGACAAACCATTCAGTTTTTTTGATTTAAATTAAATGTCAAATATCACCCACCAGACAAAAGTTAAATCTTTAAAATTACACTAACTCATACATTAGGAATCGAAAATAAATTAGGAATCGATATTTGAAATCCCAATAAGTAATAAACACTGATTTTGAAAAATCGAGCTGGACGAATTTTCAATTTACTTCAAGTAGGATTTCAGAGTGAAGAATTGTTGCAAAGTAGGACATTTCAGTCCTACTTGCTAGGCCAGTAGGACAGAGGACATATAACTCAAAAGTAGGACTGTCCTACCGAAAGTAGGACGTCTGGCAACCATAATTGTAATGTAATAATAATAATTGGACAATTAAGTAATTCAGAAGTGCCAGCCTATATTTTTTATTGTTTTTCGTTACTATCTGGTAGCACTAAAAAATTTTTAATCTGAAAAATCTGAAACCTGTTTTTTATTCCCCAAGTTAAATTAGTCTGATTTCAGATTTAAAAAAATCTGATCGATAAATTTAAATAAAAAACACAGATATAATGTGATATGAAATATATCCAATATTCAATTTATATATAGCACCTAAAAATATGCAAAAGATTCGTTTTTTGCAAGATTTTATTTAATTAAACATTTTGATTAATTATAAGAGTGAGGCAAATAATTATAATTTATTAATTAATGCACTTAAAAGAAACACATTACATCTTAAGGAAAATACGATACGATTTTCGAAAGTTTTCTCATTTTTTTTTTAAATATTGTGCAGTTATAATTTTACAAGTAAATTAAAAATGTAATTTTTTGATTTTCGATGGGCCACAACGGAAAGGGGTGGGCATATATGGATATAATTTCTTCAGAGACTCTAGCTATTTTTTGGGTATCTCTTCGGTACATAAATTGCAGCCTTCCATAATAAGCCGTTTGGAAATTACAGGGTGTTAAACAAACTAAAAAAAGTTGTATGAAGATAACGGTATTTTTTTACACCAATAAATTAAATTTTGTATAATTTATTAATATCACCAAAAAGGCTAAAGATTTTCCTATCCTTTAGCTTTTACAGACTTTGAAAATCTTTATTGGTTTAAAAGTTATTAGATGATCAATATGGGCAATTTTTGAAGTTGCAGAGGGGGAATAAGTCAGAGAGGAAAAGAGATAGAGAAAATTTGTTCGAATGGACCTATTATTTTATTACTATGGTTTTGTTACTCTATCTTAATAGAAGTTTGTGTAAACGGACGGACAGACGGCCACACAGACGGATAGACGGACAGACAGAGTGAAAATAATATGCACCTTTCTTACCTATTTGATTGGAAATGTGCTAATAAAGAAAAAAATTTTCTAATTGCATAAATTGGATTGAAAAATATTTTGAATTGAACAATTTTTTAGAGGGTGATATTGTTTAAAATGGTTTTTATCAAGCAGAATTTTTATATTTCAACTTAATTCATATAACAAAAAATTTGCGCTTATAGGACAGTAAAGATTATAATTTTTAAATTCACTAACAATTACCAAAATGAAAAAATACTTTTTAATAAAAATTTAATAAATTAAGAAAGTTAAAATATATTTTCAATTTATGATGAAAAATCGAAAATGTTTTTGAAATTATCCAATTTTAGGAGACATTATTAAAGTATTATTTATTTTGCAATAAAAATATAATTTATTTGGTATTCATATTAAAATATTTATTAAAGCTTAAGATGTAATGTGATAGAAATTAAAAGATTTCGAAAATTTATTTGTATACATTTAATTTCCTCTACAAAATTGTAAATTGAATCGGTATTTTCCCAGAAATAGAAACTTGTTGTACTAAACTTAAGTACTGTACTTTATTACTTATATATTTTGCAAAAACCTTTTTTCAAATTATGATTTCATTTCTGGAATATAAAATAAGTACTATAAAAAAATATTTTTTAATTTTAATAATATAAAATTTAATTTCACAATTTATTTATTGTTGATTAAAATAAAATTATTGTATTATTTTTGTAGGTAATAAAATTATTATTTTATTTTTGTCGGTCTGTATAGTAAATTGCTTTTAATTAAACAAATTCGTGGTCATAAACATTTTTCTATTTCCATTTTATAATCTAAATAAATTTTATGAATAAAAATAAAAATGTTATAAAAAATAAGCTTATTTTTGTAATGTAAACTAAACAGTACTTATATATCTAAATAAAAGATAGCACAAAATTTTACCTATATAAAATATATGTAACAATTTTTTTAGAAGTAAAATTTTTTAAGGTAAATAAATTTTCCTCATCACCTTCTAAAATTTATAGACATTAACTTGTCTTGTCTCTTCTATGATATATTCTGTCATTCTGTGTGCCTAAGTGTAAGTGCACATTACCTTCAACAAACACAATGAAAAATTCCTCTCTAAACAATTTACTAACTATATTTTTTAAATAACTATATGTATGTATGTATATATATCAGTATGTATGTATATATTTAAGAAAACGAGACGAAACTCATTTTTAAATTTTACTTACAAAATATTAACTTTAAATTTTTGTTAGATAAAAAAGAAAAGAAAATTCTTTTAACTTATTCAGAAATATCTTTATAACGTGATAATTAAAATTTTCCTACAAAAAATTATTTTTTATTCGTGGAAATTTAAGATATGTATTTATTAATAAATAAAAAAAAATAAAGTTTGATATATAAGCTTAAGCTTAGTTCACCAAGGTTTATTTATTCGTTGTGGTCCAATTTTTAGAATTTCTTGCAAAATTTTTGTAATATTCACGGTCACAATCTTTGATCACTAATATAATAATAAAGTTTATTAAATAAACTAATAAACGAAATAACGGCATACTGCGAATAGCGCCGAACCTAAGAGTGAATGAAAATTCAATAAATTTACTGTTACAGACTATCAAATTCTATGCTTCCAGATATTCACAGGATATCAATATATCCTGTGATGGAAATAAACTAAATCGTTTAAATTCTAAATTAAGCCCCAGAATTCCTATTTTAATTAATTAATTGATTAATTGTCAATTCTATATACTACAATTATTATTGATTTTGTTAAAATATATTGATGTTTTCATTTTTACTGCTTCATCAAATGATTTAAATTTTTTGAATCATTAAAAACAAAAGTGTTTTGGGCATAAGAATTATAAGAAATGGAAAATAACAAATGTAGGTGTAATAAAAGTCAATTTTATAGAAGTAAATATATGTAAGTATGTACTTATGAATGAAATATAAAAATTTCCACACAATTTATTCAAAATTTGATGTATCATGTTCATGTAGGAAGATCTTTTGACAAAATAAAAAACTTACAATTTTTAATTTGAGAATTTTTCGAAACCCTTAGAAAAATAATTTTCTGTTGAGTCGTAAACTTCCCAACGGGAAATTTGAAAAGGATTCCTGGGGAAGCGATCTAGATGCAATAGAAAAAATTGCATTGCTTACGTGGAAGATAAATCAGCAATACAGAAGCGCTTCTCAGGAAGAGGCACGAAAAAATATGAAAAAAAAATACAATGCACGAAGAAAAATACTTTTACTTACTTTTAAGGAACCTAACATGAAAAAAGGAAACAATGAGGGAAACGAGCGTTCATGCCTCCATAGCTTCCGAGGAAGGCTTCAACCACGCATGGGGAACGCCTTCCATTTCCCGTTGGGATTTTAAATTTTTTAGTTGAGTTAAGCTTCAAACATGTGTAACTCAACTCGGTTTAAATATATACATGGATCTCTAAATTAGTTTGACTACAGTATAACCACAGATAATAAATATACAGATGTCTCACGCCCATACAAAAATTTGGTGCCAATTTTTTCTATTAACCGACAGCTATAAACCGACAAAAAGCTCTGCCTCAACCGACAAAAAAGCTTTTCTCTCAAACGACAAGTATCGTGCTTAAGCATTTGATTTGAGTATTAACCGACGGCCATACAGGAATATTTAAGAAAAAGCTTTTTGTGTTACTCAAAATTATATTACTCATATATCGCAAAAAAATAATACGAAAAAAATATTCAATACATACAAAAATGTGTGTAAAATACACCTTTATGTATTTATTCTATTATGCGTCACTATTTCTAATATTCTAATATTTCTAATTAAAGGAATTTAATTTTCAATTTTCGGCTTTTCAAAGTATATAGATATTTTAGGGGCATGTTAGTTTTTTATTTTAAGGTGTATTTTTTAAAAAAATAACTGTCTTGTCGGTTAAAAGTGGTTTCATGGAAAACCCAAAGACGAGATAATTAAAAATACAATTTTTTTGGAATATTTTAAACAAAGAAGTTGCAGTTACATTTCGCAGAAATTAATAGGGAAAAAGATTATGTATTTTCCTTTATAAATCAGGTACCCTATGAATTGGCCTTTCTCTCTATTAATCATAATAATTTTTATTTCAATTTCAAAATTAAGAATGGAAAGTAACTGCAGTTAAATTATTTATTTACGATGTTTAATTTTCAGAAAAAATTTTTTTGAGTAAATCAAACATGCCCCCAAAATATCTACAGTATACAAAATCCGTATTCGTACAGCCTTCTTTTAAAGAGAAAAGTGTGTCTATTACTGCAAATATAATACAAAATTTTCTGAAAGAAATTATGAATTACATTAATGTAACATAAATTTAGAGAAAAAAAACGAATGTACTTTTCATTTTACATTATTCAATAATTATTGACTAATAAATTAAAAAATGTCATAAATTAAAAATGTACGAATACGGATTTTGCATACTGTATATACTATGAAAAGCCGAAAATTGAAAATTAAATTCTTGAAATTATTAGAATATTAGAATATTAGAAATAGTGACGCATAATAGAATAAATACATGTGTGTATTTTGTTACTCACATTTTTGCATGTATTGAATATTTTTTCGTATTAATTTTTTGCTCTATTATATTACATATATGAGTAATATAATTTTGAGTAACGCAAAAAGCTTTTTCTTAAATATTCCTTTGTATGGCCGTCGGTTAAGACTAAAATAAGTAAGCAAGATACTGTCGGTTGGGAAAAAAACTTTTGGCGGTTAATAAAAATAGCTTTTTTTTTTGTTAAAAATCGTTTCTATACATCACTTTTTCCCATATACGTGAGACATCTGTATATTTATTATTTGTGGTATAACCTTATGTTAAATCCATGTTACTAAATATATGAATCTGTTAATACAATAAGCCATTTTTGCATTTAATCGCCTTATGAATATACATTTAACTTATTCACAAAATGATACACAGAATGAAAATGAAGCAGTGATATAATTTTCGTATATGATTTTAATACAATATATACATACATACATATATGTATAAATTTATGAGGATTTTATTATAATCCCTTCCCTAGGACATCAAGGGTCTTCATACAATAATATAAAATTTTGACAAAAAAAACAAGATATTTTATATGATTTAGTTTTTTTTATTGCACAGCACGAACTTTCAGCTAGCAAGGCTATTATATAACTATATACATATTTATGTATTAATTACAGGCAGACGGACATAGAATAGATCTGCTTAGGAAAATACAAATTACGCACGTGATGTGGAATTTTGCACGTGAAATACAAAATTGCCATTAAATATCATGAATTGGATAACTCAAATTGTTAATTATTAAAGGAATTGAAGTATAAATCTCTTTTAAACAATTCTAAAAATCAAATAAAATAATTAATTTTATAGTTCTAATAACATTTTATTAAATCCATGCAAATTAATTTGGGGTTTACATTAGACTTTTTCTTGGACAGAACATATGTTCTGTCTTTAAAATGTCTAGTGTAAACCAGACAGAATTTCTGTCACGACAGAAAAATCACGATTTCTGTCCAGACAATTTTTCAGAAATTTTTGTAGAAATTTTTTGACATTTGTTAATTTTTAAATGGTTTAAAAAAAAAAATAAATTTTGTTATATTATTTTGCAACATTTTGGTAAATTTTTAAAAGGCTGCTTGATAAAAAGGTATCTTGATAAAAGGTTTTCTAAATCTTCCATATATTTTAATTTTAATATTTTTATAGCTAGTTGTTTTCTTGTTGACGACATGATTGCAAATGATTTGTCAGACAGAAAAGCCTGACATAAAATCGCCAGCGTGTTATTTTGATCTGTCAAATAAGAAATGTCCGACAGAAATGTCTAACAGAAATGTCCGACATTAATGTCTAATGTAATCACAGCGTATAATATTAAATGTAAATCAGACAGACTCAGAACTTAAATTGTACACAAATTTACATTAATTCAAAAATATAATTATATATGTAATAATAATAAAACAGTGTCTAGGAATATAATATTATAATTAATATTTTTGAAAGTGTCTAATCTTTATTATTTTCATAGATTAAATTTCACGACATCCACAAAATTCCAAATTGTTTTCCAGCAAATTATTATTTTTTATTTATTAAAACTTAATTCAATTACTGTCATATTTTACCATGCACATTTTTTTAGAAATATACCATGATTTCAGTTTACCAATTTACCCCATCTTACAAAATGTAATATTAAATTTACCCAATTTCAAAATTATTATGTATATATATATTGTAAAATCCAAAGGAATAAGTTTCTGTAAAACATTCTATAATCGTGGTACATATTTGAGGATAATGCTCGGGTTTTAAAAGAATAATTTATACATAAAAAATACATAGATATTATAATTCATTTAAAACTTTTTGAATATCAAGAATATCTACTCTCTGGTTTTTTTACTAAGAAGATATTTATCTGTAGATACATAGTACCTCTGGTATACAAATTTGTATATTTTTGTTATATAAACTTTGTATCTTTTTGTTATATAACAATATTGTTGTAAATATATAAATATATATATACAAAATATCCTTCCTTCCTGCTATGGTTTTGTATATAATGATGGTTATTTAAAGTACATGTATATAATATTTATTTATTTTTTTTTTTAATTCAATTGATAAATAAAAATAAGGATCAATATTGTAGTGTTATTGACATATTTAGTTTGAGAATAAATACTCTATTTTTTTATATTTGAAATTTTATAAGTAAACGGAAATAAAAACCATGGGAAATATTATTATTTTAAATATTAAGTGACATGGATACAAATACTTTTTTATTTTTATGTCTCTTTAGTTTCTGTTCAAACTTGTATAATTTTGTATATTATGTACATACCGTCAAAAGTGTTGTTTTTGATATGAAGAAGTGTTATACATATAACATATGACTGTGTTGAAAATAGTGTTTTCCAACAAAAATATCATATTTCATCTAATTCTCTTAAAATTACAAGTAATATAGTAACTCTTAAAAATGCAATTCCTTAAAACGATTGTATTTACACTAAAAATAGTTGAATAATTTTAAGTCATAGATTAAGGTCAAAAATTTTTTATATTAAAATAAGTCAGAATTGTTATAAACACTAGGAAAAATATCATGGATCAAATTTCAATATTATTATTATTCAGTTTATATCTAGCGTTGGCCAAGGAACTATGAACTATAACCACATCTAATGGAATATTGTGATTATAGATGTGAATTGAACCCGCTAATTTTAGTAAATTACTATGGTCGGTATTACTGGTAATATTCCAGCAATAACAAATTTCATTGGGTGTCTGGAAGAATTTTATATTACTTTCCAATCAAATCGATTTTCAAGTCTATTTTTCTTTAATTTTAAAATCACTTTCGAAATGGTATGAATACCATATTATACTTATTGAATTAACTAAGTTTTTTATTTTCCTATAGTGTAATTATTAATAATTTATATATTTTTTTGCTTAAAAATATTTTATAATATAAAATGTAATTTAAGATAAACTTTGTGAAATTAGTTTATTTTTTGTACTACATATTCCATTTAAGGTACAAAAAAAACGACCAATACTTTTAAACATGTTATACTGTGGCATTTTTTTTATTTATAATTTTTTTTTTGTATAATTTTTGCTCATGTACACAAATCTACATTATATTTCAATGGTAAATATTACAAATATGTTTTATTTAAGATAATGTATACAATTCTGTTATCAAATGAACATTGAGATATGATAGGATATAACATATATGAATATGACTATGTATAAATTTTGTTGTATAATAATCGAAAGAGACATTTTTCAATAATTTTCTTCTGCACATTTTGGTATTTGAATCAAATTAAACAATATTTTATAATATATAATGTAATAGTGTTTTTGAAATTATATGTACATTATTTTTGTTTTTGATTTATGTACATATATTTACAATTTACGTATACATATTTATGTACATATTTGTATATAATATAAAAAAGATGATTCAATTTCAAGAATATCAAATAAATTATATTTTAGAAAAGAGAGTAAAAAAGAGAGAGATATTAATTTGAAAATTCAAATCAATAAACTGGAAATTTTATAATAACTTTTT
Source organism: Empis stercorea (assembly GCA_949752835.1). NCBI lineage: Eukaryota > Metazoa > Arthropoda > Insecta > Diptera > Empididae > Empis > Empis stercorea. Next base: position 28,430,385 of record OX457088.1, read on the forward strand.
GAAAAACTTGTTTATGGATAAGGATCTAGTCTAGTATAAAATAATATTATATATATGGATAATTTATGTGGAACAATTTATCATGATTTTAAATATTTAAACATTATCAGTATTTGTTAAAAAATACACTCAAATTAATAACAGCTAAAAGTTAAGCCAAAAAATTAATAAGAACAATGGACTTATTTTGATATTTTAGCGCACGTTGCACAATGGACTTATTTTGATATTTTAGCGCACGTTGCACAATGTCTGATAAAACTGGCGATGGTTATCACTTTTTACTAGTGCTTAAAATAGTACTCTTTCTATGATATAATTAAATAAAAATATATATTAAATAAAACATATATATAATTAATTATTTGCGATAAATATTAAGTAAATAATGATCAACGCTTCACAATCTAGTAAGAAAATAATTTAAAGAAAAAAAATTATCCTGAATGTAAATACATTCAGGCGGTAAGTGTAAATTAATTGGTCTGTGTTCTAATAAATTGTTTAGGGTTAATTGTCCATCAGTGCATATAACATAAAAAAAATTAACTAATCTTAAATTTTATCAGTAATTTAAAATAGATAAAAGATAAATAAATATAAAAATTAAATTTATGTTAATTTTAAGTATATTTCCAACCAAATTGGTAAGAAATGTCTATATTAGTTTCACTCCGTTTGTCCGTCCGTTTACAACACAAACTTCTACATCTCTTAATAATAAAATAATAGGTCCAGTAGAATACAATTTTCTTCTATATTAGAAAAAACTTTTTTCTTTTAACTCTAAATTTTTCTTCTAAAATTAGAAAAAGGTTAAATGATAAGTTTAAATATATAATTTTCCTGAAATAATAACCTTGGAAGGGAAAAAATTAATAAAATCGAACAGGGACACATTTTTTACCTATATGTATTTACCATATCATACTTGTTTGTAAAAAATACTATATGGGATATGGGAATCCCCTTGGGTTAAGAATAGCTCATAGTTTTACATGAGGCGATTGTGAGGAAATGTGCTTTTGACAAACCCGAAGTTTGTTTTACGTATTTTTTTTCTGAAATTTAATTTGAGCAAAAGTTTAACTTTTTTTTCTTAAACCTTTTAAATTTTTTCTTTCTTTTTCCTTAAACAATTTCAGTATTATTATTTTCAATTTTTATGTAAAGTTTTCTCTACTTCAAAAATAAAATTAGCATTTTTATATAGTACAAAAAAAAAAACAATTTTATTTAAAAGAGGTTTTTAATCATTTGTATTAAAATATAACATAAAAAACCGAAAACAAAATTTTCCCGATGTTCACAAAGAATTTGTAATAATATTTTGTTGACTTAGAAAATAATGGCCCTTATTGTGAATGTCGAGGCGAGATTCGATTCTGTACAAAATCGTGTCATGTGATTATGAATGGCGATTTTAATACGCAAATTGTCGATAAAATTGATATTTGATGGCGATTACATTTTTATTCGCGACAGATAACGAATTAGGTGCATTATTTTCAATTAAGCTATTACCTTGGGCTGATCTTTGGTAAACACATTCAAATTAGTGGTCTGGATGAAATGACGAATAGTCATATTTTCATCTGGGATGTACTGTGGTACCTCTGGATGGATTGGGCTGATACATACCCAAGACAACATGTCCCTAGTTCGTGTTGGGTAATTCTAAATTATAAATCGCACAAGTCTTCTTGCATTAAATTTCTTTGGTGATTGGTGATGATGTATCTTCTTGAGTTTGTCTTGCACGACGTGTATGATATGTTTATCTTGCGGAAAAAAATTCATATTGTGTATTAACTTTTTTATTTAAAAACTAATAAATTATCCATCTAAAACAAATGAACAAACACTTTTAACAACAATTATATTTTTATAAATTAACCAAATGAATTCATAATTTTTTTCCGCAAGACAAACACTATACATTGCTGTCTGACACTGAATGAAAAATATACAAAAAATAGGTTTTTTTTTAAGTTTCTGTAATAGTCACCAGACCTTCGGAGAGTATGAAATATTTTATTTCGAAGAATATTGTATATATTGATATCTCTTTCTTTCTAATGTATTTTAAATTACTTAAGACGAACTAGGGACTTCTGGCAAGACAAAAAAATTGTTGGGTATTTACCCCACAAATCTGTCAGGCAAGACAAAAAATTTGTTGGGTATTTACATATAAATAATCATTGAACTCTTATAATAAGCTATTTGAAAAAGATTGCAGCATAATAGCTACTATTCCAATATGAATTACTCAAAAAATGATCAAAAACAATAGACCTAAGAAATAGGTCCATTTAAACTATACAATAAAAATGGTGAAAATTACAACATAGTGCACTAAACTAATATAATAAAATTACAAACAAATAAAAAAAAGTCTACCATATACATGCATACATATGTATGTATATCACTTATCAATAACTACAATTCTAAAACTTTTAAGAAGCATTAGAACAAATAAATCTAAATGCTCAAACACATTAAAAAATTATTTACTTTTCAGTTTAGAATTCTATTGATGTATAATTTTTTTCACGTATGAACAAATTGTTAAAGAATTTTCAAAATTATATAAAAAAAAATATAATATTTTTGTATTGACTTTGATTTAGCATCCTTAGAGAATTTACAGTTCTCTTCTCATATATATTATTCATTTTTTATAAATGATAACTTAATTTGTACAAAATAAATAATTTACATATACATATGTATTAAAGTAATACTTTGGTAATACAAATATATTAAATATTTATTTTTTGTAGTGTATAAAATATCATATTTTATTTAGAAAAAAAAAATATTTTTTAGGCAATATTTACGAGAAGAAATACGGAAAATTCGATTCGTTAAAGTAATATAATATAATCACTTTTAAATCGTTTTAATTGTATCATAAGGATGAAAGAAAATTTCAATTTGTTATAGAAATACCATTTTTTTTGTATTTAAGTTTTTTTAAGGAATCATCGGTTTATGTAAACCAAATTATTTTCTAATAGAAATTTATGAGTAAATCTGGATGTGACAATTACTATGGTATCAAAATCAAACACTACACCGAATTGAAAAGACCATTTTGCAATTATACATTAGATTATAGTTGGGGTTTTTTTGCTATTCAATTTATTTCGAATAATTTATTTTGGAATATGATAAAAAATTAGTAATTTATTTAATCTAAAAATGTTAAATTTAAATATAGTAAAATACATTAATAATGTTGAAAATAAATTTAAAAAAAATATTGGATAAAAATTATTAAATTTTTTTTAGAAATACTTATGTATTAGAAATTAATTTGCCCCAAAAATAAATAAATCTATTAAACAATTTATCAAAGCTTTTAAATAAATTATTAAAGTAAAAGCTCAAGTAAATTTTTGTAAATTTTACCTTATAATTTTTTAAATATTCTGAAATGCAAAAAAAAAACTTATTCATAATATTTAACCAGTTATTTCTAGTAAAATTACTAGCGTTAAGCAGAAAAATCCAAAAATGTCAAAATGCCAATTTTGTTTACTTTTCTAAATAAATAATTTTTCTATACATATACATTATACTTATAATATACATATAATTACATATATACATATAATTACATAACATAATTTATTTGAAAATAAATTTAAATTTATAGACTATTAATTATACTATTATAATATTTTTGAATTATAATTTTAAAAAAATAGTCTCATTTCACCTCACTTCCACATAACATGTAATAAAATTTCAAGTGACATCCAATCTAACTTACCTGCCCTATAAATTTTAGATATGCATGCATCAAACATTTGTCAACTTGTATTATGATGTGTTTAATAATGATTATGAATGTATACATTATATAGATTTTCATTGCATACATGCAGGAGCGGATAATATTTATTTAGTAGTTATTATTTAGGAATATTATTGTTTATTTTGTTTATTAAATTTTAAACCGCTCCGCAAGAAACCCAACTTTAACAGATTTTAAAAATTCTGATACTAATTTTTTTTACTAATTAAGGACTAATTTCAATTCAACACCAAAAAAATATGAAAAACAAACTCCGGGTTTGTCAAAGCACATTTCCTCAAAATCCTCTCATGAACTATGAGCTATTCTAAAAGAAAGGCAATTCCCATAGTATTTTTTAGAAAAAATATAAAATGACAAATATAGGTAAAAAATGTATCCCTGTTCGATTTTATTATTTTTTTTGAATTTTATTAAATTGGTTGGAAATGTGCTAAAAATATATTTTCGTACCATCTATTCGCCAGAAATTATGATTTAAAAAAGAGGGTTGCTGGCTTGTGTTCAAGCAACCACCCCTTTTTTGCTGGCTTGTGTTCAAGCTATAGCACCCCCACAATATACATAAATATGTATCATCTATATCTATACTACATTAATTTAAAATATCCTTTTTGTCTAATTAAAGACTTTGTCTAATAATTTTTGTCTAATTAAAGACTCTCGAATGGAGTCAAGTGATGTAATGAAATGACGACAAGAAAATTAATAAACATTATTTTTAAGTATAATAAAAATATTTTGGGTAAAAGTAAATTATGATGGACAAGAAAAATTTTTGTTCAAGCTCAAGGTTCGAGGAAATTAAATTGTAAGAAATATGATCAGAAAAAGCTGATATAGTTTTAAGATAATTAATTAAATTATAATTTTTTGAAAGAATTTAGAGCAATTAAAATTTTTGAAAATAATACCAAAGATATTATGGGTTTATATTTAACATCTTTGTTTGGCACAAACAATACATTTTTTTAAAGTACTTGTTAAAAATACAAAGTCGGTATATAATTTCATCTATACTTGTAAACAAGTTATGTATAATAAAATGTTCAACCAATTATCAGTATAATTTATTTTCATTCAGAATCATTAAACAATTTAATTAGATTTAATTATTCTGTATTGGACCATAATTTTAAAGATTAATCTATAAGAAAAAATTGGCATTGATTTATTCGTTACTTCTTCCAATAGTTAAAATTTACTGATTAATCAATGTGGCATTGTTGCATAACAAAATCTCGAAATAATCTCAAATTATAAAAAAAAAAAACTAGTTATATTAAATAAAAATTAGAAAAAATTGATAAAATAACATATAAATTCTTAATTCTTGTTTTTATTATAATAAAAAAAAAGCTTTTATAAATAAAAAAAATTAATTGACAAAATTAACCAAACTACTAAACCAAAAATTCTATTTTCATATTCAATTTTTAGCACGATTAATTTTTTATTTAAATATAATTTTTAGTATAATTATAGTGTGAAATAATATTAAAAAATATATCATTAATTAGGCTCTAGTTGATCCGAATAATAGTATCCTTATATACAGTTGCTCACAAAAGTATCCGGCCACCCTACTTGGTTCAATATATTTAATGTTTTTCACTTCATTTTCAATTAAGTATTTTTTTTAATATTGGCTATAAAAAGCCTTTACTATTGCACTTTATAATACTAGAAAAACGTATTAGAAAAATGAATTAATTATCAGAAAAACTTACATAGCTGTCCGAACTCATAAAACAATTGACACTAAAGTCGGCCACTAAGTGTGTATGCATACGGGGGACTTCCCCAAAGTAAGTTTAGTTACCAAATAGTTTCCAAATAGTGCGTCATTCGAGAAAAAATCCATTTCCGAATTATGTACTTAATTGTTTGGTTGTCGATTTTTTCTGAAGTATATTTAATTTTGATATTTCTATGATTGGATTATAAATTACAAGACTAAATAATGTTAAAAAAATAATAATTATTTGTTTTCTGATATTTAAAACTTAACGTCTAAGATTAATTCTACTGAATAAAAGAAGTGGCCGGATACTTTTGTGAGCAACTGTATGTACTAATAATTCACTTGATAGCATTAAAATAACTACATACATAGTAATATTAATATATATTAAGTTAGATTTAAACTAAACTAATGTAATTATACTATAGCTATAGTAGAAAATATATTATTTGCTTTTTTTGTAATTTTTGGCATTGTAGACAGTACGTTATATTTGTACAAGCTAAATATATATTTCATAAAAAATTTGAAAATTTTCTATTGATATTTCTTCAAAATCTTTTACAATAAATTAGTAACCTTAATAACATATAAAATTTCATCAATTCATTTATCCTTAACAAAACTAATAATAAAACTCACTATACAATCTGATTTGGACTAATTAATGTAATTATCATTATTAGTTTTTTAGTAATATTTTCAAAACAACATCAATTTTACTTACATAATTAGTTTCAGTAAAACAGAATTGTTAGCTAACTAAAAGAATTAGTTTATTTATTAGATAAAAAATCTTAAATATTATTATTTATGCTGCCAATTTAAATTTATTTTTTTTTTGTTTCTGACAATATTTGGATAATTTTTTGTATGAATTTTTAACTGATGTTAAATGTTATATAAATTTTACATAATTTATGATTAAAAAAATTAACTAGTATATCGGGTTTTAGCAAAAATTTTGATAATATAAATGCAAATCCATATAACTAAAGATAACCATTTACGAACTCAAAGTTATTATATTAGTTTTTTACGAACTACATGTTAATATCTTATGAACATATAAAAAATTTTCCATAAAGATCCTTTTATAATCAAAATGCAATAAATTTTCCTATATCATTATACATATGAACAAAATATTATAATCCAAGCAAATAAGTAAATATAATTTTTACTTTCGGAAATTCTCTTATAATAAATTTCCTTTTATTCAAAGCTTCTGTATTATTAAATTGTTTTAAGAATAAAATATTTATTTTTTTAATAAGATATAAATTAATAATTTCAATTAAAATACTTACATCTTTAAATTTCAAACAATTTTATTTGTATTTACCAAATGATTATGTAATCAAAAAATCAACTGTAACTAAAAGTAAAGTGTATCTTTGAAATTGAAAAAATTATCACTATAAACTAAAAAAAACTTTATAAATAATTTAATTTATTTATTTATATTTCACTAAAAATCATTTTTCTTCTTTTTCACATTAATTTGTATGGGGAGAAATGGTTAGAAAATAAAATCAAAAAATTTAATTTTTTTGAAAAACAATCCCGATTTTTTTTATTTTGTAATTCCAAAATTTTAGCAAAAAATATTATAAATTTTATATTTTAATTAAAAATTTTCATATTATTTTTGGTATGTATAAAAATTATATTTTATTACTTCGTCATTATGTTAAAACACAATAATAAAAAATTAAAATTATCCTTTTTATTTCCAAAAAAAATCATAAAAATAAAATTAATATTAATTCAGGAACTCTGATGTAAATTTTTTTTAACCTTACTTTTATGGAATTGTAATCACAACTGTGATATATTCTTCATGGTATTATATAGGATCACCGAATAGAAAAAAAAATATATCTATTATTTAACAATATTCCACAGGCTGGCAGTTAGCACTATATAATATTTTTATATTTTTTGTTTTGTATCATATGAACAGAGAAAATTTTAACAAAAATAAAATTTTAAAATAAAATATATATACGTACATATAATAAAAAGAAAATTCAACAAAATTTCCACACTTCAATGGAAAATGCTCCTGGAAAATTGTTTTTAATAACACAAACAACACAAAATACACTGAACAACTCTGCTGAGTATTAGACAGCTGACAGAGAAGCTGATGAGTTACTTCTGAGAGTACAAATTAAATTGGTAGAATTAAAAAAAAATGGAAAAAATACTTTTCAAACTCCTCGCCAACTGAACCGTCTAAAATACACCTATAGCTGAAATTAATATAAACAAGAAAAACACCCTCTAAAAGCTTTCAAATTTATTAATACACTATAATGTAAATGTATATATTATAGAATAGTCAAAATATATTTAATATTCCAGGTTAAGGTCATGGGGTTTGAGGCTGGATTATTTGTTGGCCTTAAGAAAATATCTTTTTCACATCTACATCGTATATCTACTCTAACATATGTGGTATACAAGAGATAATTCCTGTTTTTTTCTTTTCTTTTTGCAGGATATTTTCAGATGAAAATTTTTTCAATGAAAAGCTTTTTTTTTATTAGTATAAGTATTATATTTTTTCAGGAAATTTCAAGTACAAAATGATAGAAGGTGTTTGAATTAAAAAAACTATTTAACAGGAAATTAAATTAAAAGCTTTTTATTAAATGTTATAACGTTGTTAGTCGATATTGTTCGTATACAAGTAATTTATCTATTTTATTTTACTAAAATCAATACTTGTTCTAATTAACTTTCAAGAAAATAATCATTAGAAAATCATTATAAGAGACAAAATTTCATAAATGATTTTCTGAACTTAGAATATATATGTACCTATATATTTAAAGAAGACTGCATTTATCCGGCGCTGTTAACAATTAATCTTATCAAAAAAAAATATTATAAAAATTTATTTATAAACAACTATTTAAGTGCAATTAAGTTTAATTAGAAAATAAATAACTAGTAAATTTTTTATATGTTTTAACTAATTCCACATCATTTTAATGATATCTGGTTTTTTTATTACGATTTTATGGGAACTCCCCAAAACTTTCGAATAGCCTGAGTGATGGTTTGTATGATGGCATACATACATATATATAGCCAAGTTGAAATTGACAAATGACAAGTTTGTTTTTTTAAACAAAAATTAATAATAATTAATTCTTTTGTAAATTGCTTTCGCATGTTATAAAATGCTCGTTTTATTTAGAATTTGTTATAGCTAGGCTTAGTCACTCAAAAATTCAGGACGTCATAACTTTTAATTTAAAACAAGCTTATTGACGTAGGAGAAAGCGGTGTTTTAAATTTAAATTTAGATGTCGATATTTGAATTTTAATTTCTGATGTTTTAAATTGATTACTAATTATACGAAATTCCTTTTAAGTCAAGAGAATTATTTAAAAAAAATTGAAACTTGAAGTAATTTGTTAAACCTGTATACAAATTTATGTTTTAGTTTCAACATTAGCTTGAGATATTAATAATGTGTTTGACGCTTATATCATTCTGGTAAAACCTTATAGAAAAAACTGAGTTTTTCAAATTAGGTTTTCAGTAAAAAGTTTGAAGGTTGAAATTTATATAAACAAATTATATTAGTATTTATATAAATAAAATTAATTATTATGTTAATACAACTAACATAACAATGCTTTTAAAATGTTCTACCAAATACGTAATATTGTATGTATCTCAAGTTATACTGTAGAGTAGAATTGACGTAAGTTATCAATCGTGGTATAAGCTACTGGTACGAAACAATTGCTTATGGCATTAGCTCAATGCTTTGTTATAAGTAAGTTCAGTAATTAAATAAATACATTATATGTATAAGTATAATTATAAATGATTAGCAAGAATTTCTCTATGTAATCTACTAATGACTTTTTCTCATTCTGAGTATTAATATTAAATAAAATAATTGAGTTTGCCGATCACGTGAAATAAAAACGTTTCGCAGATAGTTTTAAATATGAAATTTAAGCACATCTAAAATTACGATAATAAATTTATAATAATTACTTATATACTACCTTTACCAACATGTAGGAACAAATGATTGTAATTATCGCATAATTATCTGAAAATCTAATTGGGTATAATTTACTGATTTATTAAAAATAATTGCTTTTCATAATAAATAATTTTATATTTGCAATTTTTTCTTGCTTGAATCTTGCTTCTAATTAAGAAGAAAATTGGAAAATCAAGAAGCTTTTTCTTTAGTATATGTATTAGAAAATTAAATTTAATGTATTTGTGTCTAGACTCTAAAACAAAACAGTTGAAAGAGTTTTGCTTAAGCCTTAAATGTACATAGGTATATAATTTTTTTACTTATATGTACATAATATTTTTTTGTTATTATTTCGGGTTGATATTAAAAATACAGAAGCACGTGGGTTGCCTTTTTTTTACATCTTTATGCAAATTATAATAAATATTTCAATGCTGAATTTCTTAGCTGAACAAATTATTATGCACATGTCCTTATGAGAGAGCTTTAAAGTTTATGATTATGCATATGCATAGTTTTAAATATACATAAAATCAAAATGTTGACATTGCAAATGTAGTTTTTCTTAAATGTATTTATTGGATTACAATTTTCTTGGAAAAGGTTGCAATGACTAAGCCTATGACAAGAGAATACAACTGTATACACTTTTTGTTGTTTGCTGAAAATTTGATATTCAATGCTCCAAAGGAACAGGACAAAACAATTGTTACTTAGGTACGTAGTACGTAACGTATACACATATGATGTAAAATGTAAATGGAGCATTTCTTATTTTTGCTATGATGTTTTTGGTTCAGAGAGAAAATTTTATGTAAATGTATTTATAAGTTCAAGGTCTTCAGGTACATATACAACAAGAAAAATATACATGAAAATCCGGAAAATGTATGTATATACCATATTTAGTATATATGTATGTACTCGAATATACATAAAAAAAAATTGTAGAAGAATTCTATATTGTGGTGCTTTGAATATAATTTTATGAGATACAAATTTACATTTTACAAAATTAAAATAATATTTATAAATAATCATATTTAAGTAATATATAAAAAATTCTATAATGTTAATTTAATATAAATGTTATTAACTGAGAATATATATTTGATTACTAATTATTTCTGTATCTCATTTTGTAATATACATATATTTTAATTTTAAACTGGCGGTTAATCTAACATATAATATAAACATAAATTTCAATATTATTTTGCATAATTACCGTTTTGTAAATTGAATCGTAGAGATAAACAGAAATATACATACATAAGTCAAATTTTTTTCCACAACTTATTCAGGAACATAACCAAACGCAACTTGAAATATGCGATAGTCACATTATCAAAATGCGATCGCACTTTTTTTTGGCATCACAAGATACGATCACATTTTTATGAAATAGCATTGGCGCATTGACCTAATTTTTAGCACATTTCCAACCAATTTGGTAGAAATCTGAATATTAATTTCACTCTGTCTGTCCGTCCGTCCGTTTACACAAACTTCTACATATTAAGATAGAGTAATCAAATTTTGACCATAGATAGATATACTAATAAAATAATAGGTCCAGTAGAACAAAATTTTCTTCTATCTCTTTTCCTCTTTGAGTTATTCCCCATCCAAGTTTGAAAATTGCCCATATTGAGCATCTAATCGTAGAGATGAATTTTTTTGCACAACTTGGCGCATTGTCCTAATTTTTAATTTATAAATATAATTAATACTTTGGTACTTTGGTATGTGTTCAAAACACTCTGAAGGAATATTAAAAACTTCGTGCGGCGATTTGGTATAACGATGAATTTTTGATTTCTGACACGCGATGCACGTTTTAGTCCAAATATTCGTATCTCGATTTATATTGGCCCAAAAATATCTGGATATCACCAGTTTTCTGGCTTCACGAATTCCAGGATGGGCCAGGTTGCAGGTTATGTAATGCGTTGCAGGTTATGAAAACAGCACGACGTAAAAGCTTGAAATGTAAGGTCTATTATTTGTCGTCGGCGTTTCGCAATAAATTTTTAGATCTGGAAAATCTATGATTTCGAGTTTCCATGAAGACTTGGGTTTATTCAATAATTCAGCCAGTTCTTCGTCTTCTTTTTGTCTTTTCTTGTAAATCGAACTTATTGAAATATACGGACGAAATTTCAGCGACAACGTTTTCTTTTCCGAATTATGACAAATGTCGGTTGAAAATTGCGCGATGTAACCGAGATGCCGTGCTTGACGAGGATTTCGTTCGGTTTTGGACCCAATCGCATCGCGTGTACTACCTTTATCGCATCGCGTATACTATCTTGAAACGTTTGAGCTGCGTTGTGTAATCCGATAGACATTCGTCTAAATTCGTATAATCCGAAAGGTTTTGTGATAGCTGTTTTTTAGGTGTCAATTTGCAAAACTGGAATTAATAATAAGTCCTAATTAAATCGAGTCTGGAAAATATTTTAGCACTATTTAATTGCATGGTGAAATTCTGAATGTGCGGAATGGGATACCGGTCGGGAAATGTGGCTGCGTTCAACCGACGGTAATCACCACATGCACGCCAATCCTTATTGTTTTTTTCCGTCCCATTTCGACCCTTCTTTCGAACTCTTCTTTAGCCGCGCCATGCCTAGCTGGGTCCAGTCTACGATGTTTTGAAAAAGATTGTCGGTCCTTTATGGTTATGTGATGGACCACTTAATGTTGGACCTGCTTAAACTAATTAGAGGTCTGATTCAGATCTGGAAATTCTTTTTTGTTTTTTAAAATGGCATTTGTTTGGTACATTTCAACCTTTGTTTTAGGGCTATGAAACCTACACCGATGTCATTAATTTAATTTTAGCCCAATGACGAATGGTAGCTAAGCCAGTATTTGAAAGCCAAATTAAAGTTTTGCTTCAATTTGGATTCGAACCTGGAACCATCCATTTGGAAGGCAGGCGCTCTAACCACAAGAAAACAATGTTGTTGATATCGTCACGGACGAAAAGGCAAGTTTTTTTTTTTTTTCAATTTTTTCTTTTATTGGCCAATATAATTTCATTTCATATCATAAAAAAAAATTAAAAAACAGATATTATTTATAATTCATTCATTAAATACAATGATGCATAATTTAAGAATACTCTATAATCTATATTTTAAATTTACATTATTTTACATTATTTTTAACATAATTTTTTTTTATTATTTATCAATATAATTTATTTAATTTTTTTTTATTATAATATTATTGCCAGAAAGGCTATCAAAACTAGCAATTATGTTATTAATTTTATATAATAAAATCTTAAAATCTAAACCTTATTCTAAATAAATAAAATTATATACTAAAAAAAAACCTAAACCTAATCATCAAGCCACCAGTAGCTACTCTTATTTAAAATGAATTTTATATCCTTTTCTGGTAATGACTTTTCATATCTCCAAATTTCTGAAAAATTCGTTGGATTTAAGTTTGGTTCAAAATTAATTTTCTTTCGAAAAGGCAAGTTGGTCTATTAGTTTGGTGATTTCAACCTTTGTATTGGTTTTGGAGGACATGGACATTTTGTCGCTTTACCCCCAAACCTACTGTGATACCAGCATAATGTTTGTGATTTGGATGAAGCGGAAGGGAATAGAAATCTTCTTTTAGATCAAGCTGTGTGGACTAATCGAAATCCTCCTACTTCGTCTCGGTTCGAAATTATTGTTAGTGTTATTTGATATGTCGATTATTTGATACGCGATGTGAATCACTTGTGGTAGCTTCCTAAGCCAAAGTTTTTTCACCGAGCTAAGAAATCTGTCACCGATATCTGCATTTTCGATAAGCGGTAACTATTTCGTTTCGGATTATACGATGGTTGTTCCTATTTAAGGTAAAGAGCAGCTTCAAGTTTTTCACAATCCTTTGCGACCAGAGACGCTTTGTAACTGGACAGGTGTCAACTGCTTCCCAAATCTCCTTAACCCGTTGCGCAGTTATTTCCTCCACTTTGTTTGTTATAATTTTCGCATTTGGGGTAATCCGACTTCTGCCTCAGAGCCATTTATTTCTAGACCTGCTCATTGCCATATATATCACAGTATCCTTGCACCTAACATACCTTTAGATTGCCGTACCTGCAGAGTAGCTGGAGCATTGCCGTACCTACAGAGTAGCTGGAGCAGAAGACACTATTATGATCTGGCAACCTTATTGCTTCCCTTATATTCAACACGTCAGAGTAGATACAGAGCCGGATCCACTAGTGGTCTTTGATAATTTATATTTCCCCCGTTAATAATATTGTGTCCTCTTTCCATTCTTCTCTTATTGGGATGTGAATTTTAAAAATTTTCCCGAAGACCGTCTGGGTTACCAGGTTGTCTGTATGCACTCCATTGGCAGCCAAAGTGTAGTCATCGAAAATATTACTGTGTGCATACCCTTTATCCGTTCCCACGTAGCTAACAGTCGTCGTTACGAAGAAACAGTTCTGCGGTATGAAGCTCATACCTTAGCTGTCGAAAAATCTGCAAAGAGAAACAGGTCCCAAAATGGGTGCAGTGCAGGTGGGCAAACAGCCAAGGTCGCCAGAATGGAGACCTCACAAAACAAGACGGCTGTAAAGTTTAGTGACATCGCTAGAAGTCACTTAAACGTTGCTGTTGTTGACAATAACCACAAAAACCTAAGGGTTTCGTCCAAGCTATCGACGGAACTGGAAGGCAGGCTGTCAGAGATGGTTCTGGAGCATATATTGATGGGCGGCTGGGGGCCACTTCCTTGTTGATTCATCCAATGTAATCAGGCTACAGGGTAATCAAGTGTGAAGATTAGTTATCCTTAGATTTCCTTAGCAGCAGTGTTGCTATGATTAGCAACACCTGGGAGGAAGCCAATATCGGCCTAATCCCAGCTAAGGAGATCCTAGGGCACGCATTTGGTTGCCAAGGATGTATATTGACGGGGAGAGGCTCCTCAAAGCTCTAGCGCTACATAACCCGGAGGTCCCGATGGGCAACTGGGAAATTATTAAAAAGGAGGAGGATACAACTGAGTCGCAGAAGAGCAGTTTATCCTTCCTCCTGATAAATGATGAAAGCCTGGCACACCTAGAGCAACTGGGGAACAGATTAAGATTCGGCATCCGCCGAGCCAAACTCAAGATTTTCCAGGCGGAAATTCCTGAGATTGACGAGGCGGATGAAGCGATCGGCCTGCTCGAAGAAATGTCGTTGGCCAAGGAGACTGCAGGTAAACAAGACCACCAAGCCGATGATGTTGAAAGTTGTCCAGGCAAATCTTAAGCATTCTAGATGCGCCTCGGACAACCTAATGATCTTCCTGTGCAAGGAAGACATTGACATAGCCTTACTACAAGAACCTTGGGTAAACACCTCCAGGGTGAGAGGTCTGAACCACAAAAACTATAATCTATTCTACAAGTCTGTAGATAGCCATAGAGGCAAGCCAAGAGCGTGTATTCTAGTTAGAAAACACATAAATGCACATATTTGTTCTAATTTTAGCTATGAAGACATGACTGTCGTCAGAGTTGAGCAGAATGATGGCAAGGAAATGTACATCAGCTCGGTGTACATGCCGCATGATGAACAAGCCCCGCCAACCAAACTTCAAGAACTGGTCCACGCCAAAAAAAGCAAGCTGCTTATTGGATGTGACGCTAATGCCAGGCACTCCCTGTGGGAAAGTTCTGAAATAAACGAAAGAGGTGAGTCACTTTATGATTTTATAATAAATAACAATCTATCTATTTGTAATAGAGGCAAAACCCCCACATTTACCTTCCCTTGCTCAGATAGGCACCCGGGATGGGAAGATATAATCGAAATTACATGTACTAGTAATAACGTAGCATCTATGGTAGATAGAGTCTTCTCTCAAGCGTTGAGAGAAGACTCCACTCACAAGCACAACATAGCGATTGTGACGGACAGCCAAGCGGCAATTTCGGCTCTCAACTCTGCCACAATCTCCTAAAAACTCGTAAAGAAATGCTCAGACGAACTGGCATATATAAGCAACCAATTCACCCTACTGATAAACACCGTCGTGTTCCCGGACATAGGAACATACGCGGTAATGAGAAGGCTGATGAACTAGCGCGGGTGGGTCATGCTTAAATGCAGCCCTAGTGGCACAAGTCGACCCTCCTCTAAACACAGTAAAAAAAGATCTCTGCCTACACCACCTATCGCTTGCCAGCGTTAGATGGCAAGGACTGACCACATGCAGGACAACCAAGAAAACTTGGCCATCCTACAACCAAACCAAAACTAATGACCTCTTAAAACTCTCCCGAAGGCACATAGCTAGAGCGACAGCTGTCTACACCGGTCACTGGCCGATAGGAGAGCACGCAGCCAGAATGGTAGCTACATCTTCAACGAACTAAACGATCTAGCCGCGTGCTGCCCAATGAACCTGGCACAGTTCCTAAACACCACCGACTGGATCTAAAATAAACCAACCAACCCCGTGGTCACGAGAATGAGTGGTTACAAAACGGCGCGTTGGTGCTACTTGCTACCCTAACAGAGGTGGGGCACCTCGCCACTTTAACCAACCAACCTATACCCTTTATATATTAGTTCCGTCATTCCCGCAGTCTTATCACAGCGCTGTTTTTTTGTTAATTCTTTTACCAAGAGCAAGTCAAGCATCGTTTCCATGCCTGTTGTCGGTATGGTCCGGAAGGCTCCTGTGATGCTTATACATGCCATCCTTTGTACCTTTTCAAGTTTGCTTACCACATTTTTCCTCTTAGTTGCCGTCCACCATACTAGCGCACCATATGTGAGCATCGCCTCAATGCCCAGCAAGCAAATAATGCAGTAGTAGCTTTCTTGGTTCTTTCCAATTCAGCAATGAGTCCAAAACTAACTATTCCCATATATCTAGCGTCATCCGAGAGTGGCCTTTCCCCTCCGTTCAGTGCAGTTAATCTGAATATAGGAATCTTCCGCCTTCTTGTGAAAGGAATCAGTTCCGTCTTGCCATGGTTAACTGATAACCTACCCAGAAGGAAAGTATAGTGCAGTGATAGCGCATCAGTCTGCTAAGGCCTCCTTCCATTAGCATGCTGATGGTTACCAGAAATTTTCCGGTTACTAGGATCACTAGGCCAACTTCGTATGCAGTAACCTTGACCTCATTCCTCTCCCAATCTTTCTTGATGCTGTCCATTACCCAGATCCAAAGAATGGCGATAGCACTGCGGCTTGTGGCGAGCCACCCGCAGTTGACATCTTAAGGACCCTTGCCTCCCAGCTTCATGATATCTGTCTTGTTTTTAACATCTGGCCTATCCCTGGCTAATACCCTTATCTAAACCTTTTTTGTGTAGTGCCTCTTCTATAGCCTCCGTTTTGACGTTGTTGAACGCGCCTTCTAAATTCAGCAAGGCGGCCAACGTGTATTCCTTACAGTGCAGTGACGTTTTAAATTTGATTGCCCATCCTACCTAGTTCCAATGTATTTGCGTACCTTTAAATCCTTTGTAACCCCAATGGCTGAGCGCTACGGAAGTAGTGTTTCCAAATTAATTGTTTTTTTAATATACGGTTAGTCGAGTATTGCAACAAAAATTAAGCGAGTACTCGGTTACTCGATTATCATACGCGAAACTAAAATTAAAATTTATAAATGTTATTATGTATTTAATAAAATTTTATTGAATATATCAAATATTTATATTAATACATATTATTTATTTACGAATTAATATTTAAGGAAAATTAGTGCATTTAAAGTTTCTGGGCACATTCTGTTTCGGATTTTCGTATTCAAAGTGCCAGCTACTGAGAAGACTCGCTCGGAGGCTGTAGAGGTTGGCTTTATAGTCAATAGTGCGTTGTACAATTTTTCGAGTTGGTCTTGTACGGGTTCAGACACTCAGGCTCCTCATCTTCATTAGTGCTTGAACGCTCTGAACTTTTTGAGAATCGTTGAGAAATAAACGGTTCATTATTTTTGTCGCAAACACTTTAACTTTATGTTTTGCCGAATACCCAAAAAAATTATTATTTTCAGGATACACACCGTGGTGTAGAAATGATAGTAGAGTAATTAATTGTTTATTTCCCCTTTTTTCGATTCGAATTTTCAAATTATTCAAGAATTCTGTCGCGAGGGGATTTTAATCAATTCTAATTCTTGAAATACATAAAATAATGTTCCGTCAGCAGTCAATAAATTAGAATTTTGTTTACTCAATTCCAAAACAGCCACTTTTGCCGGTTCTAAAAGCGAAGCAATATCTTTTAACAGTTCAATGTTATCACTATAATAGGGGGCAACTCCTAACTCAATCATAGCTCAATTAACTGAGTTTACTAGCCTTAAAAATCGCTAGGTTGCCAATATTAAACTACTCCATCTACTTTTTATGTCTTAAAGCAAACGCAAACAATTTCCCTCATTTTGGCTACTAAATTTTTTCAAAGTTTCGCTTCTTAAAGGTGATTTTCTAAAGAATTTTATAATTTTCCGCATCTCATCTATCGCGATTTTATGTGTCGTTCGAAGCTCTGGTGTTTCTACTTCTGAAAGTAAAAATCGTCGGTGTCCGGTTCATCTACTAATTTATTAGATTCCGCTTGATCTTCATCATTTTCCAAAAATTCTATACTACCGTACTTAACCATTACATTTGCACCATCGTGCGCTGAAGCAACTATGTCACAATCAAAATCTACCCCAAATTCTTTCAATCGATTGAATACCAATTCTTCGGTTTTTTCAGATGTGCAACTTTCTATAATTGGAACCAAACCAAGAACAATTTGACTCGAAATAGATTGCGGTGTAACATTAAGATATCTTCTTAAAGCGATATCAGTTCATTATTGTAATTTTTGTCCTGATTTTATTTTGGCTTCTAAATTTTGCTTAGTTTCAGCTTTTTTTTCTTCGAAAAATGTTAGAACGTGTTTTCAAACACTCGATACGTTTGTTGGCATTTTGTAATTACGACTGTTTATTTCCTCGCATTTGACAATTGTACGAAATGGAATACCATCTTTTGCTGCACATTTTGATATAATTTCCTCCAGTGATTCTCTTTCTCTACTAAAAAATGTTAACATGCCACTATCTTTAGGTATTTTAGATGTGCATAGTGCTAGCGAATCATCACTACAATTCTGGCCACTAGGTGGAGGTTGGATCACCTCCATCATCAGTACCCCCACCACTTCCGACCATCCTCACGAATACGTTCACCAAGCTGAACTTGACCAAGAACTGGTTCTTTTCCAGGTATGGAATGGAATTATGGTCCATGCTAACATGCCAAGTACTGGCCACGTTCCTTTCTAGCATCGACCTGGGTTACCTTCCATTCCTCTGCCATGAGTCCCCTGTTCTGTACAGCGATGCGACTCAATACCCTCTCCGGTGTTTGAAACGGTTTCGGTATCCAGGTATTATCCAGGTATAGCCTTAAGTATTTTGCGGTATCGGCTCTAGGAATGGCCCTCAAAATTGCTTCCTTCCAGATAGCGTCCAATTTCTCCAGGGTGCCCTCTAGGAAGTCCTTCGACCCTCGTTGACGCACCACCTTTTATCCTTTTTCCCAACCCGCCCCATCGAAGATGAAATTCGTCCGCTGAAGTCCATGACTTAGGTGTTTTAGTATAATTCCTTTTCTCTTTATTATTGGCTTTAGTCTCAGCAGCAGCAGTTTCTCGTACACCTCAGTGCTACTGGATGCATCGGAAGTACGTTTTCCATTAACATTCACATCCCGTCTAGACGCGCCACAAGCTGATGGCTGAGGTACTACCTTTACAGGTTTTGTGAGCTTCCTCAGTTCCGCTGACTCAACAATGTACTTGTCTGCGATAAGATTTTCCTTGTCCCACGCACTTGGCTCCTCAGGCATCTTCTTTGACAGCTTTTCGCAGCCTCCTGATACTGCGGATCTTCGTCATCACTTCGCAGGTTGCGATACTCTATGGGATCTGTTGGATTGATAATGATTATATCTCCATCAATTTCGATATCGGACCAATAATCCGACAGATCTGGTAGTTCGAGATCTCTAGCCATAAGCAAGTTCGAGGATGTATCAAAGTCAGTATCTCTACTTAGTGGCGACTTAGTAGGTCCAGCCGACACTTGCCTTGACATCGCAACACGACTTTCCTTCTTCTTCTCCGTTTCTTCCATATTGTTGTGGCTTCTTTAGTTTTCGGACCCCGCCAGAGGACTTAATGATTGAACCTGCCAGATGCTGTTGTTGTAAATTTGGGGCACCCTGTGCTTCACTTCACAACGGAAATCAATAAAATTTCAAATTAATAAAATTATTAAATTAAGAGAATTTTACTTAAAAATTAGTTTAAAAGTGAGTTTTACTAAGTTGTAAAATTTAAATTGAAAATAGTTAAAGTAAAAAATACTTTTATTTGTTTCAAATAGTTTATACTATGAAAAATAATATAAGAAAGAGGTTATATACATATTTAAAATAATTGTGAAATTGATCATTTGAAAAAAAAAATTATGTAAAAATTACAATAAACTAAAATCGTTTAATTTAAAAAAGAAAGTTTTAAATAAATATACAATACAAGTTTCAAAAGGTGAGATAACAATAAGGTAAAATAAAGAACATTTATGATTGTAATTTTAATCATAACACTGTACAGAACTACAGCATCCGTCGACATCGCCCATTGGTTCCTTGGTTCTACTTCAGCCCCTCCACCATCACAAGGTGGAATCCCCGGGGGGAAATATGTATATAATTGTATCTCGTTTTGGGGGGGGGGGGGGCTAATGGGGAAGGATTGTCGGCATCATGAGGTTAAGCGTCTGTTCCCAGGTTTGGGGCGGCTTAATGTAGCGGTGCAAACGAACTCTCACTTCCACGTAGTGCCTGCTGGAAGCCTGGTATATCTAGTGTACCGGTTGGTCTAATGCCAACGGGAAGCTAGGTCAGTTCAACAAACGAGAAAAGGAGCAAATCCTGTATCCTGAACTGGCAGCCGGTGAAGCATACAGGTAGGCGTTTGTTTCTCCATGTTAGGGGCGGCCTTTAGTTTACCTGGCGGCTTGTATAAAACGTATCTTTTTTGAACGATGGAAGTTAATAAATAGAAAAATCTCCCCTTAAGGGTTAAGTCGCCAGCCGTTTTGGATTGTATAAAGTATATGCGCTGACCCATCTGGCGTAGTCTCCACTCCGGAAGATAAAAGGGTTCGCCTGAATCTCAATGGCACCGCCCAGAAGTGGCTTACCAGATGGATGAAAGAAGGTAAGACTAAAGATGAGGCTTACTCCTTACTAAAGCAGAAAAAGGAACACGCGTTGGCTGCGCCTTCTACCTCTGGTGACGTTGGTGCTCAAGCTGGAAGCTTGTAGAAGACCTTAATATTAATATAATATATAGTAGAGTATCAGCCTTGTAGAAGACCTTAATATTAATATAATATATAGTAGAGTCTCAGACGGTATTTACCCAGTTCTTCTGCAAAATGCGTATATAACATTTACTTGTGAGTTTTGTGATGTATATAAGGCATTCAGATCATGTGTAGAACTCTGCTATATTCCATGTAAATGGAGAGAATCCAAGGTTATCTTCATACCGAAACCAGGAAAAAGTAATTACGCCTCTGCAAACGAGTATAGGCCCATAAGCTTGACCTCGTTTCTCTTGAAGACTTTAGAAAGAATTTTAGAATTGGAACTGAGATAATCCATACCAGTCTCGGTACTATCACGGTATCAGCACGCTTACAATAAGGGGAGATCAGTTAACTCAGCCTTACATAGCGCGGTGGCTACAATTAAACAGGCGTTCCTTAACAAGGACACCACCCTGGGTATGTTCATTGATATTGAGGGAGCTTTCAATAATGTCAAAACGGATTCAATATTAGAATGTCTTAGGAACAAATGGGCTGACAGTAAAATTGTAAAATTGTAGGAAACAGATCCGGATTCGCGAGCAATGGTACCCCACAGGGAGGTATTTTATCGCCTCTTCTGTGGCTATTGGTCATGGATGAGCTGCTGAAGGAGTTAACGGATGCAGGTTACCATATCGTCAGCTACGCAGATGATTTGGCTATTCTGGTCACTGGAAATTGTGAGACAACACTAACCTCATTAATGCAAGGTGCGATAAATCTTGTTGTATACTGGGCGGTAAGAAACGGACTTAGAGTTAACCTGGCGAAAACGGAACTTTGTCTTTTCTCCCGTAGAAGGACGGCACTCAGTTTAATTCTTCCAAAAATTTGTGACACCTCGTTAACGTTGGTTAAGCAGGTGAACAACCATGCGGCAAATTTAGGAAAAGATATAGTATTAGAATACCCTCGAAAAGGGAGTGGGAAAACGGAAATCCCATCCTGCATAATGGGATGACGATTTGCACAGACGGCTCCAAAATGGAAACGGGTTGCGGTGCAGGTATAGCATCGATAGATTTTGATTTATCGATAAACTTGACTCTAGATTCAATTCTTATTGAAAGAAACATAACTGGGAAAAATATTTTTATATGATCGGACAGTGAAGCTGCCTTGAAAGCATTAGATAAAAATTCGGTACACTCCAAGCTTATTAAGACATGTAAATCAAATCTTAACTTGGCAGCAAGGCATAATAAGGTCAAATTACTATGGTCTCCGGGGCATAGCTTGATTGAAGGTAATGAAAGAACGGATGAACTAACGAGAAACGGGCTACCCGGAACTCCCAGACTGATTTTGCCTGATCTGGCTCTTGCAAAAAATCTTATTGCAGAGTAGGCAATAAATGAACACTCAAGGAGATGGACCAACTCTTCCGATTGTATACACACGAAACTTTTCTGGGGTACCTTAAACACGAAGATGTCCAAATCGATTATGAACATGAAGAAAGCTTCATGAATAAAGCTTCGTTTAGGCTTTTCACAGGAATCGCTACAGGTCATATTCTGCTGAGATAACATGCCTCACGGCTTGGTCTGTCAGCGGAATCCTCCTTGCGATGAGGTGGTGGAATCAGTGAAGCATCTGCTGTGTGCATTGTAAAAGATTGAAACACTTGGGGTACCATTTTCTGACTGACTTAGAGGAGGCTGGTAGAATCAAGCCGGCAAAGTTGACTTCGTTCATAAAAGAAGTAGGATGGATCGACTTGCTGGAAAATTTAATCTGAATCAATAGCCGCCGATATGGGTGTACAACGAGCCTTTCTTGACTTGGTGCGTGGTGTATTTTTCCGCCCCCCCCCCCCTTCAAACCAACCAACCAATATGTATATAATTGTATAAATATTATTTATGTCTTATATTACTGTAAAATAATTATTTTAAATTATTTAATAGATTTATAAATTGTGTTGGATATAAATATTTTAACTGTTTTTTAATTTTATATTTGTTAGGATATATATTATTTGTTGTAATTCAACATAAACATAATATAAAAAAATAAATATTGAAATATATATATCTTAAATTTTAATAAATAAAACAATTATTTATTGCAATAACATTTTTATTAAAAAAAATGATTGCCTTTAAATATTTATAGTTTACAAAACTGTTTACACAAACAAAAATTTATTGTTAACAAAACTGTATATATAGTTAATCAATTAAAATTTAATTCAATTTAATTATTTTAAACTAAACTATTTTCATAATTGCAAATTTCAAAATTTCTTGTGAATTTTTAATTACAAAAACTCACAAGTAATAAAATACCTATGAAAGAATTATCAAGAAGCTTAATTTAACTCTTTAACCCACTAAAACACCTCCTTAACCCCCACCTATTAAAACTAGTCACTTGGACTAACCATTAATTTTAATCTAATTTTGTATTTTGATTGATATTACCGACCTATCAGCGTGTAACAACTAACTCAAACGGCTTTGTTCTTCTTAAGCGCCTCGTTAGATTAGTGTTATCCATTTTCTGAGCCTCTCTGTGGACATAATTTTCCAGGCAAGTATGATGTTTTGTTGCAAATCGCTTCACCTCATCTGCTACTGTTGGAATCCTAAGATCTCTATGAATATCACAATTGCGAATGTACCAAGGTGCATTGACGATGTTTCGAATACCTTCTTATTAAATGTTTGTATTTTATTTACATATGTTTCCTTGGTACTACTTGGCCAGATATTGAAAAGCAGGGCAATCACGGCGAACTGGGAAACAGTAACTACAAAGGTTACTGTTAACAGAGGTACACCACAAGGAGGGGTTCTATCATCGCTACTATGGATTGTGGTAATGAATGGCATTCTAATGGAAGTTGAAAGGCTGGGTTAAAACATCACCGCATATGCGGATGATCTAGTTATACTCCTCACAGGAAAATATTTAGAGGTCATCAGCTCATTAATGGAAGGTAGCCTTAACGTATTAACAAACTGGGCAAGAAATTGTGGATTAACCAACAAACTATATCATATAGAAGCCTAAAGAGGTTATGTTTACACATAACATAGCATTTATACATTTCACAGCAAATCTGGGGTAAAATGACAGTTGGCGGATATAAATTTAATAATTAAGCCATATACTATTTGGTGTAATAATAAAAGTCGTGACGTCATTCGGGCTTATCTTGGAAGTATAAATAATTATATTTATAATTATTTTTAAAAGTTTGAAGATGCTTTGGAAGTAATAGATGACTTATTTTGAAATTTGAAAATTGTATATTTGATAATAAGTAATTATATATTTGAAAATTAAAAATTATTACATATTTACTTATTTTTCCTTAAATTTTGCCAATTCAAATTTTTAACAAAATTGTTTAAATTATTTCAGTGCTACCAGATTACATAAATATGTAAAATAAACGTCAAAACATGAAATTTTCAGTGCTGTCAGACAAACGTAAGAAAAATATCAAAATATTTCGGGTACCAAAAACAGGTGTTCAAGTAATTTTACAAAAAAATACCCAAATATCCAGATATCCAAAGAAAATATTTAGGTCGTGAAGAGCACTATATAAATGGCCGAAACACAATGCCAGCTTTGGCTCTGGCTTTAACTGTTACTGTAGCGTTAAAGCTAGACCCAAACACAATGCTGGCGTTGAAAAACTTATTGATATATGTCAAAATAATTTTACGCGCAAAATTTGTCGTAATATAATACATATCCGTCTACACGGATTTCAGCAAAGCCTTCGACAGAGTGGACCACAATATTCGTGCCTCGAAATTAAAGAAGATGGGAGTGGCTAACCCACTCTTGAGTTGGATCACCTCCTATCTTAGTGGTAGAGTTCAGTCAGTAATGTTTCAAGGTGTAAATTCCAAATATATATCGGTTCCCTCAGGTGTGCCCCAGGGCAGTCACTTAGGCCCCCTACTATTAAATATCTTTATCTGTGATTTGTCGGAACACCTAATGGATATTCCGCACTCACTATATGCTGATGACTTGAAACTTTATCACATAATAAAAAATCCTGTGGACACTGAGTTCTTAGAATCTAAACTAAGTATGTTGGGGAACTGGTGCTCCAAAAACAGATTGGAGCTCAATGTCAGCAAATGCCATATAATCAGCTTCTCTAGAAAGAAATGTGTACTGTTGCACAACTACCATCTTAATGGTACTGAACTCAACAGAGTGTTACAAATTAATGATTTACGCATACTGTTAGATAGTAAATTAAGCTTCAATCTGCACTACGACAAAATTATTTCAAAAGCCAATAAAATGCTTGGATTCATCAAAAGACGAGCCACAGAATTTAGAAATGTATGGGTTACAAAATCTTTATACTGTTCTTTAGTACGACCGATTCTTGAATATGCATGTCCAATCTGGCTTCCTTATTGTCAGTTGCATACTAATAGAATCGAATCTATACAAAAAAAAATTCTTCTCTTCGCTTTACGTGATCTTTATGACCCTCGCGATTTTCTAAATTTACCTTCCTATCATAATAGACTTAAAATAATCAATCTTATTTCACTTTCCTCGAGACGCGACGTACTTACTTCCTGTTTTACTCTTGATGTCTTAAACAAGATCATTGACAAGATCATTGACGTAATAATGACGTAAGACAAACAAGACATACACCATTGCTGAAAGTTTCTGCACACCGTACTGAATATGGCAAAAACGAACCCCTCAATAAATGTAGTATTATATTTAATAAATTCAGTAAGTACTTTTCTCCCTCTATACCCAAAACTATTTTCAAACAAAGAATTTGTAATATCCTTAATTAAATGCTTTTATATTCCTTTATTTTTTATTAATAGAAATAATTTAAAAAATTAGTCATTAATGTTAGATTTCTATTATTATTGTTTATTATAGTTAATATTAAATTTGAATTAACTTTATATTGTTATTTTTTTTTTCTTAATTTGTATATATTAAATTGTTAATTTATAAATCTAAGTATTGTACCTTGTTTTGGTTAATAAATAAATAAATAAATATATAACTATTTGATAATTATATTAAAAATTATTATAAATTTTATATATTCTAATTTTTGAATTCTTAATTTTTTAAATTTATGTTAATTTAGAGAGCATACTATAAAAAAAAAAAATTATAATATATATTTAACAATAAATTGCCCCCAAAACTTATAATTGCCAGTAGTGACATATAAATTTTCTAGCACTGACGTTATTTTTTCAGCATTGCTGAAACTCGGCGGTGGCTTTTTTTTCTCAGCCAGCATTGTGCTTATTTCTATTGATTTTCATATGTTGCAACTTTTTCCAAGTACAGTCAAGTTACAGCCAAAGCTGGCATTGTGTTTGGGTCATAAAAAAAAATTTTCATACACAAATTTTTTTTTATTCAGGGTGCGTCTAAGGCTGTGTGCCAAAGGGTTTAAATTTGTAGTTTAAAATTAAATTATGACTGATGAAATTAAATTATGACACTAGAGTGGTGAATATAGAAAGTCAAAATTTAACGACCTTCCAGACCTCGTTAAATTTGACACTTCAGATTAAATTTTGATTTATTTAATATTCATATATCAAATATTTTATTTACGAGCCCTATCTCATATGTATTGATACATTCCAATATTTTATGATTTTTTTTAATGTTTTATACTAGAATTATTAATAAAAATAAATTTATTATTCACAAGAAATTTAAGAAATATTAATAATAATAAAAAAGGATTAAAAAAAATGTTATATCAATTATAAAGTATTGTAATGGATCAATACATATGAGATAGGGCTCGTACATATTTATAATTTTATTTTTAAAAAAATTTCAAAAATTTTTTTAATTTTTTTAAAAAAAATAGAGAGCAAAAAAAAAAGAAAATTTTCATCCATCTTTTTTTAAAAATTAAACCAATTGGCACAGCAAACTTGATAGTAAATATTAAAAAAACTCACCAGCAAAAAAAATTTAATTTTTTGTGTCAAAATTTAAAATTTAAACTCTTTGGCACACAGCCTTAATTGGTTAAAAATAGGTTAAAATTTGAAATTTTGACATAGAAATTCGGATTTCTGACATTAATATTCACCTTTTACAGGCGCCGAAAATTTAACTTTTACGTCAAAATTTCATGACGGTCCAGACCGTCATGAAATGTCGACACAATAGTGAAATTTCAATCTAACCTAATAAAATACTATTCGCGAAAAACTCTTGTATATTCTTTTTTTTATTCATTCCAATAAATAAAAAATATGTTACAAAGTATCCACTCAAAAAAATTTAGGATTTTTGTATAAGAGTAGGCTAAAATTAATTTTGAAATAGTTATACAAAAACAAATATTTAATTTAAAAGTTTCTTGTTCAGGTACATATTAGTAATATTTTTGTGCTGTGCTGCAATTATTATAATAAAATTATAAGAAATGGCTATAATATCTAAATCTCCATTAATTATTTTTAAATATTCCAATAAAATTGTTAATATTATTGGGAAATTTATTTTACAAATTGTATTCATTTTGAATAAAAATTTAAATTTAGCTGTCAAATTTTTAACCAATTTAGACGGCAAAATCGGTAAAAATATTTACCACGATTAAATTTCATTCACCACGGTCAAATTTATTTCACCTTTTTTTAAACCAAAAATCTTTTTAACCAATTTAGACGCACCCTCACTACTAAAATATTCAATTGTTCCGTCCAAAAATATTCAATCGTTCCGTCCAAATTACTAAATTCAAATGATATATGGCACCACATGTCAAAAAAGTTTATAGCAATTTCAGCGATCGACAGAAAATTTTCAGGCGATGGCAATATAGTAGTAGAGTTCGTCAGATTACATTTATGGGCTTATTCTGACAGTCGTATTTTCTCTCGAACGACACGCCTTAGAGAAAATGGTATTACGAGAGTCGTATTTAACGAAAGATGGCGTTAAATACGACACATATGAAAAAAGTAGTATTCTCTGAGTCGTTACGAAACGCCTTGAAATGTCAAAAAAGTAAAAAATTTGTCGTAAGCAATTTTGCTTACGACTCTAGAAAATAGTAAAGTAAAACGTGTTTTTTGTACCATAATACAATAAATATTTCCACAATTATTATAAGAATAATTGCGGAAATATATTAGTATATTATATTAATGTGGAAATCAAGATTGAAATGATCCAAAATGATAAATAAAACCCTAATTATTTATAGTTTATAAATGTATATATTTTTTTTATTCCAATATGAGACTTGAAAACATATTTATGCATTTATAAATAGTTCACTGTTTAATAAATTTATGCATTTAAATTTAAATTTAATAAATTTACGTATTTATGCATTTATAAATAATTAACTGTTTAATAAATGTATATGATAAAATAAAACTAATTAATATTGCAAAAAAATTCCCGTGCAATTGAATTTTTTTATAACTTAATATTTAGCCGATAAACTGTAAACATTGCATTTTGATTGTCAAAATAACTGGTGGTACCAACATAAATACAACATAAAAACGACTTTTTCCCGCAAAGCCATCTATTGGAAATTTTATTTTTCTGTTTTCACGTTGGCAATAAATTTGTCGTTTCGTTCGACTCTGGGAATACCATTTTAGAGTCGGTACGAAACGAAATATTTATTGGGCGTCCAATACGACACGACTCTGAGAATAAGCCCATTAGTGGTGTATCTTCCTCAATGTTAGGCAAGTCCTTTAGTGTTAGAGTTTCTAGAATTTATAATAAAACTGTTCCGGTTGCTTTAAAAAGGTTCAACTCTACGAATAAGAAATATATGGAAGTGGCATAAATGTTCCCTCTCTTTTTAACACATTAGAATTTTAATATATTGAAAAATTGTTTTCGAAGCCACGATTTTAGTAGTTCTCTTTCCTTTTGCTCGCCGAAGTGTCAAATTAATAATATGAAAAATATTATAACAGCTGATTTTAGATTTACAGGGCTGGCTTATTTTTTTAAGTTTAAGAGTCTCAATATAAATTAACAATATTAACTAGCTAAACAAATTACTATATTTTACTTTCCATTTGTATAATTATCGTTGCCCGACCTAAAATATTCCTTAGGATGATTTTTACTTGTATTTTCAAAAAAAAAAAAATCATCTCCTTAAAAATTGATGCCCGAATTAAAAAAAACCTAATCCGCCCCTAGTTTCTCATTTTTATATTTTGACAATTCGGCTAGCAAAAACAGAGACAACTATACCCGGCGTGGCTTCAAATTTTTATATTTATGCCCTATCCATATATCTTCTATATCGTTGGTTCAACTTATCTCCCAAATTATTTAAGAAACAGCTGCTTATGGTTTTAAATCATTAAATTACTAATTACATTCCTTATATGAGTATGCCTATGCATGGCTGAGTCATGACTTGACATAGTAGTTGTATAGCTGGATGATTGGTGGACGGGGTTGCATGGATAATCCAGTCCATGGATAGTCCAGTTACATAGAAGTAATCGTCTTTATAGTTGTTAATAATAAGTGCTTTCAGTCGCTCATTCACCTGGTATTATATTTTTAACGTGATAGTTTTTTTCTTTTTTGTTATTTAAGTGAGAGTTGCAGAGGAGTTTTGACAAAAATTAAGGGCCACACTGGGTAATCATATTTATATATGTATATATATTTAAAATAGATTTTTTTATTTATAATATTGTATTCAATTTGGATTAAATAATGTTAATAGTTAATTGAATTAAATTTTTGTAATTATATATTAAGGTTCATATATCCATACTTTTATAATTATTGCTGTAACAATCTTTATGGGCTATGCGCCTGATTGGTTTAATAAAAATACAAATAAATAAATAATTGTTTACGATTTGTTTTTCTCTTTCTAACTCAGAAAACGAAAAGAGAAAAAATATCTCCTCTCAAAATTATCGGGTGATAAATATACTGTGTGAATTGGCTCCAATGCAACAACAAAATATGACATACATATGCTTTCTAGTTGCCAGTTGATTTTTGAAACAATAAAATAATCAAAGAGATCAAAACGATTTTATTTATTATAAGATAAAAATAATTTCTAATGGTTCCATTAAATTATGGGCCACCAATGAGTGATTCAGATTATTCAGATGATGAATATGGTGGTTTACATTTTGGTGATGAAGTAAGTAAAATATTTCAATAAATATATTATAAACTTGTTGAATATGAATATGTATAAATTAGTATATACTATTTTAAAAACATAAAATAGGATCCATTTAAAAAGAGGAGATACATTAGGTATGAACCAGAAATAAATCCTGAAAAAGAACTTTATGAGATTGTTTGTAGTGGCAATTTACAGCAAATGATAGAAAAAATCAATGAATTATCATTCCAAATTAATAATCGTGTAGATTATGATTATTCTCTATTACATTATGCTTGTCGTTATGGTCATATTGATATAGTTAAATATTTATTAGGACATGGTGCTGATTCCAATAATCAAATTAATTCTATAACACCAATAATAGAGGCATGCAGTAAATCGAATAAAATAAAACCAGAAAATGCCTTAAATATTGTTCAACTACTTTTGGATAATGATGCTATAATTAATATATCTGATAAATATGGTGTAACACCATTAATGTATGCTTGTGAATCTGGTTATTTAGATATTATAAAATTATTAATACCACATGTAAATTTAGATGCATGTAATAATGAAGGTAAAACAATTATATTTTATGCAATTGAAAATAATCATATTGATATTGTTAAATATTTAATTGAATATGGTGTAAATTGTAAGGTTGTTGATAATAAACGTTATACACCAATTGATATGGCATTAAATAGTGGTTTTCTTGATATTTATGATATATTACCAAAAGAAAAAATTACATATCAAGTACCACAAACATTCCTTACATATAATTCTATACGTGATTATATACCAAGAATATTTTTGAAAACTGAAATACCAGAATATTTTCAAGAAATTAATTCAATATTAAAAACAATCAATATGAGTAAATTTGTAAATAAATTCGCATTAGCTAAAATCGATTTAGCTGAATTTTTAACAATAACTGATGAACGATTGGACAAAATTGGTATTGAATATCCTTTTCAAAGAAATCGAATTCATTTAGGATTGTTACAGTAAGTCTATTAAAAAAAATCTATAAAAAAAATGGTTAATTAAGAATTTTTTAAATCTTATTTAGTTTTCATCTTAATCATTGGGATACGAAATCAATAGCTAGAGTTAAAAGAAAGAATGAATCTGATAAGTAAGTTTAAAATGTTTCGTTAATAATATTATAATTCAATATGGTTGTTTCTTTTCTCTAGTTTTTATGATATTTTAATGCTCTCTGCTAATCATTTACAAAATTTAATTATTATAAATTCAACAATAACATATGTTGAACAAAATTTAACAGCCAATCATTTTGGTAATGTTGATTTACAACACGTACAATCATTAAGAAAATCTGTTACACAATATAAGGAAATATTAAATAATTTAAAAAAGACAGTTAAATATGTAAGTTATTTTGTTTATAATTTGAATTATAAATAATGATTTTTTGTAGCTTCATTCTTTTAGTCCAGATAAACCACCACTTTATATCGCATACGATGATCGAACAAAGAAATCAAACAAATTTAATTGTTGCTTAAAATATTCAATATTAGTTGGAATTGGAATATCAATTGTTGTTTGTTTTAAAGTTAAAGATATTTTCTTCTGAAAAAAGGTAGTAATATAAAACATTTATTTTAATTAAATTTCAAAACATGTATTTTTATATTATATTTTTTTTTGTTAACAATAAACTATTTTGACGAAATTAAACAATATTGAAAATAATTTTTTTATTTTAATTTTAATTTAATATTCATATTTTATATGTTCATTTTCTCTTAGATCTTTTTCCACCTAATGATGGGAATTCATCTTCAGTTTTTATAAAATCTGATGATGTATTTGCTTGGTAATGATTATTAGTTTTATCTGGTTCAGTTTTAATATTCCAATGTGATTTATTCTCTTGCTCTCTTTTATAATAATCATCATCATCAAATTTCTTTATCATATCGAGATCTTTTGTTATTAGACTTAAATCAGTTCCTGGTGGACAATGATGACCAGGTAGCATTGTTAAAGCTAAATCCATGCACATATTATCTGCAAACATATAACTCCAACGTGTAACACATGATAAAGCACAATATTTAGTGCGGTCATTTTCTTCATGGAACTATTATTTAAAAAAAACAAATTACACATTTTTACTATACTTATGAGTTATAAAGATATACTGTATATACTTACATTACATGATATATTTGCTGTAGATTCGTATATATCTTTCTCTAATACAGCATCAGTTATATACGTAGAAAATGGTTGTTCAATTTCACCAATTTCAGTTGTAGCCATTTTTAATGTATAAAATAAATATTGCATTGGATAAATACGTATTTCTGGTACATCATCAGAAAAACAATCTTGATGTAAATAACGTAACATTGATTTTATTATTGGTACAGTATCATTATTTGTATAAATTGCAGGTGGTTTTAAATTTTTAACATCACTATTATCATCTTTACAAATAAATTTTAATATTTCAATATACAACTTTCCCAATTCTTTTTCACCCATAGCATTTGGATATAATGGTAGTTTATGTGTATTTTGACTATATTCTCTTGCTTCATATGCATATCCAAATAATACATCACCCGGATTAACAAATGAATGAAATTTATTTATTATACCATCTTTTAATGAAAATTCACTTATAGCTATTTCAGCTGGTAAATAAATGCCACCATCTTGATTACATACAAAATAATTACCCATAATAAATAAAAAGGTTTGATTTGGTAAATCTGAGAAATAAAAATACAGGAAATTATATATATAACAAGTAAAATGATTTTAAATTAAATTTATACCATCTTTCATACGACTAATTTTAACAATATCTTGTATTTCTTTTTTCATTACACGTTCACTAATATCTCTTTCACGTTTCTCATTTTCAATATGACTCAATGGTATACCTTGAGATGTTAATTTTTCATCACGTTTAGTATTAGTACCAGTACAAGTTGCACTTCGATTAGCACGATCCTTATATCGTGCTTTGTCTTGGTCTGACATAGCCTATTAAGAAAATATATTCATTTCAATTATATTAAGAAAAGTAATAAATAAAAATTTAGATTAGAATAATAATATTAATAATAAATTATAATTTACCTCCCAAATACTCCCCGCTTTTGAAATAGCTTGGGCTAATGGCATATTACGGTTGTGCTTATCTTTATATTCCATTACAAAAACCATAAATGGTGCTACCTTTTTATTTTTATTCGGCATTTTTAAAATATGATTTTTTTTTATATATTTTTATGCAATTGTAATGCAATGACGACACGTCTTCACTTTAACAAATTTAAAGCAAAAAGAAATTCCTTAAAAGTTAAAATTATAAAAATTAATTTCGTTGACCGATAAAAAATAATAAATTTGTACTTAAAAATATACTTCCCTTTAAGAAAAATAAGCGAAATCGCTTTTGGCGAACCGTATACGAACTAGATAAGTAACGCCTTTTTAAAATAAACTTTATAACTTCTTAACAAAAATAAACAGGAGTGACGAAGGTTGTGTCTTATAACAGTATTTTGTGAAATATAATAAAATAAATATTAATAAGTAATTTTGTGTTTTATATAATAAATTAAGTAATAAAATTTAAAAAAATTAAATAAGTGGTGAAATAATTATTTATTGTTAAAAATTATATTTTTTATATGAAATAAATGCTAAAAAAATAACTTTTCCGTATTTTTATTTCTAGAAATAAAATCAGTTCGTAAACCGAATTTGGCGGTTCCAAAACGAATCGTTGCGGCGTTTCGTAAACGAACCGATTTTGGCGAACTCTTAGCGTTACGTTTTTTTTTCTACTGTTCTTATTCTAACATTTACGTTTCCGGTTCGCTTACGAACTGCCAAGGCGGTTCGTAAACGAACTCATATATGAAGAAAAGACTTCGCCGGCGGTTCGTTTACGGTTCGCTTTTCTTAAAGGGTTTAAAGATTATTGCAGTGAAGGAGAAAACAATAAGTGCCCTTTATGCAAATTCGCGGCTCAGTTTTTCTGATTCCAAATTGAAACAGAATGGAGTCAACAATTTACATATCTAAGTATTTCGTTTTTGTCTCAATTTCGTTTCGCTAAATCTGAATCAAAAATAAGTTATAGGGTGTGTGCCAAGGATTTAAATTTGTAGATTTAAATTAAATTATGACATATGAAATTAAATTATGACACTAGCGTGGTGAATATAGAAAGTCAAAATTGAACGACCTTCCAGACCTCGTTAAATTTGACACTTCAGATTAAATTTTGATTGATATTAATACCCAGTGCGATTTTTGACGTGGTTTTTACGTAAAAACGACGTTTATGTTTCACGTTGAACGCACGTTGAAAGTCCGTCAAATGCCCATATAAAATTTTCAACGATGTCCGCAAATTACAGTACATTTTTTAAATTTTCAACGTGCTTATTTGACGTCAAAAGAACATATAACACTAGACGTTAAATTTACGTGGATCATTCAACGAACTAATAACTTTTTATTGCGAATTTTGTACTTCTGAAAATTGATTTTAAAATAAAATAACACCAAATTCTAATTTGCCATAATATATTTATTTATTTATCACGTTTTTTATATAATACTATAAAAATAAATACTTAAGAAAATAAAATATAATTAAAAAAGTTAATACAAATTACAGTCTTTAAATCCATTTAGACTGATGATTTTACTTCGAAGAAGTATAGAAATAAAAAAAATTGTAATTGCCGCCTTTTTAACTCTTTGAAAACGCCTCTGCCGAGCAGCCAGCATTTGGGCTCTAATTGATGTGGCATATCCCTTTTTGCAATTATATTGCCCACCTAACAAAAGTACCTGCAAATTAAAAAAAATTAAAATTAGGTTGCTATAACAAATATTGTAAAAAGTTACCTTTTGCCTTTTGGATATATTATATTTAGTCATTTTTTATAATATAAATTAAACGAAGCACCACACTCAAAAAATTTATTTAAAAAAATATAACAAAAAATTACCTTCGCAATTTAACTATTTTCAACAAAGAACAAAAACAAACTAAACGAAATGCCGTAATATTCAATTTGACAAAGAACTTTGTAAAAACGGTACACAGAAACTCGTCATCGTCAAATTATCAACGTTCATTTGACGTGAAATAAGCAAGTCAAAACTAAATCGAACATTTTACGTAAAAAGTTTTTTCGCTGGGTATTCATATATCAAATTTTTTATTTGACGAGCCCTATCTCATATGTATTGAAACATTCCAATATTTTATAATTTTTGTTAATGTTTTATACTAGAATTATTATAAAAATAAATTTGCTTTTTCCCAAGAAATTAAAGAAATATTAATAATAATAAAAAAGAATTTAAAAAAATGTTATATGAATTATAAAGTATTGTAATGGATCAATACATATGAGATAGGGCTCGTGTATATTTATAATTTTATTTTTAAAAATATTTAAATTTTTTTTTGAAAATATTTAAAAAATTAGAGAGCAAAAAATATAAAAATTTCATCCATTTTTTTTTTAAATTAAATCAATTGGCACAGCAAACTTGATAGTAAATATTAAAAAAACTCACCAGCAAAAAAACATTAATTTTT
Organism: Empis stercorea; assembly: GCA_949752835.1. Lineage (NCBI taxonomy): Eukaryota > Metazoa > Arthropoda > Insecta > Diptera > Empididae > Empis > Empis stercorea. The sequence goes on from OX457088.1 coordinate 28,466,142, forward strand.
TGTGTCAAAATTTAAATTTAAACTCTTTGGCACACACCCTAAGAATTATCTCATTTCTGCATCAAGTAAACGAATCCAAATTTGTGATTCGAAAATGAACTATTTTATATATTGTTTTTGTCTCAAATTGGTTCCGTTAAATCTGAGTCAGAAATGTGTTTCAGAAATTTCTCATTTCTACATCGAAAAAGCGAACCCAAATTTTTAATTCGCAAACGCACTAATTTCTGTTTCGTTTTTGTCTCAATTTGGATTCGTTAAAGTGAATCCAAATTTTTAATTCGCAAACGAACTGATTTCTGTTTCATTTTTGTCTCAAATTGGATTAGCTGAAGTGAAGTTCTAGTTGGCCTTGTGGTAGTTCATTGTTTTGTTATATTTTTTTATGTTTATCATTTTGTGTGTGTTTTTCGTTTTGTTTTTCAGACGATAATTTTTTTTTTAATTCTGTCTTAGTTTTACTTCACTTTTGCGGTACGTTTCTGAGATACGAAAGAGAGCTGCAGACTTTACGCTTTTTAGTTCATAAACGATTCAATTTCGAATTACTTTTTTTGACGTTTAACTCGCGGCCAGTCTAATTATCATACAACGAATGAGTCACATCGTTTCGTTTTCGTCTCACCAATCTGATTCAGAAACGAACTTCGTCATATAGAGCGAACTTCGTTTCTGACTCAATTTGGAGTCACCTTGCTAAAAGGGTGGTTGTCAACTACTATAGCTGAGTTTTTTTGCTCTCTGTACCTACTCTGTACTATCAGACCTCTCCCTAATATAGGACGTACGGCGGTTTTTTATATCGAGCTGTACATAGTAGGAATAAAAAAACTCAGCTTATATCGTTTATTTATTGGCAAACAACGTCCCTTTAAGAAAAGCAGCTCGTAAACGGCCACCGTCGGCTTAATTTCTTCATATAAGACGCCGGTAACGTACCGTATTTCCGGCACGCAAACCGTACGTTTTCGCATAGGTTGGAATAAGAATTTTTAAATGAAAAACGTACGCCTAGGCAAAAGCGGTACGGTTTCATGACGTAGGAGAACGGCTTGAAAAAATTAATAAATTAATGTTTATTAATTTCTTAAATATACGGATATAAGTTATTTAACGAAGAACAGTGATGACGTGTTTGTATTAATGTTTAAGAATTAATGTTTAATATTTTGTGTTAAACCAATTATATTATAATACAAAATATTAAACATTAATACAAACACGTCACCACTTTTCTTTGTTTTAATTATTTAACACTGAAGAACACAAAAATAGGATCGTAAGAACATGTGCTGAAGAAGGAATACAGTGGTTTCCTATTCCCCAAGGCCACCTCATTTTGGCGGGTTATGGGAAGCCGCCGTCAAATCAGCAAAACATCATCTACGAAGAGTTATTAATGCAGCTTCAGTTACAATTGAGGAATTGTCTACCATCATCGTCCAAATTGAAGCTGTCCTGAACTCAAGACCCATAACACCACTTTCAAATAATCCCGGCGATCTAGAGGCTCTAACAACAGGACATTTCCTCATTGGATCTCCTTTAACGGCCTTAATTGAACCAAATCAGCATTAAAGAAATATCAATATCTTAAAAAGATGGGAAAAGGTTCAAGCAATACATCAAGAGTTCTGGAGGCGCTGGTCCAAAGAGTATCTACAAGGGTTACAAGTACGTTCAAAATGGCAAGATACAACAGAAAGCATACCAATCGATACTCTAGTATTAATCAAAGAAGACAATCTCCCACCATTACAGTGGAAACTTGGAAGGATAATTGCTACAATCAAAGGTGAAGACGGTCTCACCAGGGTGGCAGATGTAAAAACAGCAAAGGGAACCTATCGCAGAGCCATACAGAACTTATGCCCACTTCCGATTAAAAAAGACGAAGAAGAAGATACAGAAAGGCAAGGAAAATCAATACAAAGTCAAGTCTCAACCAAACCTGTCCAAAAGAAGGATCCAAGGATAGCTAATGGCGAACTCCCAAAAAGCAAAAAATATAAAACATCTGGATCCATGCTGACGAAGGCCCTACTACTAACTATGCTTATACTACCCATTAGTGGAAAGGCCATTGAAGAAAAAGTTGAGATTGAAAATTTTGACTCTCAGTCTGGAATATATTTCGAGAATCTTGGTCCTATAACGTTGATTAACGAAGTTTGGAGAATTATCATATATTACAACTTCCAGGGGTATTGGAAGGAACTTAATAACCTCGACCAATACAGTCGAAAACTCACAGAAATTTGTTCACATCTTCCAAATGCCACATCGTATTGCCAGAACGTTATAAGTTTATTGGGATATCAGCTCATAAAATTACGTCAATACAATCAAATATTTGCGCCAAACAGCGTACGACGAAATAAAAGATCCCCATTTGATATTGTTGGTACATTAACCAATAAATTATTTGGAATTCTGGATCAAAATTACGCGGAACAAATAGAACTAACTATTCATGACGTCAAAAATAATGAAGGCCATTTATTGACCTTAATAAAAAATCAAACATCAGTAATCGACTCCACCATCAACATATTAAAGAAAGGCGAAGAAAATACTAACAGGCAGTTCGCACTCCTAGACAAACACTTAGATGAATTTCGTTCTAATATAATCAACAAGTTTGATCAAAATGATAAGATTCAGGAGTTCAATGCATTTGGACAATTTCGCATTATCTTTGTTCAGCAGCGACATCTAACAACAAATCAAATTCAATTATCATTATTTATTGTAATTAATTTGTTTATCGTAAGAGCATTTTCTATTGTATATTCAACTTCCGTTCTTATTTGAATGGCTTATTATAAAAATTTGTAAATTAAAACTTTCTCTTTCTCGTTGTCGCTTAAGCCAAAAGGTTGTAGTCAAATTTCCATCGTAATAATTAATATAAATTAAAAGAATTGTAATAGTTAATGTTGTAATATTAATTTATTACAATCATAATAATTCTTTCTTTTATTTTTTTTTATCTCACCTTTAACTTTTATCTCCTACAAATGTTAAATAAAACGATCTTTAGTTTAGTTTTATATTATTACTTTATTTAAAAATTAACTTTTATTATTTATAAAATTTTCGTTTTATTTGTTATGTATTATAAATTATTTAAATTCACAATTGTCTTTATTTAAAATTGGGTTATTTAACTGTTTGTTTGACAAGATTAACTATATATTTTTATGTTTAATCTATTAATTAATCTTTTTAATTTAACTATGGATTAACTTTTTTACTATTTCAATTATTTTTTTTAATATAAAACTGTCTTTTTTTTATTCAAACAATTTATCATTTTAATTTAAAATACCACGATAATAATTTTTTTAATAAATTAAAATAAACCATAAATTTCAAACACGGATCGACTGACTGTTTAAATAATTTTTATTTTTACGATTTTCCAAATGGAACTTTAACCGATCAACTGACAAAATTTTCATTTTTCTTTCTATTTTATTTTGTTGGAGAGCTTTTTTGGCTTTCCAAAATCTTTCCAATAATTTTTTGGAAAACCAATCAGCTTCTCCAACAAAATAATTTAAATTAATTTTAATTCGATTGGTTAATTAATTTTACGCGTTGTCAGCACAGAGAAATTATTATTTATTGATTTAAATAATTTCTCTGTGCACGAGCAACGCGTAATTTGAAACTTTTGTTTTTCTTTAATTAATTTAATAATTTTATTAATTTGAAATTTATTGATTTCCGTTGTGAATTGAAGCACAGGGTGCCTCAATTCACAACACCTTCCCTCTTAGAAAAAATATAAGGGTCGAAGATTTTCTTCGACTCTTATATTTTAAAATTAATTATATATATATTTTTATATATTTTTTTTTTTACTTTATAAAAATATGTATTGTATATTTTTACTATATATTTGTTAAAAAATTTGTGTATTTGTATATTTTTATTTCTTTTATAAACATAAAAAAAAAATTTTTATTTCCTTTTTATATATGTATATATTTTTTTTTTTTTTAAAGATTTTTTTTTTTTTATATTTTATATATTTTGTCTAAATATTTTATATTCTTATATATATTTTTTTTTTTTTATTTTACATTTACTATATATTTTATTTTAAAAAGTAATTCTTTTGTTTCATTAAAAACTTTTATATATAAAAATCCTTTCGTTTTATTTTATTAATAAAAATTAAGTTAATAAAGTTTTATATAAAATTATACAATCATATTTATGCATATATATTTTTTATAATTATATTTATGCATATATATTTTATTATAAATTTATTTTATTTTTAGTAAAATTTATGACAAAAAAAAATGCATATATATATTAAAATTTAAGAAAAGGAATAGGAATTTAAGGAATAAGGATAAGATTTTTTTTTTTATTTATCCCTATTATTTGTTTTTGAGCGTTCACGCTCCCCTTCCTATTTTATTCAAAATATTTTTTTTTTTTTTTTTTTTTTTTTAAAACTTAATTACCCTGTTGTTTTTTATTTAATAATGCTTACTAATACATAATTATAATATAAAAGGTAAAAATTTAGTTTAATTAATTAATTATGTCTGATAACGGCAGTGTAACAAGTTTAGCTTCGACCGTGGTCTTTCCTAGAAATAAGGAAAATATAAAACCTCGAAAGGTATCTTCCTTGGTGGATACTGATGACCTATTTAGGGCTTATCGTCCTAAACATACAATTCATAAATTACCGTAAGTAAATAAAATATCCAAGAGAAAAAAAATTGTTTTATACATTTAGTTTACTTTTCAGAAGGTTATGAAGAGAGAGACAAAAAATATGAGACGGTCGAAAGATGATAATAATTAATACAAATTTTAACATAATTAGAAAAATTAAATGGTATATTTTAATGAAAAAAAATTTTTTTTTTTTGATTTTACTTTAATTTGAAAATTTATTAAATTTTAATGGAAATAAAAATTGTTTAGCTTTAATAGAAATAAAAGTTGTCAATTTTATTAATTATAGTAGTCAATTTTATTAAGTAAAAAAAAATTAAGTTAAAAAAAAAAACTTGAAGTTGAAATTGTTATTAAATAATTAAAGAAAATAATTTTTTGTATAAAATAAAATTATATAATTTAGATTTAATGAAAGTGAAATAATTCAATAAATAATTAAAATCAGTAAAACCTTATAAAAAAAAGAGTTTTTATTACATAAGAAATAGAAAATAAAATATAAATTAATAAAGAAAAACATTACTATCCATGTAGTAAAACATAAAAACTATCCTATTAACCTTGTACCTAATATCACAACGAAATTTTGTGTTATGTTGTAGTATATTAATTATTCAAAAGAAAACCATGATATATAAAGAATTTATTATTAATGATACATAATTATTATGTATTAAATGATACATAATTATTACTTATTCGAAATGAACTCTCTATTTTTTCCTTTCCCATATAAATCCACCTTATTTCGCTCGCCGTAAAATTTGTCAAAAAAAAAAATTCTTATAATAACATGTATGCGATAAACTTTAAGAATGCACACAAATATCTTATATTTTTAATTGAAAATACAATCAACTAATGCACACAAATCTCTTATATACCTACTTGAAAATACAATCAATTTGTGTATTTGTTCATTAGGGGTTTTGTGTAAAAATTGTATTAAGATTAAAAAACGATAATTTTATGCTATCCAATGCACTTTTTGGATGCATTATTAGTTTTTTTTAATGCATTATTAAAGATTTAATTTAGTATGAATTTATACTTCGTACAGTTAAAAAGTTATTTAAAGAAAAATTACTGATTTTTTAAAAAAAAATTATTACAAATTATTACAAATATTTTTATTACAAATACAAATTATTACAAATACTAAAAAAAATGTCATTCAAGTAAGTAAAAATTTTTTTGTGTATTTAAAATTTATTATTTACCTTAAATTAAATGTATTAATTAATTAAAATAATGATTAATCCTATTTTTTTTTTTAGAATAAAAAATTGTTTCGTACTTTTGAAAAAAATAAAGATAATTGGTAAGTATATAAAATTTTAAAAAACTTAAAAATATAAAAATTTTATATATTTTTTTATATTAGAATCTGAAGAAAATATTGAAACCGAGTTAATTACTATAGGTGATAATATTAACGTTGAGGCTTTCGAAAAAACTATTGAGGAGGTTGCGGTCGACCGGGCCGGCCAGGCTACTCAGCCTAGTGCAGCGGGCCGTTCCCGGTTGTGTGCCCTCTGTGGGTATGAAACGAGTCATAAGGGGCATTTCACCCGTCACCTTATGACTCATAACCCTCAGAAGGCATGGCAGTGCGTGGTATGTAAGCGGCCTTTTAGCCGCAAAGAACACCTTACATACCACTACTCCCACCTACATCCGGGTGTGTCCCTGCCCCGCAACCTGTCCAAGCGGCGAAAATATTATAAATTTTATAATGAAATACAATAAAGGTTAGTTATTCTGTTAAATTATTACAATAAAAAATAATAAAAATTTCCTTTCTTTTTTAGGAAATTTTAATAAAATAAAATTATCAAAAGAAATGTGAAAAAAAATTTTATTTTTTGTTTTTTTTTTTTTTAAAAAAAATCTTAATCTTAATATTAAAATATCAAAAACATTAAAAAAATTTTATTAATAATAAAAAAATTGTAATTGAAAATGATAAAAAAAATTATTAATATAAAAAAATGTCATAAAAAAAATAATATTACATAAAAAAAATATGAAATATAAAAAATATATTTTTTTTTTTTAAAAAAAAAATTCTTAAAATATGAATAAAAATTTTTTATTTTCTTATTCCCTGTTTTCTTTTCTCTTCGTTATTCCCTGTTTCGTTATACTTATTGTTTATGAATCTAGGTGAGAAAATTTTTAGGGTTTTTTTTTTTTTTTTTTTGTTTTGTTTTTTCTATATATCTTATTACTATATAATAGTGATCGTATTTATTAGTTAATCTTATTATATAGGGGTCTTATTTATTAGTTAATTCTGTTATATAGGGGTTTTATTTATTAGTTATCTCTATTATATAGGAGTTTTATTTATTAGTTATCTCTATTATATAGGGGTTTTATTTATTAGTTAATTCTATTATATAGTGGTTTTATTTATTAATTAATAATTAGTTAATTATTCAACTTAAGAGTTGTGAAGTACCGGTAATTCCGGTGTAGGAAAAGATAACTGTGAAAAATTCAAAGTTTTCGAATTATTGCCTATTGCGTTTACAGTACCTGGTCCCACGAGTTTCTTTTAAGATATAGTAGCTAATGGGATTTCCCCATTAGATTGATCCGGTTTCTGAACTTTATTATTAGTTTTCTTACAACGATTAATAATAACATATATTATTATTAAAACCACTAAACTACCTAGCCCTCCTATTTGCCAACGATTTGTTAAGTGTTGGTAATTTGTCATTTCTTCCCTTTTGTTTTCCTCTTCCCATTCTAGTTCCAATTCACTCAATGTTTTCCCCTTTTTGTCAAATTCCTTTGTAAGTTCCCCTGCGTCCATTAATGTAATTTCCGTGGATTTTAATAATTTTGTATTATTTTTTAGAATTTTTAGATTTATTTCATTTTTTATTGGAATGGATGTAGAAAGCCAACTTGTTATCCCCGTTTCGTTTGTATTTGTTTTAAAAGTATGTCTATATGGTAAATCTAAATTGCCCACAATGAAAACGCAATTGTCTAATAACTTTAAAATTCCTATGCCATATATTATAGTTTTGGTAGTTATTGGATTACAATAACTAGTGAGTTGTTGCTCATTTTTGAACAAATATAACCATGAGTTTTCTTCATTTAATGGTATAAGATGGTTAGTTATTACTGTTGTAATTTTATATTGACAAATTTTAAAAAAGGTAATGTTATTATTTTCCTGTTGATTAAACAATTCCATTACGCAATTATCCTTTGGTGCTTGTAACAATTTAGGTTGTAATTGTTTACATATAGTAAAACCTAGATCACCGTTTTTACCTGGTAATATACAATTTTGTTTAAATTCACTTGATGAAAAATGTAAGAAATGTCCCCAATTATTACTACAAATAAAATCCCATTCCAAAACTAAAATAGCATAATTGTGATCTGTTATTTCTACTGGAACCGGATATATTTTATGCAATTTATACAATTCTTTTTCCAACCATGGAATTGTAATTCGTATTCCTATTTGTCCCTCATGATGATTAACGTCTATTACCGTAATTCTGTTAAGTGTCCGAACTGAATGTAGTATGTCATGTCCTTGTCCATTCGTTATATTATTTACTATGTTTATTAGGACTGTAGAGTCCATAATATATGGATGCAGCTTATTTGTTTGTAAAGCGGTTATGATTTCCCCTTGTTCTTCTAATAATCCTTGTAACTGTCCAAATTTTGACATTGCCATATTTACTATTTGGTCCATTTCTAGTTGATAAGAATTTAATTCTACTTTTGTGCCCAAAGCGTTATTTTCCCTTATAATTTTTTCTTCTAACATCAGAACTCTTTTCTCTAAATGTTTTAACCCCTTAGTTGTGTTTAAAGTCACGTCCTTTAAAAATTCGAAATCTGTACGTATGACTGCTGCATGTTTATTTATTAATTCTAATCTTCGACTGTTATCTGTCTGTAATTTGTCTAATAGTCCGTAAATTTTCTCAGCGTCCTGTGCGTCCATAGTTCCGAATAAACTTTTTGCAATATTACCTATTCCATCTATTAAACCTCGTTTTTTCCTAATTGTAAAAAAATGATTTGTTTTAGTTATTTCACTAGTCAACATTTTCCCATAATGATTTATATCATCTAACCACCAATTACAATTATTTTCCTTTAGTACTTTAGATAATAAGGAACAAGATTTATTTAACATTTTTTCTATATTATCTATGAACAAATTAACTTCTTCTATTGGTATTAATTTAAATTTTGAAAAAATTTCTATATTACTTTTATAAATTAATAGATTTCCTTGACTTTCGAATAAAGCGCCTGTTGAATTTAATTTTGTAATTGATAATGGTGTTCCCTGCACTGCCTTGGTTAATATGCATAATACTCCCAATATAATTTTCAACAAATAAAACATGGTGCTAAAAATGTACCAAAAGAAAACAAGAGATTTAGTCTTTAGTTATAGAAGTGGCTTATATAAAAAATTCCTTAATCCTTCCATCTTTTTAATCTATTATTATGTACATTTCAAACTTTTTTGTTAATTTTAATTAAGGAGTTTACTTGATCCGAACCTACCACCTCATATGGTCCTAACCAATTTTCGCTCAATTTGTGAATCTTTGCTGGATTCAATAATAATACCTTATCACCTATTTCGAATTTTTCTACCTTTTCATTTTTGTCATAATAAATTTTCGATTTAACTTTGCTTAAATTTAGATTTGTTCTCGCTATTTCATGTACTCGTTGCATTCTTGCTTTCATTGATAAACAAAAATCATCAAAATTATATAAAGGTTCAGGTTGCCTTTTAAGACTACTAGGTAAAGGCTCCGAAAAACCATACAATGCAAATAAAGGTGAGAACTTTGTACCTATGTGTGGAGTGTGATTGTGTACGAAAGTTGCTTCAGCTACCCAATCATCCCAAGTTTGAGGATTTTCATTTACAAATATTTTTAAATATTCAACTAGTGGTCCATGTCGACGTTCTAGCGAACCATTAGTTTGTGGATGATATGCAGTAGTCTGAATCTTTTTTATTTTTAGTATTTTGCATAATTGTTGAAGTAGTTTACTAGTGAAATTGGTACCTTGATCCGTCAATAATTCTTTAGGAATTAGTGCATATTTTAAAATTATTTTAGTATAAAATACTTCAGCCACCGTTTCTGCTTCTTGATTTGAAATAGGAATACCATCCAATATTTTCGTTAAATCATCCTGAAATGTTAATATATATTTGTTCCCTTTTAGAGTTATAGGAAAAGGTCCTACTATGTCCATATATACACGATCAAATGGTTTTAAAGCTGTCCTTGTCAGAATCATTGGCATCTTTGTGATCCGACCTCTTTTATTTTTCTGACATTTGGGGCATTTTTTAATGTAATTGTATATATCTGCTAACATTTTCTTCCAAAAATAAAATTGTTTTATCCTTAAATACGTTTTTGTGATTCCAGCATGACCTCCTAAAGGGGAGTCATGATATTCCTTTAAAACAGCTAGTATTTCTTCTCTGTTGTTTAACATTATTTTTTCGGTATTTTCTGGTATTAATTCTTGTTCCTCATTCAAAGTTTCATCCATTTTGTCAATTTCCATTGTTTTGTCCAACTTTATATTTTCTTCTTTTGTATCTAAAATTTCTATTTCTTTTTGTCGAGTTTTTGCCCTCGTTATAGCAAATGTCTTTGTTACTTCATTATTCTCCTCTTCTGGAATTCTACTTAAAGCATCGGCATTAGTATTTAATTTACCTGGTTTGTATAATATTTTAAAATTATATTCTGCTAATCTCGTTTTCCATCTATTTATTTTTCCTTCGGGGTCTTTTTTCTTGTATTCACTGATAAGTGGCTTATGATCAGTATAGATGTTAAACTCCTGTCCTAATAAATAGCATCTAAAGTTTTTTATTGCCCAATAAACCGCCAACATCTCCTTATTTATTGTAGCATAATTTCTTTCTGATTTATTTAACACCCTGCTTGCATATGCTATTGGTAAATCCTTTCCTACCTCCCCTTGCGACAAAACTGCTCCTAGCGCATGGTTACTGGCGTCAGTAGTTAATGATATGAATTGTCGTTTGTGAAGTTTTCCGCAACGTATTCATCTCGATGTGCAATTGGTGGTGGTGGTGGAATAGGGGTCGAGTTTAATCCTGATGGTCCCGGTTTATTTATTGTTCTATTTGTATTATTTACTTTTTGGAAATTAAAATAATGGGGGTCGTTTATTGGATTCATTTTGTCACTTGTTTTTATATTCAAACTTTTTCTTTCCGTTTTGGCAATTATAACTTTATTTTTTCTAGTTTTTCTTGTTTTCCTTATTGGGCCAATTCTGTTATATTTTACTCCTGACCTCAATGTTCTAAAACTTTTTCTATTTTCTGATATTCGTTCTCCTTGTACTTGATGTAAAAAATCAACAAAGTTATTTCTATCCAATACTTCTAAATTTGGTTCCGCTTCTATATTTTCTACGTTTGTTTTAGTTTGTTCGTCCGAATTTTCAAATTCCGGACTTGAATTTAAAAATGAAAATGTTGATATTCTCTTTGAAAATTTTAAAATTGATTGCGCCAACGTTGGGGGTTTTGAATTTTGCGACATTAGTTAATAAAATAAATTTTAAACAACAACAATAATTTATATATGCTTTTTTTTTATATTACGATTTAGGGGTCATTTTTTTTTATTGAATTTTAGTAATTTTTTTATTTTAGGGGTCATTTCTCATAAAAATTTCTGTGAAAAAATATATTTTAGGTCGAAAAAAAAATTTTATTTGTTTTTTGCTACAAATTATTTTTATTTAATTTATTCATTTAAAATTTTATTTATTTCAACGTAAATCATGTAAAATAAAATTTATTTAAGATAAATACTCCTTTATATTTATTTTATTTTTATTTTTCTCATTCCCTAAAAGTATGCAATAATAAAAAATTTTGTTTCTCAAACAAACAGTAAATCAATAGGAAATATAAGTTTTCCAACTCCTAGAACTATGCAAAAAAAATTTTATTCATTTCCAAAAAAAATTTTTGTTTTAAAAATGTTCATAGTATGATCCTTAAATGATTTTACAAAAAAAAACGCGCTTTGCTCTAATGAAACTTACGTACGTCATTTAAAATATTAATATTAATATCAATTTAAGTTGACAATAATATTTTATATAAAAATGAACAAACGTAAATTGAAAATATATATATATATCATTATATATATATGTATATATAATTTTCGTCATTACGAACAAAAAATAATGAATGAAATTTTAATATAAAATGAAAGTATAGGGTAACGAAAAAAAATGTTGGTTATTAAAACCAATTTTTATTAAAAAATTTTTAACACTTATGAAAAAATTTTTTTTTATTAAGTTCTTTATTTTTACACAGCCCTGTGTCAACTTAGTGCACAATTTTATTCTGCACTTTCTGTATACAATTTTGTGTTAAATTAAATAAATTTAACCTTTTACACCGTAATTAGTTTTGTTACCCTATTTTTATGTCGATTTTACTTTGATAATAATACACTTCTATGTATATTATATTTCACGTAAACAAAACTTTATTATAAAATTTTTAAATTCAAATTGATCAAAAACGCACAATTTGCAATTTATACTTGGAGAATAAAAAAAAACTTTTATGTACACAAATAAAAATATAATATGTGATAATAATGTTTAATAATTTATCATTTTTCATTGTATAGGTATAAAACTTTTACTTATTATTTTTATATACCTATGTATGTGTACCCCAATCTTATTTATTATATACCTATTTTATTTTAAAATTTTATTGAAGAGAGAAAAATTGAAATTAGGTTAACTATTAGGATAGGTTAAGGTTTTTGGAAGTATATAAGAAAAAAATATCATTTTTTTTGTATATGTATATTTATACATATTATTTTAGGGTTTTTTTTTTATATATGCATTTTATTTTATTTGGACTTTGTATATAAAGATTTTTTTTCTGATTCACTAGGAATTTAAAAAAAAGGATTTTTTTATATGTATATTTTTATAATTTCGTTGAGGATTTTATATATTTATTATTTTATATATATATATATTTTTTTTTAATTAAAAATTTTAATTTTATTTTTTGGCCAATTTTTTTTTTTTAGATATTTTTTGTTTTAATACCTTTTCTACTTTAAATCAATAAAAGGTAAATCCAAATTTAACAATTTTACATTGATACTTTAATAATTTTAATGAATCTAATACAAAAAATTAATTAAATCAATTTTAACATTATTTTTCTTTTATTTTTTATTTATTCGAATAATTTGTTATTTCAACCAAAATTTTAACAAATTTAAATTTAATCAATTTTCTATAAATTTTACTTTAATAATTTAATTTCATATTTTAATTAATTTAATTTTTTATATTTGTCAATTTTAATTTAATAATTAGCCAAAAAATAAATTTTATTATTCTCCATTATTAAAACAATTAGATTTGGAGTAATAATAATTATAAAAAATAATGAAGATCCGTATCTTCCTAAAGATTTCGATTTATTCATTTTAAAAAAAATTATTTTTACAAAACAAAATTGATTTTATATTTTGTTATATATATTTTCTATTTTATATATATATATTTTTAAAATATTTAGCAACCCGTGCTTTTATATATATTTTTTTTATTAGAAAAAAAATGACTTACTACTTTAAAAAAATTTCCCCTTTTTTTTTTTTTTTTTTTTTTCCGCTACCAGCTTCTTTTTCTGTTATTTTGTAAAAAAAATTCTGCTATTCTACTGCAACTTTTAACTGCTACCTTTATTTAATCTGCTACCACTTTTCAACTGCAACTTTTCTGCTATCACTGTTTTTATTTTAATTTTATTAAAATTCTGCTACTATTTCCTTTTTTTTTTTTAAAAAAAAAAAATTTTGATATATTTTTTTTATATTATTAACTTTATTAAAAAAATTTTTTTTTTTTGATTTTTTATATTAATGTCCACTTTGATTTGCGATAAAAATTTTTATTTTTGTACTTTCATTTATCCCGTTTTACCGAACACTAAATTCTTTTGGATGAGAAACGTACTTCTCATCCTGTCCGCAGCGCCAATGTTGTAATATTAATTTATTACAATCATAATAATTCTTTCTTTTATTTTTTTTTATCTCACCTTTAACTTTTATCTCCTACAAATGTTAAATAAAACGATCTTTAGTTTAGTTTTATATTATTACTTTATTTAAAAAGTAACTTTTATTATTTATAAAATTTTCGTTTTATTTGTTATGTATTATAAATTATTTAAATTCACAATTGTCTTTATTTAAAATTGGGTTATTTAACTGTTTGTTTGACAAGATTAACTATATATTTTTATGTTTAATCTATTAATTAATCTTTTTAATTTAACTATGGATTAACTTTTTTACTATTTCAATTATTTTTTTTAATATAAAACTGTCTTTTTTTTATTCAAACAATTTATCATTTTAATTTAAAATACCACGATAATAATTTTTTTAATAAATTAAAATAAACCATAAATTTCAAACACGGATCGACTGACTGATACCTAAAAATAACCCAATTTTAAATGAAATTGCTGCCGCCGAGATACCTAAAAAATCACCAAAAAATCACTACCGTCGCGGAACCGATTCTACACACCCTTTATTATAGCTCTTTTTTTTAGTTTATTTTAGCCCTACGAATGTTTTTTTTTAGTATAATAATAATTCCCTTCGAATGTTTTTCTTTTTGATTTGGAATTATTTTACGTTTTTTATTTTTTTATTATTATTATTATCCGAATAATATGACTTAATATGATCACGATAAATTGTAACAATTATATAACGAATTTTATGGAAGGCGAAACTTCCCTTTTATTTTATAATATTAATATTTAAAATTGCAATAATTTAAGAACTGAAATCACGTCGGGGTCACCAATGATTAATTTTATATTTACTTTAATATAAACTGGCTTAATTATTAAACCTTGCAACAAAAAAAAACTTCATTTATTGTTTAATATTATTTATTATAAATGATTCCGTTCTATTCTTAATGTAGAAAGAAAAATGAAAATAGAAAGAAAAATGAAAATTTTGTCAGTTGATCGGTTAAAGTTCCATTTGGAAAATCGTAAAAATAAAAATTATTTAAACAGTCAGTCGATCCGTGTTTGAAATTTATGGTTTATTTTAATTTATTAAAAAAATTATTATCGTGGTATTTTAAATTAAAATGATAAATTGTTTGAATAAAAAAAAGACAGTTTTATACTAAAAAAAATAATTGAAATAGTAAAAAAGTTAATCCATAGTTAAATTAAAAAGATTAATTAATAGATTAAACATAAAAATATATATAGTTAATCTTGTCAAACAAACAGTTAAATAACCCAATTTTAAATAAAATTGCTGCCGCCGAGATACCTAAAGTAGTTATCAATTAATTTATTTAATTGCCGCTGAGATAGCAACAAGATAACCCATCATCAAATTTCAACGGATTATAATTCCGAATTGCCGCTAAGGCAAGCAAGATCATCATTTACGTCCGCGTGCTCGGCCAATGGTAATGACATCCGCCCTTTTACACATTGGATATCAAGGTTAAAATCTTAAAATTAAATAAATAATGATATAAATCACGGCATATATAAAAAAAATCGCCGAAGAAATTATTTTATTGAACTTCCGGCTTAATAATATTGATATTGAGTGTCCGGCCTTATTGTGTCCAGAGCAGCAATATTATCGAATTGCATACCGTTTGGCGCAATTGAATAAAGATCATCGTAGTATAAAAAAAAATATATATACTCAATATAAATATAATACTCAATATTACGCATTTACACTCAACACAAATATTCATACATACATTTGCTCTCTAAAAAATTTATGGTTGATTTAATTATTTAATTATATGTATGATGAATTTCGATCAAACAAAGGTTACATATTAGAAATATTGGTTATTAAATAAATAATTATATAGAGTAACAATATCATGACAATTAGATAGATATTGTCACAAATATAAATATTAAATAAATAATTAATATGCACAATTAAATAAATATATTATATATTATCAGACATTAAATTTATTACATTGAAATAAATATATAGCAAATATTTCATAATAATATATTCTGAATTTATTATACAATAGTAAATATTACATAGGCATAAAGTATAAACCAATACATACAAATATACATCTGGAATTTGGCAGTTTTATTATACATTGTGAGTGTAATTATTTTCGTTGGTCAGCTATTCGTTGCTGCTAATTACGTTGTAGCTGATAATTATTTTTATTGCTGCTAATCATTTTGCTGCAGCTAATTAATTTTGTTGTTTATATTTATTGAAGCTGATAATTATTTTTATTGCTGCTAATCATTTGATGCAGTTAATTAATTTTCTTTCTAATACTTGCTGATTGCAGTTACTAATAAATAATTATTTTTGAACAATTCCGGTCTCTACCATATTCTTATTTTTTCTGATTCGTATTCAATATTCAACGTGCGTATTCAATTTTCAAGAAGATTACTTTATTTCGAATCACACCTATTTCGTTTGTATAATACAGCCATTATCGCTGTCATCTACAAGTGTGATCAATTTAATTCATCCTTTTTTTGTTGTTGTTTGTAACTACATATTTACAATATGCCTGCAGATATTGAAGAGATTAAAGCGCAACGAAGCGTTACCAAGGGTTCAATCACCAGAATTAAAACTTTAATAGATTCAAAGAAAGGCACTTTAACGCTACATGATCTAGAATGTAGATTAGGCATTCTAGAATCTTACTTCAAACATCTTTTAATTTTACAAGGTTCGTTCGAAAGACTATCAAAGGTTGATGAATCTATTACACGTTCCAGTTACGAGGAATTGTTGTAAATATCCACCAAGGCTTCAATCTTGAAGCTTATATCAGAAAAGTAAAAGGATCAGCCCATGCCGGATTTAGATAACAGCATAATTGTCCCGCCCACTGCTCCAATCCTTCATAAACTTAAATTGTCTCGATTCAGCGGTAAATACTCGGAATATCCTAATTTTATTGCACTATTTAATAAGACCCGACATAGGAACATTCATTATGAAGCGATTGAAAAATGCAACATCCTAGTAGATTCTTTAGATGGATTAGCCAAAAACGCGGTTCTCGAATTTCAAATTTAAGAAGCAAATTATCCTCAGATACTAGAGCAATTAAGAAATAGATTCGATAATAAAGTTCTTATGTTTCAAGAATTAATCTCCGAATTATTCGATTTACCTAAAGTGTCAAGAAATTCTTCTGTACAATTAAGAAGTTTAGTTGACAATGTCAATGCTATATTCAGTTCTATGAATTCAATCGGAACCGAAATCGATAACGCTAACGCCATGATAGTCTATGTGGTCATGAACAAATTGGATCCTGAATCGCAGGCCAAATGGGAGAACTCTCTAACATTCTCCGAAATTTTCAAATGGAGCGATTGTGCAGCTGTTTTCAGTAAACGATGTCAATTCCTGGAATGTCGTGAATCCAAAAATATGCCGATTGCTGCTCCGCGGCAGCATAGTCAAGATAAAGCAAAGTTTCCGCCGAATTCTCGTTTTAAAAATTCTACCACCTTAACCGTGTCGCAACAATTTCGAAAATCGTGTAGCTTTTGTAACAGTACTAATCACAATATTTATAAAAGTTCTAAATTTGCTGATTTGCCAGTAATTGAACGCTTCAATAAAGCTAAAAATTTATCACTGTGTATCAATTGTTTGATGAGAGGACATTCAGTAAAGGGATGCACTTCTTCAAAATGTAGGGTTTCATTCATTATTGCATCGATACACGCCTACTTCCACGTCGTTAGCTGAAACCAATTTATCGTCCAATACGTCTGAACCTTCGACTTCATCGCATCTCGTCACTTCTCATCAAGCTTCCAAGCCTACAGTGCTGGAACAAAACAGCGTAATACTTGCCACGGAAGTGGTTAATATTTGCGATAAATTTGGTACACCCAAACCTGCTCGTGTTCTTTTAGACTCAGCTCACAGTCAAATTTTGTTACTGAATCTCTGGTTCAGTCATTACAGTTAAAAAAATCTAAATTGGACCAAAATATTTGTGGAATTGGAAATTCTAAAACTAAGGTTCGCTATTTTACAAATGCAACGATTCAGTCCTGCTACAAGGATTTTAAATTAAACTCTGAATTCTTGTTGCTGCCTTCCATATCCGGAATTTTACCAGATTCGAATATACCAATAAAAAATTTGAGCATTCCCAGCAACCTAAAATTGTCTGATCCTAATTTCCACCAACAACAAAGGGTTGATTTACTCATAGGCGCTGAATCGTTCTTTGAAATTCTATCCGTTGGTCAAATAAAATTAGGTCCATTCTTGCCAACTTTGCAAAAAACTCTTCTAGGCTGGATCGTTTCGGGAAAATACAACTTATCGCATACACCGAATTCGAATTGTTATTCTACCTTTGCTTCAATTTCTCAAAACGATTCAAGTATGGAAAATATAACTCCATGTGTTCAGAGTGAGAATCTATCTCAATTGGTTCAACAATTCTGGAAATTGAAAATTTTGCTGATAACCCACCTATTCTTTCCAAAGATCAACAATATTGTGAAGATTTTTTCGTAGCCAACACTCGTCGTTCTTCATCTGGTCGTATCATTACCAAACTTCATTTCAATGGTTCACATTTAACGTTAGGGGATTCATTCAAAATTGCCAAAAAACGTTTTTACAACCTAGAAAAAAAATTGAATAGAGACAATGGTTTAAAACATCAATATTCCGTATTTTTAGAAGAATATGAATTGCTCAATCATATGGAACTCGTTCCAACAGAAAGGGAGCACCTCGTACAATATTATCTTCCACATCATTGTGTCTTCAAATTGGATTCGTCATCTACAAAAATTCGTGTCGTTTTTTATGGTAGCTGCAAAACTACGTCTAATATATCACTTAATGATGTTCTAATGACTGGGCCAACTGTGCAAGATGATCTCGATTCAATCTTATTAAGATTTCGCTGTCATAAGTATGTTTTAAAGGCCGATATTTGCAAAATGTATCGACAAGTAGACGTAAACGATAATGATTCATTCTACCAATGCATACTTTGGAGGAAAAATTCAGATCAAAGGTTAAACACTTATCGTTTAAAGACTGTGACGTACGGAACCGCTTCAGCTTCGTTTTTAGCAACTCGATCCCTAACATATTTAGCAAATCAAAATGAAATCCAATTTCCGACTGGTTCCCATATTATAACCAAGGATTTTTATGTAGACGATTTGATAACTGGTGGTTCATCCGTTGAAGAAATCACCAAGATTCGTGCTGAAGTTGATGAATTTTAAAATTTTATTTTAAAATAAATGGAATTAAAAAAATGGTATTCCAATGATGAAACCTTTCTCTCTAACATTCCAACCTCTGATCGTGACAAACTTATATCGATTCATATATGATAACAATATTCAAGGCAATGAAAAAATTACCAAACGCACTGTTTTAGCTGATCTAGCTCGTTTATTCGACCCAATAGGACTTATAAATCCTGTCATCGTTCGTGCCAAAATATTCATGCAAAACCTTTGGTTATTAAATCTGGATTGGGATGAATCATTGCATCTTGAGCTGTATACAGATTGGAAATTATTCAAATCACAATTATCGTTGATAAACAATATTCAAGTTCCTCGTTATATATTTTCCGTTTCTAGCATGAAGTCCTTTGAAGTTCATGGTTTTGCTGACGCTGGCCTGAGAGCTTATGGCTGTTGTATTTACATTCGATCTGTAGGTGTTGATGGAAATATCTCAGTAAACCTTCTTACAGCCAAGTCTCGAGTATCACCATCTAAAGCTCAGTCTATTCCTCGTCTAGAGTTGTGCTCTGCTCTACTTCTAGCTAACTTACTTAAAAAATTGATCCACAATATGAAACATTATGATAGAATCGTTCTATGGACTGATTCTGAAGTCGTTCTTGCTTGGCTTGCATCACATTCGCTAACTTTAAATATATTCGTATCAAATCGTGTTTCGCAGATACAAGAACTAACAGACGGATCAAGCTGGAGGCACGTTCAGTCTGAACATAATGCTGCTGATATTTTGTCGAGAGGAGCAACAGTTGAGGAATTACTTACGTCTAAATGGTACAGTGGTTCTGAATTCCTAAAAAAATCGGGAAAATTTTGGCCACTGAAGAAACAAATAAATCCAAACATGAAAATTCCTGATCTCCGTCGAAAGGACAAATTTTCGCTTGTTAAAACTAGTCCAGCCAAAAAAGATGTACTTTGAATTAATTGAAAAATCAAGTAATTATCGAAGAATAATTACAGTAGTAGGATTGTTAATGCGATTTATTTCTAATTGTCGTGCAAAATTGCAAAATCGTTGTCGTTCAAATTTAAATGAAAACTTAATCTTATCGCCAATCGAACGTGAAAACACTTTATTAAAAATTATTTATTTATTGCAGCATGTGCATTTCGCTGATGATATAAAGGAATTAAAAAGGACTGGACATGTATCTCCAAAAAGCACTATCAAATGCCTTAATCCATTCATGCATCATACTGACGATATCGAATTATTACGAGTTGGTGGTCGTTTGGATCAATCTAGCCTCTCTTATTCCGAAAAACATCCAAGTTTGCTTCCTAAGAATCATCCTTTCGTCAAAATATTGATTACACACTTGCACATCATCAATTTTCATGCTAATCCTCAAGCACTGCTTGCCATAATTCGTCAAAGATTTTGGATCATTAATGGAAAAACTACTATTGCTAAGGTGGTCCAAAGGTGTATTCGTTGTTTTCATTTTAGACCCAAGCTACTGAATCAAATCATGGGCGATATACCAAAGGATCGTCTAACTCCAAATCGTGCATTTTTGGTCTCTGGAGTTAATTTTTGTGGACCGGTAATGATTTCTCCTGGTATGCGTGGCAAACGCATTTATAAAACATACATCGCTTTCTTCATTTGCATTTCCAATCATGCTGTTCATCTTCAGGTTGTGTCGTCATTATCCTCTGACGCCTTTATCGCCGCTTTAAAAAGATTTGTTGCTCGACGTGGATTATGTAAGAGACTTTATTGCGACAACGGCACAAATTTTGTTGGAGCACGTAGGGAACTAGAAGAACTTCGTCTAGAATTTTGCAATCAGCAAACTCAAAATATTATTGCTTCCTGGTGCTCTCAACAAGGTATTTCCTTTCATCACATCCCAGCTAGATCCCCACATTTCGGTGGCCTGTGGGAGTCAGCAGTCAAGTCGGCCAAACATCATCTCAATAGAACCATTATCGGAGTTAACGTGACATTAGAAGAGCTTAACACGTTCACCTCGCAAGTTGAAGCTATCCTCAATTCGCGTCCTATATCCCCACTCTCGTCTGATCCTAGTGATGAGCAAGCACTCACTCCTGGTCATTTTTTAATTGGTGCGCCACTAGTGTCTATTCCGGAAAGTAATATCACCGAAATTAAAATTCCGTTTCTCAAGCGCTTTCATAAAATCACATCGTTACAACAACATTTCTGGAAACGCTGGTCCAATGAATATATCAAGGGTTTACAAACCCGCTATAAATGGTGTCAATCATCAAATAATATTAAAAGGGGTACTCTTGTTCTAATTTCAGAAACTAATCTACCACCACAACAATGGTCTTTGGCAGAGTTTGTCAAACATATCCTGGTAATGATGGCATTGTTCGCGTGGTTGATGTTCTCTCCAAAGGAAAAATTCTGCGGCGACAAATCCATTCTCTGGCACCACTACCTATTGATGTTGAATGCCCCTCTTCAACCTAGGTGAATTCAAGGCCGGCGGTATGGACAATCTCGTATAAACTTTGTTAAGCAGCGACATCTAACAACAAATCAAATTCAATTATCATTATTTATTGTAATTAATTTGTTTATCGTAAGAGCATTTTCTATTGTATATTCAACTTCCGTTCTTATTTGAATGGCTTATTATAAAAATTTGTAAATTAAAACTTTCTCTTTCTCGTTGTCGCTTAAGCCAAAAGGTTGTATTCAAATTTCCATCGTAATAATTAATATAAATTAAAAGAATTGTAATAGTTAAGAATAGAACGGAATCATTTATAATAAATAATATTAAACAATAAATGAAGTTTTTTTTTGTTGCAAGGTTTAATAATTAGGCCAGTTTATATTAAAGTAAATATAAAATTAATCAGCATTCGTTATTCAAATTAATTTAATTATGAACGACTACAAACATATGCAGGATACCATAATAGATCTATTAGTTGATACTCATCATGGCAAAATTAGTCCGTTTCTATTAACTCCAGAACAATTAATAAATGAGCTATATAAAATCCGCGAGCATCTTCCGTCAAATACAAGGATACCATACGAAACCACCAAACTATACCAATTGATGTCAGTTAAAGGAGGTACTACAGCAAGTCACATCATAATGGTTATTACTCTCCCCATTGTATCAACAAAATTGTACGAACTCTATCACATCATTCCTACACCGTTAGTCATAAACAAAGATCTCTTCATTGTCGAGACCACCATTCGATATCTCATTATCGACTTGCACCGCAATAATTTCTATTCAATGACCGAGACGGAATTATTCAAGTGCCACAAAGAACAGGGCTACATATGTCACCCAACTTATCCAGTATTTACAAGGAATTCAGCCGCATTTCAGTGTGAAATCTCCTTATTCCAACAAAGAGTTGATCACTTAAAATTATGCAAACTACAACGTGCAACACCTCAACAAAACATTTGGTGGTACCAACTCACGGAAATCAATGGTTATTTTTTGCTAAAAAACCAACCGAGTTAACCATAGTGTGTCAAAAAACGGCTATTCGAAAAATGGTCAATGGACCAGGAGTATTAACAATGCGCGACTCGTGCACTATCAACCAAGACGCCATAATCATAAAATCATATGTTACAGCAGAAAGTCAAAACGATATATCACTACGACCAACACTGAATATCACTGGAGCACTATCAACTTCATCACAATTAACGACATTTCCTGAGTTCCATATCTCTATTCAAAACCAAAGTACTGAACTCGAAAAAATAAAGAAAACTATCAGCAACATAAAAACTGAACAATACTTAACGGAACACGATATCCACCATTACTCCATCAGCTACGTATTACTTACAGCTATGCTTGGGGTCATCATCTTTATCATCTGCTGGACTAGGTGTCGAAAGCCAACTGAAGTCGACAATCACAAATTCAAATTTCACAGCAGTTTCCCAACCACCCCAATAGAAATGAAAGTATTGGCTCCGCAAGGGGGGGAGGATGTTTAGTTTTTAATATTTTAGATTGGATAAGACGAACCCAAAAATATTTTCTATATTTCCTAATTTGCAAATAATAACCCATTAGTAAAATTCTCCTATTTCATATTAATAAATTCTAAATTAAAATGCAAAAGTGCGAATTAGGCAAAATTCAATTTTTATTTATTGTAATTTAAACTACTGCATTATTATGGGAAAATTATTATTTTGGATTTTTAAAGTAATTTCATGGGAAATAATCAAATTTTAAATTCACAAATATGTAATATTCTAAATTCTCCTAATTATTTTCCCAGTCTAAATTTGTATAAATACTGGCACTAGAAGTAGAAGACAAAATAAATCAGTTTGTAATTAACCATCAAACAAGATTTTTAAATCAAGTTTTCAGGTACACCAGATTGATAGGACCTACCCAAGGTATCCTATCAGATCAAATACAATCAATTAAACCATCAAGGCGGTTGAACAAACGAGTTCAGTCGCTATAACAAACACTATTGGTGGTTATTCTACAAAACCGCGTATTTGAAATACGTTTATTTCTGCGTTTCACTTTCGAATTATTTTGCTATTATGGAAAACGATCGAAGAACTGTATTAAGGCTTTCATTTTCATTACCATTAAGTTTATTTTCATTACCATGAATTTGCAGATGTCGACCAGAACGAGATACAAAACTCGTATTTGCATGTTGTTTAATAAAGAGATAATTTGACATTCACGTCTTTTTATAGTAAATATTTTGACATTGGCATCTTTTTATAGCAAATATTTGAACATTGGCGTCTTTTTATAGGAAAAGATGTCGCGCTTCATCTATTGCTATAAAAAGATGTGAATATCATATAAAAAAGATATCAATGTCAAAAATAAAACTGTTATTTTTTGTTTTTTTTTGAAAAAAAATTAATATTCTAAATTAATTTAGAATATTCAATGTATTGAATATTCTAAAACAAGATAGCTGGAATTACAAGATAATTTTTTTAAAAACTGGAGAAATTTTTGAAAAAAACTGGAGAAAATTGAATATTATAAAAAATTAATATTAAAAAAGGTAATATAATTAATTATAATATAAAAATTTATTACAGTTTATAGAAAAAAACAGGAAAATCTTTACCATAACATTTGCTATAAATATTTTGACACCAACTAGAGTTGTCTCTGTTTGTCTTACATATGTTTTTTATATCTATATCTCGTTTTAGTTTTCTGCAACTTCATGGTAATGAAAATCAGCCTTTATCCCTACATTATCGAAAGTAATGAAAATTTAAATTTTGACGTTTCATGTAAAATTTTTTTTTTGTTTAATACCGAAGACGAATTAGGTTGTTTTCGAATTTATATATACATATCATTGAGTACAATAAAAAAAATGCCGCGCAGCAGAACTACTGATCAGTAGTTTTATAATTAGGGGCTTTTTTTAAATTCAACTACTCTAAATGCATATTTGGAGTATATTTTGCACCCCCTATGAGCAGAAATTAAAATTATAGCTGTGATTTTATACTACTACTTACTAAATTTCAGTTGCGACATTAAACCTATTTTTTAGCTTATTCACAATACGAAAACACATTTTGAAAAATCTTTTTCCATATTTTAGTATTCGGCGCCTCTAGCGGTAGAATACAGTTAACGGCATCGTATTCTACTCTTAACTACCTTTTCAACGAGTAGTCACACTTCATTTTTTGTGCACATTTACTATAATAAATTACAACTTTTTACTTGTATGTTACTGCCCTCTAGTGACAAAAAATCAGATTATGAGGATGTCTGATTTATTTTAGTTTATATTAGCTTTCAAGCGCTTGCTTTCCCTTCATTTTTGGTAAAGATTCACCAAGTAGAATAACATTTTTAAAAAACAATATAATTATATGTTTCACCCTCTAGTGGTAGAATTTAAAATTATAACAACTGTGGTTTTATATTACTACTTACTACCTTTCAGTTGCAACATTAAACCTAATTTTTGGGGGTTTTTGAGTATTGCAAATCACATTTTAAAAATTTACATTTTATATATTTTAGAATTTAGCGCCTTTAGCGGTAGAAATTCGAAATACACCTACTGGCATCGTATTCTACTCTTCAATACCTTTCCAACGAGTAGTCACACTTCATTTTTTGTGCACATTTACTATATTAAATTACAACTTTTTACTTGTATGTTACTGCCCTCTAGTGACAAAAAATCAGATTATGAGGATGTCTGATTTATTTTAGTTTATATTAGCTTTCAAGCGCTTGCTTTCCCTTCATTTTTGGTAAAGATTCACCAAGTAGAATAACATTTTTAAAAAACAATATAATTATATGTTTCACCCTCTAGTGGTAGAATTTAAAATTATAACAACTGTGGTTTTATATTACTACTTACTACCTTTCAGTTGCAACATTAAACCTAATTTTTGGGGGTTTTTGAGTATTGCAAATCACATTTTAAAAATTTACATTTTATATATTTTAGAATTTAGCGCCTTTAGCGGTAGAAATTCGAAATACACCTACTGGCATCGTATTCTACTCTTCAATACCTTTCCAACGAGTAGTCACACTTCATTTTTTGTGCACATTTACTATATTAAATTACAACTTTTTACTTGTATGTTACTGCCCTCTAGTGACAAAAAATCAGATTATGAGGATGTCTGATTTATTTTAGTTTATATTAGCTTTCAAGCGCTTGCTTTCCCTTCATTTTTGGTAAAGATTCACCAAGTAGAATAACATTTTTAAAAAACAATATAATTATATGTTTCACCCTCTAGTGGTAGAATTTAAAATTATAACAACTGTGGTTTTATATTACTACTTACTACCTTTCAGTTGCAACATTAAACCTAATTTTTGGGGGTTTTTGAGTATTGCAAATCACATTTTAAAAATTTACATTTTATATATTTTAGAATTTAGCGCCTCTAGCGGTAGAAATTCGAAATACACATACTGGCATCGTATTCTACTCTTCAATACCTTTCCAACGAATGATCAAATTTAATTTTCGGTACACATTTACTATATAAAATTACAATTTTATTCGGAAAAAGATGTTTTGGCAAAATGCGAATTGCGCCACCTACCGGCCGAATTTAGAAATTCTATCAATAACAACTGGTTCTCAATAAATCAAGCTTTCCATCGGTGGGTCTATCATAAACTTGTGTGTACAGTAACTATGTGAAATAACTGGTTTTTATTGTTTACATCGGACAGAAGGACAGACGGATAGACGGACGGACAAAAAGAAAATTAGCAGTGCCACATAGACATAACCTATCATATTTAGTTTATTTACATATTCTGATTTGCCTCATAAAATAAATCATACTGCGTCGGCAGCAATTAGACGAAAGTTGGTCTAAAGCACAATTGAAGGCATTGGTAACACAGCTAATCACAACTTCGCCAAAACCATTGCTGATCTGATTGACGATAAGTTTAAAGTTTTCAATATTCTTAATCAAATGAAAACTGATATTGAAACTAAAATCGACAGTAGTATCAAAGAAGCACTATCAGATATAAATAGAAAAACCAACAAAAATAGTGAAGATATTGAAAATCTCAAAAGCCATGTAAAAAAAGTTCAACAACAATTAGATAATCAAGAAAAATCTGTGGGAAGAATCGAATGTCTAGATAGACAACATAGAAGAAATAACCGTACCCGGCTGATTCGTTGCACACAATTTATCGCAAGGAATTCATCGCAAGCAATTCATCACGGTAGCAATTCATCGCAAGCAATTCATCACGGTAGCAATTCATCACGGTAGCAATTCATCGCAAGCAATTCATCGTAAGTAAAATTCATCGCAGGGACAATTCATCGTATGTAAAATCCATCGCAGGGACAATTTATCGTACCACTTCTCAAGTTTACAAAAAAAACTTTTAGATACAATTTTTTATTAACCAAAAACACATTTTTAATTTTAATTGCTAAATTTATACAAAAAACCAATTTCGAAGTTATGAGCTACACTCCTCAAATAGGTAACAGCATCAACAAAACTTAATTTTTTTTTTTTTATTTGCATAAAGTTTTTTACTAATTAAAAAAAAATATAGACAACAGCAAAAGCAATTGATGATCCGATAATAAAAGCCTCCCATATTGTAGTTTTTTTTAATTTTTTGAACGTCGGTTTTCAAAAGCAAATAGATTTATTGCAAAAAGAATTTATCAATACTAATTTGATTAACATAAAAACTGATATAGAATTCATCGCAAGCAATTCATCGTATGTAAAATTCATCGAATTTATATACAATCATATACAATTTGAAAGAAGTTGAAAACGTCACTGTCAGATGTTGGAACACGACTTCTAACCTGTTAAGCCTTCTATATTATATAGCTCGTTGGACGTAAAGTTCTGTAAAAAAATCGGTAAATCAACACCAGAGAATCGCACTCGACCTATTCTAGTTGGCCTGTCATCATTCGAAAAAAAAACTAGACATACTTAAGAATAAAACAGTTCTAAAAGATACTATTTGGTCCATAAAGGGTGATTTCACACAGAATCAAAGAAATCAAATATAAAACCTAGTTAAAACTGCAAAACTACTAGAACAACAAGGCAGGAAAGTACTAATCAAAAATAACAAAAATATCGACAACGGTGAAGTAATTGATCTGGTCAACATTGAAAATCAAATCCAAGAAACTATTTCTGAAAAAAATAAAAGAAATAGAGAAACTGAAGCTGAAAGAGAAACTGAACCAAACACGAAAGCATCTAAAACGGGAAGAGGTCTTAGTGTAGGCAGACCTAGGAAAATTTCGCTAGGCATAAAATCCAGTCTCACTGAACTGTTTGAACAAACAACATCAGGAACTAATTGATTCAAACCACCTCTAATCGAATCTCTGGAACAAAACTGGCAAATCTTAAAGGACAACGAGAAAACAAAAACACGATAATTTAATTAAACAATTACGAGGAAAGAAAGGGGAAACCACCTCAATAAAAAGTAATCCCTAGTATATCATCAATCAAACAAAGTCAAATTCACCAGTTGATCAACAGCAAAAAGTACGGTTATAGAAACTTTATTATTATTAATAATAGTACCAGCGACCAGCGCAACAGCAAAACTAACAATAACCACAACAATAACACGATCAACAACAACAATAGCACGAACAAAATTATAATCAGCACCATACACAAAACAGTTTTCAGCATGAGCACCTACATCAATACAAACAGCAACGTCTACAGTAACTTGTCCAAAAACGCAAATCTTACGAACATGAACATCACCAACAATAAAAATAGTCCAAGAGAACCAGCCACCAGGTACAATTTCAAAAATTCCGATTAACACAAATACTTGTTCAAAATAGGAACATGGAATGTCCGCAGCTTGTTAGAAGCTGTCAAATTAAAAAATCTGGAGCTGGAAAAAAGTAGGTTCAACATTGATATTCTGGGCATCACTGAGACCCACTGAAAAAACAACGGAGAAATTAACACTGATACAAATTACTTTGTTTACTCCGGGTCCAGTGAAAGTCAAAGAAAAGGTGTAGGATTTCTAATATCCCAAAATCTCAAGAAAAACATAATAAGCATAATCCCAAAAAGCGACCGCATTATAATGATCCAATTTAAAGGACACCAAAATTAAATAAACTTAATACAAGTGTAAGCTCCTACGGCTGACAGTGACGAAATTATTTGTAATAATTTCTACAGCGACATCGAAGAACTGGTTCAGCAACTCAAAAAGGAAGATGTGACAATTATTCTCGGTGACCTAAATGCAAAAGTCGGTGAATTACCAGTCTACAACACAATAGGAAAATTTGGACTAGGCACTAGAAATGCAAGAGGTAGCAAGTTAGTAGACTTCTGCATCGATAAGGATTTAGTAGTTATGAACACATGGTTCGAATTGCCAAAAAGACGCTTGTATAGGTGGCGATCTCCTAAAGATGCTCATGAAAATAAGGTGATCCGTAACCAAATTGAGTATATAATCATAAACAATCCATTCAAAAATGCAGTCAAGACAGTTAAAACATACCCTAGCGCTGATGCACAATCCGACCACGTACTACTAGTTGCAAAGATAAGAATAAATTTGAAAAAAATTGGTAAGAGCTCCAACAACAATAACACTAAATTCAATCTTTCTGTTTTAGATTCCCAAGAAATGAGAATTTAAAAAATGCTCAACCACATATTGAAATGGAGTCCTGCATAAATTGTAAATGGGAATTATTTAAAAGTCAGATAACAAGATCTACCAGCGAACTATCGGCTCAAAACAACGTTAATAGGACAATGAAAGATTGGATGACCAGCGAGATAATGATTTTAATGTCAATGCGTAACAGTTGTAAAGTTAAAAATTCTGTACGCTACAGAGAGCTCAATAGATTGGTCAAATATAAAATCAGGTTTGCAAAGAACAACTACTGGACCATAAAATGTCGCGAAATAGAGGACCTAGAAAAATGTCACAACTCTTTCAGGATGCATAAGAAAGTAAAGCTAGTCACGAACAGAAAAAAACAAAAAAAAAAAAACATAGCATACTTCGTGACAAAGATGAAAAAATAATTGCATACCAGGAAGAGAGAGTAAAAACATGGGAAGAATACATAGCTGAACTATTTAATGACTCAAGAAATACTCCCTCTGAAAGTGATGATTTAACAGGTCCATGCATCCATGCATTAGAGCAATAATAAAAAAAGCTGGAATATTCAACAATAACTTGAATATTCAACAATAAATTTTCCCGTCAGATGTGGTGCGGTTAAGACGTTGCCGTTTTTGCGCTGTCAAATTAATTTTCCTGTGTTTTACTGCGGCATAAAAAATTTTTATTTAATTCCTAGTTATTTTTGAAATCCGTATACTTTTTAAATTTTAAAAATTATAATACAGTAGTGCAATTAACTTTCGCTGTTTTAAATCTATTATTTTGCTAATATTCGGGTTTCATCTGTGAAAAATAAAATTAATATAAAACCAATTGCTTCATCATCGCGCTTTTTTAATTCTTCATAACCATAAATTTCATGGTTTTATACATCAATCAGCATCTTTTTTCTTCCATCAACTTATTCAAATTAGATTTATTGCTTCATTATATAAATAAATAACTAGTGCTGATTGTAAAAATGGTTCATATTGTGCTGATTGATGTTAAAAAATAGAATCATAAAGTGCTGATTGTTAATAAGAAGCATATTCATTTGAATTAAATTTGTAATCTAAAAATAGTACACTAAATTTATCATTGAACTTTACATAAATCATTAATAATAGTGTCATAATAGTCATTTAAATCATTTAAAGATTAATCTAAATTTTATTGACGAAATTAGTGTGCTCTCTATATTTTTGACTAAATAAATTTTTTGATATTCATTTATTAATGATTTAATTTCATCTTGCATAAATAGTGTACTAAACCATCTATTATTGAATATTCATAAATTGAATTAATCATATTCAAATTGGGTAAGCTTAGCTACATAAATCGTATCTATAAATACCTAATTATAGAGTATTAAATCATCATTAAACCTAACCACATTGTTTTTATGTGTAATCATCATTCAACCTAACCGCAAATTTTAAATTCAAAAATTGTGTCTAAACTAAATCAGTATTTGAATTTGTGTCTAATCATCATTCAACCTAATCACATCGTATTTGTGTTAATCATCGTCCAATCTAACAGCCGAATCTTCAATCAACACTTAATTGAAATATTTGAAATTTCAACTCACTTAAACAGGAATTCAAGAATGCTGAGGACAAAATTGTTGATAACATCAACTTTATGTAGATCGCAAATTTGATGATCTTCTTAAGGCTAATAACCATATTCAAGCTACGGTTGATGAATGTCGTGATTCTGTCACAAATCAGTTCAAATTGATAACACAAACAAGTTTAGGCGTAATGAAATTCTCATCAATGGGGTTCTGCATCAGTGCTGAAGCTTGCCGATTTTGTCATTTCAATTGTAGAGTTCTTGAATATAAGTATTGACCACAAGGACTTAGATTATTGTTTCCGGCTTAAGCGTAATAACTCCACAAATGATTCTGGTTCTGTCCTGGTCCGTTTCTGCTCTTTGCACATCAGAGATGAATTACTTTTTAATTATTTTAAGAATCCAGCACTTCTGACATTGGCTGCCATCCTGTCTAATACGAATATTTCCTCCAGGATATATATCAATCAGAATCTGGATCCTGATATAGCTAAACTTCAACGCTGCTGTAAAAATTGGCTAAAAGAAAAAAAATTGCGGCTTTCACTGTCAAGATGTCAGGTATAATCATTACCTTGGTTTCTGGGGACAGACATCCTTGTCTAAAAGTTGAAGATGCTGAATTAATTTTGAATTAACTTAAATAATTTGCAGTTACAAGTACATTTTCTATTTTTTAGTTTTTCATTCTTTGAGATTATTTTTCTTTTTGATTTTGTTTTTGTATTTAAATTTTTGCGCTTTTATTTTTGCTTTTTTTTGGATTTTTATAAATTTTATTAATTTTATTTTTATTTCTTTTTTGCTTTTTAGTTTTAAGTAAATTTTTTTTGTTAACTACCTTTCTTATTTTTCTTTCATTTTTCAGTTTCACCTCTATGCCACTTCAAGCTATTTTTCTTCTCTTCTTCCGTTTTTTCGTGCTTTGACTTGCGCTTTGACTATTTGATGAAACTGTATTACATCGGGAAAAATTTAAAATTTAAAGCAAACTAATTGATTTTTGAAAAAGTTTAATTATTTGTTAAATTGAATTTTGTTTTATATTAATAAACTTATTATTATTATATAATAATATAATAATTATTATATTTCATTACAATTTAAATTTTTCTTTACTATACACTTATGTTCATTCATTGGTCATCTTCTCTTCTTCCTCCTAACTTTTTCTTCCTTCTTATGCACCTTTTTTCCTTAGTGGTCAGCTGTTGGGAACCTCATCCATGCCTCTTACTTAGTCATAGTATTGGTGATGCGGTTGCTAGTGACAATAGTTTCTTCAAATCTAAACTGAAACATTGTAAGAATTGTCTGAGAGTTGGACACTGCAATGCGCAAAGCATCAATCCATCTCTCAGATCTACGAAATTATTAGAGTTTCACAATATTCTCAAAGATAATATTCTGGATGTGGTTGGAATTTCGGAGACCTGGCTTAAATCATACGTCTCAAACAAGGCTGTTGAAGTCAACGGGTATCGTATCTTCAGGAATGATAGACCGAGTAGACGTGGTGGAGGTGTTGCCTTGTTTGTCGCCAATAACATCAAAGCAAAAGTTGTTACTAAGTCTGAATGGAGCTCTGATTCTTGTCTTCCTGAATATATTGGGGTTGAGCTTAATTTGGGTATGACTAAAGTACTTGCTGTTGTAGTATATCTACCAGCTAGGGGAATGGTTCATCACCTTGAGGATGATTTTGCTGATATCTCTTCCAAATATGATCAGGTTATCTTTTTGGGTGATTTAAATCATTCCTTTCTTTCTAACGGTGATCCAGTAGCGTGTCCGGGATTGAGTAAACATTCATTTATTTTCATGGCTCTTGAACTCCCCACAATTAGAACTGAAAAAGTTGTGTTCTATAGGGATTTCAAAAATATTAATGTTGATGCACTTTTGTTTGAAGCTTCTCAGATAAATCTGGACTATTTGCGCTATTCGTCTGATGTGGATTTTATCCTGGATACCATAAATCAACATTTAGTCTATCTGTACAACATATATGTACCTGTGTGTAGGCTTAATTGTTCCAAGAGTCATGAGTGGTTTGGCTCTCCTGAAATTATTGGAGCTAAAGGATTACGGGATTGTGCATTTAAGGCTTATTGTGAATCGGGGTTGAACGAAAGATCTGGAGCTCTCTGGAAAACATACTGCATCCATCGTAATAAAGTTAACAAGATTATTCGCAAAGCTAAAATTAACTTTGGCATTGATAATTTTAGGTCTGCTTCATCTCCGAAAGAATATTGGAATAAAATTAAATCCATTGGTGCACTAAATGATTCAGAATTTTCTCAATCAGATTTTGACCCAGAAATTGTTAATGCTTTCTTTGTGGACTCTCCCTCAAGCAATCTTCCAATTTCTTCTTTTTTCGACCAGCCTTTTGACGGTGCTTTTTCTTTTGCCAATATTAATACTGAAGAGTTATTTGCAGCTATTTGTGCAGTTAAATCCAAGGCAATAGGACTGGATGGAATTCCTATTAGTTTCATTAAGTTAATCTTACCAGTTTTTGGCACATATATTCTTCTGCTCTGAGATCTTATTCTTACTTCCTCTATATTTCCTACTGGTTGGAAATCTGCTAAAGTTATCTCAATTCCCAAGATCCCTAATCCTAATTTACCTTCTGATTTGCGTCCTATTAGTATACTTCCTTCTCTTTCCAAATCCTTTGAAATCATTGTCAAAAACCAAGTTCTTCTCTACCTTAATGCTAATAACTTACTCCTATCAACTCAATCAGGTTTCAGAAGGGCTCATAGTACAACTACCGCTATACTTGACATCTCTGAATCCATTCGCTTTAATATAGAGCAAAAAAGAGTTTCTAACCTGCTGCTTCTTGACTTCAGTAAGGCATTTGATAGTGTTAACCACTCTATCCTTTGCCGTAAGTTGAAAAATCTATTTAATTTTAGCAGCTCGGCAGTAAATTTTTTTTTTCATATTTATCAGGTAGAAGTCAATGTGTCCTGATTGACAATGTATATTCCTCGTTTCTTTTCCTATTCAAGGGTGTTCTTCAAGGTTCCATTCTTGGCCCTCTCCTATTCTTGCTATACATAATGATCTCCGTTCTCAATGCAAGCATTGCCTTGTTAATATCTTTGCAGATGACGTACAAGTTTTCCACTCTGCTTCTTTTTTTGATAAAGACAGTCTGGTTAGGGAGATTAATGAGGATGTAGGTAGGATATGTGGTTGGGCTTCGGCTAATGAGCTCTACATAAATCCTTCAAAATCCAAAACAATTGCATTTTATAAGTTTCCAGTCAGTGCTCTGCTAGATCCTATATTTGTAAATGGTACTATTGTGCCATTTTCAGGTCGGGTTAAGAGTCTTGGATTTATTTTGGAGGAGACTTTATCTTGGTTTGACCATATTAATAGCGTTGTTGGCACGGTTCGTTTTTGTCTTCGCAAGCTTTATAACATTTACTGCTTTCTTCCTATCTCCCTCAGAATAAGGCTTTGCCATGCGCTCATTATGCCTAATCTGCTTTATGGGTGTGAAATCTTTAGTGGTTCTAGTGCTTTGCTTATTAATAAGCTACATTTAGTTTTCAATGGGTCTATGAGGTTCTGCTTTGATCTGAAAAGGTACGACTCTATTTCGCCGTTTGCATCTCAATTTCTGGGATGTAATTTTCATAATTTTTTGAAAAGCCGAGTTGTTTTGTTATTTCGTAATATTCTGGTTGAATGCACTCCTAGGTACCTCTATGATCGGGTCACTTTTGTTAGATCACCTAGACTTGCACTTAATGTTATTGTCCCAAGAAGCGCATAACAAATTATGAGTCTGTCCTTTTTTAGCCGGGCGTCCTCCTTATGGAACTGGCTTCCACAATCATATAAAAGCAGATCCTTGACTGCACCTACTTTTAAGCGTCTATTCATTAACTTCCTTAACTCTAACTTCTAAATTCTTTACATCAGTTTCTCCTAGCATCCGCGAAATCCTTCTTTTTGTATACCTTTACTACTTCTTTCTTTTTAGCATTTTCTCTTTGTTTCTAGGGGGTGTGGGTGTTGTTCCCTGTTCGGCTCGTGCCATTTTAAATGGGTGCTTCCACCTCCTTGAGCTGCTTTTCTTATCCTCTCTTCCTCTTCTTCTTCTATTTTTCGCCTTTTTCCTCCAGCTCTAGAGCTGCTTCTCTTAACCTCTCCTCTTCTACTTCTTCTTTCTTCCTCCTTTTTCTTTCTACGTAAGGTAGTCATTTTTTATCAAATTAGTTTTTTTCTTTTTGTCCTGTATATATTTTGGAAATTTCTAGTTTTAGTTATACTTACAATCTTTGTATAAACCTGTATTGGTTTTTGATTGTTTAAATATGAATAAATAAAAAATAAAAATATTTACAACTCTGGCACAATTCCAACTGAATGGCTAAAATCTACATTTATCACGCTTCAAATGAAATCTAACGCATCTTCTTGTAATGATTACCGCTTAATAAGTCTTATGAGTCACGTTTTAAAAATTTTCTTAAAAATAATTCACGAACGTTTATATAAAAAACTGGAAGCCGACATAACACGGGGTCTCGACTATCCATGACCGTTTCCATTTCCATTTCAATTTCCATAGCCATTTCCATTTATGGATTTCCAAACAAAAAAAAGTGGGCATTTCATGGACTGAAATATTATTCGAAATATCATTGAAATTTGTATTATATTTTGATTTTCAACGTGTAAAATAGTTTTGTATTGGTAATATAGAATATTGGGAATACAGAATGAAAGTCAATTAATAAATTAACCACAATATGAAACCTAATTTACAAATTAAACCACTTTCCGCCATTTTATTTTTGACATATTCGTCCATAAACTTATCCATAAATGGACGTCCATAAAGTTAGCCATTTATAGAATGGCTGATGGACGAGTGGTCTCCATTATCCATAATGGTTTCCATTTCCATTTCCATTGCCATTTATGGACAACATTATGGATAGTCGAGACCCCATGTAAGTAACACACAATTCGGATTCAGGAATGCAGTAGGAACCAGAGATGCATTATTTACGTTTAACACCATAACACAAAGATGCGCTGAAATGAATGTTGCTTTATCGATTTCGAAAAAGCATTCGACAAGGTAAAGCACGACAAAATGGTGTTAGTGTTACGCAGTAAAGGGCTGGACTCAAAGGACAACAGAATTATCGAAAACTTATATTGGAAACAGTATCCATTCACCAGTGATATTCAACGCTTATGCTGAAGCAATTTTCAACGAATCAGTGAGCGAAATGGATACTGGAATAACAATTAATGGGGAAAAAAAATAACATAAAATTTGCTGATGACGCAGTGCTGCTGGCTGAAAACGCTAACGATTTACAACGTATGCTGCATGAACCGATGAAATTCTGTAAAAAATATCGTTTAAGCATTAATTTCAGCAAAACGAAACACATGACTTTCAGCAAAAAAACAAACTATTCACAATCTAACTATAGAGAACCAGAAAATTGAAAAAGTACAACAAATTAAATATTTAGGAACTATAGTTGATTGCACAAGCTATTGCAAGACAGAACTACGCAGCAGAATAGAGCAATGAAGAGCTGATATTATGTGTCATATGGATCTATAAAATCATTCTATCGCCTGAGATTTTGTTTCACCCGACAAAAATATTAAATGTCGCTTAATACATTCTTGCGGGAAGGCATCGATATGTATTTTCCTTAAATAATAATTTTGGAAAGGAAAACAAATTAATAAAATCGAACAGAGACGCATTTTGTACCTATATATATGTATATACCATTTCATATTTTTTTCTAAAAAAAACTATATGCGAATTCCCTTTGGTTTGAATAGCTCATAGTTCAACATAAGGCGATTATGAGGAAATGTGGTTTTGACAAACACGGGGTTTGTTTTTCATATATTTTTGTATAATTTTCCATTCAATGTCAGGCAGCAATGTAAATATATGGTGTTTGTTTTGTGAAAAAAAATTATGAATTGCCAACTAGAACTAGACGATCTTTTTTCTCGTAAATTTTTTTTTTATGCAATTTTTTTTTTGTATTCGGATGGTTGAGTGTATATTTGGGTACAAATTTCGCACGGAATGTGTACGGAATTTATTTATTTATTTATTTCTCTCAAAGTGTATGGAGTTACAAAGTACGCTTTCATTTCGCGCTCAATACGCAGCCAGTGTAAAAATTTTTTTTTTTTTTAGTTATTCTTTCTTTGATAATTTAGACTAAAACTGGTCTATTTAGACCAACCATTAGCTTATTTTTGTAATCTTAAACCTAGTCAGTTGTAGTGTATATTAGTTTGTCCATTGACTCTCTAATATTAACTTTGAAGTATTAGGCTAAATTTTTGTTTTAGCATGTTAAATTGGAATTAATATCGTTTGTCTTTTTATCTTAGATCTACATAATATCTGTTGGCTTTTTTCTTTTTAGTCTTCTGATGTCATTTTGTGTATTCAGCAAGTTAACAGCTTCGTTGTTGGCATGGTTGAGTAGTCTTATTTCATATTTAGCAGCGAATCTGCTGATCTCCTCCTCTACAGTTTTGACTCTTAGGTCCCTGTGGAGGTCTGTATTTCTGACGTACCACTGTGCGTGAACGGCATTACGTATTACTTTATTCTGAAACCTTTGGATTTTTTGGATGTGGCACTTGGAGGTACAGCCCCTAAGCTGGACTCCATACAACCATACGGGTTTGAATATCTGGTTATAGATTAAGATTTTATTGTTTGTTGAAAGCCTTGATCCACGACCTAACAACCAGTAATATTTATTGGATTGCAAGTTTAGTTGTTTTACTTTATTATTGATGTGATCCTTCCATATTAATTTCCTGTCTAGCGTCATGCCCAAGTATTTAACAGTTTGTTCTTGTGATACGATGTTATTGTTTATATAGATTGGTGGTACTTCATTAATTTTTCTGTTTGTGAAGTTCACATGTACGGATTTTGAGTCGTTTAGTTTGATGTTCCATTTTTCGAATTGGTAACTTGGAATCAGATTTTTTTCTTCGATTATTTATTTTAAGTTTATAAGAAAAAGTTTTTCTAATACTTTGGAAATTATTGGTAGTAACGAGATTGGTCTGTATGACTTTACATCATTGGGCTGTTTTCCAGGTTTCTGCAACATAATCATTTCAGCAACTTTCCATATACCCGGTACGTATTTTAACCTGAACGAAGCGTTGATTAGTATAGTTAACATAATAATTGCTTTTTTTGGAAGTTGGTTGAGAATTTCTGACGTGATTAGGTCGTATCCTGGTGATTTTTTTTATTAAAAAAACAAAAAGGTCGCTGTAAGGTTTTCCAGGTAAGTAGTTATTGTTGAGTTTTTAAATTCTTGTATTTTACGTTCTAATTTTTGAGTTTTTCTGTTTACGATGTTTTTGTCTGAAGAATCACGTGAATGTTGCCATTTGTATCTCGCTCTTCTTTTTTCTTCTACAAGTGTTTTTATGCATCTTGGGTAATTTGTTCCTACAGACTTGGATATAGATGATTTTGTGTTGTTCCATGCAGCTTGCTGTATATGTTTAGTAAATTTTTCAGCTTCTTCATCTAATTGTTCTTTCGTTTTCAGGTTAACTTTCAGGTCTATTAAATTGTTTAATTCTAGTTTAAAGCTATTCCAGTCAGTTGTGTTGTTAACTAATTTTAGCTTAGTGTTTTTGGTTACTAGGTTGTCTTTTAATAAAAGAATTACCGCTGAGTGGTCAGAATTTAAGTCATAGTTATCTTCTATAACTATGCAATTTGTTGTAACTTTCCTGGTGATAAAAAAGTCCAACAGATCAGGTGTTTTGTTGTTGTCAGTTGGCCAGTAGGTGGGACCGCCAGTTGAGTGATAATTGCATCCTTTATCTGATAATGCCGACTTAAGCTCTTTTCCTTTGGTAGTGGACATTCTAGACCCCCATTCGACATGTTTCGCGTTAAAATCCCCACCTAGTATAAACCTTTCACCTAGTGCTTGCAACATAAGAGCGTAATGTTGTTTTTTTAGGTTATGCTTGGGTGGGCAGTAAGCTGCTCCAACTGCCAATTTTTGTTTATTAGTTTCTATTACTATGATCGTTAATTATATTTTGTCTGTTTGTAAACTTTGATCTGGGTAGTGTTTTATCTTATCTTTAATTAGAATAGCGCTTCCTCCCCTAGCTTGGTTGTCGGGGTGATGTGTTGGGTGAGTATTATATCCTTTTATTTTCAGGTACATTTGGTTAGTTAGGTGAGTTTATGAGATTAGACATATGTCTATGTTTCGTTGGTTCAGTAGGATTTCTAATTCATGAATTTTGCTGAGGACTCCATTAGCATTCCATGTAAGTATTCTTAATTCTTGTAGCTTCATTTTTGGTTATTCGAACGTTTATAGCTAGTGAAGTGAGCTTCTAAGTTGTCCATTCTGTTGGTCAGTTTACCGACCATATCATATATGTTGGATAATAATATCATCGGATCTGCACTTTGTTGCTGGAAGTGATTTGCTTCTGTACTACTAGCTTTAACCGCTTGTGTGTACGATGTGCCTTCTGCTATAGAACTTATAATAGTCGATTTTGGTGGTATTCGTTTTGTGTTTCTTTTTTTTTGAAGTTCTTTTGCTATCGTGCAACCTCTGTAATTAGCAGGGTGAGCCTCGGCACAGTTGGAGCATTTGGCGGGTTCATCACTGCTTTTAGTGCAGTTTATGGTTAGATGGTTTCTTGCACATTTTACGCAACACGGCTCTCGTTTGCAATATTTCTGCGTATGACCAAATCTTTGGCAGCGTTTGCACTGCGGGATCTGGTTTTTTGTTTTTATGGCCTTTATTTTTACTTTCATGCTATTGAGGTACTTAATATCAAATATATTTTTTATATTTTCACTGTTGTCGAAAGTAAGTATGAATAGTGGTAGTTTAGTGAAAAACTCTTTTCCGTTTACTTTATTTTTTATTAATTTGTTTTCAGCTTTCAGTATCTTGAAGTTCTTTTCTATTAGTTCATCCACAATTTGTTGAGGGTTACATGAAGGGTGGAGGTATCTGACCATGACTCTAATTGGTCTAGTTTGTTTATTTTCAAACGAGTGCCATTCCATGTTTGTGCTGTTTGCAAATTTTGTTAGTTCCCTATAGTCTGCTTCTGAATTTACATTAACTTTAATCTGACTGTTGTTTACTAGATTAGCTGCAAATCCTTTTTTCTTAGCATTAAGTGTTTGACTAAGTTTTGCATAATTCTCAACGTTGCTAAATATTATGGGAGGTGGTTTAATTTGCTTTTTTATGTTACTGGTTGTAGCTATACTCATCGTTTTTGGTGAGATATCGTTGCTTGATGATTTTGGTGTTTCACTATTGACGTTGGATGCGCTACTATTACTGGAAAGCGATGTATGCGTTAAAAGTTGGAATCTGTTTTGCGTGTTCGGAAAGTATTCCTTTAATTTAGGTTTTATGGTTTTATCGTTGTTAATCTCTTTCTTTTTTGTTTTTATATTTTTAGGAGTAATTTTTTCGTTAGTTGAAATTTTATTTGCTGTTTTTCTTTTTTTATTTATAGGTAGCATCCATTCAGTCTCTTTTGCCACAACGCTATTAGCTGATGTTGGTTGGAGTGCCTCCTTGGATTGGATGGCAGTAATTATTTCTTTTAATTCACTGATTTCTTTTCTAGCATTTTTCAGCGCGTCTTCTAACTTATTTATTCTCGATTTCTCTGCTTTTCTTATCCTCTCTTCCTCTTCTTCTTCTATTTTTCGCCTTTTTCCTCCAGCTCTAGAGCTGCTTCTCTTAACCTCTCCTCTTCTACTTCTTCTTTCTTTCTCCTTTTTCTTTCTACGTAAGGTAGTCATTTTTTATCAAATTAGTTTTTTTCTTTTTGTCCTGTATATATTTTGGAAATTTCTAGTTTTAGTTATACTTACAATCTTTGTATAAACCTGTATTGGTTTTTGATTGTTTAAATATGAATAAATAAAAAATAAAAATATTTACAACTCTGGCACAATTCCAACTGAATGGCTAAAATCTACATTTATCACGCTTCAAATGAAATCTAACGCATCTTCTTGTAATGATTACCGCTTAATAAGTCTTATGAGTAACGTTTTAAAAATTTTCTTAAAAATAATTCACGAACGTTTATATAAAAAACTGGAAGCCGACATAACACGGGGTCTCGACTATCCATGACCGTTTCCATTTCCATTTCAATTTCCATAGCCATTTCCATTTATGGATTTCCAAACAAAAAAAAGTGGGCATTTCATGGACTGAAATATTATTCGAAATATCATTGAAATTTGTATTATATTTTGATTTTCAACGTGTAAAATAGTTTTGTATTGGTAATATAAAATATTGGGAATACAGAATGAAAGTCAATTAATAAATTAACCACAATATGAAACCTAATTTACAAATTAAACCACTTTCCGCCATTTTATTTTTGACATATTCGTCCATAAACTTATCCATAAATGGACGTCCATAAAGTTAGCCATTTATAGAATGGCTGATGGACGAGTGGTCTCCATTATCCATAATGGTTTCCATTTCCATTTCCATTGCCATTTATGGACAACATTATGGATAGTCGAGACCCCATGTAAGTAACACACAATTCGGATTCAGGAATGCAGTAGGAACCAGAGATGCATTATTTACGTTTAACACCATAACACAAAGATGCGCTGAAATGAATGTTGCTTTATCGATTTCGAAAAAGCATTCGACAAGGTAAAGCACGACAAAATGGTGTTAGTGTTACGCAGTAAAGGGCTGGACTCAAAGGACAACAGAATTATCGAAAACTTATATTGGAAACAGTATCCATTCACCAGTGATATTCAACGCTTATGCTGAAGCAATTTTCAACGAATCAGTGACCGAAGTGGATACTGGAATAACAATTACTTT
Organism: Empis stercorea; assembly: GCA_949752835.1. Taxonomy (NCBI): domain Eukaryota; kingdom Metazoa; phylum Arthropoda; class Insecta; order Diptera; family Empididae; genus Empis; species Empis stercorea. The sequence goes on from OX457088.1 coordinate 28,507,970, forward strand.
TTTTTTTTTTTTTTGCGAAGAAGGTGAAAATCTCATGGACACTAACACCGCGCCCGTGTGTCAGTAGTGTGGGACTTTAACCCACTAAAAACACCTCCTTAACACGCGACATTAAAACTAGTCACTAGGACTAACCATTAATTTTTAGCTCACTTTGGCTTTTATGAAGTTACCGTCTTGTCGATGTGTCTGTTGCTAATTCAAACGGCTTGGTTCTGCTCAAGCGCCTTGTTAAATTAGTGTTGTCCACCAGCTTTATCCAATACGTACGGGATCTTGAGATCTCTATGGATATCACTATTACGAACATACCAAGGTGCGTTGACTATGTTTCGCAGGACCTTATTTTGGAATGTTTGAATTTTGTTTATATGTGTCTTTTTGGCACAACCCCATAATTGAATTCCATATAACCACATAGGTTTCAGCATCTGATTATATAAAAGCACTTTACAGTGGATCGACAGTTTAGAATATCTTCCAATAATCCAGTTCATCTCTCTGTACCTACACTCCATCTCGATTTTTTTCTTTTTAACGTGTTCGTTCCATTTAAGCTTGACATCCAGTGTCATTCCTAGGTACTTAGCAGTATTTTCGCACGGAATGCTTACCTCATTAATTGTTATCGCTTGGGAGCTCTCGATTTTTCTATTGGTGAAGTTAACATGTACCGATTTAATCTCATTTAACTTGATTTTCCATTTTTTAGTCCATCTAGTAAATTTATTAGTTGCCTCTTGGAGATTATTAGTTGACTCTCTTATGTCCTTACCTAGAGAAATTAGTGCTGTGTCGTCCGCAAACGTTGCCACTGTAACATTTTCAAAATCCGGGAGATCGCTGGTGTACAGTAAATACAGTATTGGGCCAAGGATACTCCCCTGAGGCACTCCGGCGTTAATTTCTCTCAGTGAGGAATATTCGTCGTCCTGTTTGACTCTAAAATACCTATCACCTAGGTATGCTGTTATGAGCTCAACATATTTTTTTGGTAACATGCCGTTTATTTTGTTGATGAGCCCCTCATGCCAGACTTTATCAAAGGCTTGCGCTACATCTAGGAAGACTGTAGAGCAAATTTGTTTTTCTTCTAGCGCTTTTTCGATGATTGTTGTAATTCTATGTACTTGCTCGATGGTTGAATGTTTTTCTCTAAAACCAAATTGGAATTTTGGTATTATTCCTTTTCTTTCAATGATAGGCTTTTGTCTTTTCAACAATAGTTTTTCGAAAACCTTTGATATTGTCGGTAGAACGAGATTGGTCTGTAAGACTTTGTTTCAGTTGCGTCCTTACCTGGTTTTTTCAGCATGATGATTTCAGCAACTTTCCATATTCTAGGTACACACCTTAGTTTAAATACTGCATTGATGATCCGAGTGAGCTTGCTAAGTCCTACTCGAGGTAGGTGCTGAAGGGTTTCACATGTTATTAGGTCAAAACCTGGAGCTTTCTTCGCTTTAATGGCTGTTTTAATTATCTGTTCTGTTTCGTCTGTAGTTATTGCCGGAATATCTTCTAGTTCTACGTTTATGTAATTTTCGAGTTGGTCCACTGATTCGATGTCGTTTGGTTTGAAAATCTCCTGTAAGTGGTCCGCAAACGTTTCTGTTTTTTCTTTATTGTTTCTGGCCCATGTTCCATTTTGCTTTTTAATTGGTCCAATGTGTGTAGTTGGTCTTCTTATTTTTTTAGTTGCTTTCCATAGTGAGTAATTGGTCTCCTTAGTAGCCGTCAGATTACTCACGTATTTGTTGATAGAGTCTTCTTTAAATTTTTGTATGGCTCTTTTTAATTGTTGAGTTCTGTTATTCAGTATAGTTTTGTCCATTGGGTCTCTTGTTATTTGCCATCTTCTTCTGTCCTTCCTTTTTTGTTTAACTATACTTACTATTTCCTCAGGATATGTTATGCTTTTGTTTTGTTTTTCCATTATAGTTGTTCCAAGCAGCTTCTTGTATTATTTTATTGAATTTTTCAGCTTCTTCTTCTAGTTGGTCCTCATTACTTATTGTAGTCTCTAAGTCGACTTTGTTTTGTATTTCGATACTAAATGAATTCCAGTCCGTAGTACTATTAACTAGTTTTGGTTGGTTCTGTTTCTTGACTATTTTCTCGTACAGTTTTAGAATTACTGGTGAGTGGTCTCCTTCCATGTCATAGTTATTTTCTATTGTCATGTAATTGTCCGAAACTTTTCTAAAAATAAAGAAGTCCAGTAGGTCCGGTTTTTTTGCACCGTCTGTAGGCCAGTACGTTGGTTCCCCTGCGGATATAAACTGACATCCTGTCTCCATGATGGCTTTACGTAGTTGTCTACCTCTTGTTAACGTGAGTCTCGAACCCCAGTCAGTGTGTTTTGCATTGAAGTCGCCCCCCCAGTATGAATCTGTCGCCCAGTAGGTCTATAATTCTTTTAAATGTCTGTTGATCTATTTTGCAACCTGGTGGACAGTAAAGCGAACCCATATTAATGTGTTGCTTGATGGATTCAAATTTAATAATTATCAGTTGGGCTTCGTCTGTCTGCCAGAATCCAACTTCGTAATGTTTATAACTGTCCTTAACTAGTATTGCGCTTCCCCCCTCGCCTTGTTTGAGGGATGGCCCGTATTGTAACGTTTATAGTCTCTAATAGTAATTGAGGTATGTTCTGATAAGTGTGATTCCGTTATAAAGCAGACGTCCACATTTTGCACTTTAAGAAACACCTCCAAGTCAGTTTTCTTGTTGATTATGCCGTTTGCGTTCCATGTCGCTATTTTTAATTCTTTGATGTAATTAGTCAAGGTGTTTTCTTGACGTCAGTTGGTAATTATTTCCCGTTTCTAGCTTATAAAGTCTACCTGAGATCTCGTCCATCCTGTTATGCATGTTTTGTAGCAAGTGGATAATTGTTTCGTTCGACGAGTTTTGTTCCATGTTTTTCGTTAAGTTTCGTTCCATGGCGTTCGTATACTTTTTGTCTTCGCTGTGTGTTCGTGCTACCTGTGTTCATGCCTTGCGTATGGTATCCCTTTTTTTACTGTTGCTGACGCGAAAGTGATTTTTGTCTTGCCAGGTACATTCTTCGGTACATTAGTTTTGTCTCGACGTTTTTGCAGCTCCTTGGCAACGAGACAGCCTCTGTAGCTTGCCGGATGTTCTTCTTGGCAGTTTGCGCATTTAGGTTTGGTTGCTCTGTCCTTTGTACATTCGATTGTTAAATGATTGCCTGCACACTTTACACATATGGGGCATCTTTGACAAAATTTCTGTGTATGTCCGAATCTCTGGCATCTTTTACACTGTGGGATCGATTTGCTATTCCTTAGCGCTTCTATCTTCACTTTCATGTGTTGGATGAACTGGATATCAAAAATTTGTTTACTATCCTCGGTGTTTTCGAACACTAGCATAAATAATGGTAGTTTAATAGCGTTGGCTTCACCATTTTTATTCTGTTTTTTATATTTGTTTATAACTTCTATTATTTTAAAGCCTCTTTCGATTAGCTCATTTTTTATATCCTCCGGATTACATGTGGGATGTAAATTCCTGGCCATTACCTTTAATGGTCTTGTGAGCTTATTTTCATATGTGTGCCACTCCACATTGGCTTTGCTAATAGTTTTAGTTAGTTCTCTGTATTCAGCTTCTGATTCCACATTTACTTTTAGCTGGTTGTTGTTTAGCATATTTACCTTATATTTCATCTTTCCTTCACTCAACAAACCGTTTACTAGTGGGTAATCCTTAACATTACTTAATATTACCGGCGGTGGCATTTGCCTTTTTTCGCTAATCACTTTAGTTACTTTAGTTATGGCATTTTTCTCTTCCTTGATGTTCTCCGGTTTGCTTTGTTTATTTTCTTTTCTTGGATTGACTACCAGTGCTTCAGGTTAAGATTCAGCCCTCCTTTTTTTACTCGGCCTTCTAGTTTTCAGAATCCATTCATTGTGTTTCCTGTGCTGGCTCTTCTGCGCTTTCCATATTATCTTCGTGTATTTCAATTACTTCCATTTTGTTGCTTACTTTTACGCTACAGTTTGTATCTCTTGTTTTTATTAGTTTCATTTCTTTTTGTAGTTCCGAAATTTGGATACTCATTTTATCTATGATTGCAGTAAGCTGTTGCTTTCTGCTATTAGCCTTTTCCAATTCCTCTATTAGCATTTTTTCTCTTTTCGCTTGATTGCTATTCTCTTGTGATCTTGATCTTGATCCTGAACTCACCGCTATTATTTTCTGACTTGGAGCTTTTTTAGTGTTGTCCGATTTAGGTGGCGATCTCATGACCCCGCCCCCTTTTTTAAATGGATTAAGAATATTTTTAGCATCCATAACCTCGCCTTTTTTCAATATATTTTCGTTTGTAGTTTTTGCATTGTCCATAATCGTTCCTTGTTCGTTTCCAGTTTTTCCCACTGGCGACTTAGTTATACTAGCATGGGGGTTCGTATAACCAAGCCCGCCAGGAGCCGCGGCTACTACTCCTGACGTTTGAGTTGATATCCCAACTCGAGTTGATAAATTTTTTTGATCCATCTATAATTTTTTTGTTTTGTCATTTCTCCCGGAGTTTCCGTCTCCGCCCAACCTTACCGATAGTTTCGTACGCACCCTTCGTAGACTGTTGTCCACTCCACGCCCGACGAGCCTAACCGATATACCGATTACTTAGTTATTGCGCTGAGTTCTCGCATGCACCCTCTCTCGTCAGCCTTACAAAGTAAGTTTCCAGGAGGCACCCGGCAGATAACTATGTTACCTACCTTCTGGGAGGTGAGAAGTAGGATTTGTTGGCAGATCTGTAGATGTAAATCAGAAGGCTTTTCCTAGTTTTTACCAGAGCATACGTTAGGAATATACTCTGTCTAGGGCCAATACCAACCTTTGCCCCCCAAATAATAACAATTAATGGGAAAAAAAATAACATAAAATTTGCTGATGACGCAGTACTGCTGGCTGAAAACGCTAACGATTTACAACGTATGCTGCATGAACCGATGAAATTCTGTAAAAAATATGGTTTAAGCATTAATTTCAGCAAAACGAAACACATGACTTTCAGCAAAAAAACAAACTATTCACAATCTAACTATAGAGAACCAGAAAATTGAAAAAGTACAACAAATTAAATATTTAGGAACTATAGTTGATTGCACAAGCTATTGCAAGACAGAACTACGCAGCAGAATAGAGCAATGAAGAGCTGATATTATGTGTCATATGGATCTATAAAATCATTCTATCGCCTGAGATTTTGTTTCACCCGACAAAAATATTAAATGTCGCTTAATACATTCTTGCGGGAAGGCATCGATATGTATTTTCCTTAAATAATAATTTTGGAAAGGAAAACAAATTAATAAAATCGAACAGAGACGCATTTTGTACCTATATATATGTATATACCATTTCATATTTTTTTCTAAAAAAAACTATATGCGAATTCCCTTTGGTTTGAATAGCTCATAGTTCAACATAAGGCGATTATGAGGAAATGTGGTTTTGACAAACACGGGGTTTGTTTTTCATATATTTTTGTATAATTTTACATTCCATGTCTGGCAGCAATGTAAATATATGGTGTTTGTTTTGTGAAAAAAAATTATGAATTGCCAACTAGAACTAGACGATCTTTTTTCTCGTAAATTTTTTTTTTATGCAATTTTTTTTTTTGTATTCGGATGGTTGAGTGTATATTTGGGTACAAATTTCGCACGGAATGTGTACGGAATTTATTTATTTATTTATTTCTCTCAAAGTGTATGGAGTTACAAAGTACGCTTTCATTTCGCGCTCAATACGCAGCCAATGTAAAAATTTTTTTTTTTTTTTAGTTATTCTTTCTTTGATAATTTAGACTAAAACTGGTCTATTTAGACCAACCATTAGCTTATTTTTGTAATCTTAAACCTAGTCAGTTGTAGTGTATATTAGTTTGTCCATTGACTCTCTAATATTAAATTTGAAGTATTAGGCTAAATTTTTGTTTTAGCATGTTAAATTGGAATTAATATCGTTTGTCTTTTTATCTTAGATCTACATAATATCTGTTGGCTTTTTTCTTTTTAGTCTTCTGATGTCATTTTGTGTATTCAGCAAGTTAACAGCTCCGTTGTTGGCATGGTTGAGTAGTCTTATTTCATATTTGGCAGCGAATCTGCTGATCTCCTCCTCTACAGTTTTGACTCTGAGGTCTGTATTTCTGACGTACCACTGTGCGTGAACGGCATTACGTATTACTTTATTCTGAAACCTTTGGATTTTTTGGATGTGGCACTTGGAGGTACAGCCCCAAAGCTGGACTCCATACAACCATACGGGTTTGAATATCTGGTTATAGATTAAGATTTTATTGTTTGTTGAAAGCCTTGATCCACGACCTAACAACCAGTAATATTTATTGAATTGCAAGTTTTTATTGATGTGATCCTTTATTGATGTGATCCTTCCATATTAAGTTCCTGTCTAGCGTCATGCCCAAGTATTTAACAGTTTGTTCTTGTGATACGATGTTATTGTTTATATAGATTGGTGGTACTTCATTAATTTTTCTGTTTGTGAAGTTCACATGTACGGATTTTGAGTCGTTTAGTTTGATGTTCCATTTTTTTGTCCATTCTTGAACTGAATTATTGGCATTCTGAAGTTTTTCAATAGCTGTTGTTAGATTATAGTCCGAAGCCAAAAATGCTGTGTCGTCTGCGAAAGTTGCTGTTAATATTTCTTCAGAAGTGGGAAGATCACTTGTGAATAGCACGTTAAGAATCCCACATATTGTTTTGGCAATAAATTTGTTAATTTATGTATTAGTCCTTCGTGCCAGACCTTGTGAAGGCCTGGGCAACGTCAAGGAATACAGCCGAGCATATATTTTTTTTCTCTAGGGCTTTCTCTATGGTGTTCGTTATTCGATGAATTTGCTCAATTGTAGAGTGACCTTCCCTGAATTCGAATTGGTAACTTGGAATCAGATTTTTTTCTTCGATTATTTATTTTAAGTTTATAAGAAAAAGTTTTTCTAATACTTTGGAAATTATTGGTAGTAACGAGATTGGTCTGTATGACTTTACATCATTGGGCTGTTTTCCAGGTTTCTGCAACATAATCATTTCAGCAACTTTCCATATACCCTGTACGTATTTTAACTTTTGGTCTTTGATTAGTATAGTTAACATAATAATTGCTTTTTTTGGAAGTTGGTTGAGAATTTCTGACGTGATTAGGTCGTATCCTGGTGATTTTTTTTATTAAAACTATTTTTTATTGTTGCAGCAACATCATTTGGAGTGACGGTTGGTATATTCCGATCTTCTGCTGTAGATGGCGTTACGGGTGGTAGGTGGTTTGATGACACGTTTGGTTCGAATACTTTCTCGAGGTGTTCTGCAAAAACATTTACTTTTTCTTGGTTGTCTTTTGCCCATGTACCATCTGATTTCTTTATTGGTGGTACGTGAGTTATGTTTCTTTTTATTTTTTTCGTCGCTTTCCATAAGGAATATTCGGTTTTTTCGGTCGCTGTAAGGTTTTCCAGGTAAGTAGTTATTGTTGAGTTTTTAAATTCTTGTATTTTACGTTTTAATTGTTGAGTTTTTCTGTTTAAGATGTTTTTGTCTGAAAGATCACGTGAATGTTGCCATTTGTATCTCGCTCTTCTTTTTTCTACTACAAGTGTTTTTATGTATCTTGGGTAATTTGTTCCTACAGACTTGGATATAGATGATTTTGTATTGTTCCATGCAGCTTGCTGTATATGTTTAGTAAATTTTGAGCTTCTTCATCTAATTGAGCTTCTTCATCTAATTGTTCTTTCGTTTTCAGGTTAACTTTCAGGTCTATTAAATTGTTTAATTCTAGTTTAAAGCTATTCCAGTCAGTTGTGTTGTTAACTAATGTTAGCTTAGTGTTTTTGGTTACTAGGTTGTCTTTTAATAAAAGAATTACCGCTGAGTGGTCAGAATTTAAGTCATAGTTATCTTCTATAACTATGCAATTTGTTGTAACTTTCCTGGTGATAAAAAAGTCCAACAGATCAGGTGTTTTGTTGTTGTCAGTTGGCCAGTAGGTGGGACCGCCAGTTGAGTGATAATTGCATCCTTTATCTGATAATGCCGACTTAAGCTCTTTTCCTTTGGCAGTGGACATTCTAGACCCCCATTCGACATGTTTCGCGTTAAAATCCCCACCTAGTATAAACTTTTCACCTAGTGCTTGCAACATAAGAGCGTAATCTTGTTTTTTTAGGTTATGCTTGGGTGGGCAGTAAGCTGCCCCAACTGCCAATTTTTGTTTATTAGTTTCTATTACTATGATCGTTAATTGTATTTTGTCTGTTTGTAAACTTTGATCTGGGTAGTGTTTTATCTTATCTTTAATTAGAATAGCGCGAGTATTATATCCTTTTATTTTCAGGTACATTTGGTTAGTTAGGTGAGTTTCTGAGATTAGACATATGTCTATGTTTCGTTGGTTCAGTAGGATTTCTAATTCATGAATTTTGCTGAGGACTCCATTAGCATTCCATGTAAGTATTCTTAATTCTTGTAGCTTCATTTTTGGTTATTCGAACGTTTATAGCTAGTGAAGTGAGCTTCTAAGTTGTCCATTCTGTTGGTCAGTTTACCGACCATATCATATATGTTGGATAATAATATCATCGGATCTGCACTTCGTTGCTGGAAGTGATTTGCTTCTGTACTACTAGCTTTAACCGCTTGTGCGTACGATGTGCCTTCTGCTATAGAACTTATAATAGTCGATTTTGGTGGTATTCGTTGATTACTGCTTGTTTAGTTTTGTGTTTCTTTTTTTTTAAGTTCTTTTGCTATCGTGCAACCTCTGTAATTAGCAGGGTGAGCCTCGGCACAGTTGGAGCATTTGGCGGGTTCATCACTGCTTTTAGTGCAGTTTATGGTTAGATGGTTTCTTGCACATTTTACGCAACACGGCTCTCGTTTGCAATATTTCTGCGTATGACCAAATCTTTGGCAGCGTTTGCACTGCGGGATCTGGTTTTTTGTTTTTATGGCCTCTATTTTTACTTTCATTTTATTGAGGTACTTAATATCAAATATATTTGTTATATTTTCACTGTTGTCGAAAGTAAGTATGAATAGTGGTAGTTTAGTGAAAAACTCTTTTCCGTTTACTTTATTTTTTATTAATTTGTTTTCAGCTTTCAGTATCTTGAAGTTCTTTTCTATTAGTTCGTCCACAATTTGTTGAGGGTTACATGAAGGGTGGAGGTATCTGACCATGACTCTAATTGGTCTAGTTTGTTTATTTTCAAACGAGTGCCATTCCATGTTTGTGCTGTTTGCAAATTTTGTTAGTTCCCTATAGTCTGCTTCTGAATTTACATTAACTTTAATCTGACTGTTGTTTACTAGATTAGCTGCAAATCCTATTTTCTTAGCATTAAGTGTTTGACTAAGTTCTGCATAATTCTCAACGTTGCTAAATATTATGGGAGGTGGTTTAATTTGCTTTTTTATGTTACTAGTTGTAGCTATATTCATCGTTTTTGGTGAGATATTGTTGCTTGATGATTTTGGTGTTTCACTATTGACGTTGGAGGCGCTACTATTACTGGAAAGCGATGTATGCGTTAAAAGTTGGAATCTGTTTTGCGTGTTCGGAAAGTATTCCTTTAATTTAGGTTTTATGGTTTTATCGTTGTTAGTCTCTTTCTTTTTTGTTTTTATATTTTTAGGAGTAATTTTTTCGTTAGTTGAAATTTTATTTGCTGTTTTTCTTTTTTTATTTATAGGTGGCATCCATTCAGTCTCTTTTGCCACAACGCAAAGCTGATGTTGATTGGAGCGCCTCCTTGGATTGGATGGCACTAATTATTTCTTTTAATTCACTGATTTCTTTTCTAGCATTTTTCAGCGCGTCTTCTAACTTATTTATTCTTGATTTCTCTTCTATATTATTTTGACTGCCCTTTATAATTTCTGGACTGCTTTCTTCTGAGGAAATATTTTTTCTTTTTAATGACCCGGCTATAAGAAGTTTTTCTAGACTTTCCTGCTTTTGGACTTTATCGGCAAATTTGTTGAAGTCAGATAGTGTTAGTGATTACGATCCGGTTCTTCATACTAGTGGTGAAACTCCAGGAGCGTGTTTCTCTAGTATTTCTTTATTTTGTTTTAATGCTTGGTCATTATTATTATCATTGATACTTTTACTATTTTCGATTTTGTTAACAGGTGATCTTTGTGCTTCTTTGAAAAGGTTTTATATTTAGCATATCTTTTGTTGTTATCTTTGGTTGAACTTCAGTTTCATTGCGAACAAGTTCTGTGACGTGGTTATTTTCCGCTGGCGACTTAGCTGAATTATCTAGTAATCCAGCCAAGCCCTCGCCGCCAGCCGTGGACTCTGACGACACTTTGGTAGATATCCCTATCGCTTTGGTTCTTGTTTTTGTGCTACTTATTGTATTATGTGTACAAGTTGTATTTTTAACCTACTACCAGGTGATCGCACTGTCGTCCCACTGTGATCAGACGCAGACCAGGGAGCCGCCTACTGTAGGACAGTCGCTTCTGGATTTTGATCGCATTCATTGCTTGGCCTGAACTCGGATCAGTTGCCCAGTGGTCAACGCGTGGAGGTGCAATGAATACTTGGTGTCAACTGCACAGTTGCGGCGCTGGAAAGTTTACAAGAAACAATCGATCAACGCTTTCCCTGTCGTTGAACACACCCAAGACCACTAGTGTAAAAATAAAGTTGAAATGCATGAAATTGTATGAAGATATTTACAATGAACGTACCCTTTCCGCTCGCATATCGCAACTATGAAAAAAGTTGGTTAACTTTTAACTTTTTCGCTGAAACTACACGTTGATGTGTGAAAATAATAGAATTGTGGGTAAATATTTATTTTGAATTTTGCGGACCATCATTAATTATTTGTTGATAATGATTAGTTATAAAAAATTACGATGTTTATTGAAAAACCAATAAAAATAAACAATGAACTGATATTTAGGAACAAAAAAATAGTTCTCATTGTGACGTACCCTTTTCGCTCGCATATCGCAACTATGAAAAAAGTTGGTTAACTTTTAACTTTTTCGCTGAAACTACACGTTGATGTGTGAAAATAATAGAATTGTGGGTAAATATTTATTTTGAATTTTGCGGACCATCATTAATTATTTGTTGATAATGATTAGTTATAAAAAATTACGATGTTTATTGAAAAACCAATAAAAATAAACAATGAACTGATATTTAGGAACAAAAAAATAGTTCTCATTGTGACTACTATGTTTGTAGCTACGAATAAGAAATATATGGAAGTGGCATAAATGTTCCCTCTCTTTTTAACACATTAAAATTTTAATATATTGAAAAATTGTTTATGACGCCACGATTTTGGTAGTTCTCTTTCCTTTTGCTCGCCGAAGTGTCAAATTAATAATATGAGAAATATTATAACAGCTGATTTTAGATTTACAGGGCTGGCTTATTTTTTTAATTTTAGGAGTCTCAATATCAATTAAAAATATTAACTAGCTAAACAAAATTACTCTATTTTACTTTCCATTTGTATAATTATCGTTGCGCGACCTAAAATATTTATTAGGTTGATCTTTACTTGTATTTTTCAAAAAAAAAAAATGTATCTCCTTAAAAATTGCTGCCCGAATTAAAAGAACCCTAATTCGCCCTTAATTTCTCATTTTTATATTTTGACAATTCGGCTAGCAAAAAAAGAGACAACTATACCCGGCGTGGCTTCAAATTTTTATATTTATGCCCTATCGATATATCTTCTATATCGTTGGTTTGTAGACTGCGAAAGACAGCGAATAGAGGGCGAAATGAAAGCGACATATTGCAACGCCCGGGGAAGCAACGCCTGCGGCGTACGATGCCTGTCAACAATTTGACATGCCCATATATTTTGTATGGTAATGGTACGCTCGAGATAGGATACCGATACGCGATGTACATAGCGAGATACGCGAGCGTACCATACAAAATATATTTATATATATGTATTAAATATTTTTTGCATATCCTCTGTTTACTTAATCTTAATAGTGGATTCACAATGAGAAAAGCATCGCAAAGCAAAGTCAGCGCAACGCAAAGTTATAAGTTGAACTATATGAAAACAATACTTCTGTTCACAATGAAGAGAGTGAGAGCCGACGCGACGCGTAACAAAGCAAAAGTTGGCCAACTTTCAACTTTTACGATAATCAACGCGAGTAATTGACAGATAATAATAAAAATATTTCTCATTCTCAAAAGTATTTGAGGAAAACTAGATAGAAGGAATTTAATTTAAAAATAATAGTTTAAAAAATTATTAATTCGTCACCTCAGTTGTTGAGTGTTCAAAAGACCATTTTTTGACAAAATGAGTTAAATATGCAGTTTTACTAATTTGACTACGATCTTTCGATTGGCGTAGAACGTTAAACGTTAAAAACAAATCGTTTCCAAGATATTCTTGAAAAGTTATGTTCAAAAGTCATTTATAATTTACCGGTCTACATATAATATACTGTTAATATCCAATTCGACATCGATCACTAGTTTTTAAAAAAAAAATATAAATTATAACCATTTATAAATATTTTTGTTATTTTTGTTAAATATTTATAAAAAATAATTACAATTGTTGAAATGTTGCAAAAAGTATTAAAACTTTTATGCTAAATCATAAATTTCAATTTCTCAACATTTTTATTTTTGGACATAGAACACTTAAGAACTGAGGGGACGATTTGTATATTAAATATATTAATTCTAGTAGTATTTATGCCGGTATGATAATGGCTATGATAATAATGATGCTGTCAAATATATTGTTTTTGTTTTTTAATCTGTCAAAGATATTTCGCTGCTCGAATACTTGTTTGCTTCATACGCCTCTGACATTTTCACTTTGCTCCATATCCAACCCTAAATTTACAACTTACAATTTACACATGTTAGACTTCTTGGTCCGTGTTTCAAGACGGGTCCCGAAGATAACTGGCACGGCTCCATGTCCATCTTATAATATAATGACTATGAACATTACTATGGATATAAGGCAAAAGTAAAAAAAAAATTTGGCATTAAAGTTCTATATCAATGAGCAATGGATATGGAGCAAAAAAATTAATTTAATATTAATGTTAATGTTTCATGTACATTGCTCATTTATATAGAGCAAAAAAACATTTAATAAAAATAACTTGAAAAATGTATAGAAAAGTTGCTCTACGTGCTACCTTTTTTCTGATTTTTGAGAAGTGAGGCAAGCACGCATTGAAAAAAAAAAGAAGTGGATGTGGAGCAAAACTGCTACTCGATATCTCAGTAACTATTGGAGATAAGAAAAAACGAATTGCAGTTTTAAAAAGAGAATCTCCCAAACACTACAGATATGGTCCTAACTCAAAAAACTCTAAAATGGCGTATGAAGCAAACAAGTATTCAAGCGGCGATTTGTAATCAAATAATAAAAAAAATGCTTGAATATTGAAAAAAATCATGAATGTCAAAAAATATACAAAAAAAATCCACAAAAATTTCGATTTTTTTTTACAGAAATGGTTTTGTTGCTGCTACACAGTGACAAATCATTAGCGACATGGATTTTTTTTGGATTGTTTTTGGATTTTTTTTTACTTTCAGGATTTTTTCAATATAGCGTGTTACTCGCACTCATATCTTTTTCTCATATAAGAAATATTACCTCTCCCTCTAAATGGATAGTTTCTGAAAAATTGAACTTTTTAAGCCATTATCATACCGGCACTAATACTATTAATATGTTTTTTTTTATTTTATAATTTTTTTGTGGAAAAAATGGACAAATGGACAATTGACTGAAATAAATGAAAAGCAAAAGTCATTTAACGCTGGAATTACCAACACATTGTGAATTAAAAAATTATTATATTGTCGCTTTGCTTTGCGCTTGCTTTGATTTGCGTTGTAGAAATTACATTGTGAATCAGCTATAAGGCTTGTCCTTGACCCTAAATCGAAGCATATTATTACCTCAATAATGGAGCCAAGTGTAATTAGAAGATTGGACGAAGTTGTTGTAAATCGAATAGCTGCTGGTGAAGTTATTCAAAGGCCAGCAAATGCGCTAAAAGAAATGATAGAAAATAGGTTTATTAATGATTATAAAGCTTTGCAATCTTTAGTATTTCAAATTTAACACATTGTTATCTCAGTCTAGATGCAAAATCAACATTTATTCAAATTAATGTCAAATCTGGAGGATTGAAATATCTACAAATTCAGGATAATGGAACTGGAATTCGAAAAGAAGATATGGAAATAGTTTGTGAACGTTTCACAACATCAAAATTACAGAAATTTGAAGATTTATCAAATATTGCAACGTTTGGTTTTCGAGGCGAAGCATTGGCCAGTATTAGTCATGTTGCTCACTTAACAATTCAAACAAAAACTATAATAGATGAATGTGCTTACAAGTAAAATTATTACCTATACAATTTTTTTTTAAAACTTAACTAAAATAAAATTTAGGGCAACTTATGAAGATGGTAAATTAAAAACAAAACCGAAACCATGTGCTGGTAATCAAGGTACTATAATAACAGTTGAAGATTTATTTTATAATGTACCACAACGAAAACAAGTTTTAAGACCACCAAATGAGGAATTTCAAAAGATATCTGATGTTGTTAGTAAATATGCTGTACATAATTCAAATGTTGGTTTTATGTTAAAGAAAATTGGTGATAATCAGGCATCAATTAAAACATTAACAAATAGTAAAACTGAAGATAATATAAAATGTATTTATGGTGCACAAATAGGCAAAGAATTAATTCAAATTGAATTTGAGGATAATGTATATAAGTTCAAGTTAAAAGGTTTTATTTCAAATGCAAATTATTCTGGGAAAAAAGCAATATTTTTAATATTTATAAATCACAGGCTTGTTGAATCTCAATGTAACGACAAATACATATTTTTATTAAATAACATTTCTATCAATATATAATTTGTTTTTTTTTTTTTCAGCTTTAAAATCTTGTATTGATTCTGTTTATTCAACATATTTGGCTAAAGGTACATATCCATTTATTTATATAAGCTTAGATTTAGAACCAACTAGTGTTGATGTAAATGTACATCCAACTAAACATGAAGTACATTTTCTTAATGAAGATGATATTAATGAGAAAATTAAAGAATATTTAGAATCAAAATTATTGGGTAGTAATAATGCTCGTAATTTTTATAAGCAAATGCGTTTACCTGGATCTTCAGATAATACAATAGAAAAATCTAATAAAGGAGAATCATTTTCAAATGGTGAAAAATTATATGCAAAAGATTTAATTCGCACTGATTCACGTGAACAAAAATTAGATAAATTTTTAAATTCATCACAAAATATTTCAATGGATTTTAATAAAAGTGCTGGTAACAATTCAATATCATTTTCAAACTCAATTAATATTAAAATAAAACGGAAAGAAACTAAATTAACCAGTATTTTAAATATGAGGAAAAAAATTGAAGATAATTGTAGTACAAAATTTAAAACAATTTTAAGAGATATTGTTTTTGTTGGTATTGTTGATAAAAAATATGGAATGTTTCAATATGAATCAAAATTATTTTTATGTAATACAACTAAATTAAGGTAAATATATTTTCCCCAACTGTCTTTATTGTAGAATTTAACAATTTCTTTTTTGTTCGTTTTAGTTATGACCTATTTTATCAATTAATATTATATAATTTTGAAAATTTCAAAGAGATTTTATTTGAACCACCACTTAGTATAAAATCATTAGCATTAATTGCATTAGATATGCATGAAAGTGGATGGGTTAAAGAAGATGGTCCTAAAAATGAATTAGCTAGTCAAATTACAGGAGTTTTGATAAACAAAGCACCAATACTACGTGAATATTTTGGTTTAAAAATAAATGAAAATGGTAATATTGAAACGTTACCAATACTATTAGATAATCACAAACCATCAATGTCTCGTTTACCATTTTATATATTACGTTTGGCAACTGATGTTGACTGGGATGATGAAATTGAATGTTTTAAAACATTTTGTCATGAAACAGCTAATTTTTATTCATATCTTAATGATAATGAAAGTGATTATAAAAATACTAAATGGTATTTAGAACATATTATATATCCAGCTTTTAAAGAATATTTAATACCAAATAATAAATTTAATGACTATTTATTTGAATTAACAAGTTTACAACAGTTATTTAAAGTTTTTGAAAGATGCTAAGGAAATAAATAAAATAATACTAAATACTAAATTTTAAAATCAATTTTCATTTATATATTATATATATATAATATATATATTTACAAGTTTGGTTGTCGAAGTCTCTGTTCTTTGTTAACATTTTTTGTATGATTTTTAAGCATATCCATAATTGGTGTATCATATTCTTTAGGCGTCGGTTTATTACCAATTGCCCAGTAATAAATATCCCAATCATTTGTTGGACCATTAATTAATTGATCATATAAATTAGTTTGTTCTACATCCATTAATTCCAAATATTTAGCTGCAAATGTTGATAAAAGTAAATCATTTTCCAGCATACCACGTTTACGGCTTTGATAAATGAGTCTTAGTGGTAATAATGGAATGAAATTTATTGTTAAGTTATTTCAATAAGATTAATTTATGTACCTTGCTTTCTGTTGATGAAGTGGTTCATTTATTTTAGCTGGATAAACTGGCAATGGTAGATAATCTGGATCATCAAAATCAATTATTGGTATATGAGAATTATTTACATCATTTGGTGGTTGATTTTGATTGTCATTTTGCTTAGATGAAAATCGTAAGAAATTACTTCTACGCATTGGTACTGTTATAATACACTATGTAATGATTTTCAAAATTATTGCATAATAGAAATTTAATTTAATTTTTATAAACTTACAATAATTTTCCTTAGCATTTTTTTATATTTTTAGATATTTAACTACAAATTAAATTCGAATGATTGGCAATCTAAGCTTTTTAAAATAAAGTTATCACCTTCCCTCTTCCTTTTGATGAAAATCAAATTGAATTGAAATCGTCGAATTATAAAAACAAAAAAACAAAACAAAAAAAGCAGAACAGTCTGTCAAATGTCAATAAAAAATTTGGACTTCAAAGTTGACCACCCCAGCAAACTTGTCTTGCATGACATACACTTGAGATTTTTTTCTGTAACCTTTTACGTTGCCAATTCCGTGCGATTAGTGACAAAATTCGCACTCGATTCCATGCGCTGTCCGCACTCAATTCCAAAATATTTAAAATAAAATAAAATATCATTGATACACATAATGACCCCTTAGAGTATACATATCAGGAGATGCTATAACATGAATTTGCCCCTACAAGCTGTGTCAGAATTATTTTTATTATTATTAGACCTAGCTGTGTAAAATGCGCGGGTAATCATCTTACCATATACCTTGTTTCCATGACGAGTTGAACTCGAGTTCAACTCGAGTTGAACCCTATGGAAACACGAGTTGAGTTGAGTTTTCGTTAAATCCATTTCAACTCCACGAAACTAGTGGGATTGAGTTGAGTTATGTCATTGTATTAGTAAATTGACATTTTATATCTTTGTATGTGTAAATGAACAAAAAATTATTATTTTGTAATAATAATGGCGTCAGGAAGGCTTTTTTGGAGTGACGATGAAGTAAAAATTTTAACATCAGTAATGGAGGAGAAAAATATATTAAAATTAATGACATCCATTTAATTATTATGAAATAAAAAAAACCTGTTTTATATCGTGTTGCCAGAACTGTCAGTTCAACTCAACTCAACTCTAGTTTTTGCATGGAAACGACTGGGGTTGAAATTTTAATTTTTTCAACTGAACGATAACTCAACTCAACTCAACACAACTCATGGTGTGTACACTATGTAATGATTTTCAAAAAAATCATGAAACATGGTGTGTATAAAAACGAGAGAAACACCAGCTAAATGTTCAAATTGTTCAGAAAACCACCCGGCTAACTATACCAAGTTTCCATGCACGGAGTTGAGTTGAGTTGAGTTGAGTTGAGTTATCGTTCAGTTGAAAAAATTCAAATTTCAACCCCAGTTGTTTCCATGCTAAAACTCGAGTTGAGTTGAGTTGAACTGACAGTTCTGGTAACATGATATAAAACAGGTTTTTTTATTTCATAATAATTAAATTTATGTCATTAATTTTAATATATTTTTCTCCTCCATTACTGATATTAAAATTTTTACTTAATCGTCACTCCAAAAAAGTCTTCCTGACGCCATTATTATTAAAAAAATAATAATTTTTTGTTCATTTACACATACAAAGATATAAAATGTCAATTTACTAATACAATGACATAACTCAACTCAATCCCACTAGTTTCGTGGAGTTGAAATGGATTTAACGAAAACTCAACTCAACTCGTGTTTCCATGGGGTTCAACTCGAGTTGAACTCGAGTTCAACTCGTCATGGAAACAAGGTATATAAGGGGATGTACCGTAGCGAAAGAGCTACAAAAGAGAAGACAAAATCAAGTAAATAACAGAGTAAATCCGAGTAACATACAAATGAGTCAGATTACCAGTGGAGTTAGCTATGCACAAACCGCAAGAAACAACATGTCGTCAGAAGCTCATGGTACAAACCAGTGGCGGACCGTGATCAAAAATTCTGGGTGGGCTAAAGGAAAAAGTTTTGTTATGAAAAGCAAAGATTTGAGGTTACTAAATATACAACCTTTTGAATTTTTCGTTTTAGTGAGTTAATCACATAGGCATCTAAGCTAATCATTAGTGAGTTAATCACATTGGCATCTAAATGCTTTTCATTTTCTTTACAATAAAAAAAATCATTATGCATATGCACACAAGAAAAATAAATCACATATTATACACGAAAAAAATTAGACACATGCAAAAAAATCGAGCGAAATAAACGAAAATCATGGCACACTCCGTACATACTTGAATAGTTATATTTGTATGCAATTGTCTTAAGTTTTATCAAGTTAGAAAAAAATTATTCTTACTTTCTGAAATTTATGATCCCCTGGTATTAAATTTGAAATTTTTGTTCGAATATATGCTATAATTAAATAATTTTTGTGGAAATTTAAGTTGAGCTATAAAATTATTGCTGTGGGCAGCGATTTTCTAGCCCATGATGATATATTTCTTCTTTTTTTTAAAGAAATATATTTATTACAAAATAAATATTTCATGCAAATTTTTAGTAATAAGAATTATTCGTTCTAGGGGCTGCGATTTTCTTGCCCACGATGATATATTTCTCTTTTTTTTTAATGAAAAATATTTATATAACGAAATAAATATTTCATGCAAATTTTCAGTATAGGAATATTTCTTCTATGGAGAGAGATTTTCTATCCCATGATATATTTTTATTCGTATACCTACTTAATATATATTTTTTAATAGAAAAGTAATTTCATATAAGAGAAGGAAATAAATAACTAAACTCAACTCAATAGTGTTCATTATAAAATATGCGCGCCTGGTATTTTGGTTTAAATAATTTAAAAATTGGTATACAAATTATTATTTTCTTCTTATGGACAGAAATTTGCTTCCTCATATAATGGAAATTTGCTAATAATTTTATTCCATAGAAATAATTAAATTGTGAAAATCATATAGCAATTACAAATATTTCGCATTTCTATGAGGAACACGTGGTCTTCGTGGGCTAGTTTAAATTAGCCCAGCCTGATCCATACAAAATTCAACACATACGCAAAATTGTTTTATATAAAATTAGTATAATAAGGTGGGCAAATTTCAATTAGCCCCTGAAGTAAAGAGAAAAGAGTAGTTATAGTTTTATAATGAAAAAGTTATGTAGTGTTAGTATAATATATTTGTATTTCAGCGTTCATATTCATATTTAGATTTAGATTATATTTTTATATACATACATATTATATTTCGCAGCGGTGGTGTACGAATTTTGATGGAAAAAATTATATACACGTATATTATATGACATAAAAAAAGTAGAAATTTAGAAAAAAAATTTGAATTTTTTTTGCTCATTTTTATAATATATTTTAAATGAATATTTTGTAGAATTATCCTGTAAATTCAGGTTGGGCTTAGCCCACCCTGCCCAATATGACGAGCCGCCGCTGGTACAAACCCAGGAGAAAATCACAACCAAAATATTACGCTACAAAATATAATGGAAGCAATCAACAACTTGGCAAGGAGAATGGACAGAATTGAATCTTGTGCACGTCAATCGAACGCAATATGACAAAGAAGGACATAAGAATAGCAACTTGGAACGCAAATGGAATAAAAAACAAAATAAAAGAACTAGAAATATTTCTCAACACATTAAATATAGACATATGCCTGCTGTCGGAGACGCATATGACAAACCAAACATTTATCAACACTAAAGGTTACAAAAGCTACTTCACCAACCATCCTGGAGAGCAAGCGAAAGGAGGAAGTGCCATTCTAGTGAAAGAAAACATAAAACACTACCTAGAACATAGCATCCAAACAGATCAAGTACAACTCTCAATGATAGTAGTAGAAACGGGAACACAAAAACTCAATATTGGTGCAATTTACTGTCCCCCGAAGTTCAACATGAAAACGCAAGATTACCTAAATATACTACAAAAACTAGGTGAAAGATATTTAGTAGGAGGAGACTTCAATGCTAAACATATTAACTGGGGATCAACGATCTCTACCACCAAAGGAAAACAATTACTAGCTGCTATTGTCCAAAATGGAGGTAACTTTCACTCAACTGGGAGACCAACATATTGGCCAACAGATAATAATAAACTTCCAGATTTACTCGACTTCTTTATATCAAAAAAAGTTTCCGCCAACTATGTGGAATTAGAAGATAATTACGACTTAAACTCAGACCATTCAGCAGTTATATTGAACCTAAGAACATATTTAACAACAAAACGCAGCAGCTAAAAAGAGAAATACAGAAGATTAAGGAAACCAACATGTCAAATTACCTGGAAAACCTAACCGCAGATAAAAAACAGATTTCTCTCTCTGGAAAGCTGCTAAAAAGTTCAAATCTCCGATCTCGCATGATCCGCCAATCAAAAATAGGCGATGGTACCTGGGCAAGAAACTACTTAGGAAAAGCTCAATTATTTGCTGAACACCTAGCCGACATATTTAAACCAAACGCTGCTAACGGTGACACTACACTAGAAGCTGTCGAAAATAAGGTATACAAAGCAATAAATTCAGTTACTCCTAAAGCTGTATCTGAAGCAATCACAAAAATGGCAAAAAACAAAGCTCCAGGTTACGATTTGATAACCGCTGAAATTCTAGCTCAATTACCAAGAAAAGGAATAGTTATGCTAACACAATTAGTCAACGCAAGCTTTAGATTAAGAACGGTCCCGGATTCGGGGAAAGTAGCAGAGGTCATTATGATACTAAAGCCGGGTAAACCACCAAACAATGCCAAATCTTATCGACCGATATCACTCTTACCGATTCAAAACTAATGGAGAAGTTGTATCTGCAAAGCTTAAAAACAATAGTTGATGAGAAAAAACTAATAACATCCTTCCAGTTTGGTTTTAGAGAAAGTCACTCAACTATTCAGCAAGTTCATCGTATCACAAATACAATTGAAAATGCCATAAACGACAAGCAATATAGCTCAGCAATTTTCTTAGACATACCACAAGCCTTTGATAAGGTTTGGCACGAAGGTTTAATACATAAATGAACAAGTTATTACCGAAGCAGCATATAGAATTTCTGGTATCATACCTTAAAAACAGATGCTTTAGAGTTAAAAAGGACGATGAATTCTCAGACCTAAAAAATATAGAAGCTGGCGTACCACGGGAAGTATTCTAGGGCCAATTTTATACCTTCTCTTCACTTGCGATCTGCCAATCCCAGATGAAGTACTAGTAGCTACGTTTGCAGACGACACATCAATAATCACTACAGCGAGTAATGTAGAAAACGCAGTGCAAAAAACTCAACTTGCAAACAACGTAATCTAGAACTGGACCAATAAATGGAGAATCAAGATTAATGAAGACAAATCTA
Organism: Empis stercorea; assembly: GCA_949752835.1. NCBI lineage: Eukaryota > Metazoa > Arthropoda > Insecta > Diptera > Empididae > Empis > Empis stercorea. Next base: position 28,530,068 of record OX457088.1, read on the forward strand.
CGCATATAAGTTTCACAACTAGGAAAAATTAACAAATTCCATCAATTCAGCTAAATGGTAATTAAGTGCCATATGCAAACACTGCTAAGTACTTAGGCATGACGCTAGACGCGAAGCTCAAGTGGAAGGAGCACATTAAGATTAAACTAACAGAACTCAAAATTAAATACAACAAAATCTACTGGCTCATCGGTCGGACTTCAAATTTGTCAATAAAATACTGCTCTACAATCAAATCATTAAACCGGTATGGTTGTATGGAATACAGGTATGGGGGTGTGCGAGCAAATGCCATATTGAAAAAATACAGCGGTTCCAAAACAAGGTAATCCGAAACATAGTCAACGCGCCATGGTATGTAAAAAATAGTGACTTACATAAAGATCTAAAGATAAACTATGTAGAGTACGAAATTAAAAAGGTTGCTACCACGCATCACACAAAGTTACTTAACCACGTAAATAAAGAAGCAGGATCATTGACGGAGGTCACAGACAGAAGTAGAAGGCTCAAAAGAAAAAGACCAATCGACTTATTGTAAAAACAGCATTATTTTTAGACAGTCACTGGACATTCTAAAATCTTCAAAAACCTAGACTAAGAATTAACAAAGAATAACTGATGGTGGGTCCTACGGACCAGTTTTAGTTCTAATCATGTGAAACATACAATAATAAAAAAAAAAAATGATTATTAGAGCTTTACTTGTCAAATATTCGCACTTTGGTTGTCAAATATTCGCACTTTTTATATAGAAATATATGAAATATTTCTTTTCTTCCCCCTACAAAAATTTTTCTGACACTTTTTTATACTTAGCGTCTCCTCATATATATACTCTAAGAATGACCCTTATACAAAATATTTCATTTTACTGGGCCATTAAATTAACCCTGGAGTTACAATGTCGCTCTCATTTTTCATTTCGCCCTCTATTCGCTGTCTTACGCAGTCTACAAACATAGTAGTCACAATGGGAGCGTTCAGTGGCAAAACTAGTTGGTAGTCGGTGTCGATGTCGATGACTGTCAAAATTCATGCGGTGTCATAAAAAGTAACTTCGGTGCACTGAACGAGCAATGTCATTTGGTGTTCCAACTGTCATATGATATCAGCTGATCAAATCAAATTATATATTATATTCAAATTGTATATTATCAAATTGCATATTATTTTCAACATTTAATTTTAAAATAAATAACAAAAAAACAACTGAAATATTTGTTTACAAAAATGACAATTCCTTTGCTTACTACAAAATAACACCCGACGACTACACTCTAGACTGCAGTTAAAAATAGTCATTTGATGTCGATCAAAGTGTGTTCACTGAACGCTCGTAATCGATTTTAGTCGGTGTTATTTTGACACCTTTGTGTACCACTAAACGAGAAGTAGTCATTTTTTGTAACTCTTAGTCACTTTTAGTTACTTTTTTGTTGCCACTGAACGCCCCCAATGAGAATTTTTTTTTGTTCTTAAATATCAGTTCATTGTTTATGTTTATTGTTTTTTCAATAAACATTCTAATTTTTTTTTATAACTAATAATTATAAACAAATAATTAATGATGGCCCACAAAATAAAAAAAAAATTTACACACAATTCTATTATTTTGACACATCAACGCGTAGTTTCAGCGAAAAAGTTAAAACTTAACCAACTTTTTTCTGCGAAATGCGAGCGAAAAGGATGCGTTGATTGTAAACACCTTCATACAATTTCATACATTTAAACTTTATTTTGTTACTGGCTGCGTATTGAGCGCGAAATGAGAGCGAACATTGTAACTCCAGGGTAAATGTAACTTTAAATTAAAACATGATTTTTATATTAGCTTCGTTCAATGACTTTTCAGAACAGTTTTGGACAGCACACTTTAGCACAGAAAATATCAGAAAAGTACACAACAACAACAATTAATTTAAATGTCAGACCATTTAGAACAACTTTGCACACCAAATCTCAATGAACGCTATTTCATGATATTTTTGGATCTTTTTTTTTTTTTTATTATTTGTAAACAAAAAAATTTTAAAATTGCAAATGGCTGAAAATAGTAATTTAAAATTTTTTTTTTGTAATATTTTTTGGTAAACGGAATTTATTTATTTTAAGTTTTTTACTTAAAAAATAAAATAAAATAGTTTAACTATTTAAAAAAAATTCTTTTACTATTATTTTAAAATTTATTTTTTTATATTTTGATACATATTTTTATTTTATACATAAAAATGATAAATAGTTAGCTAAAAAATTAAGTTATGTTGTTATTGGAAAACTTAAAAAAATTAATTAATTTCATTATTTAAATTTTTATTATTTGTTTACAACAATTTTTTTATTTTTGTTTACAAACAATGTACTTTGACATAAAAAAAATATCACAAAATATCACAATTTCCTGCCCTTATAAATTTATAGGGGCACAAAATATCAGAAAATATCCAAAAATATCACAAAATATCACGAACTGTCAGTTCATTGAACAGCAAAAAATATCAGTTTAGAACAGAAAATATCAAGATATTTTCTCATTGAACGGCAAATCGTGATATTTTCTGATATTTTCGGATATTTTTGGATCTTTTTTGGTCAATGAACACAACTATTATATATAAGCAAATCAAACGGTTAGGGATTCGAGATACGCGTTCATGATCTAAAAATTAAAGGTCTGCTGGGTAGAGTTTGACAGCTGCCATTTTTTCTTATAGTGACGTCATTGAGAAGAATTATTTTAAAGAAGTTGTTTATTTATATTTTATAGTTCGGTGTGTTTTTATTTAATATTATGTTTTTAGAATTGTGTGATTGAAAAATATTAAAATATATACATTATTTAAAATAATAATTTATTAATTATTAATTATAATAGTGGAAAATTGAGGACAGGAGTGAAAAATATTATATTTTTATAAGAAAGATACAATTGTGTTATTGAATTATAATATTTAAAAATGAGATTGTGTAGTGAAAAATTGTGTCAGTTGGAAAGAAGAAAAGAATTTTAAAAATATAAAATTCTTCACCTTTCTAAAAGACGAAAATTTAAGAAAAATATGGGTGAAAGCATGTTGCAAACCAAATATTAACATGAAAACTGAAAGAATATGTTCATTACATTTTACGGATGATGATTGGCGACTAAAAGATAAACTGCTAAATATTGAAATTGCAAAAAGATTTTTGGATCCAAAAGCAATACCAACACAAGTGCTACCAGATACTGCAAGTACAAGCCCTCGAACTCTACAACGAAACAACCGCTTTTTAAAAAGATGTACAAAAAAAATTGTAGAGGAAGCAATAGAGGAATATGATTTAAGGTTTGTTGCATATTTTACATCCAAAAAAGCATGAATCAATTTTTTTTTTCAGCTTAATACCACAAGAAGTGTGCTAAAAAGAACGCCCCAACTGAAGAAAAAAATCAAAATTCAGTGGAAGTTCAAACAGAGTAAATAAATTTGGTAAATGTATTTTGTAGATATAATCTAATGTATAATTTATATTTTAGGATACAACTTGAATGTGCTGGGGAGCTCCAAATAATTGAGCTGAACAAAAAAATGGAAATTATGCAAAAGGAAGAGGAAAAAATAGAGCAAAAAATTATTGAACTGAGTAATTTTAAAATTTCAGTGCAGCATATTTTTACTGAGGGTCAACTAAAAAAATGCAAAATCCTGAAAAAAGGTGCACTGGTCTTTAAATGATATATCGGCTGCTACTTGTCTGCATTCAGCTGGTCCACGAGCATATAGATATATGTATAACAGGAATTTTCCTTTACCAGGTCCATCAACTCTACGGCAGTGGGCAGTATAACTTTACGGCAGTATTTAAAATATCATGTAAATGAATGTGATCAAATTGATGTTCCTTTAAATGTTAAATTATTATTTTTTAGATGTAGACTATATTTTAGATTAAGAAAGTTAAATAGATGTGTAAAAATAGAAAAAAACCAAAGAAAAAAAATTAAAAAAACAACTACAGAAAAACTAACAATTTCTTTTTTTCTGTAAGGATTTTTTTGCTGTAGAGGTAAATTAAAACAAATTTTCGTTTACATAGATTTTTTCATCCATACAAAATTTCTTCGCAATGACGTCACAATTTTTATCTATAGAACTGTCAAGCAGACTTTGTATTATTATTTCATGGGCGTTGATATAGTATTGAGACTGGAGTAAAAATTTCAATGGGAGGGAAAGGGATTTTTTAATGGTTGTGGTATATGGTTGTGACTCTCCAAAGCTGTGTAGACTTGTAATTTACTGTTTACTTGTCGTTTTATTTTTTAAATTTGAAATTTGCAGTGTGCCGATATAAAAGAAATCGATATAAATGAAATTGATATAAAAGAAATTTTATTCTTATTTGATTTATTAAATATTTTTAAATTTTAATTTTAATATTATTTTTAAATTTTATTCTTATTTTAGAATGTAGCCAGAATATCCATCGCACTTTGAAATGTTATGTTATTTATATTTACCAAACTGTCAAATATGTTATGACTCTCTTAAGACCTAATAAATACTTGATCATAGCTATGACTATTTGTTATGACTAGTCATAGTTAAGACTGTACCCAGAATACCAAAAAAAAAATCTCCAGTCATAACTATGACTAATGTAGAGTTATGACTGTCATAGCGCCTTGTGACTGGCAGCATAATCGCACAGTATATCTGTAGATCGACTATAGATTTTTTTAAATCTGCAATCAGATTAATCTGTGGAGTGAAATAAGAATTCTAATCAGATTAAACAAGATTCTAATCAGATAGTCAGATTAAACTGTTTAAACAGTCAGATTTTTTTTCAGGTAAGAAAATGCTACAATGTTGCCAGGTAAAATGAAAATATTGGTCGGCAACTCTGGAATTCTCAAATTTTCGAAATTATTTTTCAATTTAAATAACAATTTCTGTAATATTTTTCATGAAATATTACTTTTTATAATATTTTATTATTATTAATTTACAATAAAATATAAATAATTAAAAAAAATTGGTTAAACAAATTATTGAATGACACTCTGATAATAGTTTAGGCATAACAACAAAATCAAGCACAAAGTTAGCCACAAACAATAATAAATCTGAAAAAATTCTCCGATCAAAAAAATCAATCTGACTAATCTGAAATTGAAATAAAGTGACAGTCACAGTGATTTGAATTGAACGTGTCGTTCGAATCGAAAATTTCAAATTTTTACAGCCTCATATATTTTATATGGTATGCCGGATTGCAAGTCACAATGAACGTGTCGAAACGAATTCATTCGAAAAGAGTTAAAAATATTTTAACTCTGCCAGATGGGTCGAATGACATAACCTATAAATTACCTAGCGTGCCCATTAAAATTTTAATTTTTTCATAAAATTTTCATTAGAAAATAGGCTTGAAGTTGGTGGCAAATTTCATATGAAATATTTGTGTATTTTTATTTCATTGTTGCGACAAATTATTTTAAATATATTAAGAGGCCTTTGCCCAAAAAGTAAAATTATATCTGGTATACTTCGTTTTGTTATACTATACATGGTGTGTATAACAATTTACAAAGCGCACACACACAATTTTAGTTATTGCATATAAAATATAATATTTGGTATAACACTTTTCTCAAATTGTGTATTTAAAATTTCTCACTTTTTTTCAAATAAGCGTGTGCCTTTTTTGTGAGAATGAGAATTATGTACAATAAAAAAATAATTTTGAATTTTAGAAAATTTTGTATTTTTTTGTAAAAAAATGTGAAGTTTGAATTTTAGCGAATTTTTATTTATTATAAGAAAAATGTATGGATTTGATTTTTGTATGAATTTTATGTTTGCTACATAATATATACATATGAATAATTTATTTTATTTATATACTCTTTTAATAATAATTTTAATAAACAAATCATTCATAATTTGATTATCTTTTTTTCCCAAAAATATCCTTTTTTCCCAAAAATAGAGAAAGATAAATATTTCTTAAATTTTCAAATTGAAATAAAAATATGCATGAAATTTATCTATAAAAAAAATACCAAAAAGTATACTTTTTATATTTTTCTTATTTTTAGGAAAAAAAAATCATAGTTCAATTTATACTGAACTGATGCATTTGATTATTATAATAAATATTATTATTTATTAAAAATTGTTATTTATTATAATTTAAATAACATTCCCGTTTAAATATGCTATTGAGTTTTCTTATTTATCCTGTTTTAAAACTTACTCGACAGACTTTTAGCACATTCAACAAAAAAACTATTAAACCCCTAAAAAATTATAAATATTCTGAATATAGAAAACGAAAAAATTCTAAAATATTGAAATTTAAAATTTAAATGAAAATATTTGCATATAACTAAAACCTGTTTGAAAATGCAAAAAAAAGTATGTATACCCAAAATAAGAAAGGATATAGAGAACAACGAGAGAGATATAGTTACAAAAAATAATAGCGAATATAACAGTTTACAACCGACGATCCTATTAGGAATTAGTGGAACTATTTTCTGTATAACAATTTCAAATTAGTATTTTTTTAGAAAATTTTGGAAAAAATTACTTCCTTAATTTGGCTCCTACAAACTTATTTTCTATTATTTTTTAAAATTTTAATTAAGAAAATGTTGGGAAAAGAGTAAATTTAAAAAATGACTTAATTTTATGAATTTATTTTCTTTAGTTTTATTCCATATCAAAGTTTGAAAATATAATTGCTGCTAAATCAAAATTAGAGCCAAAAATCAAAATTCCGGCTGCCGAGTGTAGATTAATTTTATAAAGACTACTTGTCTTCAAAATTTCACCCAAATTGGATGCAAATTGTGGAAAAAATCTAGGTCGCAACGTTTTTTTTGTATGGAAATGACAAATCATTTTAAATTTCCAGACAACCTAGGTCGAAAATGAAAAAAAGGGCTGCCTACTGTAGATTAATTTTACAAAGACTACTTGTCTTCAAAATTTCACCCAAATTGGATGAAAACTGTGGAAAAAATCTTGGTCACAACGTTTTTTTTGTATGGAAATGAAAAAACATTTTAAATTTCCAGACAACCTAGGTCAAAAAGTTAAAAAAATAGTGTAAAAGGTAGGTCTATTACCAACCATTTGCAAAAAACCAGATCAAAATCCGATAATTACAGCTCAAGTTATCTGCTCCAGCGTAAAACCTTATCTTACTTTTTGGGCAAAGGCCTCTTAATAAAAGTCAATATAAATTAAAATAAAAAGTATATTTTATTTTATTAAATAATAATTTGGAACTTTCAATACGCTAAATAGTATCAGTGAATTTGCAAAATAAAGTTGGTTACAATTGTGTTTTTAGTTTTATTAAAAATTTCAATGGGAACGGGAACGCTATTCTAAAAAATATGCGAAAAAAATATGTAAAATTCAATGGGAACTGGGAACGCACTGTTATGCTGGAAATACATGTGCAGAATTATGCATGCAGAGCAGCAAAAATAATTTAGAATACACGGTTTTATATGGAACCAAATACATGGAACTGCATGCAGCGGATGCAAGTCGTCTCTATTTCTACTTTCGCTGCGCAGCGGTAGTGTTACCACCCCTCTAAGAAAATTTACGGTCCGCTTTTAGCGGCTCGCAACCACGCCGTCTTTTTTCATATATTCAGACTTCATTTTCGTACCGTATTTTTCGGCTCTAAAACGTAACGCATAAATCGAATTTTGCGGCTCTAAAACGCAACGCGTAATTCGAATCGAAAATAAACCGCTTTAGCGGATCTAAAGAGTAATATGACTAATCAATTAACATAAAATTATATTTATGGCTTTCTTGTGTCTTTGTTCTCATTATTATTTTGTTTGTCAGAGTGTTCATAGTGTGTGGAATATTTTTTTGGTAAATATTTAATGTATTAAATTATATATTAAATTAATAATTTATAAATAATCTAATAATTTTTGTTTTTATTTTCAGATTAAAATATTAAAGGGCTTTTGTGATAATTCATTGGATATAAATGTGAAATTCTGCCTAAAAATGATTAACAGATTAAGCTGTCTGTAAACTTTCCTGGTTTGGGAAAAATTAATGAAACATTGTAGTTGCAGTCAGTCATTTCAAGATATTTAAAATACAAAATATTTATATATTATGATAATTGTGTTGATAATGTAATAAAATACTAAATATTTTATTAAAAAATTAAAGTTTTTGGATTTTATTTTTGGATTATTTATAATTATTTTAAGCGGTTCGAAATGGAGCCGAAAAGGCGGCATAAATTGGAGCCGAAAAGGCGGCATAAAATTGAGCTACAAAAGTGGCATAAAATTATGCCGCAAAAGCACATTGTATCGCAAATGCGGCATAAAAACATTACGCTTTAGCGTGCCGTCTTTCATTTCAATTTCCATACGCCCATGGGAACAGAAACGGTCCGCTTTAACGCCGTTAAGGCGGTTCGAAAACGGAGTCTTATATAGGCAAATGACTACATTTTTAAGCCGTTTACGGCTCGCTTTTCTTACCTCGTATTTTATTGGCAAGGAACTAGGTTTTTTAACCCGCTGTCAGTTCACTTGACCCTAACGTCAGTTCCAAAAACCTGACTATTTTTATGTCAGTTCCAATGAAACATGTTTCTATGTATTGGTGCGCACTGAATATTGACATATTAATTGTCAAAATTTTTGTTTATGTAAACAGTTTTGTAAACAATAAATTTTTGGTTATGTAAACATTTTTGTAAACAAAAAATATTTTTTTTATAAACAATAATTTTTTTTAAAAGCCAATGAATTCTATTTTTTTTAATAAAAACTTTATCGCAATAAATAATTGTTTTTAAATTTAAGGAATATATATTTTCATTCGTATTTTTTTTTATATTGTTTAATATTACATTATAAATACCCACAAATAATATATCATAACAATTCTTAGATTTAAAAAACTGTTGAAATATTTGTATCCAACAAAATTTATAAATCTGTTAAATAATTAAAAATAATTATTTTACAATAATATAAGACATAAATTTAATTAGACAATTAATTATTTATACAATAAATAATTATTTCACACAAAAATTTAATATTTATATAAATTCAGTTATTCAGTACCAATTTTCAAAATGGCCAATAGTTTTTATTTTGAGAAATTATTTTAAATTTTTTGAATTGTTTACATTTTCAAAAAAGTGACATAAATAAAATTGCTTATGGAGTGGAAAGAACTGAAGGGGAAAAATGAACTGAAAAAAAAATGAGTTGAAAAAGATGGCGGAATAAGGAACTGGATTTACACTTTTTGAAATGTCAAATTCCCAATAATACATGCTAGGGTCACATTTTGACGTAAATAAAGGGGAAAATTGGGAACTAGTTCCGCACTTAAACTAGTTCACTGCCAATAGAATACGAGATTAGAGGGACAACACAAAACGTTCAAACTGACAACTTGCGAAAATAAAATTTAAAAATGACATTGAAATTTGACAATTTTATCAATGTTTTGATTTATTTTCATTTATTTATTTTCAAAATGGAGGAAAAATTAATAGAGTTCATAAAACAAAATGATTTTATTTTCAACAAACAAGATAAAAATTACAAAAATATTTATAAATATAAAAATATTTATAAAAAAAATTTCAATTATGTCAAAAAAAGCTGCAAATGTTTTTTAAGTGCGTCGCTGCATGCAGCGCTGCGTGCAGTAATTCTGCACATGTATTTCAGCTATTATACATTTGAATTTTAAATTTTTTGAATTATTATGGGGGCAACTCCCCATATTTTTATGGGGGCAATTGAATTATTATGGGGGCAATTGAAAATGTTAAGAAGCATCTAGTATTGTATAATAAATGCAGAAAATATTTCTTTTAATACAAAAAATAAATATAAGATATATTTTTTTTATATAAACGGAACGAATACATTGGGAGCGTTCAGTGGCAAAAGTAGTTGGTAGTCGGTGTCGATGTCGATGACTGTCAAAATTCATGCGGTGTCATAAAAAGTAACTTCGGTGCACTGAACGAGCAATGTCATTTGGTGTTCCAACAGTCATATGATATCAGCTGATCAAATCAAATTATATATTATATTCAAATTGTATATTATCAAATTGCATATTATCTTCAACATTTAATTTTAAAATAAATAACAAAAAAACAACTGAAATATTTGTTTACAAAAATGACAATTCCTTTGCTTACTACAAAATAACACCCGACGACTACACTCTAGACTGCAGTTAAAAATAGTCATTTGATGTCGATCAAAGTGTGTTCACTGAACGCTCGTAATCGATTTTAGTCGGTGTTATTTTGACACCTTTGTGTACCACCCCTCTAAAAAAAGGCTTAAAAATGTATTCATTTGCCTATATAAGACTCCGTTTTCGAACCGCCTTAACGGCGTTAAAGCGGACCGTTTCTGTTCCCATGGGCGTATGGAAATTGAAATGAAAGACGGCACGCTAAAGCGTAATGTTTTTACGCCGCATTTGCGATACAATTTGCTTTTTGCGGCATAATTTTATGCCACTTTTGTAGCTCAATTTTATGCCGCCTTTTCGGCTCCAATTTATGCCGCCTTTTCGGCTCCATTTCGAACCGCTTAAAATAATTATAAATAATCCAAAAATAAAATCCAAAAACTTTAATTTTTTAATAAAATATTTAGTATTTTATTACATTATCAACACAATTATCATAATATATAAATATTTTTATTTTAAATATCTTGACTGACTGCAACTACAATGTTTCATTAATTTTTCCCAAACCAGGAAAGTTTACAGACAGCTTAATCTGTTAATCATTTTTAGGCAGAATTTCACATATATATCCAATGAATTATCACAAAAGCCATTTAATATTTTAATCTGAAAATAAAAACAAAAATTATTAGATTATTTATAAATTATTAATTTAATATATAATTTAATACATTAAATATTTACCAAAAAAATATTCCACACACTATGAACACTCTGACAAACAAAATAATAATGAGAACAAAGAAACAAGAAAGCCATAAATATAATTTTATGTTAATTGATTAGTCATATTGCTCTTTAGATCCGCTAAAGCGGATTATTTTCGATTCGAATTACGAGTTGCGTTTTAGAGCCGCAAAATTCGATTTATGCGTTACGTTTTATGCTGGGTTTTAATGATAAAAATTTGCCGCTTGTGCATGAAAAATAGAACGAGATAGTATATTATATTTTTACATGAGAAAAAAATAGATCGCTGCACAAGGGAATTTTTTTTTTTGACAAGGGAATTTAAAATAGCTGATTATCTCTGTACAGATCACAGATGGCACTGTTGAATGGCAATTTTATTTAAAAAAATAATAAATCATTTCAACTATTATATTTAAAATCAGCAATTAAATATTAATTGCAAATTGTATAATTAAAAATCAATTGTAAAAAATTTATATTGAATCATATTTGAATTTTTTCTGATATAATTATCACACTTTTCTGAATAATATATATATTAATAAATATTTAAAATTGAATTTGTTGTAATTTAAAAAATGTTAAGTAATTTACGCTATTAAATAATTTAATATATTAATAATAATAATAATATAAAAATTTAATTTTTATTATTATCAACGAACGTTTATAGTTCGGTGATTATTATTATTAAAATTTATTGATTAATATATTATTGTGATGCATTTGTGTCAATTTCATTCAATCAATTAAAGTTTTAAAAAATATACGTATTATATTTTTTGCAAAAACTTGGAAATAATTTGATTACCAATCGTTAATAATATTTTAAAATACGAAATTACTAAATATAAACTCATTATAATAATTGGAAATAATAATTTTAATGGTACAGTCCAAAATTAATTATTTACATCCTTGTACATGAAAAAAACCGGCATAACCCAAGTTAATTAATTTTTTTTAAAATTAATCATGTTTCCATTTTTTTTATTTTATATATAAATTTAGTTCAAAATATAATTAACATAAAAAAATGTAAACAATAAAAATTTTTAATGGCAATACTGAAATGTCAAATTTCAACAAAACTGTGATACCATATAAGAAGGATTATCTATGGTTTTTAAAAAATATCAAAAATTATCTATTGCAAAATGAAAATTATCCCTTGCAAAAGAATTATCCCTGGTAAAATTTCCCTTGCAAATAAAAATTATCCCTGGTAAATGAAAATTATCCCTGGTAAATGAAAAATATCTCTTGCAAATGAGAATTTGTTGTTCTCTTCGCACATATTAAATTTCCATAAGAAATAAAACCTTTCGGTCCGTTTTTCATGCACAAGCGGCAAATTTTTATCATTAAAATCCAGCATTAGAGCCGAAAAATACGGTACGAAAATGAATTCTGAATATATGAAAAAAGACGGCACGGCGTGGTTGCGAGCCGCTAAAAGCGGACCGTAAATTTTCTTAGAGGGACTGAACGATAAGTAGTCATTTTTTGTAACTCTTAGTCACTTTTAGTTACTTTTTTGTTCCCACTGAACGCCCCATTGTGACTATAATTTCTTTTCGAAACAACCAGTTCGAATCGAGAAAAAAGATAAAGTATATAATTTCTAATATATTCTTTATCAACCTGATCAGATTGATCAGGTTGATCTGAGCAGAAATAAGAAACAGTTTCAGATCGATTAGACTGGTTTGAGCGTAAATAAGAAACACACCAAAATAAACACTGGCTCTTTCACTATAAAAAACATGTTATTGACATTTCATAAGTAAACACATATTGAGATCTTATATATTATTATATGATCATGAATGACATGATAATAAATAACAATTTTAACTGAACTATAGAGTTTAAAAAATTAAATTATGTTAAAGCAATCGACATTTCAATTAAACAAATTATTTTATCAAATATTAACATCTAATATTAAAAGAGGAAAACAAATTTCAACAACATTAAATAATGCAACAATACAATCTATGAAAATTTTTGATCGAAATGCAAAAAGAATTCAAAAAGAAAGAGCTGCGGTGAAGTAAGAAATGTTTTATACAATAATTTCTAGTTAATAAATGTTTGGATACATTTTTAGTCCTGAAGTAGAATTGTTTGATTATCTTAAAGACGAGGTTGGATATCGTTTATCTGATCGAATTTTCGATATAAAACGTGATTTTAAAAATGCCATTGATATTGGATGCAATCGAGGCTTTTTATCTAAACATATTTTGTCTGAAACTGTAGGACATTTAACGCTTTGTGATTCTAGTCCAACAATGTTACAACAAGCTAAAGGTACACCCGGTTTAAATATTACTAAATTAGAAATGGATGAAGAGAATTTACAAGTATATATAAAAAAATATGTGACTATAAAATTCAAACCAAATTATAATGTTAATAAAATTTATCAAAGTTTGATGAAAATTCTGTAGATTTAGCAATATCAAGTTTAAGTTTACATTGGGTCAATGATTTGCCTGGATGTTTTAGTAAAATTATAAAAAGTTTAAAACCGGATGGAGTTTTTATGGCATCATTATTTGGGGGTGATACTCTATATGAACTTAGATCATCTTTACAATTAGCTGAATTAGAACGAAAAGGTGGTATTTCACCACATATATCGCCATTTACACAAATCCGTGATATTGGTGGTTTATTAAATCAAGCTGGTTTTACCATGTTAACTATTGATACTGATGAAATTGTAATTGGTTATCCAACAATGTTTGAATTAATGAGTGATTTAAAAGGAATGGGTGAAAACAATGCAGCATTTAATCGTCCAGTTCATATAAATCGTGAAACATTATTAGCAGCTGCAGCTATTTATAAGGAATTATATGGAAAGGTGAAATGAAGTCGAAATTATATCTGCAATATTACTTGAAATTAAATATTTTAGGAAAATGGAATTACAGCAACATTTCAAATTATATATTTTGTGGCTTGGAAACCAGCTCCCAGTCAACCGAAACCTTTGCCTAGGGGTACCGGTCAAGTTTCTCTTAAAGATTTAGGAAAATTAATGGAAGAAAGTAGAAAAAATAAATAAATAGAAAATATAAATATGTATGAATAATTTATTTTAGGTATTTTAATAAAATTCTTTTTCTTTAATTTTTTCATATTAATAATTTAATTTAAAAAAAACCCGCACTAAAATTTTCTATCTTTTTTTTTTCTCATATGAGTACTTAAACTGGTCTCGTAAGGCCAACTATAAGTTTGTTTTTAAGGAATCTTATAACTAAATGATGTTATATTTTTAGATCGCCCAGTGGTTTTCTAAACTTAGACTTTAACGGTTATTATAGGGTGTTTTCTTTTCAATCTTCTAAGATCATTAACGTTATCTAATAATTTTTTTGCTTTGATGTTGACGTGTTTACAGTGGTTTACAGTGATTTCGTCTTCAACATAACTAATTTTCAGGTCCCTGTGGAGATCACTTTTTCTATCTGAATTAGTGTTTCTCTATATATCTCTGAAAGAGTATTCTTTTAAATTTCTAATTACAAAATAATTCTACCAATTAAGTATGTAGCAGATATCTTGTATTCAGTTTTTTTCAATGAAACATTTGAATTTAAATAAATTGTTGTAAAAGATCTACCGTTGAAATTTCTTAGAGTAAAATTGTTCAAATATCTAACATTTGGCAGTTCAGCATTTAAAATGTAATTTCATCGATTTACATATAAGGTAATTAGTTAGCGACTTAATTTCTTAATTTTGAGAAAATTAAAATATCTATTATAGTTTTACTAGTATGTATATTTCACATTTCATTAAAATAAAAATGTTTCATTTCATAAAAAATAAACATATATATGTATGTATAAAATATCTTTTTTTGTAAGATTAAACTAAATTTTTTATATATATGTTTTTTATTCTTGGCAATAATAAATATCTATGCTTATAAATTTATATTTACAGTATGATTTATTGCTATTGCAAACATTATTTATTAGATTATATAATAGAGATTAATCTTGTATTCGTTCTTTAAACAAAAAATTATTTTACATATCATTTTATAGATATAGCATATACGGAAAATTAGCCAAAGTAAGTTGATAAGAAATAAAATTAGTTTCAATTTGAAATAAAATATAATGAATTAATAAAATATTCAAATATTAAATATATTATAATATGAATATACATATATATTATAAAAAAAATATAGTCACTTATAAACTGAAATATAATATTTATATATTAGTGAAGAAGGAAAGCACCTAAATTTCGTAAGGTGATATATTGAATAAATATTATATATATATTTTATGTTGCAATACTACTACAACTTGCCCCGCCGCCATCGCAATTATTCGAAATAACTGCTGGTTCAACATGAGGTGCAGATAAATTAATATTACTATTTATTGAATTTTCACCAATATCAGAAATTGGAATTGTTTCATCCGTTGCAGTAGATTCAGATTGAATTGGTTCTTGTGTTGGCGCTATGACTAGTAAATTAACTGATATTAAAAGGGGATGAATTAATTTTGAATCCATAATTAGCAATGATATTTCTTCATTCTTTTCCAAATTTAATGATTTTATACCAGTTGTTTGAGTGAATGCTCTTTGACGTTGCTCATTTAAGGAAGACACTGTCACCCTAAAATATTATTAAATAAAAAATAAAATTAAATAAAAATAATATATTTTTGTACCTGATCATAAATTGTCGTTTGGACTGCAGACTTAATAATCTTTCGTATTCATTACGATGATGACGTTTTATACTTAATATACCTGAATCAGCAATTAATATTAAATCTAAACCAAAATTAAAACCAGTCCAACGCCATTTTTGATATGATGGATCTGGCAGGACACGACCACAACGTACACAATTTTTGTAAAATAATTTGTCATTAAGGTCTTGCGGTCTATAAAAAAAAGAAACAAGATAAAAATTAAAATAAAAAAAAAAAAAAAACTTACCCAGTTTCAAAATGATGATCAATTTTAAGTACAGCACTCCAATGATTTAATAAATGACTATTTAACCAATCTAATGGTATTATATTATCTTGCATTACTAATTTTAAATCAATATTATGATTTAATAAATGTTGTACACGTAATGCTTGAAATGGTTTTATAAATATTTTACCTTCTTGTGTATATAAAAATGGTGTTTTATCTTTACGTTCTGTAAAATATGTTTGTGGATTATTACCATGTAATTTATAAAAATCAGCTTCTGGATTATAATCTGGGAAAAACTTTAAATATATCCATAATCTTAATAGAATGTATAATGAGAATTCAGTTTGAAAAACATATAAATTTGGACTAGTTACTAAAGCGGTTATTAAATCTTCATTCATTAATTTTAAATATTTTACATATTTAATAAAATAACCAACTAAATTTGTTTCTAGCCATTCAAATGACGATTGTTTAGCATTTTGTACACCATATTGACACGAAGCTTCATAATAAAGTATTGCAGTCTACAAATACAAAAGCAAAAGTGAATTTAAATAATTTATTAATTATACAGTTTTAATTAAAAACTATACCTCTGCATTTGTTGTTTCGATCATAACTTCGCTACATTTGTCAATGATACCATCTAATTGAAATAATGTCGCTGTTGCTAAAACTGATATCACTTTTTTCGGATCTATTTCAATTTCATCTGAATATAATGATCCAAAAACAGCTTCCAAAGCTAAATATTAATTTAATATTTTTAATGAAAAATACAATTTACAAAATACAATTAATACAAAACAAATTCCTATCTGAATAAAAATTTTAATTTTTTCGGTATACATACTTAAAATACAGGGGGGCTACTATGAAACTATTCGATCGCCGCGCATATCGAATATTATGCGCAAAATAAGAATGCGATCCGCGTCGAATTACCCTACTATGAAAATTAGATATCGAACAACTTTTTTGACGCTTTATCCGAGACACATTTACAAAAAACATTGGCGCTTTACCAATTTTTATAGGCGCATTGCCATTTTTATTGGGGTATTTAGAATAAAATGATCAGCTGATTGTTTAAAAACATAATTTTTGACATTTATAAATATAAACAAGAACTTTATTTTGGTAAACTTAAAGTTATTAATTTAATTTTGAACTAAAGAAAGTAAAAAAAGTATAAAATGGATTTATTGCATTTTGCTTTATATCGAGGACCATTTAAAATTTTTTTTAGCGATGTGGTCATTTTTTATTAAATAAATACTCCACTAATAACAAATTGTTTTGAATTTGTTGAAACCCGAAAATAAAAAATTAAAAAAATTTCTTACTTTTATTTAAACTACATTTATTGTTTTTTTTATTTAATATAATTTATTTACACATTAAATAAATATATTTTTTAATTTAGAAATGCTTACATTTTAAAATAACTACCGGAAATAAATATCCGTCATCAATTTTGCTGTCGAATATAAATATTCGATCGCGCATAAAATGCGCAGGCGCGGCAATTTAACGTTCATGGTAAGGCGGATCATTCGATAGACGTCGAATATTTTTATTTCATAGTAGCAAAATTCGATATTCGATAGGCGCGGCGCGCGCATTTTTTTCATAGTAGTCCCCCAGTATAGATAGATGGTTTACTAATTATTCTAAATAAATATAGACATACCATCTAAAGTTATCTTTGGATCCACAATACGAATATGTATAAAATCTTGACACGATTCTTTCCATGACCCATTAAACATACTAAAAAAATATGGACTTTGACATAAATAAACCTTATGCAATCTCCAAGCTTTTCCCAATGCCATTACTGTAACATCTGAATTTTTTTCTTCCTTAAATAATGCCTGATAAATATATTGCGTTGTAGTTAATAATTTTTTCCTATGTATTAAAAAAAAGTTTATATAACATCATTTTAAATGAATATAGGTACATATAAGAGAACAAAAATTACTTTTTCGGTGTCTGTAATGATTTTTCTAATGCAGTTGTATTTTCGTCCGTTGAATTGTCAATATCATCACCACGTTTACGTTTTCTACCACTAATTATTTCTGCAACACTTCCTCTAGCCACATGTAATGGATATTTTAAATGGCTTACCATTTGTCCCATGATGACTACCAGTGTAATGTTCTACAAAAATAATAATATGAGAAATATTATAATTGAATATACATACATATATTTAAACAGTTTTAATGATGTCTGCGTTCTTTGTTGCAATTTCATAATAGAATTTTGTTATGTTAATAATTTCTCAAGAAATTTATTTGAAATTATTAATATTCGTTTTGTATAAAATAGCCTAAATTATAAAAATTATTGTGATATACTGAAGGAATATTCTTAAACACCGAATTTTCTACCATTTCTTATATAATTTTATATTATCGAAGATAATTATTGCGTGCTTTCATTCATATTATTAAATGAAAATGACCCAATTTGTTTATTATTCTACTAAATAATTTAACTGTATGGAAAGAGTCTTTTGGATCAAAAGAAGACTTTTCGACTATATAATTATTTTATTTAAAATATGTAATAGTAATAGCTTTCTGGATATTTATTGAACCATTTTTCTTTAAGAAACTAAAACGTTTTTATATTGATTAATACTAAAAAAAATATACCAAACCCATCAAATCAAAGGAAAACATTTTTGTAAAAATAATTCTTTTTTACTTCTAAAAATAGATTTCCATTTGTATAGTGTTCTAAATAATAATTTTGTATTTTGTTGTATGATAAAATAAATTTAATAATAAATGTTGGAATAAATATCTGGAAGAATATTTTCATTTAGAAGACAAGCTAAAGTATGTACATACATAGTTAAGTTATGCGGTTATGCATCAATATGATTTTAGTGGGTTAACAAAAAAAAACAATTTGACCTAAAATATAAAATCTGAATTAGGTGATGATTTGTTTATTAAGTATTTTTTTTTCGTTTGTCTATCTAATTATCTAACACGTAATCCCGAAATAATAAAGTTTCTATTGAGATATTATTGTTAGATTTATTTAATTCCAATTCTAAAATAAATTTATGAAATTGAAATCATCTACTATTTATATCATAAAAAAATATGATTTTTTTACGAAGAAAATTTCATAATATAATATTATTGTTTATTTTTATATATTTAGCACAATAACTAAAGAAAAACTTTTGATATCTTTTGAGCTGAAATATTTATATATTAGGACTTTATTATTTGATTTTTTAATTGCAATATTTATGCATTTAAATTTTATATACAATTATAATATTTTTTGTAAAACTATTAATAGTTATTTAAATTTATTGCTCGTTTAATTAAATTTGCAATTTATACTATAATAGTAACACAAATATATAATAAAATATTTATACACACAAACGATTGGGCGAAGATTGTACCACAATATTGAATTTAAGAAAATTTTAAAATGTTTATATACGTATATTAATTTTTACACTATTTATAATTATTAACAATTCAGAAAACTTCGAATATTAATAGTCGTACTTAAAAAAATTAAATAAAATAAATTTAAAAATAAAATAATGTAAATATTAATTGTTTGAAAATGGTTACACGTGATATTAAACGTGTTACAGTATAAAACTCAAGTTTTACTTATGATTTTTTTTAAATGCTTTCAAATTAAAAATATATCCAAAATAAAATCTACCAAGGTTAAATATTGAAAATTTTTATAAATGATTCATCTATTAAAAAATATTGGAAACACTTATTATATTATATTTTAGCTTTCAATACAAATCAAAATAAAAAATTTTAAATAACATTATTTGTTTGTTTTTGTTTTTCATTCCCAAAGAAGGTCTACAAGATCATTAAAAAATAACTATTTTTATTAATTGATATTTTTATTTAAAATTTGTCTCTGTCTACCTTTTACTAAATAATTTTAGAAAGAACTTTTATTGCACAGCGTAAAAATAATATTTTGGCAGTGATAATGCGGGAAGAAGAGGGTGAAAAATTTATTCCATATTTGAAAATTATTATATTTTATTTTATATAGTATAGGCATAGGGCATTATATAATATTGCATTTGATGATATATGTGTATCAAATTTATTATTATAAATAATTGGCGACAAAAGTGAAACATTATGGATTAAATTATCTCAATAATGAATAAATTTTTTTAATATTAACTATATTTGCATAAGTAATTGTAAGATTATTTGAAAATTATATAATCCAACAAGCAACAAGTTAATATAATTATTATACATAAATAATACTTAATAATTATAAATTTTATATTTTAAATTCAGACGACGAAATTTAGGTAGACTTGTTAAAGTTTTGTGTAACAAAAAGCTAAAATTAACAAAATCAATACTTACGATAATTAATCATAGCCTTCAATAGAGTACCATAAAGTACAGCACGGTTATACATACGCAATGTGTTCAACTTTTATGTTTATATACATATACTATTTTAATTAGCACCAATTTAAAAATCAATATTCTAAGGTAATTATTTAAAACTATAACACATATTTTTATAGATTATTACATCTTTACAAAGATTACGAATAGCTTTACGAAAAAATATTGTTAATGAAAATAAAATTGTAAAAATTATAAGCTAAAAATAAACCCTAGGTAGTAAATATTTATGTATGTATATCTTTAAAAGCACTTTCTATAACAATATTTGTTATTTTTTAGTTTTTCTGTTAAGTATTCTTTGTATTTTTAACGCTAATATATAAAAGTAATATTTTTAACTTTCGTTTTTCTTATTAGAAATATATATTTTTAGAAGACCCTTTGTTCAATCGCCTACAGAATTTTAATTTTTTCTTCTACTCTTCATTCATAAAATTAAAAATTTGCTTTTGTATATTCACCGATTATTGGGTCATTGTTTTGTGGGGAATGGAGAATTATCGTCATAAATAAATTGTATATATATATAAAGAGTAACTAGTTGGGATTGAAAGCTCTTCCGACACGACGTATTAACGCCTATTCGAATACTCTAAAGCGCCCACAAACAATTAAATTTAGTTTTTTGATTACTGACTTTTCTAAATGGCCTTCAAAATTCCAAATTTTATCAAATTAAGTATTACAGTTTCAAAGACATTTACAATTCATTTATTTTTAATTCCTGTAATATTTGCCAATACAAAAAACCGATATTTAAATCTATACAAGTTTTTAAAATTTTAGGTTTTTTTCTACATATCTATTTCTAATATTAAAAAAAGAACAATAAAAAGAATTCTGAAATTTCAAGAACTAAGTAAATAAAAATGTTTTATGTGTAAATAAATAAACAAGAATTTTAAAATTTAGGAATATTTAATATTTTTAAACCTGTTAATATAATACTATATACTAAGTATATTTTTCTAGTTTGCATATTTAAAGTTTATTGATAAGGAATTTTAAAAATATAATTATTTAGAGTGGAATTATTCAAAATTGTTGAATATATATTAATTTATTAAAATTATACACATATATGTAGGTATATCCTTTTCGAGAAGATATTATGAATTTATATACAGATACTTACGTAGCAATTATTTTTATAGAGAATTTATATTGTAGACCGGGATTTTGCTACATGTAGTCAAATAATCGTCCAATAGGATTTTGCAAGATATAAATTGAAAAAGAGTTTAATTATTTATGTTCTATCGTGAGTCGTGATATGCGAATATATGACTTATATATTACAAAATTCTGAGCTTATATAAAAAACAAGGAATAAAAATAGAGATAAAATATCTATACTCTATTATCCGTTTTATTATGACAAGATTCGATGTTTATATTCAAATATGTACAGTTGTACACGAAAGTCAACATACAGTATGATATAGTTGCAAATTGTGATTTAAATTATAAAATTAAAAACAATAATTAATCAAATTAAAAACAATAATAATTAGATTATATAAACTGAAATAAATCTAATCATTATTGTTTTTAATTTAATTATTATTTTTAATTCTATAATTTAAATCACAATTTGCAACTATTTCATGCTGTATGTTGACTTTCTTGTACAACTGTACATACATATACTTATGTCCTATATATACTTGATTTTTGTAATTTAAAATTTACAGCTGATGCACTGAAAGTGTACTGTAGTAGATATTATTAGTGATGTTATGAAAAGACTGAAATTTATGTTGACTTTCTTGTACAACTGTACATACATATATACACTTGATTTTTGTAATTTAAAATTTACAGCTGATGCACTGAAAGTGTACTGTAGTAGGTATTATTAGTGATGTAATGAAAAGACTGAAATTTAATTCAAACAACTTTTCTTAGACTTTTTTGTTTTGGTGTACTATTGAATTTCTGTAATAATTTTAAAAATTTCAAATAATATTTTCTATGTGTATAAACATAAAGTATTAAGTATAAATAGATTAAATTTATTTAAATTACTAAAGACGAAATTATAATTAATAAAATATGAATTATAATTTCATCTTTATAAAAAATTTATAAAAATTTCTCAAAATTAAAAAAATAAATAAAATATATATACGTAACTAAATATTTCTATTAAAATTTAGAAGAAACTATGATTCTGATGTCATCACCTAAAGTACGAAAAAATAACTAAAAATTCGGTCATTGAATAGTTTTAATATTTTTGTTTTTTGCAAGCAAATATGATGTAAACAAAACATAATTTCAGAAATAATGTTCTATGTTTATATGCGAAATTATTATAATGTAAAAAAAAGGATGTAAAATAATTACCTTATTAATTCAAAATTAGTTTTTAGTTTTATCCACTTGTGAATTATTTATTTTTTGCGTAATAATTTTCTACTGTTGTTGTTGGTAAAGGTTTGCATACTTTTTTCAAAATTACAAATTTTTATTTTTAATATTTGTTTTGCACAATTACTTTTTTTTAAATAGTCTTTTTATATATATTTTTTAATTTAAATACGAATAAAAAAGTCAAACACGAATAAAATAAAACATTTTCTCACGTTTTAATTTCCTTCCTTTAATGTCTAATCAAACCAAATCCTCCTCTTGTTTGTTTGTGTTTTTGCTTACTTCACTCTTTTATTATTTGTTTTTGATGTTGTTTTGGAATGATATGCTAGATTTTTCGTAATTGACAGTACTACTGGCATTGAAAGAAACACTGATTTTTGACAATTAGACAAAATGCTTTTCTTATCTGTTAACCTTAATTGTAGAAGAATTTAAATAAATTTTCTATTGCTATTTTATTTACTTAATTTTTATTTTTTAAAACAAAATTTATAATAATTTTTATAACTAATAATTTTCTAATTTTTATTTATATTTATTTTTCAATTTAATCAATGTTAATTTTTGACTATATAAAAAAATGTCAGGATTCCAATTTTTTTTTTATTTATTATAAATAAATTTATAATTATAATTTAATTATATTTATTACATATTATAATTTATTAGTGGTCTTCACGACCTAAATATTTTTTCTTGATATTTTGATATTTTTTTTTTAAATTACGTGAACACCTGTTTTTGGTGCCTGAGATATTTTGATATTTTTTTTTACATTTATGTCTGGCAGTACTGAATATTTCATGTTTTTACGTTTATTTTACATATTTATATAATCTGGTAGCACTGAAATAATTTAAACAAATATAAGCTGTGTTTTTTTATTCTTACTCTGTACTATACGAGTAGAGTATCTGTATGGTTGTTGTTGTAGCTACTCTAAATAATTATCCAGTACAACATGTAATGTAGAGTGAAAGGGAAATTAATGGGAAATTATTAAATTTTAATATGGCAACTATAAATTTGACAAGAAGATACTTCATTTCGTATATTTGAATATTGAAAATTTGATTTTTTAAAAATATCAACAAAGTGGGCAAATTTTTTTCAATCAATTCTAAATCATATTTTCCCCTTGCACTACATCGTTTTTTTATTCCTTTTATATAGGAATAAAAAAACTCAGCTTATATCAATCAATAGTGGTTAATAAAAAAACAGCTTATATCAATCAAAAGTTTTAAAATAACTTTTAAATATTTTTACTTACATAATTTTCCAAATTTAATTTATGCCCTTATTCCGACAATCGTGTAAATAATAAATTATAATTATTAATTATAATTGTGGCTGTTTCGTATCAATATGACTAATTTCGTATTGATACGACTCTCGTGATACAAAATTTTTGTAGTCGTATCTTACGCCAGCAAATACGACTGTCGGAATAAGGGCATTAATTTTTACTTTATTCTGAAATTAAACTCACTAACTCATAATATGCAACACCTATTTTGGTTTTTTAATAAAAATTTTAATGGGACCGCTATGTAATCTGGAATCGAAATAAGAAATAGCTATCACATCAGATTGATCTGAGCAGAAATAAGAAACAGTTTCAGATTAATCCGTTTGATTAGACTGGGCTGAGCGTAAATAAGAAACACACCATTGATAAAGTTCTACGAATAAGAATTATAGAAGGAGCATAAGTAATAAAAATTGAAGCCTGCCTATATATAGTAGTCTCTTTCTTTTCACCACCGAACTGTCAAAATTAATAAATAGCAAATAAGAGCCGGACTAGGTTTTTTTTAATTCGGGCAGCAATTTTTAAGGAGAGAAAATTAATTTTTTTTGAAAAATACATGTAAAGATCATCCTAAGGAATATTTTAGTTCGCACATTGATAATTATACAAATTGAAAGTAAAATAGAGTAATTTTGTTAGCTAGTTAATATTTTTAATTTATATTGAGACTCTTAAAATTAAAAAAATAAGCCAGCCCTAGCCCTGTAAATCTAAAATCAGCTGTTATAATATTTTTCATATTATTAATTTGACAGTTCGGTGGGGAAAAGAAAGAGAACTATCGAAATCGTGGCTTCATAAACAAATTTTTCAATAAATTAAAATGTTAATGTGCCTTCCATATATTTCTTATTCGTAGATAAGGTTATTAGCATAATGTTATAGTGAATTTAATGTAAACAAATTTACTGGGTAAATTGAAAAAAAAATCAATTTCGATATTAATTTTATAGTCTGGCAGCACTGTTATAGACTCCGAATGACAGCCTCGAAAAGGAAAGAAATAAAATTGAGTAATGGCGAATAAGGGAAATAGATGTGGATATAAATAAAATATTTCAACATTAAACATCCAGTCAAATTTATTATAAATATTAAAAAAGTGTACTTTGATTAATCAATAACCATTATGATTAATTTAATTTGAAAAATATATAAAAGGAAATTCATAAAAATCAATTTTAATTCATCATTTCATAACTGTTATACACCCTCATAAAAAAAAGTATATTAATAAAAAAATTTTTTTGGTGAGTAACAAAAAATATTTTTTCTTTCCTTCTTTGCATTTTCAGTTCATATTGATATTAAATTAGTATACAAAATTAAAGAAAAATAAAATGATAAATTAATAATAAAAATTAAACGAAAAATATTTATCATTTTTTAAAAATAAGTAGATATTAAAGGATTTTAATTAGCCAACACAAAAACAATTAAAAAAAACAATACTAAAAAAATCGACAAAAAATAAAAGCAAAAATATGGTACGAGGAAAAATTTCACCAGGAACCGAAAAAGTAAGAAATTTAAGTTTATCTGATAGCAGAGAACAAAACGATGAAGAGATTATACTGCCACGAGGAAGTCTGAAAAAAAATAATGAACTTTCGTCGTCATCCAAGGTGAGCCCCATTTTAGAACAAAAAAAGTTATAATTTTTTTTTGTATAACAAAATTTTCCATATTTTGACGGAGGACAATGACATTATTGACAATCAATCTCATTTTATCTTTTTCTCTACTGCATTGTTATAATTATCTTTTTTGCACTATTTCAAAAAAGAAAAAAAAGTTCAATCTAATTTTAAAATTATATAGTTACAAAATAAATACATTAACTCCATTTGATAAAAATTCTAATTAGAAATGTATTTTTCTTAACTTTGGCAATACAAAATAACAAATACCTAGTTGTTAATCGATTGTTAAAAGAAAAAAGATAATTTATAAAAATAAAATATTATTTTTAATCAAAAAAGTGGGGTAGGAATAAAACTGTTATACGAAAGATATTTATATGGCGGCAAATTATTTTAACTTTACTTTTATGAAATTATATATTCATGTTTGTTATTTTTATTTCTAATGAATTATATTATTAATATTTTAAGGTAAATTAAATTTTAAAATATTTTCTGAAATATTTATTACATAAATTTATTTCGCAATAAAAAGTTAATTAGTTGAATGTTTAGTAAAGATCACAACCAATTAAATTCTTTATAACTTTGCGTGGGTTTTTCTCACTAAACTTTAAAACATTTATATTTTTTAGAAAATTTGTGATTTCTGGTAATATTTTGCCAAAATTTATTATTTATTATTCATTTTCTTGTTATAATTTTTGAATTTCATTTATATAACAGCATATTAAAATCACGCAGCTATCTCTTTTTTAATAAATTCGAAAGATATTTATGGATGGATATGTACATATGTAATTTATGAATAAACTAAAATGAGGATAAAAATATTTTGATTATGAATTATAAATTTCAATAATTTTAAAGTATTTCAAAATTATTTTACATTCGAATGAAACAAATGAAATTAATTTCATCAATTTCCCCTCTGTAAACTGTTAGAATAAATGCAAAATGTTATATTAATTTATATCTGGTTTGAGTCTTTACTTAACTAATCCGACATTGACCTATTTTTCGTTTAATATTGGAAACTGTAATTTCGTAATATTTTTATTAAAATTAATAGTTTTCAATTCAAATTATATTTTTAATATATATTTAAAAATTTAGTTGAATTAAATTTTAGAACAAAATTATACATATAATATTTTCCGAAATATTTCTAAAAAATTAATACAAATTTAAAAAATTGAAACTTATACTATTATTTTTATAATTAAAATTTACATTAAATATATTTTTAATATATTTATAGTTTACAAACAAATATCATAAAAAAATGTACAAGTTTGATATTTGTTTCCATTAAGTATACCAGTTTTAAATTTGTATAACAAAGTATCGTGTGTCCATGGTCTATATTAACTCACATGAATAATAAATATTTTATATTTTTAAACTAAATTTACATCTCTTTTTAGCTTGAAGATGAGCGAAAAGCATTTCCAAAGCAACACTTTGCACAATCAACGGATGAACAACATTCACAACAACAAATTCAACCAAAACGTGGTAGGGGGCGTCCACGTAAAAATCCAATTGCTACCACAATAACAAATAATGATATTGATCAAAATTCATCAATTAGTAATAATAGTGAATCATCGTCATCAAAAATTATTTTAAATAATCAAGACATAAATGAATTAGATGATAATTTAAACGAAAGTAATGATGATCACCAACATAATATGATTAGTGTTATAGAAATTGTTGATGAAAGTCAAGATAATTCAATTACAAATATTATTAATATCCAAACAGAAAATAATACAAATGATAATAGTCTTAATAATAATTTAGAATATTCAAATGAATCGCAAATTGAATTAACCCAACATGATGAAAGTATTATTCAATTACAAAATGATACAAACTCAATAAGTATTGAAGATGTTATTGATAAACCGGCAAATTTTAATAATGACGATTACGATGATGACGTACAACCAGAAATTATAAAAAAAGAAAGAGAAAATTTTGATATTGATATAATTACAATTAGTTCAGATGAAAGTAATTTCAAAACTGAATTAAAATTAAGAGATACACCTACAAGTGAATTAATTGGTCGTGGTAGCGGTGGTGCTGATGATATTGTATCTTCACCAGATATTTTGCATGTACATATAAATCCAAATTCAGCAAGAACTTATCAAAATAAACGTAAATCAAAAATTGATAATGATAATAATATACATTTAAATAATTTAAGTAATAATAATAGTATGTTAGATAAAAATATATTGGAATTAAATCAATTTAAACAAAATAATGAAATTGTAGATATTGAAGAGAATCTACAAATTTCGAATGACAGTACCATTAATAGCATTGAATGTCGTCGTAGTTCTCGCAAAAAAACTATGAAATATGATGTACGCGATTTGTTAAATAAAAATCGTAAAAAAATTCAAATTGAAGCGAGAATTGATTCATTACCTGCAAAATCAAATGAATATTCTGGATCTAATGAAATGGCAGATAATAATTGTAAATTATCACCATTATCAGGAATTCCAAAAATTAATGAATTACATGATATAATTACAAGAATACCAGAACCTCCACAATTAAATCCAATTTTGTTAAATGAAATGAAAATATCACCACCACAATTAACAAGTGGTACTAATTTTACAAAAAATCTAATTCAAATTCAAAGTAGAAAATCATTTGAAAATAGTACAAATCAATTTCCTCCACCACCACCATTAAAATTAATTGCTGAATTAGATAGAAGGAATAATGCGATTCCAAATAGCTTATATTCCAATGAATTAAATAAAAATAATAAAATTTATTCATTTCATGATGCATTCAATTCTGGTATTATTAAAAGTGGTGACAATGAATGTTCTACACAATCAAAAATTATATCATCGTCATATAATACAATTGAAATGTCACAAACAGTGAAAAATATATCATCAACAATTGTATCAACGTCCCAATTAATACCTACAACTGCCACCACTATATCAACTCCAGTATTAAGTAGCATGGTTAAAAGCCCATTATTGAATATAAAATTTAAACATCAAAATTTAGCGATTCGTAAGTCTTTTGATAGTCTTATAAATGGAAATTCTGCTAGCATTAATTTACATGATACGGAAAAAAATATAATTAAAGAAATACAACCACAAATAAATATTGAAGAACAAAGAAAGAGCAATGAATTAGTAACAGAAAAAAGTGAGAAACCTATAAGAGTTAAAGGAAAAAGAGGTCGCCCACCAAAAAATAAATTAGTAACATCCCCAAGAGTTCTAGATATATCTTCAACATTAATTAAGGCAGGAAATAAAATTGAAAATAAATGTGAAGTTTTAGAAAATTGTGTCGCAAAAACAATTCAACAATCCGAACATTTATTACTCGCATCAATAAAGAAAAAAAATGAAAATATTGAAAATGCAGAATCTTTATCAATGGATAATAAAATAAAAGGTAAGCGAAATAATGATATTTCTCCGATTACTAACAATGCAAATTTAAATCCTATTAATACGAATTATTCTAATGTTGTTGCTAATTTTAAATTTATGGAGTCTAAAGTTAAAATAAAACGTCTTAGTAATAGATCTAGTACAGAAAGTATTGATAACAATACTAATAATAAATATAATAACTTTACAGATTGTAAAATTAATGATGTTATTGAAAAATCTGATGATAACAATAAGAAAGATGAGTATAATGAATCTAATTATATCAATAAAGAGCGTAATATGAATATGGAAGTTAATAACATTCAAGAAAGTGAAGTGGATAAACACATAGAAAATATAAATAAAGATTCTATAGTTGAAGTTAAACAACAAAATATTAAAAAAGAAACTACATCGAATATTATACAACCAGTAGAAGCCTTTAAGAAAATTGTTAATAGTGAAAAAATAATAAGTACAGATTCAATCGAATTACAAAAAAATAAGTTAAAAATTAAATTAAAAGACGAAAAATCTTCGAAAACCCCTCCAACTAAGAAAAAATACCATGCTGAATTTGAAAAATTAGAAAAAAAGTTTCCTACTAACAAGAAGAAACCTAAAGATATTTCAAATAAAGAATCTAGCGACCATTTACAAGAATCTCCTAAAAAATCAAAACATCAAAAAGATTCTAAAAAGAAATTAGAAGATGGAAAGCCATTATTTAGTAAAACTACAGAAAAATGTGAAGAAAATGATCGTAAAATTATTTTGCCACAAAATAAATTATTTTTAGAAACAGAAAAAATTCATGAACTTAAATTGCAAAAATTGGAAAGAAAAAAATCATTACAACATAAAGATAAAGAATATACTGAAAAATCGGTTTTTAAAAATTGGAAAAAAATTGCCATAGAAGAAAAAAATTCGAATCAAATAGAAAAAAATGAAATAGAACAAATTGCAATTGATACAAATAAAAATTTAGGAAAAACGCAAGAAGAAATTAAAACAATATGTGAAACAAATTATTCCATTATTTCCGGTGAATCAGTTAAAGATAGGGATCATATTTTTCCGAATCAATTATTACTTTCTTCTGACAGAAATGCCAAAAATGTCATTACTATTAGTGAGAATATTAATCAAAATATTGAAAATAAACCTATATTAGAAATACATAAGAAAGACGAACAAGAATATCGTACAGATTTTCTACCACAAAAGTATCAGCAGATATTTGAACAACTGGCTGAAAAATTAATTGATAATGAAATTAATAATTCTCTGAACAGTAACGAAAATATTTCAATTTGTAATGAA
The DNA here is from genome assembly GCA_949752835.1 of Empis stercorea. Lineage (NCBI taxonomy): Eukaryota > Metazoa > Arthropoda > Insecta > Diptera > Empididae > Empis > Empis stercorea. The sequence continues at coordinate 28,560,587 of OX457088.1, forward strand.
CAAAATAATGAAATAATTCTAAATTCATTCGAAGAGAAATTAATTCCAAAAATAATCGATTACCAGAACATACAAAATAATGTTGAAATCTTAGAAGACAATAAAATTGAAAGTAATGATACTACTGCAAATTCAATACAGAAATCTGAAAATACAATCCAAGATGAGAATTGTTTTGGTGAAACAATATATGAAGCGAATTGCTCAGGATCTTCTACTGTTGAAATAAATAAAAATAAAGTTTCTACCAAATATAATACCACAGAAGAAGAATTATCTAATGAAACTGAAAAATTAGTTCCTGTTGAAAAAGATAAAAATATTCCAACCATTGGTGAAACTTCGAAAAATGATACCAATGATACGAAAATAGTTACATTAAATTCGTCAACGGAAATATCTGCTTCACCATCTATTGATTCTAATGATCCACTTAAAGATATTGAGAAATTTATTGAAGCTGCTGGAAATCTTCTAAGTAGATCGTTGTCATCAGAAGATGAAAAAGATCCATCGCACCGTCGTAGTAGAACTGGAACCAGATTTAAAGATTGTGCTTCTAAAGATGATGACATTGAAAATAATTCCGAATTGAGTGTAGTTGATTGTATACGAGAACAAAATGATACAGAAATTTTTGAAAAATCAATATTATCGCAACTAATAAAAGATGATCCTAAAATTACAACATATGAAAAAGAAGTAAAACATAATTTAGATATAGACATTCGTAATATTAATAAAGAAGAATTAAAAGTGTGCGAAAAGTATTTAGCAAAGATTGGAAATATGAATACAATTTCGAATCCTGGATCAACACATTCTTATCAAAATATTTCAAACAATATTCAGCCTGAAAATAATGAAAAATTCTTGGTCACAAATAAAATTGAATTCCCTACAGTTATCAATGAATCTTTAAATTTTTCTCACAAATTTCCTATGCAAGAAAATTCAAATGCTTCATCACCAATTGAAAAACGAACAGCTGGCCCAAGAACACCGCCATTTCCACCGCCAAATGATTTACCAATTGACGAAGAAAACAGTTTTTTTCAAAATTCATTAAAATCTGAAGAATCTTTATTAAATATAGAAAATAATTCAAATATTGTAAGTGGTTCAGTAGATTTGCATTCGGATTCAATGACCTCAAATTCTTCAAAATCAACTGAAAATCTTAAAATAAGATCATTCAAAAAAATTGAAAATGATTTAAAGTTAATAAAAAAACTTAAAAGAAAAGATGAAAAGAAATTAAAGAAAAAAGATGGTATTACTGATGAACTTAAACGAACAATTAAAGAAATGAAAAAAATAAAAAATTCAACACCAGATGGAAATCTTGTTCAAAGTACACTATCAAAAGCCGCAATGAAATCTTATTCGCCAATAAATTTAATTGATAATGGTAAAACGGATGGTGATAGTCGTAGTTTAGATTCATTTGATTTAGATGAAAATCAAATTATTTATGATCAAAATAATAAAAATATTCGTCGATCACATCGTCTTAAAACAATTACAAAATCGCAATCAGTTGGACGCGGTTTGGTACGTGATCGCGAACGTTATGATAAAGAATATGATGACATAAAACCAGATTTAGCTGTTATCGAAGCACAAAATGCAAAATTTTTAAAAGATATGGAAGAACGATTAAGTCAATTTCAAGTAATACGTGATAATGAATATAAATGTGAACGGGTAATTAGTAAGGAAGCGAAAAAAATGATTTGTGATTGTTTTTTAACACGAGAAGAAGAGGAACGTGGTGAATTTGGTTGCGGTGAAGATTGTTTAAATCGGTTATTGATGATTGAATGTGGTCCAAAATGTACAGTTGGTGATCGTTGTACAAATAGACGTTTCCAACGTGCACATTATGCACCATGTAAAGTATTTCAAACAGCGAAAAAAGGTTGTGGTATTATGGCTGATGCTGAAATACCATGTGGACAATTTATTATGGAATACGTAGGAGAGGTTCTGAATAGTAATCAATTTGAAAAACGTGCTGAAATGTATTCGGAAGATAAAAATAAACATTATTATTTTATGGCTTTACGTTCGGATGCAATTATTGATGCTACAACAAGAGGTAATATATCACGATTTATAAATCATTCATGTAATCCGAATGCAGAAACCCAAAAATGGACTGTTAATGGTGAATTAAGAATTGGTTTTTTCACAACACGTACAGTTTTGCCAGGTGAAGAAATAACTTTTGATTATCAATTCCAACGTTACGGAAAAGAAGCACAGCGATGTTATTGTGACACATCAAATTGTCGTGGATGGATTGGCGAAGAACCAGAGGATTCAGATGAAGAGGAATTGGAAGATGAAAGTGAAGATGATGAAAAGATTAAAACAGAAATTAAAAAAGAAATTTCACAGAAAATTATCAAAGAAATACCCAATGATCAACAAAATATATTTAAACCAAAAAGTGTTCAAGATATTTCACAAAAGACTGATACGGATATTGATAAAGAAAATATTGGATTAATTAAAATAAAACCGGATAAAAAAGAAAATAAAAAACGTGGTCGTAAAAAACGTCTTGATTTCCGATTGGGTAAGAAAAATTATGAATTTATTGATGATCCAGATTTAGAAGATGAAGTATTGCGATTATTGGAAAGTGGTCTTAAAAATCAAGTTCAAACTTTATGTTTAAGTCGTTTATTTGTACGAGCAAAACAATTAGAAACTCGTCTTAATCTTTTGGAAATTTTACGGAAAGGTGAAATGTCATGCCGACGATTGTTTTTGGATTATCATGGATTGAAATTATTACATGGCTGGATGAGTGAAACAAGTGAATTAGTTAAAGATACTGAAAATGATTTAAAAATTCGTCTTAATTTATTGGAAACATTGGAGTGCTTACCAATACCAAATAAAACTATGTTAAAAGATAGTAAAGTTTTTCAAACAGTGCACAATTGGTCACAAGATAAAACATCAACAGAATCATCGCCAAATGATGGTTCCCCAAATGATAATAGTAATAGTGGTTTAACAACACCAAAACCACCGACAGATTATGTTAATATCGATTCAGAAAAACCATCTATATTATTGAATACGAATGAAAGCTTAAGTGTAGAGAATCCATTAAAAATTGAAATAAAAAACATTTCAATAAAATTAATTACAATTTGGGATGGATTACCAGAAGTTTTTAGAATACCACGTAAGGAACGTGTTGAACAAATGAAAGAACATGAACGTGAAGCAGATAAACAATATGCTGCTTTAAAATTAGTCGATGACGATAATGAAATTCGTCGTAATCGTGGGCGTTTTATAAAAGATATCAAAGATAATACAATAATGTCAAATAATACAGATTTAACACCCAACAGTGGTGGTAGTATTGGCAAATATAAATGGTCTAGAGATATTAAAAGTGATCTAATTAAAGAACGTCGTAAAGAGTTTGAAAAATTTAATCATTTAGATGGTCTGTCAAAATTACAAAGAAGACAAATTTTTGCAGCAAAGGTAAAACTATTTTAAACAATTTAATTATTGTTTTTGTTTTACAAAAATAAATTCATTTCAATTTCAAGGTTGCACAAGATGAAGCTGAAAAACGTTTGGCCGATGAGAAACGTGAATTTGATATAAAATGTAAATTTTATGGTTTAGATTCATTAACAACACACCCAAGTAATTTTCCATTTTGTGTTAATCCGGCAACTGGACAATGGTATACAATTGATCGTAGAAAAATACCGACACCACCGAGCCATGTAAGCTTACTCCATTTTATTTAATTTTTCAATAATGTTTAAATATAAAAAAAAATATTAAAGGCCCATATAAAAGTTCCACCTAAACCACAATCAACTAAACCTGAAGATTATCAGTTACCACCATTAGATTTACCACCATTTTGGAAATTTGCAATTGATCCCCATAAGGGACGAATATATTATTATCATATGAAAATTCGAATACCACAATGGGAGCCACCAATTAAAATTTTTCCATTAAATGATGGTAGTGGAGTAACAGGTGATAGTGTTTCTGATCAAACTATATCCGGCAATAATAAAGATATACAAAATGATGAAAATGATTCAACAGATAGTGGATCAGAATCTGGTGACAGTCTAAATGATAAAAACAAAGGTATATTAATTAAATAATTATATTTTTAAATTATTGTAAATATTAAAACAAAAAATTTCAGATGAAACAACAGCTGATGGAAAATTATCGCAAGCTTTAAGTCCTGAACAAAAAAAAATGGAAAGAAAAAAGAAACGTTATGCTTTGCTTGTCCAAGAAAGACCAATTAGTGTAAGTTATAAAAAATAAAATTAATGTAGTTGTTGCAAAATTTTATGTTTTAATAAATAATTTATAAAATTATAGCCACGTCGAGAAGAAGATCGAGTATACAATCAAATAGAAATGCGTCGATATAAAGAAAATAAGGAAAAAATACGACGCCGTAAAGAGGAAATGAAACGTCGTAAAATTCAATTAGCTCGTCAATTGACTGATCAGCAAAATAATCCAGATCCAGTAACAATTACAGATACCAATGAAGAATCAGTAACACAAGATCAAAGTATTGAATCAGATTCGGGTGTTAGTGCTACAAGTAGTAGTAGTGGTGTTGAACCATTACCAATTGCTGATTATTTATTATCATCTGATGAAGAAGAAACTATTACAAGATTTTGTGATGCTAATTTAATTGAAAAAATTGTGAAAGGTGAAAAAATTGTGGATGAATTAGATGCACTTAATATAAATCGACCACTTAAACGACTATTATCATTTAAAGAGAAAAGTAGTCCCAGTAATATTGTTAATAGTGTTGAACACAAATCTAAAAAATCTAAAACAGATGATAAGAAATTAAAAAATGATGATGAAATAAAAAAGTAATTGAAATTTTAAATATCTTCAATTAAATAGTAAAATATTTTTTTATATATATTCTTACAGACCCAAATCTGCTAGTAAATTAAACAATCCAAAATATTTAGCACGAAAAGCAAAAGAGAAATTTCGAGCTGACATTGCGGGTATTATTGTTTTACATTTAACACCATATCGTAAAGAGACATGTAAAATTGGTAGAATAACAAAAAATGAAGATTTTAAGCATTTAGCAAGAAAGGTAAATAAAATTTTGAAATAAACTATAGTGTGTTATTATTGTATAAAAACATTTGTAAATTATTTCCAGTTAACACATTTTGTAATGGTAAAAGAACTGAAGCATTGTGATTTAACTGGTCAACAATTAATCGTAACTGATTCAGTTAAAAATAAATCTAGAGAATTTATTAAAAAATACATGGCAAAATATGGTGAAATTTATATACGACCTGAAAATGATCCAGAATTTAAAGAAATACCACATTGATTATGTACTTCAATATATAAATTTACTAAGTTTAATTTGTTTATTTCTTTTAATTTATTAAGTTTTAAACTCTTAAATTAAAATTCTTTTTTTATTATTATTATTTATTTAATTTGACAACCTATTGTATAAATATTTTTGGTTATTAAAATAAATAAATTTTTTATTATATAATTGTAGTTAAAACAAAAAAAAATTCCATTTTTTAAAAGAAAAACATTATATTGTAGTAATTTCATTTTAATTACAAATTTTCTGAGAAAATTTATCTAAAAAACTAAAAATAAAATATTAAACACCTAGACCAAATGTGTAATAAGTGTTAAACAAAATTATAAATTCTTTTCCAATGTCACAAGTATAAAAAAAAAATCAAAGAAAAAATCCAAAATAATAATATAAAAATCATTTTTCTTGTATTAAATTAGAAATATTTAAGAAAATTAATTGTAAAATGGCTGTGTTATCGCATGATGTGTAAAATGTTCTAAAACAAAAAGGAAACTAAAATAAGAGAATATTTCTAACAAAATTATAATAAATAAAAAAAAAAATATAGTCGCGTATAATGAAATAAATTGAATATTATGAAACAAATACTACTGTAAAATAATTTAGTTTTTCATCTTTTATTTTGTATACATATATTCATAATAATAGTAATAGAGATTTTAAATTCGAGGGCAATATGAATTAAAAAGTAAAAAGAATAATCGTTTTCATTATAATAAAACTACTTTTTTTGTGTAAATATAGGAAAAATTGATCATTGTAGATAAATATGTAATTAAATTATAAATTTTTGGAAGGAAATAAATATATTAAAAAAATATATATACATAGTATAGTTAATTTATTTCTAGTTCTTTATGAATAATTGCTTCGCATGGAGTCGCTCGTGGAATTAAAGCAAAAACTATTTTATTTATTTTTAATGGAACTAATTATGCTATGTGGCTAAATGTATATTTATACAGGGTTGTTGCCGTTGGTTTTTCAGAATTTAGGCCCCAATAAATGAATTTTAAATGGAATTATAAATATTCTAAACATAACAAGCAATTTAATTTATTTTTCAATTATTTATTATTAATTATTATTGAATTGCTTAAAATACAATATTGGAAAATTTTTTGTTGTTAAATTAATTTTAAACATCCTCATTTTTCCTAGAAGAAAATTTATTATAAATTGATTTAATAATTGTATTGAATTATTTTTCTTTTTAATTTTTTCAAATGTTATATTGGAAATAATATAAATTAAATAGTAAATTTTATTTAATTTAACGTAAATAATATTATATTCTAAAAAAAATGTAATATGAAAGAAAATACCGCGCAATATACGATAAGCTATATAAAACAAATAAAATATGTAAATATTTAATAAATAAGAAAATTAAAATAGAGAATTTTTTTTTTTATTTTAGATAATTTCTTTTAATGTTGTCAAAAAATGCAATGAATTTGTAACTTTATGGTGCATTTCACAAAGAGATTCTTTTTGTACACCACCAAATAATATTAATTCACCTTTGCCAGCTACTAATGATGAAAATACTAAACGTTCTGGTGCACCAGGTAATATACCATAATTTTTATATTCAATCCATTCAACATATGGATCAGTTTTATTTAGAATATTTGTAATATCACAAACAAACATGCCTAATAAATTTTTTTTAATTCGTTTTGGTTTCGGTTCTTCAGAAAATGATTGTTTGACTTCAGGAACAATTGCTGCTGGTACTTGTGGAGCATTTTGTTGCTGTTGTTGTTTCTGTTTAGCATTTATAAATTGATTTAATTTCTCATCTAAACGACGCAATCTCTCACGTTGTCGTTCTTTGGTAGCATTTTGTATATTATTTTGTTGAACATGGAATGCAGCCATTAATATTCTACCATCTTGTTGTTCATTAAATCTGACTGGCATTTTTACATCAACTTCTCTAGCACGTAATGCTAAATTTCTTTGCAATCGATCAGCTGCTTCATTATTATTATTATTATTGTTTCTATGTATGTTAGGTGATGGAGCAAACAATGGTTGTCCAATTGGTGCAATAAGAGGTGGAGATGGCGCAATTACTGGTGGTGGAAGTTGCATATTATTTTCCACAGGATTATTATTATTATTATGAATAATATTTGGTAAATTATTTCTTGGTGGAATAGCTACTGGATTATTGTTTATTTGTCGTCGCATTAAATTATCATTATTTGGTGCACGTCTTTGTTGGTCAATTAAACGTATATTCATATCTTGTGGCTGTTGTTGAATACGAAAACGATTTCTTTCCATACCAATAAATTGTTGTATATTATTACGTTGTGGTCTTTGTTGTTTTAATATTTGAAAATCATTTGGTACACTTGGTGTTGGTCCAACAATAATTAATTTATTATCTACTTTACATGCTGGACTACTCCACATATGTGATGCTGACCATTTTTTATTACGTATTGGTATATATTGCCATAACCATATATCGCCACTCATATTTAATAACCAACAATCATTAAATAAATTATTAACACCACCACAACCACCCATTATTAATAAATTTTCATCATCTAATGCAAATTGAAATTGGCCATATCGTGCAGCTGGTTTATTATTACCACCACCAATTATTGGTTTTGTCCATTGATATGTTTTTAAATTTAATGACCATATTTCATTTGAACTAGTTTGTTCATTATTTGATTGAAATTGAAAACCACCAAATATTATCATATTTTCACCATGTAATGTTGCTGAATGACCAGCCATTGTTGGCGGACTTTGTAATGTTGTTTTAACAGTCCAACGATTTTCTTTAATATCATAATAATGTAATTCATCAAATAAACACCACGGTTGATGTGGTGGATAAAAAGATGGATAACGCCAACCACCAAATAATATTAATTTATGATCATAACAAATCATTGTTGCTGAACCTTTCGGTGATGGATAATTACCCATTGTTACTGGTCGAATCCATTGACGTCGTGATAAATCAAAACGCCATAAATCATTAAATGTTGTATCTGTTGACGAACCACCACCAAATATATACATTGAATTTTCATGTATAGCTGCCGCATGTGAAAATCTACCAGCTATTATACGTGAAATATTTTGTTGTTCCTTTTCACATATATTCCAACATAATTGATAATCAGATAAACCTTTGTTCAAATTAATTTTTGAACGATGCAAAACGTCTATTAAAATACATTTAATTATAATAATAAAATAATAATTAATGCATAAATTGTATGAAAATGTTGAACTTACTTTGAACTAAATTATTCCAACGTTTGCTCACCAATGCACATTCTTGTAAATCTTCGTATGGTGGTAACTGACTTAAAATAAATTCTAGTACTTCATCTGGAAGTTCATTTATATCGGTCATAATAAAAAAATATTTTTTTATAAAAATATTCCAAAGAAAAAAATTTGTTTTTAAAATAAAAATTTTTTTTAAAGAAAAACGAAACAGCTGTTTTGACTTTTTACAATTTTTGACATTTTGAATTTTGAGAATATGTAGGGAAATTAAAGAGTGGAAAGGAGAAAAGTCAAACTGAGTCTACATCTACATGTCTAGACCTAGTACCTACATCTACACCCTGTATGAATCTATATAGATGTTTGAGCAGAATATGAAATTTGATTAGATGTTGATTCTTGATTGTATATACAAATTTATATTGAATATTTTGAGCACTTATTATCCTCATGCAGGAATAATTATGAATGCATTACATATTTGTTATATGAAATATTTTTTTATTTAAGTTTATTTATTCAAACTTTTATTTTAGATATATTAATAAAAAAATACAAAAATTTATAAACTATATGGAAATATAACAGTTTCTTTCATAAATTGTAGTGTGAAGAACAATATTGTAATAAGATTATCCAATAGTTTTTATTTGTTAGCTTTAATTATAACCATTGATTTGTCCAATGGATCAATACTTAATTTTAATTCCATTTCTTTTGTTAATTTCTCAATCAAATTGATTTCTTTTGACGATAATCCATTGGGTAATGATATTGTCTTAGTATTTAAATTATTTTTGAAATCTTTTAATGATTGTTGCATCTCAATTTCAAATTCCTCTTTTTCAATTACTTTATTATTGTTATTAATAGTACCTTTTATTAAACCCATAGCTTTTTCACAAATTTCCTTTTCATTTTTCTGATAACGTTCTAATGTTTTAGCAAGTATTTCAAGTTCTTTAATAATTTCATCATTATTTGGTTGTAATTTTTGTGCTAATATTAATTTCATTTTAGCTGTTTTAAATTCGCCCAACATTCGTAAAGCTTTGCCTTCATTATACAATGCTTTGGGATTTTTATTTATGTTTGATATATTTCGTAATTCTTTGCACATTAAACAAACTTTAGCTGGTAAATTTAATTTCATATAACAAATTGCTAAATTTGTATATAATTTAATTAAAAATTTATTTTGTTCTTGTTCTTCACTTTCACCTACTAAATGGCAAAAATTTAATGCATTTGCACAATTATGAAATGCTTTTATAGCACCTTGCATATTACCCAATTGAAAAAAATCTAAACCTTTTTTATGAACTTCTTTGATTTTCGGTAAAACAATAGAAAATTTATTTCGATCCTCTTCTGAAATTGTTTCCATAGCATTTACATCACCAATATCCGTAAATTTTATTAGCTTTATTACATAAAGATAATCACTGCTTGGTTTTATACGTGGTGGACAACCCATTTTGCCAAAAAGAACTTGATACGATATTACAAATTGGGATTCTTCATCTTGTAACATTGTTTTTACAGCCATTTCAAGACCAGGTATAATTTCTGATCGACCAGTATAAAATGAATGTGTATGTGGATATCCTCGCATAAATGTCGAATCAACTGCTTGTGTAGCGAATTCTTCATAAGTCGTATATTCAATAGTAACACGCGCACGTTCAGGAACTGTACCAAATCTAGTATTACCAGCTTTTACTTGTCTCTTATAAATGTAGTCATTTACTTTATTCATTTTATTTCGTAAATCATCAAATGATTCTAGCCATGGTGAAGATAATAATTTTGGATCAACCTCTGTTGTTTCATCTTCATCAGATCCCAACCCAATATCATCAAACATTTCATCCGATAAACCACCATGCCGGTCGAAATCTGTATTAATTTCAAATTTTGATCCAGTTGATAAGAGATCACTGAAAATTTTAACAAGAATTTTAAAATGTGTTGTCTATATATATATACATATATAATATTTACCCTATATTTAGAGGCTCATTTAAAAAATTACCTCCCTGAGCCTCAATATCGTTGGATGCATCAATGGACGTTGACATAGTTTATATGTTAATAACAAAAATTTTCTTTATCAAATAATGGCAATGCGTCTCTCCCTTTTTAATTTCTGTTTTTTAGCTTTTTTGGGATGATGAGATAAATATAAAGAGAGGAAAGGGATGAACAAAGATGAGAAATTATCGATATTGGAATAAATAATCGATACTCGAAGTTCAAAAACGATTTAGTGTTGCGGATCGGCACAGTATAACATACAGTAGTGAAAAGCAGAACAAAATAATTTTTAGACCAGGACGAAAATAAAATGAAGCACTTTCTATCTCACTCTGCTTATTTTATCTTGACAGAGTGAATAAGTGGCTGTTTATACACGCCTGCCCAGGCGACTGCCTGAACCATTTTCGTAGAAGAGAGGTAAGTGCGGGCAGAGGTAAAAAAAGTTCAAAAAATTTAGAAATTTTTTCTGTTGCCCCGTTCCTCTCCATTTGTTTCAAGTTTCCATTATTCCTTTTTTGTCAAAAATTTATTATTATTTTCAAACAGCCGGACGAGTAACATCTCCGGAAGAAAATATTTTTCATTGACCATAATTTTCAAACTGCCGAACGAGCAACATCTCCGGAAGAAAATATAAATAAATTAGTAATTGTGGAAAATATAAACAATATTTTTATTAGTGAAATATTTTCCATTATTTCGAATTATTATTTTTTTATAAATGATTTTAAAAGCAGATAATTATTATATCTTTTTCTAAAAAAAAATTATATTTTTATATTTATATAAAGATAAAAGAAGGATTTCAAAATTATTATCGTAATACATACTTATATATTTATTGGACTTTATTTGTTTGGCCTTAATTTCCTTTTTCATTTTTGTTATACAAAGGAAAATAAAATATTATAGAAAGATGGAAAATAGTAAAAAAATTGACCTTTCTAACTTTGTTTAAAATGAATTAATCCTTCTTTCTTCTTTTAAATGTTGAACTATGAAGTATTATCTTATCTTTCTATATCGTAATATCAAAACTTCAATTGAGTCATATATAGAAAACTAATTTATAACTATGTATTATAAAATAAAATTAGAATAATATAATAAAAATGTAATAATTGCTTAATACAAATAGAGAAATATTTATATAAAAACAAATAAAATAGATTTCATATCTAATAGATTTCATATATTTTATAATCGTAATGATAAATCAAAACTAATAATTTTCAGGTTTTGTATTTTAGGAATATAAAAAAAATTAGGATAAATATATATATCTCTCTGTCCTTAATTTTTTTAAATCTGTCTCTATATTATTATACATATAATAATATAGACAATAAATATGTATATAAAATATTATATAAATATTTATATAATAAATTTTCTATGTTTCACGGAAAAAATATAGAGCAAATAAATATTAATATTAATATTAATACTGAATATTAATGAAATATATAATTAAAGAGGAGGAATTAAGAAACAGAGGAGGAATTAAGAATTTTGTGATATGTTTTTATAAAACAAATATTAAAATAATATTAAATTAAATTATATTTAATATTTGTTTATATTGAAAACAGTGATGGATACGTCGATCGCATTATTCGAGGAACCACAAATTTGGCAAGCATCATAGCTGAAAGTTATACTTGCAGTCAAGTATAATATTTTACATAATTTTAGATAATTTATACCATGTATAATATACATAGAAACAAATATATTATATTTATTATACATAGTATTAATTATCTAAACTCAATTAAAATGTAAAATATTATACTTGACTCTACAATGAAATTAATTCAAATTCATGATTAGTTAAATATTTGTATTTACGAATATGTAGTAAAACTTAGATTTATTAATACTTGTAACTCTACGATTATGCGCTTCGTGGCTCATTAAGAGTTACAAGTTACAACTCTAGCATTCAAAATCAAAATGATTTTTTTCAATTTACGAATGTCAAACTTAACATATTTCAATACCAAAATGTTCCTCAATAAACTCCCCAGGTACGATCTTTTCCCTAAAATTCAGTTTCGGCCATTTTGAAATTGTTGAATTTTAAATGAAAAAATTGGGTGAGGAAGGCGCATCTAATCACAAAAAGTATATCAAGTCGCTCCTAGGCAGGCGTGTATAAACAGCCACTAACGAAAATTTTGCAGCATTTCAATTTTTTAGTTCACACTTTTTTAATAATATTTTGAATTATAATCAACTATTTTTAAATTATTAGCCCATATTATTATGAAACTTGATTATTTATTAAATTTTATTTATTAAAAAACTTACAGTAAGCTTTTATTTTGAAATTTTAAACAATTGCTAAGCTTTAACATTAATTAGAATCACTCTGTTGATTTTAAAATTATTAGTATTTTTTTGCGTTTTAAGTTAATTTTCAAATAAGCCCCTATGAAAAAGTCTTATTTTCGTCATCATTCACGAACACAAATAAAGAAAAATCATATGGTCGTGTATAATGGAATATTTTTTAAGTAAAGGGTTGTGAAAATTCGTTTTTTATTACATGAATATTGTAAGTTTTAAATTTAGTTGAAAGCAGAGTGAAAAAGAAGTGATATTAATATAAACTAAGTTATTTAAAAAAACAAATGAAAATTTATATTAAAAAAGTTAAATGAAGTGTTAAAAAGGGAGAAAATTAAATGCATTAGCCCGGAATGCATATCAAATAATTTTTCCCAACCCTAATTTATTCTACTCAATACAGATGTAAATTAACAAATAGCGACAAATAAAAAGTTTTAATGCATTGAACGCACACTAACATGGAATTTTGGCGGGACGAACTACACTTTGTTCTGCCGTTTCACTACTGTATGTTATTCTGTGGTATCCGTGATATTTTACCCAGCAGTGGCATTTTAAAGTGAGCTCTCATTAGTTATCCTTTTCGGAGTTTGTGACGTAAAGATTTAATTTAAGAATAAAGTAAAAATTAAATCAAATTTGTAAAATTATGTAAGTAAAAATTACTTTTAAATATTTTGTAATAATAATTTAATTATACATACATACATACATTATAATTATAATTAATTTAATTATACATTACACGGGGTCTCGGCTATCCATAATATGTTGTCCATAAATGGCAATGGAAATGGAAATGGAAACCATTATGGATAATGGAGACCACTCGTCCATCAGCGATTCCATAAATGGCAAACTTTATGGACGTCCATTTATGGATAAGTTTATGGACGAATATTTTTTTTTTTTTTTTATTGACATCTGTTTGGCAGATAATAGGAACTAAAACTGGTCGCATGTGGACCAACCATTAGCTTTAAGCTGTCAATTCTTATTTCTACTTAAGTGTACAAGTTTGATGCTAAAGCATCAAATTATTATTCTGTTAGTGGATTTATGAACGTTTATGTTCGGTCTAGCGGTCTTTTTCTTTTTAATCTTCTGACTGTGTTCACGTTATCTAGGAGTTTTTTGGCCTCTACGTTGATATGAGTAGCTAATCTGATTCGATGTTTCTTCGCGAATCTCGTAATGTCATCGTTTACCATATTAATTTTTAGATCCCTATGTATGTCTGAGTTACGGGAGAACCATGGAGCATTAACCATGTTACGAATGACTATTCTGGAATCTCTGGATCATATCTGTATGACATTTACTAGCACATCCCCATAGCTGTATGCCGTAAAGCCAGATTGGTTTCAAGATTTGATTATATACTAGAATTTTACTGTTAATTGACAGGCTCGAATTGCGACCAATCAGCCAGTACAGCTTTCTGTATTTGAAGTTTAGTTCTGTTATTTTGCTTTTCAGATGATCTTTCCACTTCAACTTTGAATCCAGTACCATACCCAGGTATTTTACTGTGGAATTATATGGTATGACGTTGCCATCGAGGTAAACTGATTCTCTATTATTTAAGGTTTTGTATGTAAAGTCTATGTGGGATGATTTTAGTGTATTAATTTTTATTTTCCATTTTTTCGTCCACTCCTGTATACGATCGTTTGCTGATTGTAGTTTTCTAGTTGCAGTTTGTACGTTCTTGTCTGAAGCCAACATAGCTGTGTCATCGGCAAAAGTTCCTATTTGTATATTATCTGGTGCTGGAAAATCGCTAGTGAAGAGTATATAAAGGATCGGGCCTAGAATGCTGCCTTGAGGGACACCTGCTTTGATTTCAACCAGTTCAGAGTATTCATTTCCTTGCTTTATTCTGAAGTATCTGCATTTCAGGTATGAGGTCAGGAACTCGACATATTGGTTCGGTAACATTTTACCTAGTTTGTGGATTAACCCTTCATGCCATACTTTATCGAACGCCTGGGCTATATCGATAAAAACGGCTGAGCAGATTTCTTCGAGTGCATTTTCAATAGTATTTGTTATCCTGTGTATTTGATCAATCGTCGAGTGCTTTTCTCGAAAGCCGAATTGGTAATCTGGGATTAATTTTTTCCTCACTATTATAGGCATTAGTCTTCTCAGGAACAATTTTTCTGATAGTTTTGATAATATCGGAAGCAATGAAATCGGACGGTATGATTGTACATCATTAGGCGGTTTGCCGGGTTTTTGTATCATAACCATTTCATTTCTGAAACCTTCCAGCTGTCGGGAAAGAATTTTAACTTAAATGAAGCGTTTATTATACGAGTGATCATGACTATAGCTTTTCTGGGTAAGTTATTCAAAATTTCTGAAGTTATAAGGTCATAGCCTGCCGCTTTTTTTTTGGTTGAAGCTTTTCTTTATTTCCTTGGTTACTTCTCTTGGAGTTACCGGGCTTATCTCCTGTTCATACTCGGTTAAGTGATCGACTAATGGGATGTTGGTGTCACTGACGTTTGGCTTAAAAACATTCGCTAGGTGGTCTGCAAATGCTTTGGCTTTCTCCTTCTCATCTTTATTTTTTACAGGTGGATTGTGCGTGATTGGTTTTTTTTAGATATTTTGTGGTTTTCCATAGCGAGTAATCCGTTCTTTCGTTAGCCGTCAGATTCTCCAGAGATGTTCTAATAGTAGCTTCTTTAAATTTGATAATCTCTCTTTTAAGATGTGTTTTATGGTTTAAGTTGTTTTTGTCTACCGGATCTCTTGATGACTGCCATCTACGTCTAGCCCTGCGCTTTTCATTAACCAGTACTTTTATATGCTGATTGTTGTTTTTGTATTTTCCCAAGCGGCATATTGGATGCATTTAGTGAAGTTTATCACTTCCTTTTCTAATTGATGAGTGGGTTGTAGCTCAACAAAACTGTGATACCATATAAGAAGGATTGTCTATGGTTTTTAAAAAATATCAAAAATTATCTATTGCAAAATGAAAATTATTCCTGGTAAAAATTCCCTTGCAAATAAAAATTATCCCTGGTAAATAAAAAATATCCCTTGAAATTTTAAAATATATTTTGAAATTTTAAAATATATTTTATTTGATATTCATGTAATTCATAATTAATGCATAATAATTAATAACAATTCAGTTAATAATTACCAGGAATTGCTGGTAACCATTTAGATTAAAATGGACTGAATTGTTATTAATTATTATGCGTTAATTATGAATTACATAAATATCAAATAAAATATATTTTAAAATTTCAAAATACGAATTTGGATATATGGAGATATAATTAAATATATTATCAGAGATATAAATTTCTTTTAACTAATACTTTAAAAACGATCACATTATAAACTTACATCAATTTAATATTTAAAAATATAAAATAAGCGTATTAAGATATACCAATATTTTTCAAATCATTCAAATGCAAACCCATCTGCATTATAATATAAAATGGACTTATACCACTTACAAAAAAAAACGGCTCATAATAATTATTGATGCTACTATTATTATTATTACTATCCGAATTTCTACCACACTTCACGGCTTGCGCTGGTGAAATTCTTACCTATCTCGTTACTCCCACTGTAACACATGAGATTAAGCTCGGACGTGTCCTGAATGGGCTGTGAGGCAATTGATGCCGGAATTCGTATCTGGTTCGCCAGACCGTTGCTTGCTCCGGATGGTATGTTCATTGTCCGACGAATTATCGCACAGGTTGCAAGAATTACAGCTTTCTGCATCTCGATATAAACACCTTTTCGTACACCAAGCTTCTTTAATTGAGTGTGGAGTATACTAGAACTCCTTGGACCACTGGGATTTCCTCCTAAGTTTGCCAGCTACGCTTAGCCTGTGGGGCGTGAGTCGACCAGTGATCCTAGCGTTTTTTTTTGTGATGCGCTGTTGGTCACCCTAGACCTGGCGCCCACTTGACTAGAACTCCGAAGTTACCTCCTCCGACTTACCTTAAGCTAACAGGTGGTAATTTTTTTTGTCAATACTAAAAATTACTATCCTGTTACAAGTTGTACAATGAAATTTTTTTCATCAATTGTCAATTGTTTTCTTTTGACACGGTCAATGATTAATTCCGCATGGGAAACTACATCAATCAAAATAATTTTTTTTTTACATTATTGTAAATTGTCCACTCAATTAATATTTAACTCTTCCGATTTGAATTTGATGTTAATTACACTGCAAATTGCAAATAACTGTGCCGTACGAAGACTTTTTGGGCATTAATTTTAGCTCTTAGATAATAGTAACTGTATTTTTATAATATCCGCGTGGAAAAACCCCAAATTTTTTTTTGTGTAAATTTACCTAATAAATGCCTCTGTAAAATGTAATCATTATTTTCATTTAATTTTACCTCTGGTGGTTTTTCTAATTTGTTTAAAAAATTTACTAGGGTACTTTTTGGGCCCACTGTATATAGACCTATTCACAAATTAACAGCTTAACAACTGATTTGACACTTCTTGTTAAAAAATAATAACAAGAGCCATAACAAGCAATCGTAAAAATGCTATTCACAATAATGGTGAATATGCACTTGTTAAAAATTATGCGGGTGAATTTTGCTTGTTAAAATGTGAATGAAAAATCGTCAAATTGTGAATAAATTTTTTAAAAATCCGGTTTTAAAACAGAAATTTATATATATATAATATATAATATATAAAGCAACATGAAATTACCTCATCTTATGGGGACCTTCAAACAATTAACTTAGTTGCAGATAGTGTTAATTCCTTAAATTCAATCACTATCGACAATTACAAACAAATAACGCCTTTGGAAATTAAAAATATTATAAAATATAGTAAAAATAAAAAAGCACCAGGGGCGGATATCCGGATGGTATTAAAATTATTTTACTTAAGAATCTACCTAAAATATATCTTACACACATTTTTAATGCTTGCTTAAAAATAGGATACTTTCCATTGGAATGGAAAAAAGCCAAAGTAGTTGTAATTCCAAAACAAAATAACAATGTTTCCAGTCTGGAAGGTTATAGGCCTATAAGCCTGCTAAATATTTTAGGCAAAGTTTTTGAAAAATGCATAAATAATTGAATATATTCGTTTATAGAGAATAATAATATTATACCACCAGAGCAAATGGGTTTCCGAAAAGGATATAGTACTAATCATCAACTAAGTAGAATAAAAAACATAATCAATTCAAATTTAGGCCTAAAAAATCAATTGGTATGGTAGTTTTAGACGTAGAGAAAGCCTTTGATTATGTGTGGCATGATGGACTTGTTCATAAAATGTATGTTTTTAAATTCCCTACGTATTTAGTAAAAATAATCCAAAGCTTTTTATATGAAAGATACTTTTTCGTGTCCATTAATGGCATAACTTCTTCGGCTTATGACATAAATGCTGGAGTCCCGCTTATTTTTCTTAAAGGATCATCATTAAGTCCAAATTTATATAATATATTTACTTATGACATTCCTATACCTATTGGAACTTCTTTGGGACTATATGCAGATGATACAACCATTTTATCTACTTCCGAATCTGTTTCAAATATAACTAATAGCCTACAAAATGCATTCGAAGAAATTAAAATGTATTTCCATCGTTGGAAAATAAAGATAAATGATTCCAAAACAAAAGCAATTTTTTTCTCTCGATCTTTCACTAGGTGGACAAGATATCCAATGGTGCCAATCTGTTAAATATCTTGGAATTTACCTAGATAGAAAACTAAAATTTAAATATCATATAGACTACATAATAAGAAAATGCGATTTGTTAATTAAAGTATTATATCCTATGATCAATCGCAACTCATATTTGTCCATGGAAAATAAAATTATAATATACAAAATGATTTTTCAGAGCATAATGCTGTATGGTTCACCTGTTTAGGGTAGTTGCGCTAAATCCCACATAAAAAATTTGCAAATAAAGCAAAACAAAATATTGAAAATGATGCTTAATTTGCCTTTTTATTTTTCAACAAAAGCATTACATAAACTGTCTGATACGATGACAATAACAGATAAAATCACAAATTACAAACTGAAATTTCAAAATAGCCAGTATAGAGAACTGTTCAATCAATGATCATATATGTATATATGTACATTGCCATATATGTCATCTAACTAGAATAAGTTTTTATTTAGAGTATAAGTTAGGTTAATTTTTTTTTTTTTTTTTTTTCATATTTAAGAGGCCTTTGCCCAAAAAGTAAAATTATATCAGGTAAACATGGTGTGTATAACAATTTACAAAGCGCACACACACAATTTTAGTTATTCCATATAAAATATAATATTTGGTATAACACTTTTCTCAAATTGTGTATTTAAAATTTCTCACTTTTTTTCAAATAAGCGTGTGCCTTTTTTGTGAGAATGAGAATTATGTACAAGTACAATAAAAAAATTATTTTGAATTTTAGAAAATTTTGTATTTTTTTGTAAAAAAATGTGAAGTTTGAATTTTAGCGAATTTTTATTTATTATAAGAAAAATGTATGGATTTGAATTTTGTATGAATGTTTGCTACATAATATATACATATGAATAATTTATTTTATTTATATACTCTTTTAATAATAATTTTGGTCGTCCTAGAAAGGACGTTTTTTCTTTATAATACATTATAACATTATTATATAAATATTATATTTGGACCTACTATTTACATGGATTCCGAACCATAATTGAATATTTTTGTATAAATATAATATGTAGCTGCGAAAAATTTAATTAAAAAAGATAAATGAAATAAATTGACACATTTTGTTTTTATTATAAATTATTTTTATTTTTGTTATTACATGTATAAGTACATTTCATTTTTAATTACAATTGTAAACTTAAATTTAATCTCTTATTTGCATATATCTATTTCTAGGATCAACAATTTCTCGCAGTAACTTTTCGGAATAAAATTCTTTTAGATGATGTATCATATTATTTTTCCAAAATTCCTCATCGCGTTGAATATATAAAAATGTAATGTCAATATTTTCCCCTGTGTAACAAGGGGAAAATATTGACATTACATTTTTCACTACAAGTTTCACATTTTCCCTTTAAGAAAAATAAGCGAATTCGCTTTTGGCGAACCGTATACGAACTAGATAAGTAACGTCTTTTTAAAATAAACTTTATAATTTCATAACAAAAATAAACAGGAGTGACGAAGGTTGTGTCTTATAATAGTATTTTGTTAAATATAATAAAATAAATATTAATAAGTAATTTTGTGTTTTATATAATAAATTAAGTAATAAAATTTAAAAAAATTAAATCAGTGGTGAAATAATTATTTATTGTTAAAAATTATATTTTTTATATGAAATAAATGCTAAAAAAATAACTTTTCCGTATTTTTATTTCTAGAAATAAAATCAGTTCGTAAACGAACCGAATTTGGCGGTTCCAAAACGAATCGTTGCGGCGTTTCGTAAACGAACCGATTTTGGCGAACTCTTGGCGTTATGTTTTTTTTTCTACTGTTCTTATTCTAACATTTCGTTTCCGGTTCGCTTACGAACGGCCAAGGCGGTTCGTAAACGAACTCATATATGAAGAAAAGACTTCGCCGGCGGTTCGTTTACGGTTCGCTTTTCTTAAGGGTTGTTACATTTAACATTACATATATTCACTACAAGTTTCACATTTTGTTACATTTAACTGGCCTTGAACTTGAAAATAATATGAATGAACTTTATTCATTTCAAGCATACCTGTGTTGTGGAATAAAACACGCCGTCCCTGTATTTTTGTTATATTTGAACCCAAAATATTTTGCATTACGCATTGCGAAATAATATTAAAAAATATTATTTAAATTAATTAAACTATGACATAAAGTTAATAAACTTAGCATATAATAAATAATGCTTAGTTCGCATTTATGCAATGTATGCAATTTTGGGTAACAACAAATACAAATAATAATAATTATTATTAATTATGATTACGCAAAATAATTATCATTGCGCAAAATGATTGATTGTATTATTATTGGAACAAAGTCTATTTACATTTTTAATGTAAACAAAAAGCTGAGAAGTAAAAAAGTGTGTATAAATAATACGGTTTTTATGGTAATTCGGAGAGTTGAAATTTGTTCAGCTTTCGTTAAACAACTCTCGAAACAGTAAAGTTTTGTACAGAGTTAATTACCATGTTTCCATGCACGGAGTTGAGTTGAGTTGAGTTATCGTTCAGTTGAAAAAATTCAATTTTCAACCCCAGTCGTTTCCATGCAAAAACTCGAGTTGAGTTGAATTGAATTAACAGTTCTGGTAACATGATATAAAACAGGTTTTTTTATTTCATAATAATTAAATTTATGTCATTAATTTTAATATATTTTTCTCCTCCATTACTGATATTAAAATTTTTACTTCATCGTCACTCCAAAAAAGTCTTCCTGACGCCATTATTATTAAAAAAATAATAATTTTTTGTTCATTTACACATACAAAGATATAAAATGTCAATTTACTAATCCAATGACATAACTCAACTCAATCCCACTAGTTTCGTGGAGTTGAAATGGATTTAACGAAAACTCAACTCAACTCGTGTTTCCATGGGGTTCAACTCGAGTTGAACTCGAGTTCAACTCGTCATGGAAACAAGGTAAATGTTTAATAATAAAGCTATTCAGAACAAATAAAGTTTAAATTATTAAATAAATTTGGAGTTTTATTTATTAAAACAGGATATTATTTAACTGGCCAAGCCAAAATAGTATCGTCCAAATAAACATCAACGCTTCCAGTTTTTATATTCGGAAATTGTATAATATATTGGCACAAGAGCCATATAATTATAACATCGAATATTTAAACATAACATTGGCGCAGCCGGTAGGATTCGAACCTACGCTCCCAGAGGGAATCTGATTTTGGCGCAGCCGGTTAACTAAGAACTACGTTTCTTGGTAGAACCACAAAAATTGCATATATCGAATCGATTCTTGAAAACAACAACAACAGCATTAAAGTACGTGATCATCATACAGAAAAATTTGCAAAAGAAACACCCTGAGTTTGCGTGAAGCATAAAAGGGATAAGCACGACGCATTTTTACGTAGCTTTTGTTTAAAATTGTAGAATTTTTGTTGTTTTTGTTGGATTAATCTTTGTTCATTTTTTATAGATGTATAATTAGTTTTGGAAGAAAAAATACTGTTCTTAATTAATTTTTAAAATATAAAAATAGATGTATATAATTAGTCTTTTTTTTTGAAAAAAAAAGATATTGTTTTAAAAATCAATTTTTTTATATATACAAAAATGTGTAATTTTCAAAAAAAATTGTTTTAAACTCATTTTTTTTATATATACAATTAGATGTAAAAGTAGTTTTCTTTTTTGTAAGGGATTTTTTTTTATATATTCATTTTATACAAATACTGGAGAATATTGTTAGTAATGAAGTTAAATTAAAAAATTTTGTTATACATAATTAAAATTTTTTTTATTATTTCTGTGTAATTTTTGTAGGAAGGTTTTTGTTTTGATTTTGTTTTTTTTGTGTCCTCTTGTTTAACGTATTTTTTTTGTATGGGACAAAATATTATTTATTTTGTTAATATAAAATATAGTATTCGGTATTTAACGAAAATTCATTAATAAAAAGTTACAAAGGATAAAAATATTTTGTATAATATTTTGTTTAATAAAATTTTTTTTGTATTTGACAAAAATTTATTTTTGTGAACGTTTTATTTAAAATTTATTTTTGTGTTATTATGTAACTGAATTTAGGGGAAGAAGTTTTGTTCTAAACAATCTTATAAGCTAATAAAAAACAAAAAGCATAAAAAATGTTAGTAAATAGGAAAATTTATTGTATCTTAGTCTCGCGTTTTTTTTTTAAAAGATTTGTATGTATAATTTTTTTTAGTTTGGTAATATGGGGTTTTCCAAAAATTTTATGTGTTTAATGTAGCTTTCATTTTTTATAAAAAATGTCTTTTAGCGACGGAATGCTGTCCGTCACTGAGACATTTGAAACTTTTTTAGTACATGTACCAGTATTTTCAGGGCCGGGGAGAACCCGACTCTGGATTTACAACATTTTCTATATCTGGCTGAAGAAGCTTATTATGTAACTGAATTTAGGGGAAGAAGTTTTGTTCTAAACAATCTTATAAGAAGTAAATTAAAAGGAAAAGCGAATGCTCTTTTCCAACATAGAAATATTATAGATTTTGAGGAATTTAAAAATGTTTTGTGTGATTACTTTGTACCTTATAAGGACCTTCCTCAATTAGCCAGGGAATTGGAGGAATGTTATCAGGGAGAGGATGAGACAGTAGAAAATTTTGGAAATAAGCTTTTGCAAAAGCTGGAGGCCTATATAATTATGGTAGAAAACACTTACCCTGGTGAGGGTAGGGTTCTAAAAGAGGAAATGATGAAGGTTGCGAAACGAACCTTCATAAGGGGTTTACATTCGGAATCCTTAAAAAATTACGTAAGGTCACAAAACTGTTCCAGTTTAAAAGTAGCAGTTCAAAAGGCAAGGGATTACGCCAGGGAGGATTACGCTATTGGCAACTCATCAGAAAAACGATCAGGGGGGATGGATAGTGATATAATTACATTATTGAAAAAACTGTGAATAAAAATAGATAGCGGTGAAGAGCGCAACAGGACAATAGGAGATCCACCGTCAAGGACACCCAACCACTTCCAACAAAAAAATAAAAGAGATAACTACCCTAGGGAAGGGTATACAGCAGGAAAACCAAGTTTTCAAAGACAAAATATGCCAAATTCAACATACAAAAATGAACGAAACACATCGAACTATAACAGAAATAATCATTCCAGACCAGAAACCAACAATAATTTTAGAAACCATCTAAAATGTTATACTTGTGGTGAACCAGGCCACACTAGTCGTTATTGCAAAAGGAGTCAGCCAAACACCCCATTTTGCACTATTTGTAAACGACAGGGACATTCTAGAGAACAATGTACAGGAGCCATGCAACCCGCGAACGTACGGATAATACAAAATAGATCAATGGACAACACAAGGTCAACTGAAATGACCCAATCAGCAGTGGTTCAACATTGTGAATGGTGCGATTTTCCAGGACACAGTATATTTCACTGCCCTGCTAAGCAAAAATTCGAATCGCGTGCTTTAATAAGGGATGAATCAAAACGCCCTGATTCATCCCCCACCATGATGTTATTAAGAAGACAAAATTTACAGAAAAATACTGAATTACCACTGAATACATCAAACATAGAAAAAGCTAAGTTCCCAAATGACAATGGAGCTTAGGTTATCATAATGAATAGAAATTCATTTAAAATTGAGGAAAAAAGTAGTCAAAATATTGCATATAATACGCCACAAGGGCATAGTAAAACATTGAGAAATAGTAATGAAGATTTTTGTAATAATAATGAAGTAGAGAATGAATATGAAGTAATTAATATGGAGAAAAGAATACCCAGAGATGGTAGTTCTAATTATAATAATATATATAAAAAATGCAATATTCAGGGTAGGTCGAAATTACAGGAAATTTCGAGTACCACAAATGAACAAAAGGCGATAGAAGTTCCTTTTGTTAAACGCCCAATTAGAAAACCTGAAGTAAATTTATGTTCATTTCAAGCTTGCAGTAGTACCACGCTTGGGTGCTACCCAAATAATTTAGTATTGATGAATTCGGCATTCAAAAAACCAGAGTTAAAAGAAATGGAAAACAAGTATAATCCTATAAATTTTTGTGGAGAAAATAAATTAAAAAACAACAGTGTAATAAATAAAATGAAACAATCCGAAGTAATAGAAGAATATAATGTAGTAGAAGAGAGTAAAAACTTGGACGTAGAAAAAATAGAATGTGGAACTGTTATAGAAATACAGCATAAAAAAACTAAAACTATAAGCAACGTACAAAATAAACAATGTAGAAAAAACAAAAGTAAGAATAAAAAAATACATAAAAATGAAGAAAATTCGGAAGAAGCATTAAGTCATATTAGACTTTTATATAACAATGAAGAAGTACAGGATAAAAACGAAGAAATGTTAATTTCGGAACTTAAACCGAGTATAGTTCCACAGCAGGAAAATTATCAAATAATACAATTTAATGAAAATACAGAAAAGTATTTAGAAAAGCACGTAGAAAAAATAGAAGCAGAATTTATTCAACAAAAGGAAAAGAGCCAAAAAGGGACAAACTTGAATACAAATTTTATGGAAAAAGTAAATAAATTAACCCAATATCCTGAAATAAAAATAGTAAAGGAAAAATTGAATAAAAATTGTTCGCTAGTAAATGCGCACAAAACTCATAAATATAGTCCTACAATAATTCCACGGAATTATAAATATTTTAGGAAACATGCATAAAATTAAGAAACTCGAAAAAAATAATTTTTATAACTTTATAGATTAAATATATTAAATTCTAAAATTAGTTTAATTTAAAAAAAAAAATAATTATTTGGGAAAACTATTTCTTATTTTCCGAGTACTTATTTAACTTAGTTAAATAAGTACTCGGAAAATAGTTTAGCATTAATCAGAAAAACTATATAGAACGAAAGACAATACACTATACTTATATGTACAATACACTATTGTCTTTGATATAATAATTAGTTTATTTAAGTGCATATTTTTAGGAAAAAAAATTAAAATCAAATTCATTTTTTTATATAAATTAATGTAATTTTAGTAATACAACATAATACATATAGTTTAAAGTTTTTGGAAATGATAAATCCAAATTAAGTTTCTTGTTATATTCAAAGTTTTAATATTTTTGTTAGTATTTAAAATTAAACTTTATTATTAACTTTTAAAAATCATAATTAACTTGCCAATTACAGTTAAAAAACGAAGTAGAGTTTTATTAAAAAATAAATGCACTTGTAAAAAAAATATATATATATATATATATAGTTGAAAGTTATTAAAATAATCTAAATTTAAATTCGCATACATTTATACTAAGTTAAATTAAATTAAGAAATTTAAATGAAAGAAAATGGATGTATTTAATGGATATATTTAAAGTAGAGGAAATAATAAAATAAATTTTTGTTAATAATTTAGATAATTACATATGTACTAAAAATTTATATGGAAATTGTAATATATAAATTAATGTAAAAAAAAAAAAATTTTTTTTTATAAAAAATAATTTGTAAAATTTTAAATAAAACGGGGTTATATGTAAAAAAAAAAAAAAAAAAAATTGTTAAAAAAAAGGGGAGTTATATGTAATCTGTAATAAAATTAAAATAAGAAAAAAGTAAGAATTTGAAATAAAACTTTATGACAAAATAAATCGATTGTTAATATGTAAATGAAGAAAAAATAAATGTAAAAAGGAAATATTGAAATAGTTGGTATGTAATAAATTATAAAATTGATTATAAAAAAAAATATACTTTAGTAAAAGTAAAAAATTAAAATTGAAATAAATTGTAAAATTGATTATATGAATGAAAAAATAAATAAATTATTAAAAGAAAAAATTGTGAAAAATAAAATAATACATAGTAAATGAAATAAAGATATTGAATTGGTAAAAGTTAATATTGTAACATTAAAAAGTTTGGAAATTGTAAAAATAAAATAAGGATTAAAAATAATTATGAAAGTTATAAAATTATGAAAAAGTATGAAAAGTTAAATTAGAAAAATTTAAGAAATGGTAAATGTAAAATGTAATTGAGAGAAAAAAAAAATATTGTTTAAAAGAAAAATGAAAATTATAAAATAGTTTGAATTAATGTTTATTGAAAAGGAATTAAGAGAAATTTATTGAAAAGGAATTAAAAATGAAAAAAAAAATGAAATGAAAAAGTTATAAATAAATTGTATTGTATAACATTAGAGAAAAATTGATATATAAAAGGTATATATAAAAAAAAGAAAAAAAAATTTTTTTTTGTAATTGTGAAAAAATTGAAAATAAAAAATATATAACAAAAAATGTAGAACAAAAGCTGAATAAATTAAGAACTTCTGAATTACCATATATAAAAAAAATGTACCCATTTCTTTTACTTCAAAATGGGAGGTGTTGTGGAATAAAACACGCCGTCCCTGTATTTTTGTTATATTTGAACCCAAAATATTTTGCATTACGCATTGCGAAATAATATTAAAAAATATTATTTAAATTAATTAAACTATGTCATAAAGTTAATAAACTTAGCATATAATAAATAATGCTTAGTTCGCATTTATGCAATGTATGCAATTTTGGGTAACAACAAATACAAATAATAATAATTATTATTAATTATGATTACGCAAAATAATTATCATTGCGCAAAATGATTGATTGTATTATTATTGGAACAAAGTCTATTTACATTTTTAATGCAAACAAAAAGCTGAGAAGTAAAAAAGTGTGTATAAATAATACGGTTTTTATGGTAATTCGGAGAGTTGAAATTTGTTCAGCATTCGTTAAACAACTCTCGAAACAGTAAAGTTTTGTACAGAGTTAATGTTTAATAATAAAGCTATTCAGAACAAATAAAGTTTAAATTATTAAATAAATTTGGAGTTTTATTTATTAAAACAGGATATTATTTAACTGGCCAAGCCAAAATAGTATCGTCCAAATAAACATCAACGCTTCCAGTTTTTATATTCGGAAATTGTATAATATATTGGCACAAGAGCCATATAATTATAACATCGAATATTTGAACATAACACCTGTGTTTTTATTTCTTTTTAAATACTTTATGGTGCCATCATCAACACACTCATCTACAGTTCTACCTTAAGCTGAAATGGGACACTTTACTTCTACAGTTGTTTTTCCATTTATTATTCCATCTGGAGAAGCTGCCAAAAAAGTATTTTCAGTGTCTATGAACAATCCGCATTCTTCAATATTTTTATTTAGTTTTTCAGATAATTCCTTTATAGCTATTGGCTCATATTTATTTCCGTGGAATATTGATTTCTTATTTGTTAGATCTGCAGAATATAAAATTGACTTTACAATATTTTTCCACGGGGCACGCTTTCTTCGACATATTTTTCCGAAATTAGAAGCTGTTAAATATTTTTTTCTAATTGATCGCCAGTTACTGTTATCTTTTTGTCCTCTTGTTTTTTGCTCTATTGCCCTAAAATTTTCTGCATTTACTTTTAATATATTTAACAATATGTCTTTTTCTTTACAAAATGCTTCTAAACTCATGTCAGGTTTCTCACAAGATTCACCATACAGATGATTTGGGCCTCTGTCTTTAGCTTTTTTCCATTTCGGTGTCCGCCGCTTATTACATACTCTAGATTTTATTCGTTTCTTTTCAATTTTATCAATGTTACAATTATTAGTTTGGTAATAAGAATTTAAACTTTTGAAAGTGCTATAAACTTTTTTTGTATTCCATTGTATAACCGCAATATGAACTCGATACGTATATGATTGCTTGATTGAGTAATTTATTCTCTTACTACCACCTATGTATTTTGCTATTACCGAATGGAACTGTTCAACTACATTTGAAGTTACGTCATAAATCAGGCTCGAAGCATGCCGACTAAGCCATCTCATGAAACTGAATATTTTTATAAATATGCCATCTTTTTCCATAGTAGGTACTAAATTTTCAATACTTCTTTTCTCGTTTGTACAGAAATACGATGCACAGCTATTGTGCTGTCCAAAAATGTGGTAAGGGATATTATCCAAGTCTTTCTCTAAATTTTTTATTTTTATATGCAATGGCACATTTTCGCTTTTTCTAAAGGATATTGCCGAAATAACATCTTTAGAAAAACGCATAATATTTGAGCCCAACAGTTTCCTATATATTATATTATATTTAGTATCCTTTATCAAATCGGTCAATTTTCTTCTTAAATTTCTCATTAAATGGTTTTTACATTCAATTTTTCTTCTTAAATTTCTCATTAAATGGTTTTTACATTCAATTTCAATATCTAATATATTGCCATACGGTCGTGCCTTTACTATTGCGTTATATACGTTGCTATCTCCGTCGCCTATAACTTTGGAGTACCGAATTCCAAATTTCTCGCTTTCGATGAAACCATCTACCAACGCTGATGCTTCCATTCCAGCTGAAGGGCCTTCGGAAGATCTATTACATATATGCTCAGGCACCGTTTCTTCCGTCGTATATTTTATGCATGCTTTGCAATATTTATTTTTAACTGACGACCACAAAATTTTTTTTTGTATTGAAACCAATAATTGTTCCTACAATCGGATCGTTTGGAATATGCACCATCTACAATTACGGTTACAAATGGAATACCATCGGAACTAACATTTCCTTTATCGATAGCCAAATTTTTTTCCTCTTGTATTGCATCTCGCATACATTTTTTTGAAGTGGAAATTATATCTTCACCAATTTCATTTTCCAAAGAATGATACTTTTTGTATGAAAAACATGGTATATTCATAAAACCTAAAAACTCTTCCAAATGACTATGTCCACTTCCAATATTTTGTATCTCTAGTACAGCAGCGTGGTTTATGTTGAAAACATTTTTTTTTAAGCTTTGAGCAAATTTCATTACATGTATAAAACTGACTAGTATACCCACATAATTCACATTTAACTTTAATACACGAATTTAAACCGTAAAATGTTTCACTAAGTATTTCTAAATGTTTAATTCCACAATTAAATAATGTTTCGTGTTCGCTAAATTCTAAAAATATAGAATTTTTTCGCTAAATTCTATAATTTCACTAATTATTTCTAATTGGTTATTATTATTATTGACTGGTGGTATAAACTTACCTTTTTTTTTAAGATTCCTTATTCCTTTTTTTCCAAACTGCATCGCAGTTCTACTTGTGGCTTTTACAGGACCCATTTCGCAAAAATAAAATAATTAAAATAAGCACAACAAACAATCACTACAAGATCACTTATTATATTAAAATCAATTAGATAAACAGCACACATTTTTTTAGATAACTAATATTACCAAATTTTAAAAATTAATTAATTTAAAAAAATAAAAAACCCAAAACTTAGCATTGTCAAGTTAATTTTATTTTTAGGGGGGAGGATAAATAACCATTATTATTAAAAAAATATTATTGAATATATAATACATATGTACATTAAACTAATAATTTTTTTTGTATTAATTTTACATTCAATTAATAAAAAACAGGTCACCAATTTGAAGAAGGCGGAAAAAACTGTTTAGTAAACAATTGTAAACTACCTTAAATATCAAAATTTTAAATAATATTACTAATACCATAAATTTTAAAATTTTGTATAAAACAATACTTCTTTTTTTACCTCTAAAAAAGTCATTAAATATTTTAATTATTTTCAATATTTCTTTTTTTACCTTTAAAAAGTTATTAATATTCTTGAAATCAAATTTAAATAGAAGTGTTTATATTTTTTCAAATTCATTCTAAGAAAAAACGAGGCATGACCGCAAATAACAAATAATTGTAAAGAAATAAAAATATTAAAATTGTATATGCGATTAATACTATAAATTTTATAATTTTCTATAAAACATTTTCAATATTTATTTTTTGTTACCTCTAAAACAAATCATTCATAATTTGTTTATCCTTTTTTCCCAAAAATAGGGAAAGATAAATAATTCTTAAATTTTCAAATTGAAATAAAAATATGCATTAAATTTATCTATAGGTAAGAAAATACCAAAAAGTATACTTTTTATATTTTTCTTATTTTTAGGAAAAAAAAATCATAGTTCAATTTATACTGAACTGATGCATTTGATTATTATAATAAATATTATTATTTATTAAAAATTGTTATTTATTATAATTTAAATAACATTCCTGTTTAAATATGCTATTGAGTTTTCTTATTTATCCTTTTTTTAAACTTACTCGACAGACTTTTAGCACATTCAACAAAAAAACTATTAAACCCCTAAAAAATTATAAATATTCTGAATATAGAAAACGAAAGAATTCTAAAATATTGAAATTTAAAATTTAAATGAAAATATTTGCATATAACTAAAACCTGTTTAAGAAAATGCTAAAAAAAAAATGTATGTATTGTATACCCAAAATAAGAAAGGATATAGAGAACAACGAGAGAGATATAGTTACAAAAATAATAGCGAATATAACAATTTACAACCGACGATCCTATTAGGAATTAGTGGAACTATTTTCTGTATAACAATTTCAAATTAGTATTTTTTTAGAAAATTTTGGAAAAAGTTACTTCCTTAATTTGGCTCCTACAAACTTATTTTCTATTATTTTTGAAAATTTTAATTAAGAAAATGTTGGGAAAAGAGTAAATTTAAAAAATGACCATTTTATGAATTTATTTTCTTTAGTTTAGTTTTTATTCCATTAGAGCCAAAAATTCCGGCCGCCTAGTGTAGATTAATTTTATAAAGACTACTTGTCTTCAAAATTTCACCCAAATTGGATGCAAATTGTGGAAAAAATCTAGGTCGCAACGTTTTTTTTGTATGGAAATGACAAATCATTTTAAATTTCCAGACAACCTAGGTCGAAAATGAAAAAAAGGGCTGCCTACTGTAGATTAATTTTATAAAGACTACTTGTCTTCAAAATTTCACCCAAATTGGATGAAAACTGTGCAAAAAATCTTGGTCGCAACATTTTTTTTGTATGGAAATGAAAAAACATTTTAAATTTCCAGACAACCTAGGTCAAAAAGTTAAAAAAAAATCTACATAGTGTAAAAGGTAGGTCTATTACCAACCAAAAAAACACAGCTAATAATACATAAGAGTAATAATAATAATACATAAGATACTCTGATAATAAGAGTATGAGAAAAGTTCCTTATATCGAAAATTTACTGTAATAATAATAAATATTTTTAAATGCTTTTGTTTTTGAATTTTTAGATTTTTTTTAGTTAAGTAGAAATTAATTAAAATAATTTTATTTAGATTTTTTTTATATATTAGCTGTGTTTTTTTCAATCGGGTCATGATCAAGGTCTCATTTTTCTATATAGAAACAACAACAACATAACCCAAACATTTATCTGGATCAGCAAAATGAGACACAAATAGATTTAATGTGGAAATTTACAAACAGATGGCGGTACAAACAAAATTAGAAAAAAAATCTTTTTTTAGTGATTTATTTTTTTAAAAATACTGTAAAAATATAAAAAAATTTAAAATATATGTTGCTAAGATGTTATTAGGCTTTTTTAAAACTATTCATATATAATACGAATAAAAAAAATTATCATATCTACATAAAATTAATATTATGACAAACCGGTCCCACCTGTTCAAATTTATGAAACCCGAATACATGATCCTTATTGTTTTTTTCAAACCTTGAACCTGACCCGTTTGAAAAAACTACAGCTATTATCTTTTACAATTTGTGTAAGGCTCAGCCTTCTTTGTATTAAATTGAGTAATAAGTAAATAAATAAAATAAATAATATATATATATATATATATATATATATATATATGTATATATATATATATATATATATATATATATATATATATATAGAATATAGACTATATACATACATATATATATATATATATATATATATATTGTATGTAAAACTACTATTTACTGTCCATTTTTAAGAAAATACATAAAATTTTCAACTAAAAAAATAAATCTTTCAATTCAAATAAAAAAAAATCACAAAATTTCTGTTTTGAAACCGGATTTTTAGAAAATATATATACATACATATATATATATATATATATACTATACATATATCAGGGTTCCCATTCCCACCCGTCCTCGCCATATCAGGGTTCCCACCCGTACATTGCCCTCGTTTAATGTTTTTGTCCTCGCATCCTCGTGAGAACCAAAAAATCCCCGCGAAGTCGGTATTTAACTATATAGAAAACTCTTCTGGACTCAATTTAAAAATTGATAAGGCACAAATTGATGAATATTTTGTGCGAAATATGAATAAAGTCTCTTCTCAATCAGAGTCTGCTGAATCATCTTCAAATACATATGCATCTGCGGTCAAAAATATTTAAAACATAATATGCTTGAAATTTGTTTCTTTGCATACAAAGAAACTTGTAATGAAACAGAAATTTGATAAATATCGTAATCTTAATACGGAAATTTTTGATAAAAATAATGTAAAAAAAAATATATACATCAATGCATGTTACTCGGACTTGACCAGAAAACTTCTTGTTAATGCGCGGAAATATAAGCAACAAAAAAAATATAAATATCTTTGGGTAGAGAATGCTACAATATACATGAGGAAAAAGGAAACTGAAGTCGCTGTGACAATTAGATCACTCGAGGATTTAGGTAACTTACCATAATTACATTTTTATTTTTATTTTTTATTATTTGTTAATTTTAACTATGCTTAGTTGTGATAATTTATTAAAAAACATTAGTGATGTTCCTTTTTGCAAATTTGATAATGATTATTGTGAAAGTGTTCTTCAAAACCTAAATCTTTTAAATAATATTATTATTATTAATCAAAACATTAGAAGTATGCGTAAAAATTTTGATTCATTTCTTATATATCTGAATTCTATACCTAACAAGCCTGACTTAATTTTTTTAACAGAAACTTGGATTTTTGATAATGAAATTTCTATGTATAATATTCTAGGTTATTTCATTCCTGTAATAATTTATATGCGGCCGGTGGTGTATTAGTTTTTGTTAAAAAAGAACTTGAATGTAAACAGTTGAAGGTGGAAATGTATAGTGCTGATGCTTTAAAAGTTGTATGTAAGATTGGGGGTATTGATTTTTCTTTTCTATGTCTTTATAGATTTAATAAATATGATAAAGAAGTTTTTATAAAAGAATTATCTAGTATACTTGGTTCTGAAAATACACGGAATTTAATTGTTCTGGGTGACATAAATTTGGATATTTTGTCTAATTCTAATGATACTGATGCATATCTGAACTTGATTTCCTCTTTTGGTTTGGAATCATGTATAAATCATCCTACAAGAATGTCAAGTACTTCTAGTAGTTGTATTGACCATATTCTTATTAGACTCAATGTTTCTCTTTATGTAAACTTACATAGTTCGACTTGTAATCATGGTATTTCTGATCATGTTATGTCTTATCTTGTGCTTAGCAATGTGGGTGTAAATAAATGTCGGAATAATACTTCTGTTGGATTTGAATATTCTAAAATTAATTTTAATGAACTTAATACTAGGCTACGATTTGAAAGCTGGAATGATATTAGTAATATTGTCAATGCGAATGATGCTTTTGATAAATTTATTAGTATTTTAAATGTACATTTATCTGCTTGTACAGAAAAAATAGTGATGCGTAAAAATAGGTTAAAACCACTTAAGCCCTGGATGACTTCTGCTTTGCTAAAAGAGATGGAATTGAAATGTAAATTGAGGAAGGATTTGTGTCAGGCAACCTAACAATATTAATTTGGGAAAAAACTATAAGTCATTTTGCAAAAAACTCAGATTTGAGATAAAAAAAACCAAGGAAGAATTTTATTTAAATAAGTTTAATTGTGCTAAAGGAAATTCAAAAAAAGAATGGCAAATTGTAAATAATATTTTAAATCGTGAGAAAGGAAATTTTGATTCGATTAAGAAAATAAAGGTTAACAATGTAATTATCAGTGATAATAAAGTCATTGCTAACCTCTTCAATGATAAATTCACTGATATGAGTAAATTTTCCGATGAATTCTTTTCTGGTGTTTATAATATTGGACAATTAGAGAATGAGGATTTTCAATTGCAAAGTTTCTTCTTTGAACCTATCACTTCTATGGAACTTTTCAGTTTAATTTCAAAATTAGATAATTCAAATCCTGGTTCTTATTTGGGTATTTCGAATTTACTTTAAAAATAAAATTGCCTTGAATGTTGTTGACATCCTTGTGGTTATTTTCAACCGTTGTGTACTAGATGGCATTTTTCCGGACGCTTTAAAAAGAGCAGAAGTGATTCCGCTCTTTAAATAAGATGTTAAAAGTAATTTGGATAATTATCGCCCGATTTCCATGTTAAGTCCGTTCTCAAAAATTTTTGAAAAACAATTAAAACTAGATTAGTAAAATTTCTAAATAATACCAACTTTTTCTGTGATAGTCAATATGGTTTTCGTTCTGATAGATCTACGGAAGACGCGCTTTTAAATTTCTGTTCTGGCATTTATGAAGGTTTAAATAAAAAATTAAAAAATGCTGCTCTTTTTATTGATATTAAGAAAGCATTTGATTTAGTTGATCATAATATATTGCTGGACAAAATTTATAGGGCTGGTTTTCGTGGGAATATCTATAATTTATTTTCATCATATCTTTCAGGTAGAATGCAATATGTAAAAGTTAATGGCAGTGTAGTGATTTCAAAGAAGTGTGTTTAGTAGTACCGCAAGGTTCTGTGCTTGGTCCAATATTATTTCTGATTTTTTTCAATTCTATCTTTCTGCAAAGATTTAAAGGAAGCGTGACTGTATTTGCTGATGATGTAGGTTTTTCATATATTGGTAATTCCAGCTTAGACATTGTATGTAAAATCAATTATGATTTGGAGGTACTCAGGCACTGATATCAGTACATAAACTTTTGTTGAGTAATAAAACCAAAATAATGTTTTTTAGTCTTAATGGTATAGTACCTATTGTTGACAATATTCACTATCATTGTTCGAGCTGCAATAAATTTAAATTAAATCATAACAACGAACAATCATCTCAAAGTGGAATGCATCGAGTCTTTTAAATATCTTGGTATTACACTGGATGTTAAATTGAATTGGGCGGAACATATTAAGATTTTGAAAAGATATTTTCATACTGTAATAAGACAGTTTTATCACCTTAAACAATTTTGTACATCAAGATTGCTTAAAACGATTTATTATGGTTTGTTTAACTCTAAGCTTCAGTATGGAATTGTCAACTGGGGTGGCACTCATAAAAACTTATTGCAGCAATTACTAATACAGCAAAAGTGTATGATCAGATTAATCTTGAAGAAGAGGGGTAGAGTTAGTACCTTCAACTTATTCTATGACTTAGGAATTCTTCCGTTGAAGCATCTCTTTTACTATAGAGTTCTTAAGGAATTCTTTTGTAGAAGCGGTTATATGCAATTCAGAAATTCAACTGTTTACAACCTTAGAATTAACAATGCAAGATTAGTAGCTGTACCTCCACATAATGTTCAAGATTTTTTAGGTTCATATTTAACTGTGGCTCCTCGGCTATTTAAGTTGCTACCTATTAATATTGTTGATAGTAGATATACATCTGGATTGCTTAGAAAAATTAAGTCTTGGCTGTTTGGTTTTAATCATGATGAAATATCATGTTTGATGCGCATACTTTCATAATATATGTTTGGCTGATTATGGCTCGTTCCTATTACTCTTTTCAAAAAATTTCATGTTCTCTCTTTTCTACTATATTATTTTATTTTATTTTATTGATTTTATTTTTATTTTATTTTTTTAATTTTTAAAATAACCACCCATTATTTATGTAAAGTAAAGAATTTTAAAGCTGCATTCGACACTGCAACTTGTTTTGCATATAATGTATATTTCATTTTTATTTTTATATACATATTGATTCTATAATTTGAGTTTGGAAGACACTTATTTGCTTTTCATTTAATTTATTATTGTAATTTAAAAGAAATAATTTTTTAATTTTATATTTTATTATAGGTTTTATTTAATTTATTAAAAAATTTTGTTTATTAAGATATGTACATTAAATTTTTTATTTTAACTTTATATTGAATTGTATGTTATATGTAATTATGGTATAAAAATAAACTTAATTGAAAAAAAAAATAATATTCACAAATCAAAATTCGGAACTTAACCAAAACTCACAGCGTGGAAATATTTTGCTGATTCGGATTGCTGATGCTGACAAAAGTCAAATGAAAATATTTATAGCATTTTCGAGTCAAAATAGTCTTTTTAAATTTCAAATTAGTAGTCTTTTTAAATTTCAAAAAATTGTCTTTTTAAATTTCACAAATCATTTTCTTAACAATTTTATTAACAATTTGTGAATAGCTATTGAAGGAATTGTGATTTTCTTAACAATTTTGTTAACAATTTGTGAATAGCTATTTTGCTTGTTAAATAACGATTTAAAAGCGTAACAAGATAACAAGTCGGTTTGTGAATAAGGCTAATAATATATTAATTTTTTTTAACGAACCGCCTTGGCAGTTCGTAAGCGAACCGGAAACGTAAATGTTAGAATAAGAACAGTGAATTAACTATGTAATTCGGTTCGAACCGAAAATATTTTCGAATATGATATTCGATTATACGAAATATTAGCACCATGTAAAATATTCGGATCTAACAAAAAGTGCTGCCATTTATTATTGAAAATTTGTTAATTTCACGTCCGTTGAAATTTTTGTCAACTGTCACAGTTTCAAAAAACAAAAACGATATGTGGTGTTTAGTGATTGTATATAAACAATTTTGTAAATTTAAATAAATTATGGATAGCGTAACATTGTGGTTTGATGAAGAAAATGGAAATGAACAAATTATTAGAACAAGGATTTGAGATAATTCAAATATTATGGAATTAGAAAACAAGAGGAAAAATTTAAATTTTATTACATTTATTTCTGTTCAAAATGCAATTTATTTTTATCTTAGTTTTATAAAAGAATTTCCGGCTCTCAAAAGGATTTCGTTGCTTACTAGCAGCTAGAGAACTCCACTATACTCCGGCAAAAGCTGGTAAATTTTTAAATGTTTTCTGCGCTTTACACACAACATTTGCCTTAAATTTAAAATAGATTTAATCAATGAATTATTATACACCGAACCACAGATGAAGATTATGATCGTATTAATAATTTTAATGTGAACTAGAAACTAATAATATAACAAATATTGCTAAGAGAATAAGAGATGAAATAAAAAATAGTTTGTAATTATAATTTTGTTATTTTTAATTTCATGTTTGATAAATATTTAATATTTGACCAAAATAGTTCATTATTATAGGTATCCGCTAAATTTTTCCATAAATTATTGGACTTATTTCGGGTTTCACTACTTTTGAGCATTCCTTTTGCCAAATCATTATGTTTTTCCTAAATTCCACCATTATTTCAAACTGCCTCTGCTTTGTATTTGATTTTTTTTGTTTTTCACTATAAAAAACAATATATTTTCCCATAATAATTAAAGCGTCCAATAGAATTAATTTTCACAATTGAAGTTTTAAACTTACAGTTTTAAAAAAGCGTCCAATAGAATTAATTTTCACAATTGAAATCGTTATCGAATAAAATATTCGTTTTACGGATAATTTTTTACTCATAATCGAATTACATGGTAGCAAAATGTCCGAATTTTCGAAACGAAAACTATATATAAATTGGCATCACTAAAATTTAATTTACGGATATCAAAATTTCCGAAATTCGGATTACATAGTACGAATTGTTCGTTTACGAATGAAATTTTATTCGAACCGAATTACATAGTAGCCATCCAGTAGAAAAAAACGTAATGCCAAGACTTCGCTAAAATCGGTCCGTTTACGTAAGTCGCAACGATTCGTTTTGGAACCGCCAAATACGGTCCGTTTCCGAACTGATCTTATTTCCAGAAGTAAAAAAATACGGAAAAGTAATTTTTTTATTTTTTTAGCATTTATTTCTTTTTTTTAGCATTTATAAAAAATATAAGTTTTAACAATAAATTTATTTATTTACTTAATTTAATTCATAGTATATATATATTACATTATTATATTTCATATATATATTCATAGTATATAATACAATGTATAAATCCTATTCAGCTTATTGGCTGGTCCTTGGATAGTATACAATAAAAAAACGAAATTAATAATATAAAAAATCTAATAATAAATAACAATTTATAAGATACTGAATTTAAAAGTATATTATAACAACATTAAGTTAAAGATATTAAGATATTAATTGCAGTAACAAAGTTTCAATAAGAATAAAGAATGTATAAGAATAAATAAAAATGAGTAAATAGATTAATAATATATTTAAGATTAAGTAGGAAGCAAAAAAATTTAAAAGATCATAAAATAAGAAAAAAAAAATTTAGTTTATAAGTCAACAAAAATATGGAAGTTATTAATGATGAATTCTTTCGATTAGGAAAGTGTTGAAGTTGGAGAGGTTACCAATTTCCGTCGGCAGTTTATTGCAGGCTGTTATGATGAAGTTGGGTACGACAAGTGACAACATTAATTTTATGTATGTGTCTAACCGTTCGTATGCAACTGTACATAATTTTGTATAACATTGTTCTTTATTTTATATATATAATTAATTTTTTCGATGATTATTAATGGTTCAATTCGAATATTATGTGTTTCTTCATATACCACTGAAGTATTTTCATACCATTTAACACGTTAATCGCCACGTCAGTCATATTTTACATGGGCCATGTCAGACATATATATGACATACGGGATTTAGTAGAACGCCATGTCAGTTACTGATATCCGACGCAAACGATAAATTTGCTGTATCTTCCAATTGATTAGCCTACCAGGAGGAAAACCCATTATCGTGGCGATTAACGTGTTAAAGCCATATACAATTTTAATTACCTTGGTGTACGACAGTCCAATTTTCTTAACCAGCAATTTTGAACAAGAAGACCAATTCACAAGATTGTATCGAATGTGTGATGTGTGATGTGTGGCATTTTCGCAGTTTTATTCGTCAATCTAATACCAGCTCTTCTAATTACGCCCAAAACCGGAATAATTTTCGAAGAGTCTCTGAACATGCTTCGACCAGTTTATGGTCAATGATGACACCTAGGTGCCTGGCTTGAACCACTTGTTCTATCCTCACATTGTTTAAATAATTATAGGTTTAATAATTTCTTTATTTTTGTTGCTGAATACGATGAACTCGTATTTTTCTTCGTTGACCGACAGTTTGTTACCAATGGCCCAATTTGTAAATTTATTAAGGTCAGTGTTGACCAGCTCTTAAAACTCGGTTTTACTTGTAGCACTATAGGGCTAACCATAATGTGCATACGTTGGCTTATGGAAACTCTATGCATGGTACGATTACATATAAATCGTATCTTCTAACCATAATGTGCATATGCAAACATACGTTAACTCTGGCTCTCTGTTTCGTTAACTTTGATTGTCAAATTTCCGTATGTAACTACGAACATATAAAAAAATAGTTTGTTTTTTATTTAATTTCATTTTGACTTTGAGATTCTGAATTTATTTACAAAAATTGTAAAAAAAAATAATTACGATGCCATAAGTTTCTGTATTCCTATTATGGTTGGGACACAAATATGACAGTGCATAACGAAGAATAACTATGCACTCGCTCAGTTTTGACATTTTGCATAGGCTTGCATATGCCAATTATGGTTGGCTTTTTAAAATTAAGCATGTGTTGTTGCCCAAAAGCTCAACATTTGATAAGTTGTGTATGTATAGTAGGTACAAATTTGGACCAAGATTCGAACCCTGAGGTACACCGCAGTTAACGAATTCTTGTTCACTCATTGAAAGACCAACTTTAGTTCTAACAGGTCGCTGGTATAAATTAGCTTTAAGCAGCTCGTTAGACAGTCCACGTATATCATGTTCGTCTATTTTGTCTAGCAGAAC
Organism: Empis stercorea; assembly: GCA_949752835.1. NCBI lineage: Eukaryota > Metazoa > Arthropoda > Insecta > Diptera > Empididae > Empis > Empis stercorea. The sequence continues at coordinate 28,601,344 of OX457088.1, forward strand.
GTTGTGATCAACGGTATCGAAAGCTTTTTTCATGTCAATGAAGACTGCATTAGCATACTTTTTTTTTATTTATTAATCTTAACATTTCCGCCAACGCCGTTTATGTACTGCTAGCACTTTGAAAGCCATACTGTTGATTGTCAAATCCGCCACTAGCATTGATAAATTTTATGATTCTGTCGTTCACTAATTTTTCAAACATTTTTGAAAATACACTTAATAATGAAATCGGACGATAGTTGGAACATTCACTTTCATCACCATTTTTAAAGATCGGGATGATTAGCGTTTCTTTTAATATGTTCGGGAATATTCCAGTACTGAACGAATCATTTATGAATTCAGTAATCCGATGAGCTATTATTTGTAAAATGTGTATTAATTCTTTGCAGGTAATACCGAAATGTTAGTCGGTGACAGAAACATTGTATTTTTATTTTTAGTGTTTGAGATGGAAGCAGCTGCTGGAATCACATTAGATAAAGTACTACCTATTGAAGCAAAATATTCAAAATATTTAGCACTTCATCGCGCATTTCAATGTTATTATGTTTAATTGTAATACTCCTTTTATCCTTGCTTTCTTGTTTGTTAAGCAAAGATTCATTTATCACCTTCCATAATTTTCTGCCATCACCACTTTTCTTATATAGATAATCTCTTAATTTTATCATTCGTAGTAATTCGGCTGTAATCCAAGAATTACTCACACGTGATTTGTATTTAATTTCCTTGTAGCATTCGTTTTTAGCACTTTTAAGATCATTAATGTTATTAACTGCAACTGTAGATATTTTTTCTTGAACATTATTAAAAAACTTGTTGTAAGCCAGTATCTTAAAAACAATATTGATCATTGGTTTCAGAGTGGTTTTTATATTATTGATGTTGATATTAATTATTTTATAATCTGATGCTGACAAAAGTCAAATGAAAATATTTATAGCATTTTCGAGTCAAAATAGTCTTTTTAAATTTCAAATTAGTAGTCTTTTTAAATTTCAAAAAATTGTCTTTTTAAATTTCACAAATCATTTTCTTAACAATTTTATTAACAATTTGTGAATAGCTATTGAAGGAATTGTGATTTTCTTAACAATTTTGTTAACAATTTGTGAATAGCTATTTTGCTTGTTAAATAACGATTTAAAAGCGTAACAAGATAACAAGTCGGTTTGTGAATAAGGCTAATAATATATTAATTTTTTTTAACGAACCGCCTTGGCAGTTCGTAAGCGAACCGGAAACGTAAATGTTAGAATAAGAACAGTGAATTAACTATGTAATTCGGTTCGAACCGAAAATATTTTCGAATATGATATTCGATTATACGAAATATTAGCACCATGTAAAATATTCGGATCTAACAAAAAGTGCTGCCATTTATTATTGAAAATTTGTTAATTTCACGTCCGTTGAAATTTTTGTCAACTGTCACAGTTTCAAAAAACAAAAACGATATGTGGTGTTTAGTGATTGTATATAAACAATTTTGTAAATTTAAATAAATTATGGATAGCGTAACATTGTGGTTTGATGAAGAAAATGGAAATGAACAAATTATTAGAACAAGGATTTGAGATAATTCAAATATTATGGAATTAGAAAACAAGAGGAAAAATTTAAATTTTATTACATTTATTTCTGTTCAAAATGCAATTTATTTTTATCTTAGTTTTATAAAAGAATTTCCGGCTCTCAAAAGGATTTCGTTGCTTACTAGCAGCTAGAGAACTCCACTATACTCCGGCAAAAGCTGGTAAATTTTTAAATGTTTTCTGCGCTTTACACACAACATTTGCCTTAAATTTAAAATAGATTTAATCAATGAATTATTATACACCGAACCACAGATGAAGATTATGATCGTATTAATAATTTTAATGTGAACTAGAAACTAATAATATAACAAATATTGCTAAGAGAATAAGAGATGAAATAAAAAATAGTTTGTAATTATAATTTTGTTATTTTTAATTTCATGTTTGATAAATATTTAATATTTGACCAAAATAGTTCATTATTATAGGTATCCGCTAAATTTTTCCATAAATTATTGGACTTATTTCGGGTTTCACTACTTTTGAGCATTCCTTTTGCCAAATCATTATGTTTTTCCTAAATTCCACCATTATTTCAAACTGCCTCTGCTTTGTATTTGATTTTTTTTGTTTTTCACTATAAAAAACAATATATTTTCCCATAATAATTAAAGCGTCCAATAGAATTAATTTTCACAATTGAAGTTTTAAACTTACAGTTTTAAAAAAGCGTCCAATAGAATTAATTTTCACAATTGAAATCGTTATCGAATAAAATATTCGTTTTACGGATAATTTTTTACTCATAATCGAATTACATGGTAGCAAAATGTCCGAATTTTCGAAACGAAAACTATATATAAATTGGCATCACTAAAATTTAATTTACGGATATCAAAATTTCCGAAATTCGGATTACATAGTACGAATTGTTCGTTTACGAATGAAATTTTATTCGAACCGAATTACATAGTAGCCATCCAGTAGAAAAAAACGTAATGCCAAGACTTCGCTAAAATCGGTCCGTTTACGTAAGTCGCAACGATTCGTTTTGGAACCGCCAAATACGGTCCGTTTCCGAACTGATCTTATTTCCAGAAGTAAAAAAATACGGAAAAGTAATTTTTTTATTTTTTTAGCATTTATTTCTTTTTTTTAGCATTTATAAAAAATATAAGTTTTAACAATAAATTTATTTATTTACTTAATTTAATTCATAGTATATATATATTACATTATTATATTTCATATATATATTCATAGTATATAATACAATGTATAAATCCTATTCAGCTTATTGGCTGGTCCTTGGATAGTATACAATAAAAAAACGAAATTAATAATATAAAAAATCTAATAATAAATAACAATTTATAAGATACTGAATTTAAAAGTATATTATAACAACATTAAGTTAAAGATATTAAGATATTAATTGCAGTAACAAAGTTTCAATAAGAATAAAGAATGTATAAGAATAAATAAAAATGAGTAAATAGATTAATAATATATTTAAGATTAAGTAGGAAGCAAAAAAATTTAAAAGATCATAAAATAAGAAAAAAAAAATTTAGTTTATAAGTCAACAAAAATATGGAAGTTATTAATGATGAATTCTTTCGATTAGGAAAGTGTTGAAGTTGGAGAGGTTACCAATTTCCGTCGGCAGTTTATTGCAGGCTGTTATGATGAAGTTGGGTACGACAAGTGACAACATTAATTTTATGTATGTGTCTAACCGTTCGTATGCAACTGTACATAATTTTGTATAACATTGTTCTTTATTTTATATATATAATTAATTTTTTCGATGATTATTAATGGTTCAATTCGAATATTATGTGTTTCTTCATATACCACTGAAGTATTTTCATACCATTTAACACGTTAATCGCCACGTCAGTCATATTTTACATGGGCCATGTCAGACATATATATGACATACGGGATTTAGTAGAACGCCATGTCAGTTACTGATATCCGACGCAAACGATAAATTTGCTGTATCTTCCAATTGATTAGCCTACCAGGAGGAAAACCCATTATCGTGGCGATTAACGTGTTAAAGCCATATACAATTTTAATTACCTTGGTGTACGACAGTCCAATTTTCTTAACCAGCAATTTTGAACAAGAAGACCAATTCACAAGATTGTATCGAATGTGTGATGTGTGATGTGTGGCATTTTCGCAGTTTTATTCGTCAATCTAATACCAGCTCTTCTAATTACGCCCAAAACCGGAATAATTTTCGAAGAAAGTCTCTGAACATGCTTCGACCAGTTTATGGTCAATGATGACACCTAGGTGCCTGGCTTGAACCACTTGTTCTATCCTCACATTGTTTAAATAATTATAGGTTTAATAATTTCTTTATTTTTGTTGCTGAATACGATGAACTCGTATTTTTCTTCGTTGACCGACAGTTTGTTACCAATGGCCCAATTTGTAAATTTATTAAGGTCAGTGTTGACCAGCTCTTAAAACTCGGTTTTACTTGTAGCACTATAGGGCTAACCATAATGTGCATACGTTGGCTTATGGAAACTCTATGCATGGTACGATTACATATAAATCGTATCTTCTAACCATAATGTGCATATGCAAACATACGTTAACTCTGGCTCTCTGTTTCGTTAACTTTGATTGTCAAATTTCCGTATGTAACTACGAACATATAAAAAAATAGTTTGTTTTTTATTTAATTTCATTTTGACTTTGAGATTCTGAATTTATTTACAAAAATTGTAAAAAAAAATAATTACGATGCCATAAGTTTCTGTATTCCTATTATGGTTGGGACACAAATATGACAGTGCATAACGAAGAATAACTATGCACTCGCTCAGTTTTGACATTTTGCATAGGCTTGCATATGCCAATTATGGTTGGCTTTTTAAAATTAAGCATGTGTTGTTGCCCAAAAGCTCAACATTTGATAAGTTGTGTATGTATAGTAGGTACAAATTTGGACCAAGATTCGAACCCTGAGGTACACCGCAGTTAACGAATTCTTGTTCACTCATTGAAAGACCAACTTTAGTTCTAACAGGTCGCTGGTATAAATTAGCTTTAAGCAGCTCGTTAGACAGTCCACGTATATCATGTTCGTCTATTTTGTCTAGCAGAACGTTGTGATCAACGGTATCGAAAGCTTTTTTCATGTCAATGAAGACTGCATTAGCATACTTTTTTTTTATTTATTAATCTTAACATTTCCGCCAACGCCGTTTATGTACTGCTAGCACTTTGAAAGCCATACTGTTGATTGTCAAATCCGCCACTAGCATTGATAAATTTTATGATTCTGTCGTTCACTAATTTTTCAAACATTTTTGAAAATACACTTAATAATGAAATCGGACGATAGTTGGAACATTCACTTTCATCACCATTTTTAAAGATCGGGATGATTAGCGTTTCTTTTAATATGTTCGGGAATATTCCAGTACTGAACGAATCATTTATGAATTCAGTAATCCGATGAGCTATTATTTGTAAAATGTGTATTAATTCTTTGCAGGTAATACCGAAATGTTAGTCGGTGACAGAAACATTGTATTTTTATTTTTAGTGTTTGAGATGGAAGCAGCTGCTGGAATCACATTAGATAAAGTACTACCTATTGAAGCAAAATATTCAAAATATTTAGCACTTCATCGCGCATTTCAATGTTATTATGTTTAATTGTAATACTCCTTTTATCCTTGCTTTCTTGTTTGTTAAGCAAAGATTCATTTATCACCTTCCATAATTTTCTGCCATCACCACTTTTCTTATATAGATAATCTCTTAATTTTATCATTCGTAGTAATTCGGCTGTAATCCAAGAATTACTCACACGTGATTTGTATTTAATTTCCTTGTAGCATTCGTTTTTAGCACTTTTAAGATCATTAATGTTATTAACTGCAACTGTAGATATTTTTTCTTGAACATTATTAAAAAACTTGTTGTAAGCCAGTATCTTAAAAACAATATTGATCATTGGTTTCAGAGTGGTTTTTATATTATTGATGTTGATATTAATTATTTTATAATCTATCATTGCATTATCACTCGTAAACAACGAAATATTGTATTTAGTCTGATTGAATTTGCTAATAACATGATCAATTAATGTGGCAGTCGAAGAGGTGACTCTTGTTGCGCTCCAAGTGCTTACTTCATTGATAATTCTTCCACGACTGCTATCAATAATATTTTAGTTGTTGGTTTGCGCATTTGATTTTAATAAGTCAATGTTCGTATCCCCAACGAAGATGATATTACGATATTTATCTGTAAGACGTTCTATATTTTCTATAAGCCGTGGCAACTCTAATTCTCGGTGACGTACTTATTATTTCAACTAATACGCTATTGTACTCACTCTTTTTTTCTAAAACCCTTTAAGAAAAATAAGCGAATTCGCTTTTGGCGAACCGTATACGAACTAGATAAGTAACGCCTTTTTAAAATAAACTTTATAATTTCATAACAAAAATAAACAGGAGTGACGATGGTTAATAGTATTTTGTTAAATATAATAAAATAAATATTAATAAGTAATTTTGTTTTTTATATAATAAATTAAGTAATAAAATTTAAAAAAATTAAGTCAGTGGTGAAATAATTATTTATTGTTAAAAATTATATTTTTTATATGAAATAAATGCTAAAAAAATAACTTTTCCGTATTTTTATTTCTAGAAATAAAATCAACCGAATTTGGCGGTTCCAAAACAAATCGTTGCGGCGTTTCGTAAACGAACCGATTTTGGCGAACTCTTGGCGTTACGTTTTTTTTCTACTGTTCTTATTCTAACATTTACGTTTCCGGTTCGCTTACGAACTGCCAAGGCGGTTCGTAAACGAACTCATATATGAAGAAAAGACTTCGCCGGCGGTTCGTTTACGGTTCGCTTTTCTTAAAGGGAACTTTGAAATTTAAGTCATTTTTTATAAAAAATTTATGTAATTTTTTTATAAATAATAATATTATCATTCAACCATAAATAATTATTTCACCACACCACCTACTTTTCAATAAGAATTTTTATCAATTTTATTATTTAATTTATTATATAAAACACAAAATTACTTAGTAATATTTATTTTATTACATATATTTAAACACAATACTATTATTAGACACAACTTTCTTTGTTTACTTTTGTTATGAAATTATAAAGTTTATTAAAAAGGCGTTAAGCTTGGGTTACAATGTGCCGATTAGTTCGGTACCGATCAGTTCAGTAATTTCCAAATTTGACGTCTTCATATATTTTGTATGGAAAATCGATTGACTGAACACAATAGGTTGGAACTGATCGATTCGGAACAGAACGAATGGAAAGAGTTCGGAACGATTGAACTTTCACGGAACCTACTGAAGCTAACTTCATGAGAAATGATATGTCAGTCAATATAATTTAGGTTAGGTTAATCGCCGCCAATTTTCAATATGATGGATGAAGAAAAGTTTATTGAGGATATTAAATTATATCCTGAATTATTTAACAAACATTAAATTATCCATTTTTATACAAATAATTTTTTTTTCGACACAAAACGTCACCAATTTTGTTTTTTTTGACACTACAAAACTTCAAACTGACAAATTTAATCGGTTGGTATCGGAAGCTATGTAGCCAGCCCACTTAACGAATCGATTCGGATAGGAACTGAACTGATCGGTACCGAAATGATCGGCACATTGTAGCCAAGGCTTTACTTATCCAGTTCGTATACGGTTCGTCAAAAGCGAATTCGCTTATTTTGCTTAATGGGGTGATTTAAAAGTTTTTTTTGAAACCTAACGGATTTTATTCGTGGTTATGAATAGTAATAATCAGAGAACCATAATTGAATGAGCTGCTACTGTATCAGAAATATGTCGGAAATTAAGACAGTTCTGAAGTTGCCACCATCGCCTTTATTAAAATCTTTGGGATTTGGCACTGGCGTAAATGTCTTTCGGTTAGACAGATCTCCATTGCAAGGACAGATTAGGTCCCCATGGGCTATTAAACGAATTTCTAGAGCATCACAGGATAATGGGAGAGTTATCTTTAAGGAAAGATTACAATCTGAAGCAAATATTTTAAGGTAGTATTATTTATTAAAATATTGTAAATACTTTTTATTTTTCTTATATAACTTAAATTTTCTAGGCAATTGTCGCACCCAAATATTGTCGGCTTTCGAACATTTAAAAAAGTTGATGGTTTAGACTCTCTAGCAATAGAGTGTTGTCACACTTCTCTTGGAGATATACTTGAAGAGCGACAAGAATCCGGTGATGGTTGTTTACCTGCGAATTTAATTATAAAGGTGAAAATATTTCTATGATAGGGTAGCATAGTGATCGCCTCTTAGGAGTCGTAGTGGTGCTACCTGGATTAAAATAAAATGATCACAGTATAGGCGAGCTTCCCAATAAAAGATAAGATAAGAAAAATAAGACATGAAAAGAAAAACAAAATTAGCGCAAGAACGAAATAAAATGCGACACTATATTGGGAAGCTACAAACAAAACAAATAAACTAAATGGATAATTTCCAAAATCCAAATAGATAGTCATTAGAAAACAACAACAACAATATATTTTTTTCATATTATATTTTATTTATTCTTACTGCAGGTATCCGTCGATATTTCAAAAGCGCTGGATTATTTACATACAAAAGCAAAACTATTACATGGTGATATCAAATCATTTAATATATTAATTAAAGGAGAATTCGAGATTTGCAAGTTATGTGATTTTGGTGTTAGTATTCCCCTCGATGATGCAGGGCAAATTAACTTTAAGGAAAATTCTCAACATAAATATATTGGTAAAAATTTAATTTCTTTAATATTTCCAGCTAAAACAGTTTCTTTAGGTACAGAACTCTGGTCAGCTCCAGAAGTTATTAATGAAGAATGTGTAATTTCCCATAAAGCAGATATATTCAGTTTTGGTTTAGTTATTTATGAAACAATTGCTTTAATTCCACCACATACTTGGAATATAATCACTGATTCAGCAAATGAAACTGATGACGAAAGATCGTATGTGGCTAAACTAGAAAGTGGAATCCATTATGGTACCAGACCGCCACTACCAGATGCATTTAACTTTTCAGACGAATACAATGAGATTGTAGACATATTTTATGCTTGTACAAGTGAATTACCGTCAACACGGCCAAGCGCAAATGATATAATAAAAATTTTGGACTCCAAGTACAAGTAATAGATACATTAATTTAAGTATATTGTTTAATTTAATTTAAAAACATATGGTTTCCGTTAAACTATTAAATTCATTTAGATTTTTTAAATTCATTTATCACTTTATAATATTTTAAGTAAACAAATGATTAATAGTAAAATCACAACTTGAGAACTAAATAATAACTGGACTTAACTCTAATTTGTTTTAATTTTTAAGCAAATGTTTTAATTTTTTAAATAGAGATGTAAAAATCTCAATGTAATACCACGATCATACACTTCTATAAATCGTTGCATCCTTGTACGAGACGATAGATTTCATTATTAGAAAGTGGTTGGAATCGCTACTCTGAAATTCATGTGTAGCTGCTAAAAAAAATTATGAAAAAATGTGTCTAAAAACAGATTTCACGATATTAAATTTGTATGAAAAATTCGTTACGCTCTCATTTCCTTTTTATGAAACTTAAAATTTGATATTTAAACAAAACCAATAAGTAATTTTTTTATTAATTTGTATTATGATATTTTGTTGAAATTAATGTTTTTGATGTTTATACCTACGTCGGCCCGATTTATAAATTATTTCTACATTGTATTTCGTTTTGCAATCTTTGTTAACCAATTAAGTTTACAGCTTGGACAAGTATTGAACTTTTTTAATCTTTCTTTTATACAAGTTCGATGTAACAAATAATTACAATTATCATTACCACATTTTAAGCCCTAAAAAGTATAAATTTTGAAATATATATTTTTTATTTGCATATTTAACTTACATAAAATATGACACAATTACAAATTTTACATTCATCAATATCATCGGGATAATGCATTTTCAAATAACTATCAAATTCAGCTATTCCTTTAGGACCCAAATAAATAATATCTTCAGATATTACAAAATATCCCATTTCAATCCACATTTCTAATAATTTGCTAGCATGTTGTTTAGTTAATTTCTTATCTTTTAATTCATATATTATATTTGTAGCAGAAATTAAACTCAAACAATGATTATCAATTGTCGCAATTTCTTTCAGTAATATTGCAAGATAATTACGATCTCCAATACCATAACTTGAACGACCTTTATTAATAGGATCTGTTACTGTACTTATTAAAACAATATATATTTCTGGTACAATTTCATGGCTCGTTGTAATAATTTTTTGATCTGTATATGAAATTTTTTCATTTATTTCATGAATAATTTCATTTAAAACCTCCTCATTAAAATTGCGATCATCACCAACTGAAATAATAAAAAAAAATTATTTATATAATTTATATAAAATATATTTCATTTTGTTCTACATGTAGTCAATGTGCATTTTAAAATTTCTATAGCATCTGATTTTGTAATCGAACCATGATTAGAACATGCTTGTAAAAATGATTTATGGATATCAGTCCACATTTTATGAAAATAATTTTTTTTTTCTTTTATTATTATGAAATAGCCACCTAAACCTATTTAATTCTTTTATTATTATGAAATAGCTATAGCCACCTAAACCTTTATTACAATTTAATTTTTGTACAGGCCAATAGAATAATATTTTTTTTGGGATTTGTTTGTTTGTTTCGCTTTTTTTTTGTTGACGATTACAATACAAAGACCCTTTTTTCACGAATGCAACTTTGACGTTCGTGATTTGACGTTGTCAAATTTTTTTTCTCCCTTTCTGCAACGAAAGAAAAAACGAGATAGCTAATCACGAATGAAAAATTGTGAAAACATGCCCAGTGCGATTTTTGACGTGATTTTAGCGTAAAAATGACGTTTATGTTTCACGTTGAACGCACGTTGAAAGTCCGTCAAATGCCCATATAAAATTCTCAACGATGTCCGCAAATTTCAGTACATTTTTTAAATTTTCAACGTGCTTATTTGACGTCAAAAGAACGTTTAACACTAGACGTTAAATTTACATGATCCACGAACTAATAAATTTTTTTTTATTGCGAATTTTGTACTTCTGAAAATTGATTTTAAAATAAAATAACACCAAATTCTAATTCGCAATAATATATTTATTTATTTATCAGGTTTTTTATATAATACTATAACATAAGAAAATAAAATATAATTAAAAAAGTTAATAAAAATTACAGTCTTTAAATCCATTTAGACTGACGATTTTACTTCGAGGAAGTATAGAAATAAAAAAAAATTAATTAGAGTTAATTGTCGCCTTTATAACTCTTTGAAAACGCCTCTGCCGAGCAGCCAGCATTTGGGCTCTAATTGATGTGGCATATCCTTTTTTGCAATTATATTGCCCACCTAACCAAGCACCTGCAAATTAAAAAAAAATTAAAATTAGGTTGCTATCAAATATTGGAAAAAGTTACCTTTTGCCTTTTGGATAATTTAGGCATTTTTTATAATATAAATTAAACGGAGTACCACACTCAAAAAATTTATTAAAAAAATATAACAAAAAATTAACTTCGCAATTTAACTATTTTCAACAAAGAACAAAAACAAACTAAACGAAATGCCTTAATATTCAATTTGACAAAGAACTTTGTAAAAACAGTACACAGAAACTCGTCATCGTCAAATTATCAACGATCATTTGACGTGAAATAAGCAAGTCAAAACTACGTTGAACATTTTACGTAAAAAGTTCTTTCGCTGGGATGAGTTTATATAAAAAATACGGAAAAGTTATTTTTTTATTTTTTTAGCATTTATTTCATATAAAAAATTTAACCACTTATTAGTAAGATTTTTTATCAATTTTAATATTTAATTTATTATATAGAACACAAAATTACTTATTAATATTTATTTTATTATATTTAAACACAATATTATTATAAGACACAATTTTCTTCACTCGCTATTTACTTTTGTTATGAAATTATAAAGTCTATTAAAAAGGCGTTACTTATCCAGTTCGTAGACGGTACGCCAAAAGCGAATTCGCTTATTTTCTTAAAGGGTTCCCTTTAAGAAAAGCGAACCGTAAACGAACCGCCGGCGAAGTCTTTTGTTCATATATGAGTTCGTTTACGAACCGCCTTGGCAGTTCGTAAGCGAACCGGAAACGTAAATGTTAGAATAAGAACAGTAGAAAAAAAAACGTAACGCCAAGAGTTCGCTAAAATCGGTCCGTTTACGAAACGCTACAGCGATTCGTTTTGGAACCGCCAAATACGGTCCGTTTACGAACTGATTTTATTTATATATATACCTATAAAAAATACGGAAAAGTTATTTTTTTATTTTTTTAGCATTTATTTCATATAAAAAATGTAATTTTGTAAAAAAAAAAATTAAACCACTTATTAGTAAGATTTTTTATCAATTTTAATATTTAATTTTTTATATAGAACACAAAATTACTTATTAATATTTATTTTATTATATTTAAACACAATATTATTATAAGACACAATTTTCTTCACTCGCTATTTACTTTTGTTATGAAATTATAAAGTCTATTAAAAAGGCGTTACTTATCCAGTTCGTATACGGTTCGCCAAAAGCGAATTCGCTTATTTTTCTTCAAGGGTTCATTCATTCTAGTGTCAAATGATACCGTCACTCAAAAAATACATTTGATAAGACCCTGAAAACAAAGCGATTCGTTTTCGATTTGAAAACGATGAAACTTATTCATACAAAAAATCTTTTACGAATCGTTTTTGCGAATCATTTCTAAATCGAAAACGATTTACCAGTCACATGATAATGGAAATCTTAAACGATGTATTGTGCATGTAGTAGTAGTCCGTTTTTAGGCCGCTTTAGTGAATCTTTTCTAAATCAGTTTAAACGAATCATTTGTAAATCGTTTTTAACGAATCGTTTATAAATCTTTATCAAATTAAAAAAAAGCAAATATTCCAATATAAAAATTCTTTGAGCCACCTGCCGAAAATAAATAAACTACAATACCCAACACAATACCTACGCGTCAGTACCAACGTCAGCGGAAGTGGCCTGTGTGTTTGCCATGGGAGAGTATGTATCGTGTCAGGCATACGCGTTGGTATATAAGTCGGGCCGACGTAGGTATAAACATTCTCACTGGGATATGTCAATTTATAAATTATACTCTCGCCGCTCTTAGCGGCTTTAATTATACTCCCGCCGCTCTTAGCGGTTAGTTTTCGGGCCGCCAAGATGGTACGCTTTTATGCCGAAAAAGCGGTACGTTTATGTAGTAAAAATACTCAGCCGGCGGTACATTTTCGTGCCGCTAAAAACGGCACGCTTTTATTTCTTGGATGGAATTAAAAAACAATTAAAATGGCGAAATAATTAAAAAAACAATTAAAATGGCGATTTAAATTATGACACACAATTAAAATCAAACAATATACAGCCTTCGAATAAACAATAAGTTAACACTACATTTTCATTCGGAATTTAGCGGATACAATTTATGTATACGCCAACGTTACATTTTGGTTAAGAAATTTTCGTAACTTTTTAGGCGTTCGTAAACTTAACATTTTCGTAAAGAATTTAGCGTAAACTTGAAATAGTGGGAAAAAAACTTTACATTTTCATTCGGCATTTAGCGTATACAATTTATGTGTACGCCAACGTTACATTTTGGTTAAGAAATTTTCGTAACTTAGGCGTTCGTAAACTTAACATTTCCGTAAAGAATTTAGCGTAAACTTCATATAGTGGAAAAAAACTTAACGTTAACATTACATTTTCGTTCGGAATTTAGAGTATACTTTTAAAAGCTTGGCCGGTTATCTCATAATGAGTTATTGCATGCTCCATTTCGTGGCATTCCACTTTTAAAAGTTAGTTACATAATTTTACAGATTTCATTTAATTTTTACTTTATTCCTCAATTAAATCTTAAATTAAACTCACTAACTCATAATATGCAACACCTATTTTGCTGTTGCATAAAATTACAGTTCTTTATATGAGATATCTCATGTCATTTTTTAAAAGTGGAATGCCACGAAATGATTTTATCTTTGCCGGATGGGTCGAATGACATAACCTATAAATTATACATTTAAATTTAAATTTTTTGAATTATTATGGGGGAGGTTATTGAAAATGTTAAGAAGCATCTAGTATTGTATAATAAATGCAGAAAATAATTATTTTAATACAAAAATAAAGATAAAATATATTTTTTTATATAAACGGAACGAATACATTGTGACTATAATTTCTTTTCGAAACGACCGGTTCGAATGATTCGAACGGCCTACTTTAATATGCCTATTCAGATTGATCAGATTGATCTGAGCGTATAAAAAAACACACCAATATATATATATATATATATACATATATATATATATATATATATATATATATATATATATATATATATATTTAGCGTAGAATATATGTATATAAATGTTCGTTAAATATATATATATGCCTTTACATCTTTTTATATCAATCCAATATATAAAATCCTACATATATATATATATATATATATATATATATATATTATATTATACATATGTATATGCAGACATATATATATATGTTTACATATAAAATTAATTAAATTTTTACTAAACATTAGAAGAAATTTAATTATTTATACGTCAATATATGTATGCATTTCAAAAATTGTCCACTAAGCAAAACCCTGGACCTATACATCCTTGAAATCTATTTTTTTTACTATATAATTACAAATTTGGGGCGATGAATTTCCGCCACAGGAATTAAGGCCAAATAACGATTAATTCACTTAATATTGCCTCAATATGCAAGGCGTTAAATCTCGCCTGAATACCTTTTGTTATTTTGTGTCACACAATATTTTTAAAGAGATTTCAGAATAATATGTATAGCATATTATTCATATATAGAGAGCGGGTTCCAATGTTATGATCCACGAACAGAAATTGAAAAATTCGCATTTGTTCTACATGCGAGTTCTTTATTATTATATATTCTTTGATTCAACGAACTAAAATAAGTTTGTATTGCGAATTTTGTACTTCAGAAAATTGATTTTAAAATAAAATAACACAAAATTATAATTTTCCATAATATATTTAATTATTTACAAAGTTTACAATAAAAATAAATACTAATGCCCTTATTCCGACAGTCGCATTTGCTGGCGTAAGATACGACTACAAAGATTTTGTATCACGAGAGTCGTATCAATACAAAATTAGTCATATTGATACGAAACAGCCACAAAATCTAGTATTCTTGGAGGCGTACGACTTGAATTTATTTGTCAAAAAACTATAATTTTTGTCGTAAGCAATTTTGCAATTGACTAGAACGAAAATGTATAGTATCTTATTATTAATATCAAGTATAAATAAAAAATATAAAAAATCAAATATAAAAAAAAAATCAAATCATTGAATCATTGAAAAAATAATTTAAAAAAAAAATCAAATTATTGAAAGTCAAATCAAGTATAAATAAAATATAAAAATTGAAATATAGTAAAAAAAAATCTTTAAAGCCATCTATTGGAAATAAATACTATTAACGAATAAATCAGTCGTTTCGTACGCCTCTGAGAATACATTTTTTTAGTTGGTACGAAACGAAATTACTTTACGGCGTTAAATACGACACGACTGTCGGAATAAGCGCATTAGAAAATAAAATATAATTAAAAAAGTTAACAAAAACTTAATTAAAAAGTTACAGTCTTTCAAAATTCTTTTCGACTTATTTTACTTAAAAAATAATTTTAATAAAAAACTAACAAATATTTCAGTCTTTAAATCAATTTCGACTGATTTTACTTAAAAAATAATTTTAATAAAAAGTTAAAATAAAATTACAGTCTGTAAATCCATTTCGTTAATTGTCGCCTTTTTAACTCTTTGAAAACGCCTCTGCCGAGCAGTCAGCATTTGGGTTCTCATTGATGTGGCATATCCCTTTTTGCAATTATACCAAGCACCTGCAATTTAAAAAAAAATTAAAATTAGGTTGCTATAACAAATATTAGGTTGCTATAACAAATACAATGAAGAAAGTCTTCGGCCATGCGAAACGTCCCAATTCTATAAAATATTGTCAGGAATTTATTTTGCTAATCCAGCAGTATTTGGGATTTGGGCAGTAATGTTGCGTTGGTTTAAATTGTTTAAGTTTCTTTTCCTAAAAATAATATTTTTAAAAGCTTTATAATAACATTAATTATGTACATACCAAATATGATGCATCATTTTCAATTTTCAATAACAAAAAATCACGTTCGCTAATTAACTAATTTGAACAAAGAACAAAGACAAACTAAATGAAATGCCATAATAATATTCAATTTGACAAAGAACTTTGCAAAAACAGTACACCGAAACTCGTCATCAACGTTCATTTGACGTGAAATAAGCAAGTCAAAACTACGTCGAACATTTTACGTAAAAAGTTTTTTCGCTGGGATTTTAAGCACTAAAACTCGAACGTCAAATTCTTTTTGATTTACATTTACTTTCATATTTTCTTGCGAGAATTTTGACAGCTATCCCTAACCTCCCTATAAGAAAAATAAGCGAATTCGCTTTTGGCGAACCGTATACGAACTGGATAAGTAACTATAATTTATGTATCTTTATAATAATATTGTAAATTGTATCTTATAATAATATTGTGTTTAAATATAATAAAATAAATATTAATAAGTAATTTTGTGTTCTATATAATAAATTAAATCATAAAATTAATAAAAAATCTTATTAATAAGTAAGTGGTGAAATAATTATTTATAGTTGAATGTTAATGTTATTATTTATTGTTAAAAATTACATTTTTTATATGAAATAAATGCTAAAAAAATAAAAATATTACTTTTCCGTATTTTTTATATCTAGAAATAAAATCAGTTCGTAAACGGTCCGAATTTGGCGGTTCCAAAAGAATCGCTACAGCGTTTCGTAAACGGACCGATTTTAGCGAACTCTTGGCGTTACGTTTTTTTATTAAAAAAATATAACAAAAAAATTTATTAAAAAAATATAACAAAAAATTAACTTCGCAATTTAACTATTTTCAACAAAGAACAAAAACAAACAGAAACTCGTCATCGTCAAATTATCAACGTTCATTTGACGTGAAATAAGCAAGTCAAAACTACGTTGAACATTTTACGTAAAAAGTTTTTTCGCTGGGATGAGTTTTCATTCGTTCTAGTGTCAAATTATACTGTCACTCAAAAAAAACATTTGATAAGACCCTGAAAACAAAACGATTTGAAAACGATGAAACTTATTCATACAAAAAATCTTTTACGAATCGTTTTTGCGAATCATTTCTAAATCGAAAACGATTTACCAGTCACATGATAATGGAAATCTTAAACGATGTATTGTGCATGTAGTAGTAGTCCGTTTTTAGGCCGCTTTAGTGAATCTTTTCTAAATCAGTTTAAACGAATCATTTGTAAATCGTTTTTAACGAATCGTTTATAAATCTTTATCAAATTAAAAAAAAGCAAATATTCCAATATAAAAATTCTTTGAGCCACCTGCCGTAAAATAAATAAACTACAATACCCAACACAATACCTACGCGTCAGTACAAACGTCAGCGGAAGTGGCCTGTGTGTTTGTAACTTTTTAGGCGTTCGTAAACTTAACATTTTCGTAAAGAATTTAGCGTAAACTTGAAATAGTGGGAAAAAAACTTTACATTTTCATTCGGCATTTAGCGTATACAATTTATGTGTACGCCAACGTTACATTTTGGTTAAGAAATTTTCGTAACTTAGGCGTTCGTAAACTTAACATTTCCGTAAAGAATTTAGCGTAAACTTCATATAGTGGAAAAAAACTTAACGTTAACATTACATTTTCGTTCGGAATTTAGAGTATACTTTTAAAAGCTTGGCCGGTTATCTCATAATGAGTTATTGCATGCTCCATTTCGTGGCATTCCACTTTTAAAAGTTAGTTACATAATTTTACAGATTTCATTTAATTTTTACTTTATTCCTCAATTAAATCTTAAATTAAACTCACTAACTCATAATATGCAACACCTATTTTGCTGTTGCATAAAATTACAGTTCTTTATATGAGATATCTCATGTCATTTTTTAAAAATGGAATGCCACGAAATGATTTTATCTTTGCCGGATGGGTCGAATGACATAACCTATAAATTATACATTTAAATTTTAAATTTTTTGAATTATTATGGGGGAGGTTATTGAAAATGTTAAGAAGCATCTAGTATTGTATAATAAATGCAGAAAATAATTATTTTAATACAAAAATAAAGATAAAATATATTTTTTTATATAAACGGAACGAATACATTGTGACTATAATTTCTTTTCGAAACGACCGGTTCGAATGATTCGAACGGCCTACTTTAAAATGCCTATTCAGATTGATCAGATTGATCTGAGCGTATAAAAAAACACACCAATTGTGTTTCTGGGCTTAAGTGAGCATTTACATTGTCTATTTATAGCACTATCCCAGTGTGATTTTTGACGTGGTTTTTACGTAAAAAGGACGTTTATGTTTCACGTTGAATGCACGTTGAAAGTCCGTCAAATGCCCATATAAAATTTTCAACGATGTCCGCAAATTTGAGTACATTTTTTAAATTTTCAACGTGCTTATTTGACGTCAAAATAACGTTTAACTCTAAACGTTAAATTTACGTGGAACACTAAACGTTAAATTTACGTGGAACATTCAACCAAAGAATATATAATAATAAAGAAGGCGCATCTGAATTTTAATACCCTTTTTTTGAATTTTTTTCCATGGCTTGTGCGGGCGGCTGTGAAAGGGAAGTAAAAATATTCTCAAACTGAAAATAAAATTCTCTTTTTATTCTCAGTGAAAAAAAAAATCATTTTTTTCTTAGTTTGAAAATTTTTTACGATTTAGAAATTAATTTTAAATATATTTATGCTTTTTTAATATTTTGTGCATAGATAATAAATATATTTGAGAAATATGAAATATATATATATATATATATATATATATATATATATATATATATATATATATATATATATGAATATATGTATATAAATGTTCGTTAAATATATATATATATGCCTTTATATCTTTTTATATCAATCCAATATATAAAATCCTATATATATATATATATATATATATATATATATATATATATATATATTATATTATACATATGTATATGCAGACATATATATATATGTTTACATATAAAATTAATTAAATTTTTACTTAACATTAGAAGAAATTTAATTATTTATACGTCAATATATGTATGCATTTCCAAAATTGTCCACTAAGCAAAACCCTGGACCTATACATCCCTGAAATCTATTTTTTTTACTAAATAATTACAAATTTGGGGCGATGAATTGCCGCCACAGGAATTAAGGCCAAATAACGATTAATTCACTTAATATTGCCTCAATATGCAAGGCGTTAAATCTCGCCTGAATACCTTTTGTTATTTTGTGTCACACAATATTTTTAAAGAGATTTCAGAATAATATGTATAGCATATAATGAGAGAGCGGGTTCCAATGTTATGACCCACGAACAGAAATTGAAAAATTCGCATTTGTTCTACATGCGAGTTCTTTATTATTATATATTCTTTGATTAACGAACTAAAATAAGTTTGTATTGCGAATTTTGTACTTCAGAAAACTGATTTTAAAATAAAATAACACAAAATTATAATTTTCCATAATATATTTAATTATTTACAAAGTTTATAATAAATATAAATACTTAGAAAATAAAATATAATTAAAAAAGTTAACAAAAATTACAGTCTTTCAAAATTCTTTTCGACTTATTTTACTTAAAAAATAATTTTAATAAAAAACTAACAAATATTTCAGTCTTTAAATCAATTTCGACTGATTTTACTTAAAAAATAATTTTAATAAAAAGTTAAAATAAAATTACAGTCTGTAAATCCATTTCGTTAATTGTCGCCTTTTTAACTCTTTGAAAACGCCTCTGCCAAGCAGCCAGCATTTGGATTCTCATTGATGTGGCATATCCCTTTTTGCAATTATACCAAGCACCTGCAATTAAAAAAAAAATTAAAATTAGGTTGCTATAACAAATATTAGGTTGCTATAACAAATACAATGAAGAAAAGTCTTCGGCCATGCGAAACGTCCCAATTCTATTAGGTCAAAATATTGTCAGGAATTTATTTTGCTAATCCAGCAGTATTTGGGATTTGGGCAGTAATTTTGCGTTGGTTTAAATTGTTTAAGTTTCTTTTCCTAAAAATAATATTTTTAAAAGCTTTATAATAACATTAATTATGTACATACCAAATATGTGGCATCATTTTAAATTTTCAATAACAAAAAATTCGCAAATTAACTAATTTGAACAAAGAACAAAAACAAATTAAATGAAATGCCGTAATAATATTCAATTTGACAAAGAACTTTGCAAAAACAGTACACCGAAACTCGTCATCGTCAAATTATCAACGTTCATTTGACGTGAAATAAGCAAGTCAAAACTACGTCGAACATTTTACGTAAAAAGTTTTTTCGCTGGGATTTTAAGCACTAAAACTCGAACGTCAAATTCTTTTTGATTTACATTTACTTTCATATTTTCTTGCGAGAATTTTGACAGCTATCCCTAACCTCCCTATAAGAAAAATAAGCGAATTCGCTTTTGGCGAACCGTATACGAACTGGATAAGTAACTATAATTTATGTATCTTTATAATATTGTAAATTGTATCTTATAATAATATTGTGTTTAAATATAATAAAATAAATATTAATAAGTAATTTTGTGTTCTATATAATAAATTAAATCATAAAATTAATAAAAAATCTTATTAATAAGTAAGTGGTGAAATAATTATTTATAGTTGAATGTTAATGTTATTATTTATTGTTAAAAATTACATTTTTTATATGAAATAAATGCTAAAAAAATAAAAATATTACTTTTCCGTATTTTTAGCACATTTCCAACCAAATTGGAAGAAATGTGTATATTAGTTTCACTCTGTCTGTCCGTCTGTCCGTCTGTCCGTCTGTCCGTCCGTCCGTTTACACAAACTTCTACATCTTTCAAGATAGAGTGTTAAAATTTTGAATATAGATAGATAGTAATAAAATAATAAGTCCAGTAGAACAAAATATTCTTCTATCTCTTTTCCCCTCTGAGGTATTCCCCCTCCAAGTTCGAAAATTACCCATATTGAACATCTAATAACTTTTAAACCAATAAAAATTTTTGAGGTCTGTAAAAGCCATAAGATAGGAAAATCTTTTATCTTTTTTGTGAAATAAACAATTTTTTTAAAATTTAATTCTTTGATGTATAAAAATACCGTTATCTTCATACAACTTTTTTTAGTTTTACTCTGAAGAAATTGTATCCGTATCTCCCCTCCCCTTTCCGTTGTAGCCCTTCGAAAATCAAAAAATTACATTTTTAATTTACTTGTAAAATTATAACTGCACAATATTTTTAAAAACAAATATTGAGAAAAGTTTCGAAAATCATATTTCTTTAAAGTGCATTAATTAATAAATTATAGTCATTTGCCTCACACTTATAATTAATCAAAATTCTTAATCATGTAAAATTTTGCAAAAAACGAACATTTTGCATATTTTTAGGAGCTATATAAATGGAATATTGGATATTATTTCATATCACATTATATGTTCAATTAAAAGCAAAATTAGGGAAAACTTAAATGATAAGTTTATATATATGTATTTTGTTGGAATAATAAACTTGGAAGGAAAAAAATTAATAAAATCGAACAGGGACACATGTTTTACCTATATTTACCATATCATTTTTTATCTTTCCTATGTATAGTACATTGAAAATACTACTAAAACTGCACAATATTTACTACTAAAACTGCACAATATTATAGAACATTGAAAATACTACTAAAACTGCACAATATGCACGTATAGGAATTCCCATTGTTTTAGAATAGCTCATAGTTCTACATGTGGCGATTTTGAGGAAATGTGCTTTTGACAAACCCGAGGTTTGTTTATCGTATTTTTTATATCTAGAAATAAAATCAGTTCGTAAACGGTCCGAATTTGGCGGTTCCAAAACGAATCGCTGCAGCGTTTCGTAAACGGACCGATTTTAGCGAACTCTTGGCGTTACGTTTTTTTTCTTCTGTTCTTAAGTGCCAGTCACAGTGATTTCGATTCGAACGGCACTTATTTTAACTTTGCCGGATGGGTCGAATGACATAACCTATAAATTATACATTTGAAATTTAAATTTTTTGAATTATTATTATGGGGGAGTTTATTGAAAATGTTAAGAAGCATCCAGTATTGTATAATAAATGCAGAAAATATTTATTTTAATACATAACATAGAGATTAAACATATTTTTTTATATAAACGGAACGAATACATTGTGACTATAATTTCTTTTCGAAACGAACGGTTCTTTCGAAATCGAAATCACAATCGAAATCACTGTGACTGGCACTTTATTCTAACATTTACGTTTCCGGTTCGCTTACGAACTGCCAAGGCGGTTCGTAAACGAACTCATATATGAAGAAAAGACTTCGCCGGTGGTTCGTTTACGGATCGCTTTTCGTAAAGGGAGAGAACAGAAAAAGCGGAAGCGGAAATAGTCATAACTTATGCTACTTTCTTTTAAGGGAAGCGGTCATATGTAGGCGAAATAAATGCAATTTTATTTTCTAAATTATGGGTACATACATAAATTTCTTTAATGTTAAATTTTATAAGTTAACATTTTAAAAAGTAAATTTATTTTAATTTTTTTTAGTAAATTTTTTAGATATTAACTAAAATAAAAAAATAAATTTTTTTATTTCTTAAAAAAGAATCAAAATATTTATTAAACATATCCCAGCAAACAAAAGCGAAGTAGTTACTAACACAAATAAACATTTTGCGTGTTTGTATATAACTCTATGAATAATACGTAAAAAAATTCATATATATATTGAGACGCGTCATAGTAAACTAGTGAATTTTTGCCCAAGTCTCTATCTTTTTTCACTGGAAGAAAAGTACTTTTCCGGCGTAATCTTGTAGTACTTGTAGAAGTAGTTCTACGTTGGTGGGATATATGTATATATATGTATGTCATTTAGCTATATGTATATATAAAAAATATATATGGATACATAAAAAATTATATATAAAAAAAATAAAAATTATATAAAAAATGTATATATTTTTTTATATGGATATAAATATACATATAAAAAATATATATTTTTAATTTTATATATATATAAATATACATATATATATATATATATATATATATATATATATATATATATATATATATATACATACATATATGTATATATAAATATCTGTATATATATATATATGTATATCCATATAAAAAAATATATACATATTTTTAAATTTTTATGTATCCATATATATTTTTTATATATATATATTTTATATACCTATATAATAAAATGACATACATATATAATGTTTAATTATTTCGATTTTTTTTTTAAGTGCGCACTTCAAAAAAAATTTTTAAATGCGCTCTCAAATGTTAAAATTATAGCAAGAAAACAAAAAAAAAGCAAGAAAATTTTGTTGCTCGGGAAGTAATTCACCCGTTATATTTGTTCTCTTTCGCACTCACAAGAAAGAAAAGGAAAAAATATTGAACGTCAGAATTATAGTGCTATAAATAGATAATGTAAATGCACACTAAGAAATGCAACTGTAAAACATAATAACTTCTAATCGGACTCAGACATTTCTCCAATTTTATTTTACATAACCTCCCGCAATCATAATAAATGTAAAAATAACTTTCACTTTTAATAAAAAGAATTAAATTATGTTTTCAAAAGTTATGTTATTTATATAAGCAATTAAGGCAGTATTTAACAAATTTAAAGAAATTAATTTAAACTTTAAAGTAAAATGCTGAAAAGTTTAATGCAATGTCGACTGTTACCATTTCGTGTCTCAAATTCACAAAAGGTTAACAAGAAAAATAATTAAAATTCTCAAATAATTTTTTTTCTTTTCCAGGTTGTAATTTTATCTGTAGGTGCAGGTGTAGCATTACTAGGAGTTTTAGCTCATTATCTTAAGCGTCGTAAAACTCCCCGTCCAATACGACGTCAACGTAAATATGGTGGACGACGTACACGGAATAGTATGAGAAGTCCCAATGATTTAATATCTGTAGCTGGATCAAAAGCTTCAGCACGTTCAGGTAGTCCAGTTGGATCATTAGTTGCATTATCGGATCGTTTATCATTGGCTTCTGGTTCAATTGGTCCAAATTTAATAACAACAAATCAATTAACTGCACAACAACTTGGTGTTTTGGGAATGGAAGCACTTGAAACAGTTATTAATCATTGGGAAGACGCGCTAGCTTCACATTTTTCACCAAATGGTTTAACAACAGCTGAAGAATCAGAATTTTGTCGTGAAATACAAAATCTTCTTGATATGGCTTATACATTACAAGATCAAAGTGAATTATTATTTCTTGATCAACGATCTGTATTATTCCGTGAGGAACAAAATAATGAACTTGAACAAGATAAATCACAAACACGTATAACTCGTGCTGCTTCAGATCCAAATTTCGATTCAGCTGAAAGCTTTGCATCGGCATTGGATCAAGTTGCCGATTTACGTGAATTTGAAGAATTTGCTGAAGCATTTGCAGAATTTGAACAATATCCATTGTATCAGAGTGCTATTAAACAGTACGAAGATCAACCTATACCGTATAGAACATTAAGAACTGAATTGGTTAGTTGTACAGCTGATCTAGAATATTTGGCAAAATTACATTGTGTTCGA
This sequence comes from Empis stercorea, assembly GCA_949752835.1. Lineage (NCBI taxonomy): Eukaryota > Metazoa > Arthropoda > Insecta > Diptera > Empididae > Empis > Empis stercorea. Next base: position 28,625,857 of record OX457088.1, read on the forward strand.
TTAGCTTTTCAGTATTTATTTAAAGTAAGAAAATCAAAATTAATTTTAAATTCCAAAATTTTAATTATTTTTACATACCTAACTTTTTTCCAGGATATTACTGTTGGACAATGGGTGGCCGATACTGGTCGTCAAATTCTTACAGATCTTTTATGTTTAGGCGATAAAGATCCAAAAGATTTCTTAGTTGGTTATGAAGATATGATGACATTTTTACAAGATCATAGTAATTGGCCATTAATTGAACGTGAACTATCGGCGCGAAATGTTAAAGCAATGACTTTTTATGACATTTGCATAGATTTTATAATATTGGATTCATTTAAAGACTTAGACGCACCTCCTGGCAGTGTGACTGCAGTAGTACAAAATAGATTTTTATCAAATGGATTTAAGGAGACGGTAAATTTATCCAAATTCGTTTTAGTTTAGTATACCTATCTCATCTATATTTATAGGCGCTAACAACAGCAGTTTGGTCTGTGTTAAAAGCTAAAAAACGTATGCTTAAATTTCAAAATGGTTTTTTATCGCATTTTTATACAATTTCCGAACAAATTTCACCTTTAATGGCATGGGGTTTTTTTGGTCCCGATGAGAACTTACGTGATATTTGTCATTATTTTCGTGAACAAACTTTAGGTTTTTTAAATGATATATTTAATTTCCAAAAAAGTCGTTATACCACGGTTGAAGAATTATCTGAAGATATTTTACAGCACATGAAATTGAGAGTCAATAATATTGGTGTAAAATTTAGCCAATAGAAAAGGTATAGGTATAGTAAATTATATAATTAAGTGCCTGAATATGGTGGTACATAAAATATAATTCATTAGGATTAGAGAATTATTAGAATACCTAAACGATGACAAATTTGAAAATATCAAATTTTTAAAAAAAATATTCAAATTCCAGATAATTAATTTTTTTTCCATACTAAGTTAACATTTCAAATTTCAAGACAAATTTAAAAATTTTGAAAATTTTTAATTTCTTTTAAGAAACAGGATAAGTTGGTAATTTTTATAATTATAATTTAAAATTACAACAATAACAAGTAGAATTGTAAGAATAATAATGTTAAAAATGGGAATTTATTGGACTAAAAAATAATTTTGTTATTATTTTGTTACTTTAATAAAAAATATTATTTACAGAGATGTTTATACAAATTTTATGATTATTTTTTCGAAAAATTGCTTTTGGAAATGAATAAGTACTTTTATAACATATTTTCTCTGTACATTTTATATAAAATCACTATTTAAAGATATTTTCTTCACCATGGTATATGCTAAAAAGTCAAATTTTACTTTTGTTTGACAATTTGAATATGTCACTAAAGTTCTTTTTCCGGTCGGCCATAAGACCTGTAAGTTGTGTCAAATAAATTCTTCAAATAAATTTTAAATCATCTAATAAAATTTATATAATGATTTAAAAAATAATTATGAAAAATAAAGTTGCATTAAATTCTCTCAGTATATTAGTGTTTAGATTTTAATTTTAATTTATAAAAGCAATTTAAATTACCTAGTGAAAGGTTCAGTAATTGTAATTTTGACAGTGGGAAAATTGTCCCAAGAAAAGATAATTAATGAAGATCCCAAATTAATTAATTCGATTAAAAATGTTGAGATCACAATTCATTAATTCACTATAAGCTCAAAAGCAACGAAAAATACAAGAGAATTTATGAGACTTTGGCTACAAAACAAAGAAAAAACAAATTGCAACTTTTATAAAGAAGACTTAAAAAAATTTCTTTTTCTATTATTTTTTTAGTGAGACAAAATGCGTAAGATTATGAAATCAGGGAAAGTCGTAATCGTCCTAGCTGGACGTTACGCAGGACGAAAAGCCATTATTGTTAAAACATTTGATGATGGTACATCTGACAAACAATTTGGTCATGCTTTGATAGCTGGTATAGATAGATACCCACGTAAAGTAACATCAAAAATGGGCAAAGCAAAATTGAAGAAAAAATCTAAAATAAAGCCATTCATGAAAGTTTTAAATTATAATCATTTAATGCCAACTAGATACACCGTACAGGATATAGCATTTGATAAAGTATCTGCTAAGGATTTGAAAGATCCAGTTAAAAGGAAAACACATCGTTTCCAAACAAGAGTTAAATTTGAATCAAGATATAAGGCTGGCAAAAATAAATGGTTCTTCCAGAAATTACGTTTCTAAATGAAAAAAGAATTCATTGGCAAATTTTTTTTTCTGGAACTGTTTTTTAAGCTCTTATAAACAAAATTATAAAAAAATAAAGAAATTTAAGAAAACCATTACAAAGTGATACTTTTTCAATTATTTTTGTAATTATGTAGGGTAAAACCACTAGAACCAGTCAGCATTTGTATTTAGCCAATTTCAATTTCATCTGTAAATATTAGTGTAACTAAAGAAATGTGGGTAGTTTATTTTCATTGGATGAAGTGTTCTGCACACATATGCCAATTTGTTGATGGGTTTGTTTTTGTAATATTAATACGCAGTTAAAAATACATTTAGTGTGTTTTGTGTTAAGGATGTTAAAAGCGAAATGGGTCAGTTTTTAGTTAATTTTTCTAAAGTAGTGTTTTACCAAGTTTTTAAAATGTTGGAAATATAATAAATTAGTGCGTTTTGAGCAAAAAATATATAAAAATATTTTATAATAAATTAATGGGGGTGGCCGTTAAATAAAACAACAAGTTATTTAAATATATTTTTAGTTTTTATTTATAAATAATTTTATCTTAATTCTGTAATCCTAATGAATTATTTTTCTATTATAAATAGCTACTTTGGTAATCTTTATTGCAAAATTTGTTATTATTTCCTTTAGATTTATCCAGTCCGGATACCAAAAATTTAATGGTCGTTTACTAAATTTTACTAAATTTAGTAAAATTCGTCGACATTTTACTCAAAAAATATTTAAATAGCTAAAAGAATATTCTTTTAAGAACCATTTTTATCTTTCATTTCATATAAAAACAATTTTTGATTGCTCTTATAGTTACGGTAATATAACGATTCAAAGTAGAAAAAATCCTTAACTGGCCGGCTACTAGTGCTTTTACCCTATATTGCTTTCAGTGACCCATAATGAAGGTTTAAATACAATCTGTTATAACAGTAAAATGTTTTATAAATAAGGATACTAACAAAAAACCAATATCAGTTCTAAATTTTATATTGTAAATAAAATTCGATATAAAATTTTATATATTAACTTAAATATTTAAACAAAAACGGATACAGTTTTTTCACGAAGAAAGTCATAATTGGAGAAATTAAGAAATACATTTTTACATATTTATATAAATTTTAGAGAAGAAAAACTACAATTCTATTCCTTCTTGTGTAGCTAAGCTTGCTTTAATTTTCATTAGTAATTCTTTTTTAACAGCATCTGGTACACGTGCTCTGGCTTTTGGTGTAACTTCTTGAACAATTTGATCTACATTAATGGAGCCACCTTTTTCTTTAATTACATTTCTACATAAAAGTCTAACTTCATCTCTCCATCCACATTCATTTAAACGTTGTCTTAAAAGATCCTTTAATCTTAATTGAAAAAAAAAAGAATTTTAAATTGCTACTTTTTTAAAAACAATAAATGAAAAACTTACTTGGACTTGTCACCATGTAATACCATAGTTTGGTCAACAGTAGTGGTTAAAGTCATATTGAAAATTAGAAAATAATCCAAATAGCAAATAATTTTTAATAAAACTAAGAATTTACAATATTTACTATTATCTTTTATTTGAAGGTTTTCAAATTGAAAATATTTAATTATATTGAACGCAAAATATTATTCGGCTTTTGGCGTCAGTTTTATGGTAGAAAAAAAAATAAATGAAAAAAAAAACAAAAATTTCTGGATATTTGACATTTGACATATAAAAAAAAACTCAATAAAATATTTAATTTTTCCATAGTTGGCAATTTTTTATTTTAAAATAAATTTATTAGAAGTAATACCAACTTATACGAGAAATATTTTGGTGTAGGCGTCAATGCAAAAGGAAGATATTTTAGCTGCGTTTTTTTATTCTTACGCTGCTCTACTCTACAATAAAATGAATAAAAAAACGATGTAGAGCAAAGGGAAAATATGATTTAGAATTGATTTACAAAATTTTCGCTCACTGTGTTGACATTTTTTAAAAATCAAATTTTAAATATTCAAATATACGAAATGAAGTAGCTTACTTTTCAAATTTATAGTTACCATATTAAAATTTAATAATTTCCCATTAATTTCCCTTTGCTCTATGTTGTTCTTGATAATTATGTAGGTAGAGTAACCTAGCGTTCTAATTAAAATTTGTAGTTTTTAGTTTTATGGTGGATTTTAATGATAAAAATTTGCCGCTTGTGCAGGAAAATCGGACCGAAAGGTTTTATTTCTTATGGAAATTTAATATGTGCGACAAGAACAACAAATTCTCATTTGCAAGGGATATTTTTCATTTACCAGGGATAATTTTTATATGCAAGGAAATTTTACCAGGGATAATTTTTTTGCAAGGGATAATTTTCATTTTGCAATAGATAATTTTTGATATTTTTTAAAAACCATAGATAATCCTTCTTATATGGTATCACAGTTTTGTTGAAATTTGACATTTCAGTATTGCCATTAAAAGATTTTATTGTTTAAATTTTTTTATGTTAATAATATTTTGAACTAAATTTATATATAAAATGTAAAAATTGGAAATGTTAATAATTTAAAAAAAAATTAATTAACTTTGTTCATGCCGGTTTTTTTCATGTACAAGGATGTAAATATTAATTTTGGACTGTACCATTAAAATTATTATTTCCAATTATTATAATGAGTTTATATTTAGTAATTTCGTATTTTAAAATATTATTAACGATTGGTAATCAAATTATTTCCAGGTTTTTGCAAAAAATACGTATATTTTTTAAAACTTTAATTGATTGAATGAAATTGACACAAATGCATTACAATAATATATTAATCAATAAATTTTAATAATAATAATCACCGAACTATAAACGTTCGTTGATAATAATAAAAATTAAATTTTTATATTATTATTATGATTAATATATTAAATTATTTAATAGAGTAAATTACTTAACATTTTTTAAATTACAATAAATTCAATTTTAAATATTTATTAATATATATATTATTAAGAAAAGTGTGATAATTATATCAGAAAAAATTCAAATATTTATATAGGAGATTCAATATAAATTTTGTAAATATAAATTTTGTACAATTGATTTTTTATTATACAATTTGCAATTAATATTTAATTGCTGATTTTAAATATAATAGTTGAAATAATTTATTATTTTTTTAAATAAAATTGTACTGCCATTCAACAGTGCCATCTGTGATCTGTACGGAGATAATCAGCCATTTTATATTCCCTTGTCAAAAAAATAAATTCCTTTCTGCAGCGATCTACTTTTTTCTCATATAAAAATACAATATACTATCTAGTTCTATTTTTCCTGCACAAGCGGCAAATTTTTATCATTAAAACCCAGCATAAAACCCAGCATTACAGGATTGTATGAAAAAAAAATTTGACGGTAAGAATTAATGATGTACTATCGGATTACTATCGTAAAAAACAAGAAAAATTAAGAAAATTGTTTTGCTGTCCCTATCTCATACGGATTATCTCATAGTTGTAAAATAAAAAAATTTTTCATCAATTGTCAATTGTTTTCTTTTGACACGGTCCATGATTAATTCCGCATGGGAAACTAAATCAATCAAAATAATTTTTGTTGTAAATTGTCCACTCAATTAATATTTAACTCTTCCGATTTGAATTTGATGTTAATTGACTGCAAATTGCAAATAACTGTGCCGTACGAAGACTTTTTTGGCATTAATTTTAGCTCTTAGATAATATTAACTGTATTTTTATAATATCCGCGTGGAAAAACCCCAAATTTTTTTTGTGTAAATTTACCTAATCTGTAAAATCTACCTCTGTAAAATGTAATCATTATTTTCATTTGATTTTAACTCTACCTGTTGGTTTTTCCACTTTGTTTAAAAATTTTACTAGGGTACGATGACTTTTTGGGCCCACTGTAATTGTTATTTATAATAAAGATAGACTTTTTTTTTAAATTTGTGAAGCTAATTATGAATTTAGATTTAAATTATATGGAAAGAAACATTTTATTCACTTGATCCTATGAATTCGTGCTTTATTTAAGATTATATCACAAAATATATTTCCTTGGAATATTTACTAACGATTAATATAAAATTCCTGTTCTTTAATTTCTAATAAAAATACAGAAACTATAGCAAATAATTTTAGATATAATAATACATATTATAAGTATAATAATTAATAACACTTAAAATTATGAATGTTATTTCATTTATATTTTTTACTAGTAAATTTTCTTTGTTGACATTGTCATTGGCGAATAGGAAGAGGTACTGTGAGATACGTAGATAAATGATGTTGAAATTTGAAATATAACGAATTTGGATAATAAATTATAAATAACACAATAACACAGGTGGATGGAATGGATTTATATTGAACGCAAAAGTTAATAATTTAATTTATTATATATTGAATTAAATTTAAAATTTAGAAAAGCTAAATTATACTTTGAATTTTTCCTTGAATATTAATTAAGAGTTCATCATTTCAAACTGCGCAACGTTTTGTTCCACAATCCACATAATTGAACTTGAACCCCTGAAAATTATTCAATTTTCAGTTGTACGTTGTATCTTGTATGTAGTCAGAAATAAATTTATTATTATATTTTCTAATCTAAAATATATTTGCAATGTTAACAATATTAAAACTCAGTTTAAATCACGCGTTCATTGATACAAGTTTAAATTTTGTAAAGTTATTTTTATTGTTTCGAAAAATAGAGTTAACGATTCAAATCCTTTCATTTTTAACGTTATCGGCGAGTAGTGATAAAAAGTATTATTCAAAAATTGTTTCAATATTCAATATTATACATATATATATATGTACATATATAATATTAAAGTTATATACTTTTAAGAGAAAAATTATATAAATTTACATAATTACATAATAAAATAAAAATTACATAATAAAATAATATTATAAAATTTATCAAGGTTTTTACAAATTGCCATTTTCCTTGTAAACATGTAAATTTCACTAATGTTTAAAATTATTCAATTAAAATAAATAAATTATTGTAGTTGTAAAGGTTTCTCCCCATAGGGCCTGTCTAAATTGGTTAAAAATAGTTAACTATTTGTGTATACTTTTTAGGTTAAGGCCGGTATGCTACTCGTGATTAGGGAAGATTACCATACAAAATTTAGCTCAGCTAAATATAAGAATACGATTTATCTCGAAATTTCGCTGAAGTAGTACGCTACTCAAGATTACTAAAAGCAGGAAAAATCGGCGCCTAGTCAAAAGTCTCCCCTAAATATTTCACGTGAAATAATGTTCTGAACAAGATCGATGTTACGGACAAACCAGGGAGCATTGACTATATTACGTAGAACCTTGTTCTGGAGCCTTTGAATTTTGAGGATATGACAATTACTTGCACATCCCCAGAGCTGTACACCATATAACCATATAGGCTTAAGAATCTGGTTATAAATTAATATTTTGTTTTCAATTGAAAGTTTGGAATTGCGTCCGATGAGCCAGTACAGTTTATTATATTTGATGTTTAATTCATTGATTTTTGTTTTGACGTGCTCTTTCCATTTTAGTTTCACATCAAGCGTCATACCCAGATATTTGACTGTATTTGCATGGGGAACCGTATTGTCGTACAGGTAGATTGGGATTACCTGACTTATTGATTTATTCGTGAAATTGATGTGAACTGATTTTGTATCGTTTAGTTTTATTCTACTTTTCTCCGTCCAGTCTTTAATACAATTGTTTGCGTTTTGAAGTTTTATTGTAGCTCCGTTTAAATTATTGTCTACAGCCAACATAGCTGTATCATCTGCAAATGTACCAACTACCACGTCGTTTGGTGTCGGAATGTCACTTGTAAACAGTAAATATACAATTGGGCCCAAGATGCTACCTTGCGGAACTCCAGCATTTATATCTTTTTAATCTGAGTACATACTCGTCTTCCTGCTTAACACGAAAGAATCTGTTAGACAAATACGAAGTGAGAAATTCAACATGTTGCATAGGAAGGAGTTTGTTCAGTTTGTTTATAAGTCCAGTATGCCATACTTTATCAAAAGCTTGCACAATGTCGATAAATATAGCTGAGCATATTTGTTTGTCTTCAAGCGCTTTTTCTATAAGATCTGTGATTCTATAAATTTGATCAATAGTGGAATGTTTCTCTCGAAAACCAAACTGGAAATTTGGGATTAAATTTTTACACTCTATTATTCTTTTTAAGTTTTTTAGGAACATTTTCTCTAGTAGTTTAGACATGATTGGAAGTAACGAAATTGGCCGATATGACTTAACATCATTAGGTGGTTTACCAGCTTTATGTAGCATGATCACCTCAGCTACCTTCCAGATTCCAGGAATGTATTTTAATCGGAACGAAGCATTTATTAGCATAGTTAGCAATTTAATACCTCTTTTTGGTAGGTGGGGGAGTACTTCTGACGTAATAAGGTCAAACCCTGGTGCCTTCCTCTTTTTAAAACCTTTTTTAATTTCATTTGCAACTTCACTTGTCGAGACAGCAGGTATATTTTGGTAGGTTGAGTTGACGTTTACTTCGATTGGTAGGTTGATTTTACTTCGAAAATATCAAAATGAGTGAAAAAATTTATTTAGACTTGGAATATATCGATTCCGAAACATATACCTAGTTTCCATGTACAGAGTTGAGTTGGGTTGAGTTGAAATGGGGTTGAAATGGAACCATCAATTATTCGTTCCATTCCAACTCAACTCAACTCAACCCCTGTTTCCATGCACGCTAACTATTATTAACAAGGTAATAGACATAGACGTCAAAATTTATCTCTACACAATATTTTTTCCCAATATTTTATCTCTACACAATATTGAAAGTTTGGAGATCGCGTTCAAATTTAGCTAATCTTGAGTAGCATAGCAAGTATACTTTAAGTATTAAAATTAAAATATATATTAAAATATTCCATTTGGGCCACTAATTGCTGACAAAATTAAACAAAATCAAATTTTAATAAAGTTACTATATGGTCTAATTAATAGAAAATCAAACCTTTCGAAACCTAATAAAATTTTACTTTTTAAATCTATTTTTCAAAGTGTATACTTGTATGGGGCGCCTATCTGGGTGAATTGTGCAAAATGTCACAGAAAAACTCTGCAAATTGCGCAAAATAAAGTTCTTAAGATAATGTTCAACCTACCTTGGTATTATAGTACTATAAATCTTCATTCAATAACGAAAAGTCGTTTGTTATCCCAAAAAATCACTAAAAGGTTAAATAAATTTGAGAATAAATGCCAATATTCAGTTAATAATTTAATCCGAAGACTATATTCAACTAATAGTTAAATCAATCCTAGTTTAGTTTAGTTTAGTTAGTTTAGTTGTAAGCTGTAGTTTTAAGTTATATATAAAAAAAAAAAAAATAATCAAATGGTTTTTTATAATTCCAAATTTTTTACCTAACTAAAATTATAAAGAAATTTCTAAAACATCATTCTCAATTGAAATGTAAATTACTTAAATTTAATATATTTTAGATGATAAGATTTATAATAATCTAAACACTTAAGCAATTATGTAGTTAACTGACATTGTCAATGTAAATATATTTTGGAAATAAAATTAATAATAATAATAATAATATATTAAAATATATTAAAATATATATTAAAATATGCGGATATTAAAATATATAAGAGTGAAATTTAACTCTTTTGTCAAAATTTAAAGCTTCTTCTCAGACCGTCATGAAATTTTGACATAAAAGTTAAATTTTCGGCGCCTGGAAAAGGTGAATTTGAATGTCAAAATTTCGAATTTGCTTGTTAAAATTTGAAATTTTAGGGCCTGTTTAGTTTGGCTAAAAAGTTAAAAAAAGGTTAAATAATGTTTAACGAGGTGAAAGATACTTAATCGTGGTAATTTTTTTACACTGTCTAAATTGGTTAAAATTTGACAATTCAAATTAAAAATTAAATTCAAGATAAGTACAATCGTAAAAAAATATTTCCCAATATAACCATTTTATTGGAATATTTTAAAAACAATCAATGCAGATTTAGATATTTCCGCATTCCCTTTAATATACAATTTTTGTTAATTGAAATATTGTCATTGAATTAACTTTTTCGCGGATATTAAAATATTTTTTAGGTTAGAATGAAATTTAACTCTTTTGTCAAAATTTATAGCTTCTCAGACCGTCATCAAATTTTGACATTAGAGTTAAATTTTTGGCGCCTCGAAAAGGTGAATTTAAATGTCAGAATTTGGATTTATTTTTAACCAATTATACTCTAATGAAGGCTCACACTTGAATGACAATCATCATAGGTTTTGATATTTGACAAATAATATTATTAAGCGTTAAACAAAATGGAAGTACTAAGCGGGTAGTATAATCAACTTTAACGATTTTATAATACATATTACAGAAGTATAATATCATTTTTTCTTCTATATCTTTACCCCTTCGAGTTATACGTGCTCAAATTTCGAAAATTTCCTATCTAGTAAACTTTTAAACCAATAAAAATTTCTGTGGTCTGTAAAAGCTTATATAAGATAGTAAAATCTTTAATTAGGGATCCCATATGGTCTCTAAAAAAGAGAACATGGTCTATTTTTTCGTCGTGATCTTTCTTTTTCTTTTGTTGTTTTGTTTTTGTTTCTTTTGGTCTCTTTTTTCAAAAAAATAAATAAATTGCATTATGTTTATAGAAAATTCACAGAATGCTCGCACTTGTCATTTTATTTATACAATAAAACAGCAACGCTGAGCGGTTTGTTCGACAAACAATTTTTGACATTTTACTTTATATATTCACAAACGAAACGTGGAGAATTCTGTCATTTCTGTTGTACTGTTTTTTTTTTATTCATATTTTGAAGTGGATTGTTATTTCAAATATTTATAATATTACTCAATTTCATCCTAAAATTTATAATAGGTACAAATATACAATTGAATATATAGATATAATCAACGAACTATATATTATAGAAGGCTTAAGAGGTTAGAATTCGTGTTCCAACATCTGGCAGGGACGCTGGGGTAAAATGACAGTTGGCGGACATAAATTTAATAGTTAAGGCATGTACTGATTGGTGTAAAAATAAAAGTCGTGACGTCACTCGTTATTTTGAAAATTTTTATTGCATAATTTATCATTTTTATTGCATAATTTATTTATTTATTGATATTTTATAATTAATTATAATTTAAATAATTTTTAATTTTGTCTTAGAAAGCAATAAAATTTACAAACCGAAATGACGTCACGACTTCTATTTTTACACCAATTAGTACATGCCTTAATTATTAAATTTATGTCCGCCAACTGTCATTTTACCCCAGCGTCCCTGTCAGATGTTGGGACCAATCATTTATATGAAAACATAACCTCTAGGCCTTTATAACATATAGTTCGTTGGATATAATAGTATATGTATTAAAAAAATATCTAAGCTTTTTTACTCTTTTTGGTCTCTTTTTTTTTATCCTCAAAGTCTCTATTTTTTGATTTTTTAACTGACATTTACTCTATTTCTATTTTGCCTTCTGGGATCCCTATCTTTAATCATATTCGTAAAATTTACTAGTTATATAAAATTTTACTTTTTAACACCCTGTATTTTCCAAACAGCTTATTATGGAAGGTTGAAATTTACATTTTTAATTTACTTGTAATTTTATAACTTCTTACCTAGCGTTCCCATTAAAATTTTTAGTTTTTAGTTTTACAGGATTGTAGGGAAAAAAACCTGATGGCATAAAAAATCTTGCCGTCAAGTTTTTTTTTCATACAATCCTGTAAAACTAAAAACTAAAAATTTTCAATGGGAACCCACTGTTACACAATATTTTTAAAACAAATATTGATAAAATTTTCGAAAATTATATTTCTTCGAAGTGCATTAATTAATAAATTAAAAATATTTTTCCTCACTCTTATAAATAGTCCAAATGCTTAATTATATAAAACCTTGCAAAAAATGAATCTTTTGCATATTTTTATGTGCTACATAAATTGAATATTGGATATGAGCCGTTGATTTTGAAAGTGGGCCAAGTCCATTTTAAAAAAATTGACTTTTCCCACTTTGGAAATGAACGCATTTGAAAAATAATTGACCAAATAAAATTACTATATAGTTACAAATTGATACAAATATTAAATACATTTATTGTGAATTTATTAACCTTTACTATGATAGTTAGTTTTAATAACATAAACTTATAGAAGAGTCTCAGAAACTATCTATATAGAATTATACTAGAAATGTTGTATAATAAATAATTACTAATAAGAGTCTAATAATTACTAAGAGTCCGAAAATATGACATACATTTCAATTTTTGTTTGTCCGAAAATATGATATACATTTGCGAAAAAAATCATTTTTCTTTACAAACACATAAAAATAAATACTTAATAAATAATGTTGAACTATTAAAGTAATTTTAATAACATAATACAACAAAATTCAAATAATTTTAGTAACCCAATACAAATAAATTTAATTGAAGTATGATCTATGAAGTATGATGTGTTCTAATTTTTGGTTTTGTTGTTCCAAGACACCACGACGTTGTTCGTCGGTGAATATTTAATTTTTATTAAAAAAACAAATTTTTGATATTCAAAATGTGACTTGATTAAGAATTAACGGCTATCAAATATATACCGACAGAGGTAGTATAAAATAATTGAAATTTTTAAATTCATAATTAATTAAAAATAAGGGCAAAATACAGGATTTTTTTTTAAAAAAATCAATATCATAATTATATTTTTAACATCTTAAATCATTATAAAATAATAAAAAAAAACAAAAAAAGAGTCTCTGAGACTCTTCTATCAGGACAAGGGTTAAAAACATAAAGTTTATACTAATTTTATTCACAAAATGGACTTGACCCACATTCAAAATCAACGGCTCATATATTTCATATCACATTCACATTATGTTCGATTAAAAGCCAAATTACAGAAAACTTAAATGATAATATTCAATAGTTAGTTAAGAAAACTTAAATGATAATATTCAATAGTTGATAATAATCTTGGAAGGAAAAAAATGTAATAAAATCGAACAGAGACGCATTTTTACCTATATTTACCATTTCATTTTTTTTCTATATAATAGTATGTATAGGAATTCCGTTTTGGTTTAGTATTAGCTCATAGTTTTATTGTCGAAAATGAATTCAAATTACATAATAAAAATAATAAAATAAGCATGACGCACAACCGCAATGCTAAAAGTTACTGATCAGTGAATTAAAGTCGAAATGAAATGATTTCAAAATATTAAATATGTAAATTTATTTATAAATTTAAATTTACAAATAATAATGATCTAATGCGCAAAAATTAGCTTTCATAACATTAGGAAAAGGATGAAAATGTTTTGCGGATTTGGGAAATTATTGACTTGAATCCATGCATTTATTATATGCAATTTTAATTTCCAAATTTTTTATATTCACAAAAGACTGAATTAATTTATTCAGCTATACACTTTCCAGCTATAAAACTTCTAACTTTTTATGTTTTTTCAAAAATCTCTCATATTTAAATTCACATTGCTCGTTAAAAAAAACTTTACTACATTTTAACCCCTAGTGACTGTAACATATAACTTTTTTTGTAATCATTTTTTTTTGTTTTTTGTTTGTTTTGTTTTATTGATTTTTATTTATATGTTCAATTTTTTTTCAATGTTTTTGTTGAATTAAATTTCGTTACAAAGAGAAAAATTATATCACCTCACCATATGACAAAAAAAATATTTAAAAGTTTATTGTCCTTGGAGGCATATAAAAAAATCCTTTACTCACAAATAATACGAAAGGGTTGTGCATATAGAAGTGAGTTATTTTGAACGTATGTTTAAGAGGGTGTGATGGGATTTCGCATTAATATTATATTATATATTATATTTTTTAATTTTTTTTAAAAATAATTTAATTATTTTAGTTTTTATTTCTATTCAGTCGTTTAAATTTTCAACCATGTGGAAAATAAAGGATGAAAAAAGAACATAAATACTGCAAAAAAAAATAACCCTTTCTTCTATTGACTACGTTATACGTTTATGCGGTACATGTTTTCCAAGTTATCCTTATAAATAGAATTAATATTTATCTAGTATCTACACTACATAGTTATACAATTTTATAAAATAATACAACATAAAACATTTAAACACAAATTTCATTTTTTTATAAAACTTTAGTTTTTAGCACATTTCCAACCAATTTGGTTAGAAATGTGTATTATAGTTTCACTCTGTCCATCCAGACTTCTATTAAGATAGAGTTACATAACATTTAAACCAATTAAATTTTTTTAGGTCTGTAAGTGATAAATCTTGTATTATTTTATAAAATTAACAAATTATATAAAATTTAATTCATTGTTGTATAAAAATACCGTTATCTTCATACAACTTTTTTTTATTTTTTTAACACCCTGTATTTCCCAAAGGCTTATTATGAAAGGCTGAAATTTATGTACTAAAGAGATATCCAAAAAATATCTAGAGTCTCTGAAGAAATTGTATCCGTATCTCCCCTTCCTTTCCGTTGTGGCCCGTCGAAAATCAAAAAATTACATTTTTAATTTACTTGTAAAATTATAACTGCACAATATTTTTAAAAACAAATATTGTGAAAACTTTAGAAACTCATGTTTCTTTTAAGTGCATTTATTAATAAATTAAAATCATTTGCATCACTCTTATAATTAATCAAAATGCTTAGCATAATGATCGTGGAAGGGAAAAAAAATAATAAAATCGAACAGCGACACATTTATTACCTATATTTATCATTTCATATTTTTTCTAAAAAATACTATATGGGAATTCCCTTAGGTTTATAATTAGTACTACATGAGGCGATTTTGAGGAAATGTGCTTTTGACAAACCCAGGGTTTGATTTTCATATTTTTTTTTTTACTTTTCATACTTTTCAAATTCATATAAAAAGATAGTTAAATGAAAGAATGAAGATAATATTTTATTTGCAAAAAGTATACCATTTGTATACAAAGAATATATGAAGAAACATTATGGAAAATTTTTATTAAAAAAAATTAAAATTGTAGAAGAAAAGTGGAATAAATTGTTTGGTAGAAATTAATATAAATGAAGGGAAATTTTATTTCCTTGCAGATGTACAATTTTCCTTCTAGTATGAACTGCAGAGTGCAAAATGATTTTACGAAATTATGGAATATGTATCTATATACCGTATAAAATATCATACGAGGAAATCATTTGTCTACAGAGCTCATTTTCATTTCTGTAGAGATGTGGAACGATCGATTTAACTTTCTTGCGATATTTGCGTCATGTCCGTCATGGCAACGGTGAGTTTATCTACTTCTATATATTTTCATACCCAACGGGAAATCTGAGAAGGCCTTCCTGGGGATGCGATATAGAAGTAATTGAAAAAATTGCATTGCTTCCGTGGAAGAGATAAATCAGCAATACAGTAGCGCTTCTCAGGAATGCTCTTCTGTATTGCTGAATTGGAAGGCATATAATGCCATATATATGCCTTCAAATTTAGGGCACAAAGAAAAATACATAGCTATTGCTTATTTTTGCGGAACCTAACATGAAAAAAGGAAACAATGAGGAAAACGAGCGTTCATGCATCCATAGCTTCCGAGCAAGGCTTCCACCATGCAATAATTACTAAAAACGGACATAAAATATATTTTGTAATGATAATGTATATATTTACAGACCGAATCGCCCAAAAATTATGAAGAATTCTTGTTAAAGTAAAAATATGAAGGATTCTAAACAATCTTTTTATTTTGATTTATTGTAAAAAAATATTGCATTATTAATAATTAATTAAAGGCTTTATTTACTATGTAGAATTTTTAATCATTTAAAAATTTCTAATATTTAATAAAAATAAAACAAATAAAATAATCTTAAATTTTTAATCATTTTAAAAAATTATATAAATTAATTTTATGAAATTTTAAATATTTTTCAATTGTATGTGTTAAATAAAATAAATGTTAAAAATATAAAATATGATTTTTGATTATATCTATCGAATTAAAATGTAAAAATTATAATAAATAATTTTCTGGTATTTTACTCCCGAACTTAAAACTTTAAATTAAGATACAAAAATTGATTATCAATTGAACTTAGTAGTACTAAACAAAATTCTTCAGTCTTCCCGTTTCCCGATTCCCGAATTTTATATCCAAATAGGATATTAAATTAATTTAATTTTCATTAAAAGCATTTCAAAAAATAAAATGTAACAGATGAATTTAATGTAAATTAAAATTTTAATCAAATTTGTTGGAAAAGCAAATTTTGTTAAAAAGCATTAAAATTATATTGCTGTTAAAATTTAAATTTAAATAAATCAATTTATTTAATTATTTTATTAAATTATTCGTTCAAATTAATAATTTACATTAATAAAAATATTTTTGATAATTATCTACGACATAATTTTCATAAGAAAATCGCAATTAAAATAATAAAATTATTAAAAGCAACAAAATGTAAAATCTCCTTAATGACCTTTCGTCGCCCTTTTATTTCAGAGGACATTGAAAAATTATTATTACCTTATTTAATGTTAAAAGAAAAATTATTTCTGGCTTGTTGCTTCGAAAAACATAAAACTTGGTAGTTATTTCATTTTTATTATGGTTGACAAAGTTACTGGCATTGTCAAAGAGGTGTTAAATTAAAGGAAAACGAAAATAATATAATATTTTAATAGCATAAAACATTTTTAATACAGAATTAAGGACATTATATACAAAGATAGGACTACAAAAAATAAAAACTAATGGGGAAATTTTATGATAAAAAAATGAAACGAAAAAACCTACAATTTTTCTTATTATTTTCTTTTTAACAGATGTTTAAATATTTATGTGTTGTTTAATTACAATATGTTGGAGATCTAGACTAGATAGAGAATGGGCTTTAAAAACTAACTTCAAAATTTAGAAATACGTATCCTACAAAAATTCATTTAGGTATACTATACATAATACTTAATTTCTGTTGCCGTACCTAAAATTCTTTATGAATGAATATTGAATGGTTACCTAAATTTGTACTGTAATCATGTACATATATGTGTAGTGTATAGCATTCCAAATATTAAATATGTTCAGATAGTAAATATGTTTAATTCGACAATAATTCGATAAATAGTTAATAATATGACATGTAGATGGCTCTGTTTTCAATATTTCATTTCATTTATTTCAAATACATTGGACAAAAAATGGTTTGTATAATTTTTTTTATATTTTTGGCATGTACATATTTCATATGCAAGTACTTAGTATTAAAAAAATAACAAATTATAAAAAAAAATATAAAAAAATAACAGAATTAATAAAAATAACAATAATAGTAACTTTAATAATTATTAAATAGTATTAAAGAATAAAATCCAATCTTCTGCAATGAGATCTACCGTATATTGATAATTTCTTCTATATCAATTTCTATTTCTCGATTAATATTTATCAGGGCCAACCATGATAGTTTCTTAAATAAGTTTTTAATCTCTTTAATGTAGACGAACTACATACATATATAGTTTAATGGAAAACAAAATTGAAATGAAATGTTTATTTCATTGTAAAAAAGTAAGTAATTGAAGTAATTCAGCATAAATGAAATGCAATATTGAAAAAATTTCCAAACTGAAACTATCTAGTGTAAATGCCAGGTCGGATGGGTGGGTGATCGCCCCTATCGCCCCCCTCTGCATCAGCCCTTGGTACTATAGGAAAATATAGGGAAATTGTTATATCATTTAAAACATATTAATAATGAGAGATCCTTAAAAATATGTTCATATATAACTAATAATATAATAATATAATAAAATTTTCCATGAGGACATAACAACTTTCTATAAAAGTATTAAGGACTGTAAACATTTTTTGCCAATATAGTTTATTTCAAACACAGTAAAAATTAATTCTCTTCAGTTAAGTGTATTATAATGTACATAATCAATATCTGCAACATAAAATATTAATTTAAAAATAATAGGAGTATCAATTTCATGACATAAAATCGTGCAAAAATTTAATTCCTTAATTGATCGTCAATTTATATTTTAACTAGAATATAATATAAACTTTCTTTTAAAATTATCCATCCGTAATTAAATCCGTTTGAATTTTATCAATATATTTTTTTCTCTTTATATTTAAATAAATCAAGTTCACGGTTCACCGCAATAAGTAATATTTTAGTATATACATACATATATGTATGTAATTGTAAAAATTATATAAATAAATTTATTATTTTTAAATTAATATATCCAATTTACAATTTGCGGCTTGACACTTACAGGGCATCCACATTTTACATAATATATGTAATTCAATTCTATAATAGCTTTTTAGCATTCTGCAAACCTAAATTATGTTTAAGGCTATTAAGAAAAATTGTTTTTGGTATTTGGTAATATTAAAACGCAGTAATCTTATATTCTATAATCTATACGTTTTAAATTGAATTTTCTTTTAGAATATTAAATATAATAAGTTGTAATGTGAATTTGAGACAAGAATTGACTCAGTTATATAATTAAAGGCGTTTTCTATGTATTGCTATGCTATTAGACACAGTGGGATAATTAATAATGTTTAAAGGTCATTCAATTGTGACTTATATACATACATATGTAACTGTAATTCATAAAGAGTTCAATAAATTTTTGTATTTAGTATTTTTTGCTCAATAAATATTATATAAATGTACGAATATATTGGCAGGCAGATAGATTAATGGCTAACAGAAAATAAAAATTATCTGTTAACATCTTTATATTGAAAAAAAAAATATTCAAAAATCAGAATCCACAAAACATGAACGCATGATAGACTGACTGACGAACAATGGTTTTTGAACAAACATTCTGTCAAACCATTTTCTTATTCTTTAAATAAACAATATTACATTATTCTACTTCGTTTTAATTTATTGCCTGCGAATTTTAGAGTGCGAATTTTATGGATATTTTTATTTCTTTGATATAATTTAGATAAAATGTGAAATACAACCCTTCTTACCATTAACTATTCGCCTAGTGCCTAGTAACTTTAAAAGAATAATTATCTTATGTTTTAATGTAGATATATTTATGTTCAACATATTTCGTTATTCTTAGCTCGCTAACTCGCTATTAAATTCCTTATGCTTAAGTAGGATACGAAAAAAAGGGAATTTAAAAATTCTTTCGCAGGTGTGCATAAAAATATGTGTGCAATTGTTATGTTAAATTGTAATTTTATCATTACTGCATTTGGTAAAAGGATTACCGCTTGCAGGTATATTATTATCCTAAGAATATAGTGTAGGATGTTTTAGCATTTCGTAAATAAATTGCAAATAAGTATTTTAAATATGATTTCTTTTTCAGATTATTATTAAATTAAGAAAATAAAATTTATAAAATTATAGATTACATATTTTCCATAATTGTAATAAATTCTTGAAAATCACGATTTTGTGGTTATCGATGATGTTTTTATTATCAAAGTTCTTACAAGGTATTCTCATAAGCTATTCTTAAGGAACGAAAATCGATTTGATTGGGCATCTATCTTTTGCCGGTAAGTCATTCATTTATAAACATTACCCAGGACCGGCCCGAGGTAGTACCGGCCCCCTGCGAAATTACTTTTGGCGCCCATTACCTAACTAAAACATATTTATAATTGCTTTTGTATTTGTAAAAACTGAAGGGGAAAAATCTAAATCGCCCTGAACCCAGGTCAAAATGCTGGCGGAAAAACCAACCTAGGTTAGGTTTTTTGACAACTCGATCTCCCAATTAAACATGCTGGGTCAGTTTATTTCACATTGTGAATTGTGACATAAAAAAGGGGAAAAAAGTTAAACTGGGTTTTTTTCCCAATGAATAACAATATTTGTTTTTAATTTCAACAGAATTGTCAATTAAATAAAATCAAAATTTTATTTGGAAAATCGCATGAAGACAGAATAAAAACTTGCGTCAAAAATATTGAAACCTCAAAATTATTTGTAAATTGTAAAATTTTATTGGAATACGTCAATCGTGCTAAAATTCGAGCTTTTAGAAAATATAATAAAAAAAATTACGATAACAAAAAAAATTGAATTTTATTCAAAGGAATTTAATTTTTTTTTCAGCTCCTTATAGGTTACCCTGAATCCGTCGCGGGGCTTTAAAACCGGTCCAGATCATTACCATTTCTTAATACCTTATATATTTTTGTCGTCATATTTGTCTTTTTTCAATTTAAATCTATTATTTTCCAACTTAAATTCGTATTTATTCGTAAAGTATAAATTTTCTTTAGATATTTTCAATTTAAAAACGACGAATTGAGGTCGAATTTGGACTTGAATTGGAAATATTGCAAACTTTTGGTTTATCTTTATCTTTTGGACCAAAATTCTGAATTAGCGATAAGGGTAATATAATATAGTATAATCTGTAAAATATTATTAATAAAGCAATTCTCCAGAACAAATTTTTTTTCAACAAAATTATATAACCGCCTATAAATTATAATAAGTATATGAAAAAATCTTTTCTCGTATCCGTTTGTTATGTTGTCTATATTATTATTTTAATAATATTTTTTATTTGTTTCATAACAGTTAATAATGCTCAAATTTATTTATATGTATATTATACGTACATTCACGCTGATATTTGACGAAAAAGTTTTTTCATTACGTCAACATAAAAAATTGAAAAATACAATGCAATAAATAAGGACCCGTAAATTGTTTGAAAAAAATATAATACATATTAAAAATATAATGCTTTAATGCAACAGGAACAGAGCAATGAAAAGTGAATCATTGACCGGAACTAAGTATCAAAGAATTATAATTTACCAGAACCAATTTCGTCGTCTTCATATTTGAGATTATGATGGTATTATATACATATATGTATATATAGTATTACAAAGTCGATAATAATGAGCCAATTCAGTCTCACGACAACATAACATTATTATTAGCTGAGTTTTCTATATATTTATGTTGAAGTTCATAAAAGTTAATCTCAGTAAAAATATAGCTCACAACAATATAATTGTATAAATAATGTGATGATGACTGTAATCATATAAAAGGTTACTATACCATTCAGCATAAATGGAAATGAAATGGGGACAGCTTCAATTGAAAGTGTTTAATTTGTGAAAATAAATATAAGAAAAATATGAAAAACAAAGCACGGGTTTGTTAAAAGCACATTTTTCTTTTTTTGCTTTTGCTTTTAAATAATTAAAATTAACGAAAAAATAATTAAAAAAATAAAATTTAAAATCATTAGGGAAATTGATTTTAGGGAAATTGCTATTAGGGGAATGATTAAACTTATTAAACTAAACTTATATAACATCTAAAAATATGCAAAAGATTCGTTTTTTGCAAGATTTTATATAATTAAACATTTTGATTAATTATAATATAAGAGTGAGGCAATAAATGATTTTAATTTATTAATTAATACACTTAAAAGTAATATGATTTTCGTAAGTTTTCTCAATATTTATTTGTAAAAATATTGTGTTGTTATAAAATTACAAGTGAATTAATAACTCTAGTTATTTTTGAGATATCTCTTTGGTACATAAATTTCAGCCTTCCATAATAAGGCTTTTGGAAAATACAGCGTGTTTAAAAAATTAAATAAACTTGTGATAACGGTATTTTTATACTATACAGACGAACAGACACACGGACAGACAAGAGTGAAACTAATACAAACATTTCTTACCAATTTGGATGGAAATCAGAAATGTGCTAATGATGACTTTTGTCATCATATTCTATAAATAGAAATGAATTGGGTTTGTTGATGGTAAATGCTGCTTTTTTTGGATTATAAATTATTAACATATATAAATTTACTTACAGATTCTTTTGATTTGGTTTTTATGATATGTTTATTAAGCATAAATTATATGTTTGTAAATTAATAATGAAATTTTTTAGTGTCTTTAGTTTTTTTTTCATTTTTAGGTTACGAAAAGTGTGTGATTAGATAAACAAGCAATGTCAGCATAGAAATCATATTATGTATAAATCATATCATCACATTTCGTAGGATTTTACTTGAATTTAAATGTGAATCATTTTTAAATTGATATTCACTTAAAAACATGTACAAAATACAAAATTATGGTAATGCATTATTTATGTATTACTAATGGGAAAGACGTCTGAGGTGGGGACAAGATATGTATTATCGAGTTATTTGGATTAATAGATAAAAAAACTAAATGGCACAGCAAGTTAATTAAAATAAAACAAAATTATAGTTTTCTAAGTTAGAGATGTAAGAGTTAAGTAATAATAATGAGTAAACAAGCAAAAATTCGACATTATAATTTTTTATAATAGCAAGACATTTCAGAATCTTTAACAGCATTATACAATCCAAAATATAAATTTATATAATCTCATTTAATATTGTTGAAAATTATTGTATTTATTTTGTAAACATCAAAATATTCCATAAATGATTTTATAAAATCCATGTTCTAGATATTAACGTAATCTTATTAGTAACTTAATTTAATTATTTAATAGCAAACAATATTAATTATATAGAATTTTTTCCCCAGTTAAATTAAGAATATAAGAAATCATTCGTAAGAAATGAAATTATTTTTATTTTGAAAAGATAAAACCAAAGCCGTATATGCTTTGCTAAAACGTATTTTTAATTTTATATATATAAGAAAAATATAAAGTGTATTTAATTAATTGTATTTATTTAATTTTTAAAATTAAATTTATGTTCTCACCAGCGCGAAGTTATGTGATTTCGCTTCATGATTTGGAAATTACGTCGAACTGTTCGTCGAAGTGAATAGTTTTTTTTATGATTTATAATAATATTTCTGAAAATATTTTTAATATTTAATAAGATACAAGATGACAGAAATGACAAGTTGCAACAGGAATTAAGTTTGCAGTGTTCAATTTTTAGGGTTAAAAATCGATTAATAGAGTTGAACATTCGATTCTGACATGATTTTGAACATGGATTTCTACAGAATTACCATATATGATGTGATTTCAAAATCATCGCAATGTATGGGAAATTACATAATTTTGAACTTTGAATAATGATAATAATCAAAATCACATAATTTCGCTGCTTAGTTCCTAAAAAAGTATACAAAATTATTATGAAAAAAGTCTGTAATTAAGAATAATACCTTTTCAGTAAATCTTAAGTAAATAATAGTTAATATTAGTTATGCCTGAATTGTAATATTAACTTAAAATTAGATTTCAATATTTTTTAGTAAAAGGAGTTTAGAGATATTTCACTACTTCAGTTTACTTTTTCTGATTTCAGAATACATGGAAAATTCTTAACACAATTTTGATGGCACGATATATATGTGCAATCAATTTATATTCCATAAAAAATATATATACTTCCTTAAAAAAATCATAAAAATTTACTTAAAATAACAATAAAATTTCAAATCTAATTTTATTCATCATTAATTTTTATTTCATTTCCCATATATAAATTTACTTATAGACAAACATAAAAAAAATTCCTTTGTAAAATTTATGTAATATCATTATTGGTATTATTCTCTTTCACATTCATCATTTTTTCCCTTTAAATTTGAAGCATGACTAAAATACGAAAATTATACCTACCTAGTAAACTTTTATTTAAAAACAACGAACAGCAGTAAAAGTTCCACAAAAGTTTATTTCTTCAACTATTAAAATTCGAAATGTATAAATTTTGGAATATAATCTTCCTTGCTTGCTTCCTTGTTGTTCTAAATTCCAGACAAGGAAATGATAAGATGAAAATTTTTTCTTCGAAATATATTTACTTACATAATAAAATAACTGAAAAAGTTTACGACTAAACAAAAAGTTTTATACCAATAACTGTAAAATAATATAAAAAAATATTTAACGAGACGAGATCCTTGCCTCCTTGCTTAGAAGCATCATATTAAAAAGGTTATAGGGGTGTATAATAGCTCAGACAACAGTGAATGTATATTATTTAATGCTACACAATTCATATATGTATATATAAACGTTCCATAAAAGATTCGACCTACTTTTTCCTTTTCTTACACATATATCTTACACAAAAAAAAAACAATTTCCACGACAGTCTGTCTCCTTATACAGAAAAAATAATAATAATAAAATCTTTAAGTCATTAGGGAAAATATCGATCGAAAATATTATTTTTTTTTCTTCTTAAAATCATATCCTTTTTAAAGGACAATATCCCAAAGATGATATCATCACATAAAAAAGATAGAAAAAATTGAGTTGATTTATTGAATTGTTTTGTTTCTTTTTTCTATTTTACAAAAAACATTTTTATCCGTCTTGTTGTTGTTGTCTTAATGCTTATGTATAGGTTAAATCGATTTATAAAGATTACATTTTATATGATAAAAGGGCTAAGTAGAAAAAAATTGTTTAAATAAACCTTATTTTACTATATGTATATGAGAATAAATTAATCATAGAATAAAAAAAGGATGTCAGTTAAACTTAATTAGTGCGGTAATTTAAAGTATCATTTATCTTTATTATCCTTCTTTTTAAAATTTTTTTTTTATTTGCTGTTAATATTACTATGTACATACTACATACGTCCAAACGGGGGAAATTTTCAAATTTAACTTTACCATATAATTACCATATAATTTTTTTATGTTAAACATTTTTTGTTTTGTTTGATTTTGACCAAAAGTGTTATCGTTCTCCTGAATAAATATTTTCTTGTTTTCATATTATAAACATAGAAAAATATTTGACAAGGATATTATTTGTATACATACACAACCTATATTATATTATTATTATTATTGATAAAGTTAACGCAAAGCCGTATAGTATATACGACTTTGGTTATAGGTACAGGATGGAATATTTATACTCCTATTTTTTTTATTAATTTCAAATATTTTATTACTTTTAAATGATTTTTGGATCATAATTTGCATTTAATGAATAATTATCCTTTTTTAGAAATATATCAATAAAATTTTGACATTGCAAATTGCAATATACACCAAAACGATAGGGGTTTTACTCGTCTCTACTATAAATTTATAATATTTGAAGGCAACCTAAGTAGGGATATGAAAAGATAAATTAGTTAAATTGTCCTTGACTAAAATTAACGATATATAAAGTACGGTATATAAAAATTATAATGCATCCACCGATACTTATGAAAAGCTTATGCTAATCTATTACTTTGGGAATCATTAATAAATCATTTTGTTAAAATTTGATGGCTTCTTCTTTACTTAGACCAAGACCAACCCCTTTTAATAATCATTACTTACAGAAATAAATTAAAAAGTTTAAATTCAAGATTCAAAAATTTCCAACTTTTTTAATAAAATTAAGTTGTCTGATTTTACGAAAGAAATATTGACTTAATTCTTTAGTACATAAAGGAGGTTACGGTGCCGCCTCAAATTACGTATTTTGGCAAAATTCGGTATAGTCTTCTTTATCATGTTGTTCCAAGTGTATGGTCAATATCGTGAGAAGAATCATTTAATTAACTTTTCATATTGTAATTGTAAAAATGAAAAGTAAAAATCATTCTTACTAATTGTTAATTTGTTAATAATTCCATGTTTTGGAATATATATAACACAAAGAATGAAGTAGCTCTGGATTTAAGAAATCATATTATTTCCAATTTTAAAAACAAAAGAAAGGTTCAAAACAAATCAAATTATTCCCAATCAATTTCTAGCGAATTATAATTTATTAATTGATAATATTGAAATTTTTGATGATTGCTGTAAGTTGATTTCTATCAATATTAGTGCTATATAATTAATTAATTTAAATTCATTTGCTTGAATGAAATCTAAACCCAACTGAATCTAAAATATGATAAAATGATAAAAATAAATAATTCATTAACGCTTAACCGTCCTTTTTAGGGCTTTTTTTAAAAAAAAAATCCCTTATGCTAACGCTTTTGTCCGTCTGTCCGTCCGTCTGTCCGTCCGGTGTAAACAATAAAAACCAGTTATTTCACATAGTTACTGTACACACAAGTTCATGACTGACCCATCAGTAGAAAGCTTGATTTATTTAGAACCAGATGCAATTGATATAATTTCAAAATTGGGCCGGTAGGTGGCGCAATTCGCATTTTTGAAAAACATCTTTTTCCGAATAAAAATTACAATTTTATATAGTAAATGTGCACCAAAAATGAAGTTTTACCACTCGTTGGAAAGGTATTTAAGAGTAGAATATTATGCCAGTAACCGTATTTCAAATTGAAAACTAAAATATATAAAATGTTAATTTTTAAAATGTGATTTGCAATAGTCAATAAGCCCCAAAAATTAGGTTTAATGTTGCAACTGAAAGGAAGTAAGTAGTAATATAAAACCGCAGTAGTTATAATTTTAAATTCTACCGCTAGATGGCGAAACAAATAATTATATTGTTTTTTAAAAATGTTATTTAACTTGGTGAATCTTTACCAAAAATGAAGGGAAAGCAAGCGCTGGAAACCTAATATAAACTAAAATAAATCTGTAATTTAATATAGTAAATGTTCACCAAAAATTAAGTGTGACTACTTGTTGGAAAGGTAATTAAAAGTAGAACACGATGCCAGTAACCGTATTTTAAATTTCTACCGATAGAGGCGCTGAATACTAAAATATATAAGATATTAAATTTTAAAATGCGATTTCCAATTGTGAATAAGCTCCAAAAAATAGGTTTAATGTCGCATCTGAAATTTAGTAAGTAGTAGTATAAAATCACAGTTATAATTTTAATTTCTGCGGATAGAGGGTGCAACATATATTCCAAATATGCATTTAGAGTAGTTGAATTTAACAAAAGCCCGTAATTATAAAACTACTGATCAGTAGTTCGGCTGCGCGGCATTTTTTAAATTATTCTATACTCACAGATGAACTTTTATTGCAAACAACTTGAATATATAAGTTAAAATTTCCAAAAATGATGAAATATAAATTTCTTTACATATTTTTGTAATTCGCCAGTCATGGAACATGGAATATGCCAACTATATATAATTATGTATGTATTTTTATTTATAATATAAAAATGTGTAAAATTGCATTTTCAAATTATATTTCACGGCCATTATCATCAGGGAATTTCGGTTAAAAATATTAAAATTAAAATTATTGGAGCATAAAGTTTTAAACTTGTTAAAAAACCACTGACATGTTTGATTAATAAAGTAATAGTAATTGTATATTGAGTAAAAGTCAACAGTAGACTATTTATAAGATAAGCATATTTATGTTAATTTATTTGCAAATTTGCTGTCGGTAAGTTAATGAAATTTTAAAATTTATATAATCTCTTAAATTATTTAAAAATATATATTGTGGCCTGTCCAAGATCAAATTTATTTTCTATGTAATACACGTACTTTAATTACATATTTAATCGTATTTATTTGCATTACTTCATTTTCATATATAGGCTGGAAAGTAAATTAAGTTGCTAATCTTTTTGTACCAAATTTAATTTCCTTTCCTGTTAAAATATTTATTTCATATGAATAATCACAATAAATCATAATCTTACACCTTTCCATGGTATTCATATCGAAATTGTATTAGAAAAAGGCTTTATTAGCTATATGGTAAGAGCTATATGATTGTATCCTATTTATTGCTATAACATTGAAAAATAATCGTCTTACTGCAAATATAAATTAAGATTTTAGCGAATAATTTTGATTGCTTGCTAGGATGTTGTAAAATTCAAATACTCTTTCAGCAATTGAAATGTAAAAATTTAAGCCTATTTTAATATTATAAAAATATAAGCATTAAAATTATATACAAATTTAAAATTTTAAAATGAAATGTGTATAAACTTATATAAATATCAAATTACAATTCACAAACATAATTGTAATGTAACTTTAGAATTTTTTCTATAATTGCTTCTTGCTTTTCGTTTAATCGTTTGGAAAATTTAATCCTCTTACATTATTTTTTATGTTGGAAATATCTTTTTTTGTTAAATTTTCTTTTAGTTCATATTTTTTTTTACATTTGAAAAGTGATTGTGAAAAAAATTGTTTTCAATTGAAGAAAATTAATAGCTGTTTTTTATGCTTTTGTAAAATGAATGTTGAAAAAGTTAGAGAGATAACTTTTTGAATATAGAAATGCTTTAAAAGTCACTTTAAAAGAAAAGATATGCTTTTATATTAAATTATTATATAAAAGCATATCTTTATTATATAAAAGCATATCAATATTTATGCAATTTTAAAAATGAATTTACCTATAAAGAACTATAAATTGTTCAAAATGCTAGAAAATATAATGAAAACTTTACAATGATCATTATTAAATATTATTATTAAATTTTCATTTAACAAGCCCCAGCTTCTTTTGTCCTTTCTTCATAAAATTTAACATATTTAATTTTAAAGGGTTTATTCCACAAATAACCTATCTATGGAATTTCGATTAAGAATTTCGAATTTCTAGGAGAACTGCTTGATTAAATATATATAAATGGAATGGAAACACATTTATCTTTATTAAAAATGAAAACTATATTTACAGCACATATGATCCACACCCAGAGAAAAGAATAATCACTATATATGATTATTGATGGAATAGCTTTGCCATTTTATAAATTTTATAGTGTTATTCCTAAAAATCATACTGTATGATTATTAGGTTCAAACTATGCAAAAATATTGCAGTAGTTATGAATAACGAAATCTGTTTCTAAATCATTAGCTATGAAATGCAATCATAGACCTGATAAAATTATTTTAAGAAAAAATGCAAATTTATTTGGCCATAAAATCGTATTTTATGATTATGCAATATCAACTATGATTGATTAAGGAACTTTGAGTTTGAAGTAGAAAAAAAGTTATTAATTCATAGTAGATTCTTTAAAATATATGTATAAAATATTCTGATAATATGATATATCCTGTAATTTATCATAATCTAATTGCATGCAATTTAAAATCATATTTCATTAAAATGATAATAACTAAATAACTGGAAATGAGTACATATTACATGATAGTTGAATATATTTGGTATGAATAAATGAGAAGGTTGTATATTGGCGCAGTATAATTCATAAACGATCCAGGAAATAAAAAATTTAGTTATTCCTATTTATGCAAGCACTAATCCTAATAAAATGATAGGATTAATTATCTTTGCAACAAAAGTTCCATTGTATTAACCAAATATCTATCCATATTTCGACAATTGTCTTGAAATGTTCTTTTTAATTATTTTTCGTAAATTTTTCTAAGAAAAGTATTTAAAAAAAACAATTGTAAGGTGAATTATTATCTTATCGCGCGTATTGGCTGTTTGTCTTATAGCATTCCAGAAATAGAATTAACAACTTTCACTAATCCTATGGAATAAGCAAATCTGTACCACCAAGATGAAACTCACAAAATATAAAATATTCATATTTTTCACTTGCTACTAGATCATGGTCCCTATATATGTCGTCATTTTGATCGGTATATTAAATGGTTAATATTTTACGATTTTGTTCAATACATAGCTGCAAATTAAATTAGACTTTACAATTCAACATGGTTTTTTACATATCAAATTAATAAAAAAAATGTTTAGTCGAAAAGTATGGTAACTTTTTTGTGTTTATAGATTATTAATTTTCAAAGGCGTATCATTTTTCATTTGTAAATAATATATGTCCTTATTAAATAAAATTGGTCATTTCAAAATCGATGTTGTAATTTTCCAATTTAAAAACAAAAGCAAATTTAAATTGTAAAAAGTCGTAATTTGAACTATTCTTCATGCTTTTCATTTTTCTACAAAATTCTTTTAATTATTCTTTTAGCATTGTTCGGGCATTTGCTCTTACAGCAATCTTCGGAATCTAAATCACGAAAAAAATAGTGCTTAAACAATGCAAACAAAATCATACCCTATGATTTGATAATCATAACGTATGACTACAACTATTAAAAAATGTCTTCAAAACACAAGATTCAGAGGTTATGTCTTAAGAAATCATACCCTATACCTTAGTAATCATAACCTATGACTATGCTGAAATTAAGATGTTTCAATTTTTAAGAAACTGAATAGTTAGTCATATCCTATGACTTAATAATCATAACGTATAACTACAACTATTATAATATTTTTTCAAATCATCAGATTCATAGGTTATGTCTTAAGAAATCATAGCCTATGGCTAAATAAACATAACTTATGATTGTGATTTCACTTTAGTCATAGAATATGATTAACTAAGCATACTGTATACCATATAGTCATCATAATGGGTGACAACGATTTTGTGAAATTGCCATTTGTAAAGTAGCTTCGCTAGGAGAAACATTTAGAAAAATTTATAAAGTTTTATTGAATTATTAGTTAAAATTGTGACAGTAAAATCAGGAAATATTATTGAAATAGGATTTAGAAAGTTATCAATAATTCAAATAATATTTAAGATATAGTGACATTAAAAATACTTATAAATAAGTAATCAATTTATTGCAAATATTAAAATAAAGTGTAATTATTCTATTTTGATGTGACTATTAAATATAAAAACAGTGAAATTATATTATATTATATCAACGGTGATATTATATCAACGGTGATTGTGAGACAGTTTGTTGGAAGGAATTTTGTAATGAGATTCGATTACTTCACTAAGATTTCTGAAGACATATGTATACAATTTCCTCACGAACCAAAGGTAATTGTGTGAAATCTATTTTACATATTTTTCATAAATATTTTTTTAAGGATTACTATTTCCAAAAAGGTCCGCCTCCAAAAGGAAGACTGTATAATAAATATAGAGCTCTAGTCGCATCTCATAAACGTAGTGGATTATTTAATGCGCGGAAACGGAAGTCTTCTAAGGTTTCTCAAACGACCACAACAATTTCTACTGAAATACATTCAGAAGTATCAGAAACTTCCGAAGATTGTTTATCTGATAAAACTTGGTTATCATTACATTCAGTTCCATTCGAAGTTGTTGAAGTAAAGTGGAAAAAAACATTTCAATTACGTAGGGCATACATTCTGTCAAGTGACGAAAAATCAACCTATTGAATGAAAAAATTCAATATTTTTGAAGAATAGTTTTGGCCATCGTTTAGTAAGTTATTTTTATTTTATCTCATAATCTGATAAATATTTGTTTTTTAAAAACATAGAAAAATTAAGCAAAATTTATAATTATTGTAATAAAATTTCTCCACTTTCATTAGGTTGATATAGTTTTTGAATGGCTATATCCTGGAAAAAACAAATTTGCTCCTAAGCAATTGCAAAAATTATGAAACTAAACTATTAGAAATATTTAAAGCAAAAATAAAATTACTTCCTGCAAAGAACATATTAAATAACTTATCTGAAAATATTGGTATGCATTATAAGTAATTTAAAAATCTTATTTTCTATTTTAGGACTAACACTCAATAATATACTTATATTTCATGAATATTATATTATTGGCTGTCATTCCAAGAAAGGAAATATAACAAATTACGAAAATAGTTCAAATTTTTAATTTAATATTGATTCATTTCAGAAATACGAGCTTATGAAATATGTAAATTGATTCAAACTCTTCTCAAGCCTTCTGCACGAGAAACGATTGAGAATCGAGTTTGGAAGGTAACAATTGGCGATTCATGGAATGCACTTGCATTTGAAGCAACAACTGTTGCCGATATACAACCTTTCATCAACAAAAGAAAAGAGTTCTGCGTTAATCGTCATATTAGCTGTCAACCGATTTTAGGTGTTATTGGATTAAAGAGCAAAACACCACAGTTTGCAGTAATTTTTGAAAGCATTGTATATGTTTTCGAACACTTTTTGGTTGGACTGGATATATTATTCAAGTTGTTTTTTGCACTAAATTTCAAGTATCCATTTGAAACAAGTAAATTTTATATTTTTATTCAAAAATTAAGTTATCAAATAGATACACAAGAATTTTGTATGACCAGATATAAACGATCTAATATCTAACCTCAGTAAAACATAATACTATTAAATAACAATATAATCAATAATATCATATTTATAATAATAATGCAATTCTCATAATTTAAAGTACATTATTTAATTGCCCGAGTTAAGTAAATAAATTCTTTTCTTTACATATAAAAAATTTACTTTCCAAAATGTATATATGCTTTGTCTGCAAAGAATCCTTTCTAACATATACTATTTATCAATATAAAGAAAATTACTTTTTATAGTATTATATTTTAATTTATGTAAAACACATGTAATCTGTATTAATTTTTTTAATTTGATTAATATAATTTTGTAAAATTAACTAAAAAATTAATAAATAAAATAAATTCAAATAAAAATTGTAAATCGTTTCTTATTTCATAAAATCACCAATTTAGGAAAGTGTGGAACAGGGTATGAATAAATATTCATAAGCTATGCCTAGTTTTTATAATCTATGATTAGTTAATCATAAATATAAAAAATATTAATCACAGCTAATGAAATGTAAATCTGGTATAACCTATGATTTTTAATCATAAACAGTGCTCTAAAAATTTATAGAAGTAAGTCATACTTTATGCAAAAGGAGTCATACCAACTGAATAACGAATTTTATCAATTAAAATCATATCAGATGATTATCAATCATAAAATGTTATGATTAGATATTCTTAAATACAACTTAGATAGTGGAATATCCTATGCTTAATAATCACAAAGTGTGATTTGTAAATAATTTCTTAATACTTTCATTGTTTCATAGCCAGTGACTTTAAGTCAGAGGCTATGATTTTAAGTCATAGGATATGAAATAAATGTTCTTCTTATTTGCGAACAACTTATAATTTTTTAATCATATATTATTCCGAAGAAGTCATAATTTTTTATTCCTTCTTATTCATAATGAATGATTAACCCGTTAATCATCATATATGAATTTTAGTCATATTGTTATGATTAGGTAATCATAGCACGCTTTTATGACTAATTTTTGCATAGATTATACCTAATTATCATACTGTATGCAATATTTTCTCTGGGTGCAAGTGAAGTTATTTAGTACCAAATCTCAATTATGTAGTTATTAATAAAAACTATAACTTTAACAGTGTTTATGTATGTCAACTTTAACAGTGTTTATGTATGTCCTCCATGCCAAAAATAATGTCTTAAATTTAGCAAAAATAATGACTGGAAAAGGCCGGCAGATATATTCTCTCATTATGCAGTAAAAAAAAATTAAACTAGACACAATGAATGTAATGGAAATTTTCTGGTCACGCGAAATTATTTTTTTTAATTTACATATTTCTTTTAGACAACCGGAAATAAAATTTTATGTAGGATTAACTTATTCCGTTTGGTTTACATTTTAATTGCTTCGATGTTAAATTATTTAAATATATAGTTAAAGGATTCGTTATTTAAGGATTGGGGAAAATAATTACCATAACTTAAATAAATGCTCAAGGATATTAAATTTTAAATTACTGTTATAATAAAAATGTTATAATTAATTATTTTACATATCTACGAATATTAATATTTGAATAATTTACTTTTAATTCAATATCAGTCAAATAATTTATAATATTTCTTTAAAATTACATTTTCTATTCTCGTTGACTTTTTACTTTTGGTAAATTACTTAAAATTTAAATTTAATCGAAACATTTTCAAAATCAATACATATACCAAAACTTTAACTTTTAGAAATATTTTTTTAATTCAAAATGAAAATTTTCAGAGGGTAGAAACCATTAATTACATTTTTTTATTATTTGTTTTGTAGACACACTATGTTTTTCATGCCATAATTTTGCTCGAACAAATCGAAAGTATTAAATTTTCTTTGTGATGGTGAAAAGTTAATTACACAGGTAAACATTGTTTTCGTTTTTTTTTGTGGAAAATGTAAAATTTATTTCAACGATTTAATTTATTGCAAAGCAATATAAAAAGCTACTACAAATTTGTTTCTGCAATTTCTTTAAAATTATAATAAATTTACAACCACATTTTCTTAATTCATTTAAGAAATTATATTTTTCAATTTTCAATTTTATTTATATGTAGAAAATTAATGAAATAAATAATTTAATTAATTTTCAAAGAAAAGGATATATGAAAAGTCATAAATAATTCTTATCCACTATAAATTATTGTTCTAATAAAGTTTTAACAATTTTGTAATAAAATATTTAATTGAAATTTAATTAAATTTGTTACTAAAACTATTGCAAATCCTTTAAATATAAATGAAGTAAAAATATATTCCATAATGGAAATATGAAAATTCGCAAATTATTTGATTATGAATTTTATTTTACAATAAATTAACTATTTTTGGATAATAAATTTTAAATAATATAAACTTTCATAAATAATAATTAGTACTAATTTGTAGTACAGTAATTAACTTATAAATTTAATTCAATTAATTTTATATATTAAAATATTTGAAAGCAATTGCCAGGTGGATCAAAAAGTGATATCAAGCACTCTTCCAACTTGGCAGATTTTTCTGTTGATTTGAAATAATTTAATTTAATATAATTTTTAATTTGTATATATTTAAAAAAAAATGGATTTAGCGCTTAATTTTATTAAATATGTTGTTAAAAATTAAAAAAAAAATGGATCCACACCTCGCCATGTTCCCACCGTTGGGTCTGGACTTTGCCAAAGAGCGAATACATTTTTGTGCGCCAAACTTGGACGACGAATTGTGGGCATCAAATTGTCCGTATACGATCAATGGTCCGGACTTGAAGACTATATCTGCGGAAAAAATTAATTGGTGCATTGAACACCTCAGCCATGTGGAAGTCCAAAGCGTGGGCCATGATGAGCTCAAATTACAACAAAGTCAAAGTATTTCAAATTTTAAAATGTCAACGTGGTAAATCGTAAATTGCTTTAAAATAAATTATCGGTCAAATAAATTTTTTAGCTCAAATAAATGAAGACAAAAAAGTATAAAATAAAAAATATAAATAAAAAAGAGTTTTTAAAATATACTTTCCCATAAATTAATATTCAACTCATAAGTAATAAACAAGCAAATATAATACCACATCACGATACTTTCCCGTGCATATTGAGTAACGGTGAAAAATTGTAAGGAAAGTAGATCTTATCAGCATCAATGGGATTTATAACATGGTCTACTTACCCTTACTATTTTTGCCCATTACTCAAGCTCCACAGGAATATATCTTGAGGCAGTATTATTTGCTTGTTTATTAATTTTTAAAATTGAGTGAAGATACCGGTATTTTTTATACAACAATGAAGAAAATAACGGTATGAGTGAAGATAACGGTATTTTTTACACAACAAATTTATACAACAACTCTTAAATTTTATATAATTTATAACTATTACAAAAAGGATAAAAGATCTTACTATTTTATAACTTTTACAGAAAAATTTAATTGGTTTAAAAGGTATTAGAAATTTTATATTTTTGCGATTTTTGAACTTTGAAGGGAGGGGTTATAACTCGAAGGAAGAAAGAGATAGAAGAAAATTATCTTCTACTGACCTATTATTTTATTATTGGGGCTGATTCTGTAAAAACTGCTATTTTAAAAACCATGGTCCATATAAAAATTTAACATTATGCTATGAACTGTCAATTTTTATTTGGACCTAGCAGGTTTTGACAATAGCAGGTTTTTACAGAATCACCCCCATTATCTATCTATGGTTATAATTGTGATTCTCTGTTGTAACAGATGTAGAAGTGTGTGTAAACGGACGGCCAGACACACGGGCAGACAGAGTAAAAGTAAACTCCAACTATATTTTTACACAAATATAATATAGTTATAAACTTTGTATCATATTTTTATTGCCCCGCAAATCTTCTTTTATTATTTGTGTGTAAAATAATTTAACTATGAAATAAAAATAAAATTTATTTCATATCTAAATTTCAAATATTTATTATAAATTAGGCGGCAAAGCTTTTAAATATGCCATTAGCGATTATATACTTTCAAATATGGTAAAAACCAGCTTCTTCAAAGACAAAAACCCACATTAAAAGATTAGTTTGAAATGGTAATGCACCATATAATTGAATCACTTTGTCACATTTTTAATAAGCTCCATAATAATTATAATAATAAGTAACTTAATCTTATTGAAAATTAGATATTTAATTTACCATAAGAAAAAAGAGATAAGCTCACGTGCCTTGATTATCTTGTGCATACTTCATTATTTTAACAGTGATACACTAAATATAGCAATTTATACTGAGAATTTTGTTATAGTTGTAATAATTGTCACAGCAATTAATTATCAATTTGTAATTTTGTATAAGATTTAAGTGGGTAATTGTGTGGAACTAGAAACATTTTCTAGATTCATTTCCTTTTTAGTTCTGAACTATTGATTAGAATTAGGAAGCTTTTAAATTTAATATAGAGAATGGTTTTTTATGAACTTCATCGGATTCAATAAATCTACAAATTGAATCAATCTGTTATATAACTAAAATTAATAAACTTAAATAAATTTTAATAATTCTGATTAGTTATAAATGTCCTGCAGGAGCAGGATTATAATGATAGCAGAAAACTCCAAAAGTACATATATAATTTCGTTTTTATATTAAAAAGTTAATTAGATTTCTTGTAAAATTTAAAAGATCTTGTAATCTTTATTAATGAAAATATTTCGTCCAATTTTAAATTTCTAGAAAGTAAATATTATTTAATTAAATTTTTGGCTTGTTGCTTTCGAAAAAAACAGAAAATTGGTCGTTTTGGTTTTATTACGGTCAGACAGTTACGGTGTCAGGATGTCAACACAAAACAAATTTAGGATAAAGAGAAATTATTCAGTAAAGGAATAACGAACATAAGAAAAAAGGACCATCCAAGAAAATGAAAAAAATATTAAACGGAATTTTTATAATGGAAAATGGATTTTTCTTATTATCTTTTGTACACAGATGTTTAAATATTTATTAAATTTATCTGCGAAAGTTTTTTTTGTGGGCCATAAAATTGTAATTTTGAAAATTTAAAAAAAAAATTGATTTGGTTCAGCGGGTGCTTTTTTTATTTGGTGGGTAAATATTTTGATTCAAATTAAGAATTAAAAAAATGTCATTAACCAAAAATGGGTTTATTATTACTGCGTAGCGTACATAAGTAAGGATTTATATACAATTACATACGTTACTTACAGGTGTTAAAAATTATTATAGGGACATGAAGATTTTATTACCAAAAATAATATTAGTCTCAGAAGTTGTGTGACCTTACGTTTTATTAACTTATAGTCTCTTCTGAAAACGATATTTTTGAAAAGGGAGTTGCTATGACAATCTGAGTATAAAAAGAGTATCAAATCAACCCCAAATTAATGTACATAGTATGTAATATAGAAACACTAAAGTTAAATTTGATAAAATTTACTTAAAAAAATTCCTGTGATGAAATTAAAAAGCCATGCTATTGTATGTAAACGTTAAACATAAATGACTATAAATCATTTACTAAAAAAATTTAAGTCTAAAAAAATATACTTTTTTTTAAATATTTTTACAATTATGTTGGCATTTAATCTTTCATCATCATTTCAGGATCCTAACAATCACAGCAAATGATTCAAATATATTTTTTATTGCATATACAGATTAAATTATCTAAAATGTCATAACCAATCATCCAATATTATGATTCTTTGTAGTGGTCATTATCGATTGAAGTGCTTTTGATTGAAAATTACTTTTCGTATTTTATGG
This sequence comes from Empis stercorea, assembly GCA_949752835.1. Taxonomy (NCBI): domain Eukaryota; kingdom Metazoa; phylum Arthropoda; class Insecta; order Diptera; family Empididae; genus Empis; species Empis stercorea. Next base: position 28,663,901 of record OX457088.1, read on the forward strand.
TAATGGATGTTAAATGACCTAGAAAGATTATTATTGATTTTGGGACAAAAAACAATAAAACGTTTCGTTTTTACAATTGTAAAAATCATTTTGTACTATAGAAAATAATAATTATTTATTTTTATGACATTAAATGTTTTCAGAACATCAAGAGAGACTATTAGCATTTTATATTTTTTTATATTTTCATTGGCATTTATAACTGAAAAAGTTAAATTACAATATTCTAGAAAAATCGTCCTTAAATTCAATTTACCAGAATTACAATTATAAGGTTGCTCTATAATACATTTAACTAAGTGTATAGTATTGTGATAGGAAATAAAGAAATTATTAGTATAGAAATTATCCTTATAAAAAGTATTGTTAGCAAAAAAACTGGGAGTACTTTTGAAATATGCGCCAAATTCTTATATTTTTATCTATCAGTGTAATTTAACTGTAAAATTTCTTCATAGTATTTCTATAATTTCGCAAGGATCCTGTTCTTATATTGTCTCAATTGTAACCCCAAAATATTTCAAAATTTCCACTGTACCCTTAATTTATTTACACTATTTCTAATGCTGTTTTAAGACGCAGAGTCTTATACTGTTTGTTAATTGAATATTATTCCACAAAATATCTTCCAACAACACAACCAATTAAAGGCAAACTTTAATCACATTTTAAGATAATTAAAAAATATTCTATAAATTTTATTTATACACCAACACGCAACATATACCAGATCAAATTTGTAACTGCAAATAACTTCGAAATTTTTTTGCCTTAAGTCTTCCAAATTCAAGGACTAAAATAATAAGGAATGGAATAAAAAAAAAGTTTCATTGTAAATGTAAATAAAATGTAAGCTTGAGGTTTTGTAACAGATGCGTTCAACCAAATCAAGGATTTGCTATATGAATATATGTATATGGAAAATAGTATTTGTGTATACAAGATTTCTTTTTAACATTTTTAAGGACTTAAATTAAGGAAATTTTCCTTTTATACTTTGTTATTCTAGCAATAACAATATATAAAAAATGAAAGATGGAAAATTATTTTGTATTGCAAAAGTGGGATGGGAAAAACTGGCAGACAAAAATAATATTTGTTATTTTTTGAAAGATTTTCTTGTCGAATAATTAAACAAAAATACTCTAGGAACCATTTTTTAATGGCAATCGTGAATCGTCTGGTGCCCTAGTTTTTTTTTGTATTATTGATCCTGTAAAATGTAAATTTTATTACCCTGTTCTTTTTCCTTTCTGTGGCAAACATATAATTGAACGTCAATTTCGCGAATAGGATTAAGGAATTTGGAAAAAAACATGTCTACATAAGAGAAGGAAATATTTGAAACGTGTGCAGAATAATAGAATTTTAATGGAAAATAATAATAAAAAAATAAAAATATTTCAAGAACATGTCTAAAAAACGTAATTTGTTTAAATTTCAGCATAACAAGAAGTTGAAAAATGCTTAAAAGAGCAAAATCAACAACATCAAAAAATTATTTTTGATTATGTTTACATTTCTGGAGTGTTTTAAAAATATAAATATAGCTATACGTATATTATTTTAAATTAAGGTAATATTTGGTATAATTTGGTATGTTATTAGGAAAAAATCTCAAAATTTGTGCTAGAAATTTATGTAGGGGATGGTTTTTCACCTGAATTTAATAGCGAATTAAAATAAAACTATGTTATGTTAGATTATGAGCAATGCATTTCTCTTATGCAGAATTTAACATTCACTGTATACTGGCAAGTGGCAAGGTATATATAATTTACCCAAAACGAAGAACTCTTCATACTACTTCAATTATAATGATCATCTTATAATCAAATGATAGTCTACTAACTAAACAACCTTTGATTTTTATGAATGATTATTAAGACTCCACTATTTCAATTTTCTTGTCATATTTCAGATGTTTTTCATACAATAGTTTTTGCACTTTCTAATTTTAATTTACCAAATTCATAGAAATTTAATAGAGCATATAATTTTTCAAAGATTAATTTAGGTACCAATATTATATTATTGAATTTTTTTTACTACATTTACATTTGTAGTTAATTACAGATTCGTGACTGCAGAAATCACAAAAAAATATGATAATTTAAATTTATTAATACAATTTTTGACCTACAGAAATTTTTAAAAGAAATTTTTTTTTTCGTAGATTGCTACAAATAGCAAAATCAATCATTAATTTCAATTTGTGAACAATTTTTGATTTTCAAAATTTGATAATTCTTCTTCATTATGTAAAATGAGCATAGTATAAAAAATAGTATCTATACTTAATTATAGCTATCGATTTACACTTTAATATCTTTTGAACATGCAATAAGAAATATTTTTGTAATTTATAATTTATTATAAATTTTTTTTGTAATTAAAATTTGTAGTATAAAATCAAATTTTGGTAAATGAAAACGTATGCACATATATATGGACAACCATTAAGAATTTCTGAAAAAGTAATTGTCTATTCTATAGTAGTTAGGATCATTTTTAGATTGATATACATAAAATTGATTCGTAAAAGTACTTAGAAAGATTTTTCAGTAATCTGACATACCCATTTGAGCTCAATAAAACCGAAAATAAAATAACAAAGATACAAATAAAATTGAAAGAAATTGAAATGAAAAACTATAGCTTATTTGTATAATTCTAATGAAATCCTGCTTTTATGAGTGTTTCGCCAGTCTGGTTTATTTTGTTGAGTGATGATATTTAACTTTTAACATTTCTGGCTTTTGGTTTTCGTGCAGTTTTAAGATGTTAGTTTATATTAAGAGATGAATTCTGATGATGATGAATGAAAATTATATATGGTTCTTATGATATGGAAACTTGTAAAATTTTATGAATACTAAACAGAAACTCATTGTGAAAAAGTAATAACATAGTAAAAAAGATAAATTTTAAACAGGATCAATACCATATTAAATACCAGTAAAATATTAAAAAATCACTTGAAACTTTCATCTCACGGCTGAATTTTTATATTAAACTAATAGACCAATTTCACCTCCAGCTAAAATAATGATTATACCTATTCAAAATCTTATTTATTCCTAAAAAATGTTAAAATGCTTGGCTATTAAATCCTTGATAAGAAATTATACCTACAAAACATTAAAAAAGAAAAGAATTTTGTATCCTTTTTACTTATCAGTTTACCACCTAATTTCCTTTTTCCTTATTTTTTCTTTTGGTACATATTTTCCTCATTTCGTTAGATTTAAAATCTTTTCTTTTTTTAAATGGGAAAAAATATCAAAATGCTAAGATTTTTTTTTATTACTTCCAAAAATATCTGGAGTATCCTGGTAAATAGTGATAAAAAAAATTCCAAACGTTTTATATCCAGTTTTCTTCTATTTTGCATAAAATTACAATGATTAGAAAAAAAAGGAATTTGATGGGTAAAGGTAAACAGGAAGAAATCGATTTTCTACTTTTGCGTTTCATATAAATTTGTTGCGTAAAGCCTTAAGGAACGCAATTTATTGGATTTAAAAAACACAATACAATTTGTTGGTTAAAAAAGGGAAAAAAATCTTAAATTTAAATTTGCTGAAGGTGTAAAGTAAATTTGTTTTTTTTTTTTCAAATATGTAATTTATTTAAAGAACTGAGTCGTTTAGTTGAACTATGTATTTATTAATATAATGATTTTTATTTTAAATCATAAATACAAAATATCATTAAAACAGAAAGAAGAAAAGTCCTAGAGAAACATGAAAAATAAACTGCAATGATTCAGACTGAGTCATTCCAAAAGAACAAAACTTTAAAGAACGATAATTCCACGAATGAATTATTGAAAATGATACTTTAAAAAATTATAAATAGCTTAGCTTGGTATATGCACTAATTAAGTTAAATGGATAAATGCAATTTAAAATTTGTTACGGTTTTCATATAGCCGCAAACCGCACTAATTTATTGAAAATTGTGTAATGAATTTTTAATATTTTTGTATACATATATTATATTATATAAAATTCAAAATGCGGAAAGGATTGAAATCGTGCATTGGTCAAATTTTATACGCAAAATTTATAATTTATTAAAAAAAAATATGAACTTTTATAGTCCATGTAAACGAAAATTAAAAAAAAAATGAAACAATTTGTTGAAAAATGATACGTGATGAAAATAACATTTCTGATGTCGGTTTTTAGTATACAATTATACAGTCTACAGGCTATCGCTATACACTATACCATATTCTATACAGTCTAAATTTAATATACATCTAAATTTATTAATATTTAATTATATAAGTAATTTTTATGGAAATTTAGCAATTACTTACAATTTGTCTTATAATGTTTAGAAAATTGCAATAGAATTAAATTTAATAAGAAACTGACATTGTAAAGAATTAATTTTTCAAATTTTAATACTTTATTATTTGATGAATCAATCATCCTTTTGATAGTCGGATCAATTACACTCTAATTTTATCTAAGGTCAAATTAAAAACTTTTAAAATACAAAAACTTATCTATGTTCTCCAAAAAAAATGTATAAAAAGTGTAAATGAGTTTATGAATCATTGAAAAAATTTGCAATTGATATTTTCCGGGGTTAAATTGGAAATCTTGTCGCAAAAGTGTATGGAAACAAGTTGTTTTCCCATTTATGGTTGGTAAGTGAGAATAATCATTTTTTATTGATTTTTTTAGCCAATATATGTACTTTATTTTTTAATACCATATTGTAATGCAAATTTTTATTTATCCGAATTTCTGATTAGGAGGTCGTACATCTTACGTGTATAACAAATTGTAAAATGTAAATAAAGTATAAAAACAAATTGAAATTTTATGCTTTTATTTATTGTATTGTCGGATTACATATCAGTTGACAAATTTGCATAATGAAATCATGCAGATTATTCGTATATATTCATTTCATGAGCTAAAAAGATATAAATTTTTAAAATAAAATCAGGAATTGAGTTGTAGATCAAGTTAAAACCTCAAAGAAGCCAAAGGAATCTAAACAAAAACCAGTAAATTGATTAATAGATTTTTGTACATCTGTTTTGTTTTTTGTTTGCCACCAGAAATATGTAAGGCAACATACATCATAATTAATATACATGTATATTTTTTTTTATTAAGTAGATATATAATGACCATATACAATTAATTACTAATCCATAATTGTGGTTTTTTTAGTCTTCTTTTTTTAGATTTTCACTCTTGTGTTTCCGTAAGATAATTCCACACCACACTTCAGATTACAAAAGTTAGAAAAAAGTGCGCATGAAAATCTGGTTTATGTAGTTATAGTTTGGATGCTAGCATTAACATTCCATAAAATTCATTGATTATATAGAAGAGAGAGAAAACGTGTCTATGTATTTTAATATTGGCGCCTTAGACGGCTTTTTTTTAGACAGGGAAAAGTTATATAATTTTAATGAATACTTAAGGTACAGAAAAAATGTTAAAAGAAAAAAAATATACTTATTGCTAAATAAAATGATTAGATTTTAATGATTATTGTCAAAATTATTGGTCAGATACAGATTTATTGTATGTTTCTGAATAAACCGAAAACTTAACTCCAATAATTTAATATCAAATTACAATTAATATTGAAACTATAAGTTAATTTGTATAATTAAATTTATTATGATAGGAAATAATTAAAATAAAATATAATTTGTTCATACCCGTTCTTTACTATATTAACATTATTTGAAATTTATGTTCCTTACATGTCATAAATTCAAAATACCCTCATTGAAATTTTCATATCTGTAAATAAATGTAGACTGTTTCTTTCAGTTTTGGATCTGAAATAATTTCTTGGTAAATTTATTTCAAAATTAACAAGTTATGGACTTAAATATTTTATTGAATGAGGGCTAAATAGATTTATTGACCGGAACTTAAATTACATCATAAAAAATTTGACATATTTTATCATTTTTCAACGAATAAATGTGACTTTTCATAAACAAAAAAAAATTCCTTCTACTTTGAATAATAATAAAAATATGTATCAATAATGAAAATCTTATTTTAATAATAACAATATCTTAATTAGATTGACCTAATTTCCATTGTTTTGTTATCATGAAAACTTTTAATGTTACTTTATATTTATGCTAACAAAATAGAAAAAATAAAGACATTTATTTATACTTTGGTGCCACAATGACATAAAATACCTGATCAATATACGTAATTCTCACTACATAGTCAACATTTTCTCTATTTTTCTTTTCTTTCGATGTTATTAAGAAATTTTTTATGAAATTTTTATGTATTTCTGTAGTTAAGACAATATAAATAAATGTATTTCGTATAATTATTAAAACATAATAAAAAATATATTCCCATACCGGGAATCGAACCCGGGCCTGCTGGGTGAAAGCCAGCTATCCTAGCCACTAGACCATATGGGAGGATAAGACAAGCGTTGTTGATTTAATAATTAAAAGATTATATTGTATTAAATCCATAACCTAATAATACATATATATTAACAAAATAGATTTCTCAACAAGTTTTCGTATAGATAACAAGTAAAATTAGTTTTTCTTATTCAAAGTAGCTGAGATGAATGAAAAAAGCTTTTAAAAAGAATTAGTCATTAAATGTTTTCAAATAAATAAAAGTTTTATACCCCGAAAATATAAAAATTCAAATATGATATTAAAGATAGTCATAACTTGAATTTGACCCATGATAATGTTGAATTGATTATGTACAATTTAAACTGGAATTTCTTGTAAAAATTATGTTTTAGCAGAAAATGGCTATTTTGTGTTGATGGTATAAATAAATTGTAATTAACGAGTTCTCTATCCGAACAATACATTAATTTACTTTTTGTATGCCAGTATTTTCTGATGATAAATTAAAAAAAATCATTTTGTCTTTTCTTATGTTAAATTCTTAATTAATTAAAATATAATATTATTATTGTTTTTAAAAATTATTTCAATAAACATTGTTTTTTTTTCAGCAATTAGAAGTCATTTAGTAAAATGAGTCCATTAATTTTTTAATTGCTTTGCAGTGTTTGTTTACACATTAAATATAAATTGTTGAATAAATATTTTTTTTTATAGTTTGCACAAGAATAACACTTTGGTGGTAATAATTCTAATTTTAGATTTGATCATTTTTAAAAAGTGGTAAAAATATTTTCACGGTATTTAAAATGTATACGTGACATTTCTTTATAATTTATTTAATTTGTTAAAGAATTTGCTAAAACTTAATAGCAGTGTGGGTAAAAATAATAAATTCGTTTAATTTAAAGTAAGAATTGTTTACAAAATTTTTCTATTAAAATACATTGTGGACTGACCCTTATTAAATGCAATTTACTTTATGTACAAATTCTGCTACGAATGATTGTTCTTACTATAATTATTTAATAAAATATTATAATTCGGCTTAACTTATTTTAAATCCTTGTTATTTTATCTTAACTTAACAGTTTTCTACAGAAAGGCAACTCATTTTTAAGTAATTTTTTTTCCTATATTTTTGCATGAATAAGCAGATTAATAAATCATATTTTAATTGGTTTAATGCAACTTAATTAGCATGATAATTAGATATACGATATGAATTTAAAGAATTTAATAATTTTTCATAAAAAAAGATTAATTTTTATTTAATTATTCGTTTTTCTATATGTATATAAAATTTAAAGTCTTAAATAAAGTTGATGGGTTGATTAATAGGATTATTTATAATGTTTTAATAATATTTAATTAAGAAATTAATGTTTATTTATTCATATTATTTCAATTTAAAATTTTCAATAATTTATATTTAAAAAACATTTTTTATACAAATTTTTCATTTATATTTTATACGAAAAATATCGGGAAATAACTTGTATATTATAATTCTATTTCCAGCTCTGCACACATATGAACCTTTTAAGTAAGGTCTTACCTTTTGTTTTTTAAAACTTTTATATTATTCACATAGATTATTTTAGGATCATAAACTTTGCATATATAAATATGTATATTCAACAAGAAACATTTTCTATATATTGTAAAATATTGTTTTCACATTCCATTTGAATATTTTATGTCCTTTTTTTTTACAAAAATTAACAAGAAAAAAAAACCAAAAAAAACCTTCTAGGATTTACATATAAAATCGAAGTAAAAAAATTTCTCTTCCAAACCGTATATATAAAATTTATAGCTGAATATTATGTGCAATGATAGACGAAAAGAAAAATCGTTATTTTCTGAAAAATCTTTTTCCACATAACACAAGGATTTTCAAAGTGGATTTCGTTTTTGTCGGGATGGTTTTAATAATATTTTTTGTGTGCAAATGTTACCCTTCGTTCTTTGTTTGGATTATTTATAAAGACATTTTGATAATCTACTAAATCTAAAGCTTTCAAATATTATTATATAAAAGAAAACTTTTAAAGGATATTTTTTTTCATGTAAGGTATGAGTAACAGTTGCACAAAATGGATTTTGCTATAAAAATTATATGTAAGTATTTTGAATTGAAATTTATGGTAAAATATTTAATATAAATTTTCAAAAATTATTTTTAATTGTAATAAATTTTACTCCTAATTTTTATGGGCAGAATTGAATTAGTATAGAAAATTTAATATCCCCATATTGACTGATAACATAAATTGAACTGAAAATATTTCGTTAATTTTCTATAATATATTATGTAAAAAATTGTGTTCAAACAATAATTTTTTTTACAGTGTATAATTTTTAATCAATATTTACTTATCGATGCATAAATTAATCTAAAAATGATTCTTTGATTATTTTTGGGGTGGGAATTTTATACATGGGTGCGGTTTTAATATCTAATCGTGCATGTATATATCCAAGGTCATTATATTTGCCATATAGTAACATTTTTTTTTAATAATTTTGGTCTTTCTCAGATAATCAAAACATATGGAAATTACGTAATCATTAAATTTAATTTCTATTTTGACGTCAAGTTTTCATGAGTGTGAGAACTGATAAAATCATGAAGATTGTGCGTCATTAGACTATAATTAAATTATGAAAAATATTGTTAATAAATAAAGATTAATTCATTATTTTGAGGTTTATTTATTATAAATATGAAATGATTAAAAACAAGCAAAAATAAATTTTCTAAGACAAACATTATATTTTTTTTAACTATACAATATATTTATATACTGTGCAGAAATTTTATATTTTTGTCTAAAGTTTTTTTGGGCCAAATTTATGTTTCTTCTATTTTCCTTTTTAAGACTTCCCACATCAATTCAGTGTTAACAATAATGAAGTAATGTCTAAACTAAAATTAGCTGCACTAATCAAAAAAAGTTGCAATTAAAATCAAAACGAGATCATTTATTCTTTTATGTACTCAGCATTTTTATATTTTCTATTTAAAGCAATTCATCAACTTCCTTTTTATTTAACACACCACCGAGTTTAATTTAATTCTAATTTATGTTTTATTTATGCAACCATGACCTGTTTTTTCTATATATATGTATTATGTTTAGTTCTAAATTCTTGCAATTATGCTTTGCACACAATCAACTGAACACATGTTTCCAGTTTTAAGAGCATATATATATTATTTTTCAGCAACATGTACGTAAAAAACCCTACATAACCAATTTATGAGATTGACATAATGCGTATACATACACTTGTTAAGTGACACTCTTTCAATTTTGATATTTCATATTATATTAGTAATTTTTTGAGTTCATCATATTGTCGTGCCACGCATGATAAAATGAATAAGTGAAAAGAATTATTATTCAACTGATAAAATAATTTAGATGTAAGTAAATTCAAGTCACGCGATTGTAATTTATTAAATCATGATGAACTACTGGAGCGTAATTAAAATGCAGGCGTTTTATGAACCAGCTTAAATTTATTACATTTTCGCCAAAGTCATAGAATTGTAAAAATTAGTTAATCTATATTAGTTTCTTACTAATATAGATAGCTGTTTATAACTATAGATAGCGTATAATTTCGGAGATATTATGTAGATTACTTAATTTTGGACTTTTATATTTTAAATTTAACATTTGTGAATAGAAATATAAAAAGTATTTGTTCCGTCTATATTAATTTATTCAAAATATATACATAAAACTAAAGAAGATATCAAAATTGGCAGACATGTAGTGCATTAATTTAATTTGATTGAGTTCAATAAATCAAAATCAATCTAAATTTATCTGATGTCGATGCTCTTCTCCTTCTTCTGATACATAAACACAAACAAATTTAGGACATACAATAAAAATATCAACTAAAGTTTAATTAAATTTAAATTGAGTGTAAAATTTGAACAAATTATCATGAAATTTTGCATATATTTCATGCTTTTTCTCTGACTAAATAATCTGAAATTAACTACAAAATTTTTATATTATACTTATACTATTTTTATAGATACGGGAAATTAGAAATACATAATTTCTGTTTTATTTAAATGAAAATAAAACTATACATAAAACGTTTCAGTCCAAATTATTACATTAAATAAGTCACTTTTTTTATAATAAATAGTGAAATTTGAATATGAAAATGCTAAATTATAGTAAATTAGTTTTAAAAAACTAAAAATTTCATTGTAATTTATTATAATTTTCAATATTCTCTCCACTGATAAAATGTAATTTATTTAAAAAAAATTTGAATAAATTTTGTAAGTTCAATGTTCGCTTTTAAAACCGTGACAAATTTCCAAAGCTTTCATTTTTCATATACCTAATGATTTTAGGTGAAAATTATAATTGCAGGTGTTATAAAAAAGTTAAAAATATTGTTAAGAGTATATTTTAAAATTAAAGAAAAAAAATTCAGGTATATTTATATGTCAAAACAAATTATTAATGATATGATAGAAACTTGTGATACAATTATTTATTACGTAAGTTTTGATTGATACAAATCATGGGACTAAATTATTTATTGCATAAGTGCAGTAACAAAAATTACACTTATAATTTTATCGCCTAAAGTGAAAAATAATTTTTCAATTATTATAAAATAAAATTTACCGACCGACATATTTTAAATAATTATATGTAAATATTTTTACAAATATTTGTTGTATATAAAAGATCTAATACAAATTTTATTGGATAAAGTAAATAATTTCTTCAATTTACCGAAACTAGGAAAAAATTATAAAGCAATTTTTGTTTTAAATTTAATAAATTTTCACTAGAAGGCTTTTTAAATTAAAATTTTCCACTTCTGGTTATTTGATCTGAAATTATATAAATATAAAAATATAAATCTCCAATGGGGGATTTAAAAAATATATAAATTAAATTGGCAAATGCTAAACGAATACCCCAGCAGTTACTATACAAAAGTGTGTTAATTATTGTTAGTTTTCAATTGAAATTTAAATTTTTTAGTATACAATTTTTTCATTTAAATATATATAAATGGAAAACAGTTTGTTTTACTTAATTATTGATTAAATTTCAAAAAAAAAAATCTGTTATGAAAATTTTAAATACAAGTTTTTGTTAAGACAGTTTTAATCTATACATTTGTGAGTGACATATATGTACATAATTTTCAATAGACCAAATTCCTTAACTGTCATAATAGATGTCAAAATAATTCTGCTGTTAGTCAGGTAAACAATTTATATATGAAAAAGTAATTTTTATTGAAATTATATTAAAGTGAATACATTTAATTTGTAGATATAGTGTTGAATTTAGCATCGATATTCCTAAGATGTAGTTAAAATATTTATTAAAAATCAGTTGTGATTGTTATATGCACTTACTTTGAATTTGCATTTAATTAATTATTCTAATATTCCTAATTCAATTAATAAATATAATCACATTGTATTTATATCTCTAGTATTTAAACCGCACCGCCATACAATTTTATTAAATTGTAAAATTTACATGACTAACAGAAGATTTTGAACTGTCAAAATTTTTTTGGTAATTTGCTCTATTTAAAAGAAATTTAATATTTAAAAATTTCATAATAAATTTAATTATATTTGTAATTGTGAAAAAATTTACATAAAAAACAATATATAACAAATTTTTAACATTTAAAAATATTTTAGAGAACAATTTGGTCAAGAAATTACAAGTATATATCGTACAGTATTTTATCGAAGGTACTAACATAAATTTAATAACTTTAATATATTATTATTTGTTAAATTTCTCTTCGACAGATCTATAATAATTCAGAAGTTATTGAAATGTTAAACATGAATTTTATTACTGAGACGTGGCATATAAAAGATTTTATAAAATGAATTGTCAGCTGATAGATATATTTTGTAGCGCCAACAATACGACCTAGTTTTTTGCCTTGAACTTATATTTTACAAGGATACAAGGAAAAAAACAGCTCCGACTATATGTCTCCTTTATAAACAAAATTATTAACAATCGAAAAATTTGCCAACATAAAATTTTCATTGTTCATAATGTTGAATAAATCCTTGAAAGATTTTCCATAGAGATGATGATATCATCAACATAGTTAAAGTAAAATATTAATTTGATTTATTTTTAATATTTTTCTTGTTTTCACTATTTTTACTATCCTTTATAACAGCTTTTTGAATTTTTCCTTTATTGCATGAGGGTTTTTGTATGACATAGAAGGGTATGCATATAAAATCGATTTAGTTAAATATATAAATACTTACTTTTTCTTTTACTATAGCGAAATATATTTAATAGTTTTGACAGAATCTACAAGAAATATTACTCAAAGAAGACAAGCAAATTAAATTAAATTAATCCTTATTGAATTATTTATGGTAACTTAATTTATCATCATTATATCTTTATTTAATTGATCCTATATATTAAGGATGAATATCAATTTTCATCTTCATCCAGTTATTTCTATACCTATTGTTAGAAATTTGTATTTTGACCTTTGAAATTTTTATATTAATAAACTATTCTTCAATTATTTTTCATTTTTTAAAATAAAGGACATATTTTTTATTGTTATTCCTTAATATCCTGAATAAATATTATTTGTTTTCCTATCATTTACAGAAATTATTGAAAGATTCATTTTCCAGTTCTGTAAAAACGTTCTTTATACATACAAATATTATTTATAATTTTAAATATACAATCAGGATATTTTTTTATCAACCCCTTTATTTTTAATAGTACACACTTGATCCTTGTGATTTTCTGTCAATTTGATTGTTTATTGTGAATTTTGAAGTATGGTTTTTTTTTTAATATTTAGCCTTCTTGAGTTGTGATTTGTGATATATTTAGCATTCAAGTGAAATGTTATTTCCATTGTAAAGGAAAAGGCATTGATTTGCGTATTATATGAAATATATTGATTAGACTTGTAAATTTTTATTGTATATACTTATTTTATTCAAAAAAAGTAATATTATAATTGGTTCATTTCAAATATCTTTCATTGAATTCATAATTTTATAGGTGCATTTTTTCAAAATTTTATTAGTGCATTTTTTCAATTAATTTGTTAATAATATATTTTTTTAAGAATTTGAATTTTACTTTTTAGTTTGAAAGTTTTCAAAAATGTTTGATCGATAATCTATATTTTCGTTTTACTTAACTATGAAATATTTATATGATTAGCTTAGGTATAATATTATTTTTATAAAGATTGTAATTTATTTATTTACTAAAAGTTTATCATAAATTAAAACAAAACAAGATTATATATTCGACGAAGTATAAAACCCACCACTGGAATTCAATAATACAAAACATATCGAACAAAATTGTAAAATACATTTTTGTATGAACAGAAAATCGTGTATTCATCAGATACAACATTATTTCAATTTACGTTCCACATTCTACAAATTCAATCTCCTCCAATTCTATATAGAAATTAGTGTGATTCAATTTAGTTGAATCATTTGAACAACTCAAACAAACTCACCACAACAACACAACACAAAATTTTAATTCTTTTTTTCTCTTGTGAATTTTATCAAACCAAAATACCAAACCAGTTTAAAGCACGCGTTCGTGGAAACAAGTCGTGGTAATATTTTTGTCTCAAAGTAAAAATGCTACAAAGTTAAATTATCTAATAAAATAAATAATAAAAGAAAAGTTTATTTCTATACATACATATATACATATATATGTATATAAAAAAGGTAAAAGAAAGAAATTGCGCGCCAACGTGTCCCAAGTAAATTTAACGCTTAATTTCTTTAATTATTTGTTTAATTTTATTATAATTTTTTGTGAAAATTATTTATCAATTTTATATTATAATTTTTTATTTGTTTTGTATGTTTTGATAACGAATTTTTTCAATATTGTAAAATTAAATAAATTTATTTTTATTGATATAGAAAAAAAGGTTAAAAAACTATTGAAAAAAATATTGAAAAAATAAATAAATTATTTTTTTAATTGAAATTGTGATAGTGAAAAAATTAAATTAAAATTGTACAATGTTGTGTTCAGGTGAAAATTAATATTAATTAAAAGTGAATATAAATAAGTAAATAAAAAAAGTCGTAAAAGGACCTAGGAATAATTCAAGGTCATTTTATACTACAGATACATACACGCAATTTTATAAAGGATACAAAAAAGGATTTTTTTTTCTGGTTTTAAAAGAATATTAAAAGAAAAAAATCCTTAAAAACGCAATTTATATTATTATTGGATTAAATAAACATAATTTTGTTTTAAAGCTTTTTTTTTGGATTATTATAATTAATTTTTCGGAATTCTCATTAAAAGGATAATAAAATAAAAGGTAAATTTTATTTTATGTGTAATAAAAAATTTAGTTTTTATTTACATGACGTCATTGTTTAGTATATAATAAAAATGTAATGTTAATTTTGTGGATTATCCTGTAAAAAAAAAACAGCTTTTAATTTTTATTATAATATTTTATTTCATTTAGTTTAGTAACTAAATCCTTCAATGATTCATAAAAATGTGAAACTGTTTTTTTAGAAATTTATGTATGATAAATTAATATAGTACGTTAAATCTTTGTGACACTAGTGCAGAATTAATACAAGAAGAAATATTTCTTTTAAATCCTATTGTTTTTTTTTTAAATTTAGTAGTAAAACGAATGAATGATTCGTTAAAATATTCCATCATTATCTATGTTATGTTTTTTTTTAAAGTAATCATTGAAGTATTGAAGATCCCTTTAAATAATATTATGAAATAATTTTTATTAAAATGCTGATTTCTTAAAAAAATTCTTTAATCATTTTTGCTTCATCATATGATTCTTAAATTTTCTGATAAAATTCATTCAATTCTATTTTTTTATGTATACCATAAAATATTTTTTATGATTTTTTGCAAGATAAAATTTGCTGTATAGAATTTAAAATACATAATATGTATATGGATGCATAAGCCCCAACAGACTGAGTGCCATTTTCTTTCATATTCCAGAATTATTATTAACAATAACATGCTACTATAAAAAAATGAAAAACTTCAATTTTAAAATAAATTTGTCGTTTTTCCTTTTTTTTGTATGGTCCACTCTTTAATTTTTATATGCTGTAGCTGTGGTCTTGAGGGACACGAAAAAAGCATCAAGTGAAGAAGTCATAAATTTTTTTGATTAGTAGCACAAAAAAATATTTATCAGAATTCGAAATAAAAAGACAAAAAAAAAACATTATGGAAATTTTGTCTGACGTCATGATGAAATTGTTTTTTTTATTTTTTGCAAAAATGAGTCATCACAATAAATTTATTCAAAATGATTTTATGATGAAAATTATTTTTTTTATGATGAATATTTATATTAGATTTTCTTTCTATCAAGGATAATTTATTTTATAGATATTATAGGGGTTGGATTTTGCCTTATGCGGATATAAAGGATATTATTTGTTAAGGATATATTTTGTAAAAAAATGGTTGGAGGCAAAAATGATAAATTTGACATATAATTTCTGTTAGGATTTTTCTCTTAATACAAAAAAATGGAAAAAAAATTGAAGAATATAAATTTTTTACAAGATTTTTCATATTAACAAGATTATTGTGAATTTGAAAATATCGCCTTTAGAAAAGAACATAAATTATCACAGATATTTATATTTCAAAAATTTCAATTAATTTTGTGGTCCTTTAAAATTCTAATAAGTCCTTGTTGTTCCTTAAGAACTGCAATTAAATTCAATCATAAATAAAAAAAATTATTTATAGTTCTATTTTCTATTTAGGAAACCCACCACTCTAGGGATTTGCTATCATCAGAACCAGGTGTTCTTTTTTACCTACGTTTATAATTTTATTTTATTTTTTTCAAATTTTCATAAACTCAATTAATTTTTCTATGGAACATAAAATGCTGAACATGAATCCTTATAGAAAAACTTGTTTTTCAGCACGCAGACTATTCGTACGTATATACGTATACTGATGAAGTAGAGAATATACATAGCGGTTATACTAGGATTATAGAATTGTAATCTAGTTTAATGTGTAATTTTTTTTTCATATATCCTTTTTTGTTTCGTTATATTAGAGTCCTTTGATATGTTATTTTTTTGTGAAAAAGGGGACGAATTTACGATACGTCATTCACACATGAAAAAGGTGAATTTATTTAGGTACATATATATTTTTTTTATTAGAAGGATATAAAAAAAAAAGTGATTTTGTGGCATCATGTCAGCTCTTATTTTATAGTTATAGAGATGAGCAGATGTTTAAGGATAATATGTATTTTATATATGTATATTATATTTTTTAGGTAAATACATTTTGAATGCGGTTTTCGTCAATGTTTTTTAATTAGAATAAATTTGATTAATTTTTGGTTATAGAATTTCATTAAACATTTATAATTTTTCTCTCTTATTGGATTGAAAAATTGATCTACTAGACAAATATCATAAAACTATTAACTAATTCGTTTGTAATATTTCCAAAAAATATCGAAATATAATTTTTTTGGCTTATAAGATAATTTTGATTGCCAAAATATTATTTTTTTTTTCGAAATAAACTTGTGCATCTTTTTTTTCTAAATGAAAATTGATGAAATTTCCTAGCTTTTATGTTCATAAAAATCAATTATCCTTATCTTAATAATAAATCTGATTTATTATTTATAAGAAATTTTCATTAGTTTTCTCTAGGAAATCATTATATATTTTTGGCATAAAACTATTCCCATGATAAATCAAAAATAATTACATTTATGTCTGAAAGATTTTTCATGAAAAAAGGAATTAATCTCAATTATTTCTTTATGAAGAAAGGCATTAATCTCAAGCATCAAATTTAATTCATTTTTGGAAGAGATTCATTCTTCTTCATAAAAAATCCACTGAACAATGAAGTGAATTTTATATTTTTTTATATCTTAAGTTGATTTCGTTATAATTGAAATGAAGAAAATCTTTTAATTACGAAATTTTAACACTTATAATAGAAAATTTAATGGTCCTTTAAGAAAAAATAATATTAATCTATTGCTCGCTCATAAATGTATAGAGAAACTATAGAAACAGCGAAACAAAACTAATATTATTGTTACTTAAAAGAACTATTAAAAGGGTAATGATCCTTTTTTATGCTGGTGAAAGAGGATATAGAAAATTTTATGTTTTATATAGATTTTAAACACGAAAAGAAATTATATGTCTTCTTAAATATTCTTTAACTCTTGAACGAAAAAAAGCAATTAAGTCACGAGTAACCACTTATGTATAAGTACTGAAATTATTTCATAAAATGATGATAGGAAAAATAGAATTTCCCATATCCAGAATAAGAACTACGATTGTACAATGTATACAAAAATTACAAGGATTCTTTATTAAATAGCAATTGATTGTAATGATTGTGATTTCAAACTGTGCAAAATTTACTAATAGAATTCAAGTATATAGCAAAAGTAATTTTTTCAATTTGTTTGTAGAATATATTTAAACCAACAATCCATATTCATCCAAATATTTCATGCATGCTCAGATTTTGAAGTCCAAAATAGAACTTAAATTTGAAATTTTTGTTTCGTGTCCATTTTATGTGTTCAGACTCTGGATTTCCGATTTTACATTAACATTTTTTCCGGTAAACAAAATATAATTTTGAAGATTTGAATTTATTTCCACTATATACAATTATTATCCAATTTCTGTTAGAATTTATAAATGACAGAAACGTATATCAAAATAATAACTTTCTTTGTTGTAAGCTATTACAAAAGCTTGTAGTGAAATAAAAGTATGAAAAACTGTAATCATTTTCTTTTCAATCGATGCTTAATGTTTTTTTTCCACTATTTCTTTTCTTTAAATTTCTTTGGCACTACAATGGTAATAAAGAAAATTGTGTGGTAGCTTTATAAATAACAATCATCAACGGTGTCAGAGCCAGATAAAAATAATAATGAGGAGATACAATTCGGTAGTTAATGTCTTAAATAAAAGCTGTTGGTGTTGGGTCGAATTCGTGAGAAACACTATTTAATCAGCCTCTTTTTCTATTATACGGTATAATTTATACCTAAAAAACACAATCAACGTTTTTTTCATTTTTTGTATTTTCGGTGAATTGAAAAACACCGGTGATAATTTTAAAATACAAGAAGTTATGGAAGAAAGAAAATTAGGTCAAAAAATATTTTAATATTTTCTTTTTAAAAAAATTATAATTTCTCGAAAATGTTAAAAATAAGTTTTTGTTGTTGTTGATAAATTAATATTATATTTTAATGACCTTATTTTTTTTTTGGGCGATTAATTAAGTAATTTCCGTAAGGAATGTTTTATTAATTTCAATTAAATTTTTATCAATTCCATTTTGCATTTAATTTAATATAAATGTCATCATAAATGCAAGAAGTTATTTATGGATATAAAAAATGATGTGAGAAAATTAAAGAAATAAATTATTAAATAAAAGAATCATAAAAATCACCTTGAAATTACACAGATTCATTGACCATTATAATGGTATGTAATATTGTAGAGAGTGATGATCAGATTTATTCAAGCCCTTTTATGTCAAACATACCTGAATTAATTAACCTAAAAAAGGAATTGAAAATATTCAATTCTTTTTTTTTTTTATATATATTTCTTGAATTTTAGTCTGATGTTTCATGAAAATCAATCATGATATTATTTTGAATATCATGATTGATTTTCATGATGATATTCAAGATATTTATCTTATACTGATGATAATTGATGATATTCAAGATATTTATCTTATACTTATATATAATTTTTCAATTATGTATTGGCAATTCTTTTTAAGTTGCTGTGCAGAGATTCACAAAACAACAAAATATCGTAATTGGGATTTTTATTATAACAATAATTGGTAAAAGTTATAAAAATAGATTTTTCTACATATATATAATTAAAAAATCATTTATTAAAATCAATTAAACAGTAAAGTCTTGATTGAATATTAAAAATACGCTGAATAATTTTTGAATTGCTATTGAAATTTAATTGAATTTATATATTTGAAAAATCAATAAATAATTCTTTTCCACAACAAAAAAAGGTTATGCTTCAAGACAATATTTCACAATATCTTCTCATAGCTACAAATCTTTTAAATTTTTTTTTTCATACTTTCAGTTCATAAAACAATAAGTATATTTGAGAAGAAAAAAATTGTTTACTAATTTATCAAAATTTATATATTTTTTTTAACAAACAAATAATAAATCTTCTTATTAAAGTTTATATAGAAGAATTACAAAAACAAAAGCCATTAATCACCACATGGTAAAACATCATAAATTTTGAAACTCTTAACACCTTTTTTGTACCACCAAAATCCCATCTATACATATTTACATATAACAAGCATAAATATTCCTGTTTAAAATACTGTTTAGTGAAATTAATATTACTGTAAGATAAATAAAATTTCAAATTTCAGAAAAATTTCTTGTATATACGGTACATATATATAAAATATGTGACAAATAATCATACACTTTAAAATTTGCTCATAATTTCGAATGTTTATTATATTTAAATGAATTTGGGAGTTTGGGAACATTATTAAAATTCCGAAACATTTTTGGTTAAAAAGATTGTTTAAAGAAGAAAATAAATATTATACAGACTAGACGGGAGACTATAGATTCTTAAAGAAGTTCATTACAAGATAAACTCAAAAGTTAAAAAAGTTTTTTTCCTACTTTTTGATGTTGCGACAGAACTTCTTTTGACAATGACATGTTAAAAAGTTTTTTATTTTTCATTTACAAATTTTTTATCGTTCTATTGATTCTTTGAAAGAGTTTTAAGACTATTTGACGGAGAATATGTGGAATCTTTGCTAATTCAAGAGTTAAGTTTTCTAGATTGCTATAGACTTCTAACATGATTCTGAGTGCAATGGAATTGTAGCTGATTTGACGTAGAAAATGATTAAACATTTCTGAGGAAACTCAAACTCGCGTATTTCGAGTTTAGTCATTATTTCTTTAAAAATCCACATCGTTTTCTTAATCAACGCACATTACCGCCCGGTTTTAAACGAATTTTTAAGCCCATGTTGATATTTTTTTTATTTTTTTTCAAGCATATTCCACGAAATTAGTCAAAAATAAAAGTCTTACTAAATATTTTTTTAGTTTTATTGATTTTCTCAATGATTTCGAAGAGAAGAAATGAAACTTTTTTAATTTATTATGAAAGTTTTTCTTATCCTCCTACAGCGACAATATATAATTTAAAAAAAAATCACTTGCCAACTAAGAACAGACAATTTTATAACAAGAAACCTTAAACTATATAGTAAAATAAAATAGAAACTTTTAATTAAATTCATAAAAAATATAAATTTAATTTAGTGAATTTGTTGAGATAAGTTTTCAGTGTCCTGAGGAATTGTTGTAGTTGGAAAGAAATTCTTGCAGAAAGTTTAGATTTTCACAGAGAAATCAAATACATAAGTATACATAACTTTATATAATCAAATTAATTAAATAACATAAATTGTAAATCTCTCTCGTTTACCATTGCAAAAATTATATAATTATTTTTTTCGTCTTTGGTGGTCCACTTCAAATCAATTAAATTTAATTGAACAAATTATTTATGAAAATTAAATTTTAAATTATTGCCATAATCTCAGTTTCATGTTTGGTCACAATAATTTTAATTTTCTTCAAAAAAATACCACATTTTCTTTAAATTATATGAAATGGAAATGAAAATTCAATTATTTTTATTTCTTGCTACGTTATGTTATCCATATTAGAGTTTAGCTATTAAAATGCATTTTTAGTTTTTTTGTGATAAATTAGTTACTCTGTCAGTAACCATTTTACTATTTCAATATTTAGTAAAACCAAAGAATTCTGTGGAAACTAAATTAATTTAATTTTTTAATTCGACATCCCGCATACTATCAATATTAAATTACTGATTTTTATGGTCTTTAAACTCAAATGGAGTTTATTTTTGTAAACAATAATGAACAAAAATATTTTGAAATTTTTTTTTCGTAAGTAGCTTTAAAACACGCGCTTGCACATTATTTTTTGTAATATTTTTGTCAATATAAAATTTACCAGATGCCAAATTATTTGATCGTTATATGTAGGTGTGAGAAAAACGTATTTACGAAACATTTAAAATTTGACTTTAAAAAAATTTCACTAACGAAGAAATTAAAAATGAAATTGAAAATCATGACTTCAAGTCATTTGAATATCTTTTGATACTGGCGGCGCGGCGCCTACATTTTTCTAGTTATAAATTAAGTATATAAATTTTACATATTCAAAAAAAAAAAAAGATTCATTTTACATGCATGACACGCTGTTCCAAGATGGTAAATTACTTAAAAAAGCTAATAAAAAAAACACATTTATGACAAGTTTGAATAGATTTTATTGAATGAACAATCAATTTTATTGATGATAGATTTTTTTTATTTTAAATTTAATTTAAAATGCAACGCGATGAACTGAATTTGATTATATGACTTGCAATGTCAGAAAGTTTATTTTTTTCTAATTTCAATCCCACAGACTATTTCTTTTTTATATTATTACTTATGTATAATTTAAATATTTATATGAGCTAATAAAATAATCAAAATCAAATCAGTTTCATAGTCACAGCATGAAATAATATTTATGTATATATATGTATCTTTATAAAAAATTTCTAAATAAACAAAACATATTTTTATTTGAAATTTATGTTTAGATATCAATTTTATCGAGATTGAGATTGATATGTATAATAATATTAAAATTGTAACATAATCAAAATTTAAATAAAATATTACTTAAAGCAATCAAATTAGGTTAAATCAATTTACACAGAGAGCTTTTAAAAGTTTGACCGATTGGCATTATTGATTATTCGTTTAAGAAAAAAATTGTGCTATCTTTTATTTGCATTTGATAGATAGAAAATTTAAGTTTTTGAAAAAAATAATTGATAATTTGTGAATTGCAATTCTTTACTTACAAAATTATAGTAAAATAATTAACTACATTGGTTTGCTACCCTTTTGGGAGCGTGCTCTTTCGTGTCCATTCTTTTCAATTGAATTCATTACCTAACATTAACAGCTTTTGAATCTGTCCACTATCAAAATTTAAAACGAAATTAAACCTTTTTGACCCCAGGCGACTGTGTAGTTTAATATTTCATAATTTCGTTATTTGTTTCGGATTTTATTTTTTTATGCTTCGTATTTTATTTTATATTGTTTGAAAAACTGAATGTGAATTGTGGAAAATATCATTGCCTATAGGGAATATCAAAGAAAACAATAGAATAAATCCTTTTATATATGTATAACAATATAGAAAAGGGTTAAAAATGCGATTGTTATTCTTCGAACGTGTTTAAGGATATGTAATAGGATTTTATAGTATTTATAAATATTAGACCTTAAATTACATTAATTTTTCCTATTCACTTGTTAAATAAATTTTCATTCATGTGGAAAATGGAAAAATTTAAAATTGTTGTTATTGTAAAAAAGGTTTTTCAAACTATTTTTTTCTCAAATACTTAATTAAATTATATTTTTACATAGAAAATGTAAACAGAAATTTAAATTTTTTTGTAACTTAATTTATTTACCACATTTTAAAGTTATAAACAATTGAAAACTTCTTAATATTAATAAAGTTAAAATTAAAATATAAAATAATATTTATGTGTTTATTTTTGGTAAAAAAAACGATTATTCAAATGTTGAATATTATCTTTAAGTTTTTGTGCTTTTGCAATTTCTCCTCAACCTCATATAATATTTTCAATTAATCCCAATAAAAATAAATGTTGTCAAACAAATTTATAGTATATACTTTATGTAAATTAATTTAAATACATATACATATATAGATACTATATTTACACAATTGATTCAAGTGTTTTTTAATATTATAATTTATTTATTTAAATTAACAAAATTGTAAATAACGAAAATAAAATTTCAAACTAAATAATTTATTTGTTAAATGTAACAACTGTCGTTTGGGTTAACAACAAATAATATTATCTATTTTCTATTAGAGAAATCTTTAATAGAGGAGAATTGTAAGTTTTGAAATATTACTAAATTTTCAATTTTATTGTCAATAAATTAAATTTCGAAACTTTAAATTAATTTGTATTTAGACCAGATAAACTTTCCCGTCATCAAAAATGAAATTGTGTTTTTTGATAAATGAATTTTACGACTTTGTGGTCAAAATATAGTAAATTATCAAAATAAAATAATAATTCTTAGAAAAACTTATTATATATTTATTATGGAAAGTTGTGTAAAAACTCATATTACATAATATTTATATAATATCTCTGAAATTGGGTAATGGAAACATACAAAAATATTAACCCAAACAATCTATAATTTAATTTATCTTATCATTTCTATAAAAAAAAAACAAATTGCATATTAAAACTGGTAATAACAATTTTGCCCAATTAATTTCATATTAAAATAAACCTTTCTTTTTTTGTTATCATTTCAAAACCATAAAATAAATTCAAATTTTGTCATAAATCAATGTCAATGAAGCGTGAAATGAGAAAATAATGAAGAAATATTAATAAAAAAATAATTAAACTTTAGTATTCATTATCATATCATTTTTCTACCGCAACACTATCAAAGACGAACCCCTGAACCATATTTTTATTGTTAAAAAAAGACAAATTCATTCTCATCCCTATAATAACCACCCGCATTGCTGTGAATAATTCAAACAATTCATTTAGAAAAAAAATTCATTTTTGTTACTTTGTTTTGACAATCACACCTTCTACACACATTATCTGTCGAATATATTGAAAAATCTACCCTTAACCATTTCCGTATAAAAAAACAACACCCTCTAATTTTGAATTTTTGAATAAGTGAATATTGTTTGGCATTTGAAAGGGTGGCGCAAAAAGTACTCAATAATTTTATAAAATATTTTACTAAAAAATAAACTCCAAATTTGACCATTTCATTTTTATTTCAAATTACAACGAAAAGAATTGCAGTGTAGGGCTGATAAAAAAAAAATATATTTTTTATTCAAAAACGATTTTCATTTAAAAAACAAGTTTTCGGTTCCTTCACCAACCCCCACTCATTTTAAGAAAATCAAAATATTATTATGGCGTCAAAAAGAATAGAAATGTTCAAAAATTTTTTTTTATCCATCAGTAAAGTTAAAATGCAAATGGAAAAAGGAAATGCTTATAGAGAGTGGTAGTAGGACTTTGTGAGGGTTGAAAAAATGAAAATGGAAAAAATATATTTACATTTTACACACCCATAAAATATTCATATTGCTGATGATTATATCCTTGTAGAAGAGTAGTTAATAAGGGCAGTTTTTAAGGGTGGCTTATCTATATATTAAAATGAAAAAAAAAATTAAATGGTAGACGCTTGAAAAGGATTTTTTGTTGTCCTTATCTTTATTGTGGGTAAACAATCCAATATTGTTATCGGCCTGGCAGAGAAAAATATACAACAACGACAACAAAAAGTAAATAAACATAAGAAGGAGAACAAAGTGTTTTTATATGAAAAATGAGAATTAGAAAAAGGATATTTAGGGTCAGTAGTTTTATACGTAGATGAGAAACTCAATTTAGAAATTTATTTTTAATTATTTTATGCTACAATAATGAATTATTATAATACATTAATTTTGGTCCTTTTTAAGAATTTATCGTATATGTTGGTACGAATATATTTGAGGTATACCAAATTCCGATTATTTTCCTTAATTTTCACCTGAACATTTTCTTTAAAAAGAAAATTATCTCATAATAAGAAATTTAAAAATATTTTTGTTTACATAAAATTTTCCTAAAAATTATCTATATTTCTTTTTTTTTTACATTCATTTTTATATAATTTTATTTTCTTATTTTTATTTTCAGGTAAGTGCGTCATAAAAGCTCAAAAATATAAAAAAATTAATTTTACTACACACTCACAAATACTAAAAAAGAATTCAAATTTAAATAATAAAAAAGGATAATTAACACAAAAAAAAACAATGTTTACTTTCCTAAAAATGTAATTTGAGGGTGTAATTTGAATAATTGTACTAAAAACAATTTTACGTACCCAGGAGGGCGCCAAATAATAACAAGGAATTTCCAGGTTTGTTTTGTATTGTACTATTAAAACATTATCCTAACATAATTTAATTACACGTGTATAAAAGTCGGCCACAATTATTTTCATTTGTGTATTATATGGAATAGGTAAAACAGGAAGTTGGGCCTTAAACCTTACAAAGCATGTCGGGATGTTGTAAAATTAGAAGGATGGAATTTTGTGCTCTCTTTAATTTTAAAACCCTTTAATAAAGAAGCCACCATTGTAATATGAGAAGTTTCTGTAATTAAGACATTTCAAAATTTATTGCAAAAGATAATATAAAATTATGTGTCTTCTTTATTAACTTCTTTAGATGGTATAGTAATTTTATTGTAGAATGGTTTTGGCTTTGTTAGTTATGATAATATTTATTACTATTGTGAAATAATCGCCTTATTGAGAAATATAAATCAATTTTTTATCAGATTATAATTTTTTGGTTCCATAAATTTATATTATTACTTATGTTGAGAGGAAAGCATATAGTGAAATATATTTTGGGAATAGTCAACTCGGAATAATTTTTGCTGAGAAGGAAGTTTCAAGTTGGAATTAAACTTACATATATAAATCGGGTATATAATTATAAAGTATATTGGAATAACAATAATTTATATTATTTCAATATCTTGGCATAAATTTAAATAGTAAATGCGTTATTTAAAACTTCAACACTTTTTCAATTTAATTTTGAATATTATATTATTATAATTTTTACCAGGAAAAACTATAATAATATAATATTCAAAATTTAAATTAGAAATTTTACATTTCAACGACAGTCTTAAACAGAAGACTCTTTGAATATTATTTGTTGACATCTTATAATAATTACCTATTTGTAATTTTGTTTGTCTACATTCGTTGTAAAAAACATAAAACGTTAATCCGCATAATAAAATTTTGCTTGTTCTGAATAGTATGGATATTTATTATTAAAACGTCAGTTTTTATGTAAAGCTTTTAAGAAGGAATGCATTATTTATAAAACAGTATATTTTTGCTTACATACATATAGCAAATATATTTCATGTCTACTTAATATATTTTCCATTAGAAATTTCCAATCTTAGAAAAAAGGATGAACGAGTCAAAATATACTCCTTTGCCAAGTAAAAAATAATTTATGTATTGATTGAAAGATTGAAAAACTCTTTGTATTAAGTCATGCAAATACAAAATAAACTTTACTGATATTTTAAAAGAAATGTCAAGTACAAGTTTATGAACTTCCTTTATCCTGTTTTTGTTGTCATAAAAAAATATTGTTATGGTAAATGTTGATATAGTAAAATTAAGTGTAGACTCTGTGGAATTTAAATTCTAAAAATTGCAAAAGTAAAAAGAATTTAACATGGAAAATAAGTAATAGCACTGGAGTTCTAAACTAATGTATGTATAAAAAAAATTCTGAGTATTTTCAATTTCGTTTTCATTAATTACATACAATAAATCACAATTAGCAATAGTAAAAACAACATTAATTTCTTATTAATTTAAATAATTTTATTCCGCAGAGTTAAAATTTTCCAAAAATATTTGATAAAAATTGAGAAGGTTTTCCGGTTTTCATACCACACTTCTTAAAAAAAGACCATGTCGCAATTGTTCTGTAAATATTTGATAACTTACTAACAAATTTTCATCATATACTTCATTCATAATATCAAAATAATTATTGTGAAGGAATAAAGGCAGAAATGAAGGAATAAAGGCAGAAATAATTAATTCCTTTTGTTCTATACTGTTTAAAGTCCTTTAAAATTCCTAATGAATCCTATAATAATAATAAAAATTACCCTTTAAAAATTGAAATCGAGAATAGTCATTGACCGTCAAAATATATATATTTTAAATTGTTCCAATTTTGCAAAAGGGAAATGTATTTTTCCGGAGCACGCACATGGCTTCAAAATGTTTTTATTTTTTTGGCTAAATTAAAGGACCGTCAAAAATTTATTATTTATTTAATATAATTTCATTGAAAAGGGTTTTACTCATATAGCCTTGTGTCAACAAAATTTCTAGTCCTTCAACTTCAATTTTATGTAGCATTATACAATTTTTTTTGGGGGATGAAAAATAAACTACCAAAGCTATTATAATCCTTGAAAGTAAACATAATTGTTATGATCAAATTACATTTTTCCATTATAGGAGATATATCACTATACCCAATAATTTTTGTATACATTGCTGTATATACATATGTATATACATATACAAACTGAAAGTAGTGAAGACATGCAATTAAAGAAATTAAATAAATTTCATCAAAAAAAATTCACCCTTGATAAGATGAAATATCCTTTTATATCCACAGAACAGAACCCATATAAACTAGAGTATCGACAATATTTTTTACTTAGATATCGATATAAAAACAAAAACGTAGTAGAATATATCGTTTAACAAAATCCTTTAAATTTTATGCTTTACTAAAAAAATCGATAAATTCTTAAATATGTACCTGAATTTAGTTCAAAGAACAAAATTATATTTAGTCTGCAGTGCAGACAATATTCCATGGATGTTAATTTTACGTAAAGATGTATATATAATATATAAAATTGTCCTTAGGATTTATTTTTCTCACGTACAACTTAATCATCAAGGGAATTAAACTTTACATTTTTACGGAAAAAACACACCTTTATGACACTCTTAGTTCAAATATATAGCTCATCCTTTTACGTAATTTTGTATTCTTAAAGGATATTTCATTTATCCTAAAAAACATAAGATAATATTTTAGTTAATTAAAGGATAAGTTTTGCGGGTATGAAAAAAGCTAAATTAATGGTATATAAATAAATTTCGACTGAACGATAAACTTTAGTCCAACAGATGTTGATAATTAATGGCAGATTTATTTATAGAGTTAGTCAAAGTTTATAAAAATAACCTATAACAGCGATGATAGTATAGTTTAGTAACACAAAACATACCGATAAATTTTAATGATGTTGAAAATTTTAATCTATGTTTTCATTATAATTAATGAAAAGCAATAAATTTCTTTTAAAAATTTGAATCATATTAAACAATTCATCATCTATCTAATGCAAAACTACAATTTTTCGTGGCAAATATCATTTCATTTTGGAACCACCACCACCTACTCAGACTCACAGCCTTCAGCATTTAACAAAAACCTCAACAATAAAATATCGTCTGCATAAACATTTTTTTTTTATTGTTTCGCGTGATGCACATGCCACAGGCCAATTAATTACGTAACTTTTTAAAAAGTACAGTGCACTATATATTAATTTATCTGTAGCAGAACGTTCACGTTTTATGAAAATTCAACCTACCGTAACCATAAAAAATACTACAAAAATTATTAATCATAATAAAAAGTAAGAAATAATTCTATAATAGTTTTCCGAATTCAATCAAAACTAATGACTTTTCGTTTTATGGCCAGTATTTAGTTTCTTCATTTTCCAGATGAAAAATTTTCTTTAAATTTCAATAAATAGAATAAAATGTGGCGCAGGTTTATATATGGTTGTACGCTCCACTGACAGGTAAACCACGAAAAAGTAATTTACGAATCTTTTACCTTTTTTCAGTTTGAATAAAAGTTTTTTTTATACTCTTTTTTCCTTGTTTTGGTTTTCATATTTTTAAAATGTATAAAAAAAAACCGCCACAGATTTTTTTATTATTTTGAATATCTTTGCAAAAGGTTTAAAGTCACGGAGTTCGAGTTTCTTTTTTGTAAGGGTTAAAACGACTATTAAGAAATTTATAGTTTTTGGCGAAATATAGAATCAAGATTAATTTGTGGTTTATTAAACCGTTACGAAATAAGTAGTTAAATTAATTTATGCCACCGGAGAAGGAAGTTCAGAAAGATTAAAAGATAATAAAATCATTGATGAAAAAATGGGAAATTCTAGACGAATTTAGTTTAGTGTTGATTTGGAAAAGGGACTACAAAAAATTATATAAATTGAACAATTTGACTTGGAAATGTTCTGCTATTCATATTGCTTTTACTCAAATTACTTTAACTCACGACACGATACATAGATGGAGTTTTGAATTTGAATTAGTTTCTTTGTCAACAGCCTCTGGAAAATGAACTTGTATGTGACGATCAGAAAACAATATCGAGATTATGTTTATGATTATTCTATAACCACAAATTCTCTAAATTTAATTTAATATTATAAAAATACTGAAACCTTATCTCGCTTAAAATATGAAACAAATTAATTGATCTATTAATAGAAACCTCAAGGGTAAAAATGTTATTTAGGTTATACCACAAAGTTTCTTGCGTTATGCTCAGTTGAACTTTTCGAACAAATATTTGTCTTTAAAGATTGAAATTGCACAACTAAAATTGATAAACCACAATATACAAAACAAATCTATCAAACAATACAACAGTCTCATTTCCACAATAATAATCAGTAGACTTGAACCGATTTAGAGGGTTAATGAATATTCAGATCAGATAACAGATTAAAATGATTAAATTTGATCATCACTTTTTTTCATTATGAATAATAAACTGTGGTGATCAGTCGTTTGTGAAAAAATTCTAATTTAATTCTATTTTACAAAAAAAAAACTATTGTAAAAATAAACATAGAAATTTTAATAATTTATAGGCTTAAAATTTATTAGAAAACTGATTTTTATCATTAAAATTCAATTTATCATTAAAAATGTTTTTGTATTGTCACTCTGTAAATATAAAATTTCCCATTAGAATATGAATATTTTATAAAATAACTCAATTTTCTGTGTGGTATATATAATTAGCTGTATATATGTAACATAGTTTTTTTGGTACTCATTTTGATGGTTCACAAAACTTTCTTCTGCATACATATACCTGATGGGTCATTTGTCAAATTGTGAAAAGAAAAATTAAGTATGGTAATTTTCATTGTATTGTTTATACATATAATATTTTTGGGAATATTTTGGATAACAAGTAAATTTCCCCTTATATTTTGTTTGTTTATGAAATAACTATCTCTTTGATATTAAATATTATAGGTGAAAAATGAAATTAACATTTTTTTGTTGTGTTTGGTCTACATTAAATTATGGCACTGACAAATAAAGAGAAAATGTAATAATGATGGTCATTAGATAATTATACATATTGTTTTTCCTGGTTAACAGGAAAGAATATTTAATTTTTATTTTATTTTATATTATTAGTACTATATACTTACTACTGGAAAGTGCTTTCTAAATTTAGAACAAGGAATGATAAAAATTATATTATTATTACTATAAGATTGAAGACCTAGATAGTAAATATAAAATTTCTGTTTAGTTAATTTCATAGTTATGATAAATAAACATAGGAAACATTTTTATTTTGCTTTATATTTTTGGTGTAATTTTTAATTAGGTTTTCTGAAATTCCTAAAAGATATTTTCAATCTACATGATTTCCTTCAGACAATTATAAATCTACATATAGTTTCGTGGGAAATTTTAGGACAAATAGATAATACTACTTATACATTTTCCACTTCAATAAAATTTTAAATTCTTTTCTTAGCAATTATAGTTAAACTATACATAAACTTCAAAATCAAATATTTCTACAAGTGTAGACAATAGTTTTGACATTCCTATTAAAGTTATGAATAATATTGGATTTTTTCATAATCGGTCACACACCTGTTTTTTCTACAGAATTAATTTGTAATTGTTTTCAATTCAATATTTCACGAAATGTTCTTAAGTTATAAGCTTTTTGGAGTAAATATTTATTTATAATTTTATCACATTTATTTGTCTTATTGTCTGTAAAAAAATGAAAAAATATAGATAAGAAAAATATCGATTAATTATTGAAAGTATATATTTTTTTGTTCAATAACAAATAAATAGATAAGAGAAAAAAAACACTAATTATAGAAATGACTGATTTGATTTATTTGTACTTAGTAATTTTCTTATCAAATTTCCTTGTAAATATAGTTTCGGAATTATTAATATCAATTTAAGTGACTTTAAGTTTTATAAATTTTCAAGGTTAAATTAATATTTAAATATACTTAGATCTATAAAAAAAATTTTGGTACTCTTTTTTTCGATCTTTCACGCTAGTTCATACAAAACAATCTTATGTAATCGAAAATTTGATGCCTGCTAAAACCATTTCAATGTTTTTTTATAAAAATGATTTAAAAAAAATTATTTTGCCTTTTTGATTACATATTTAATTTAATCGTCTTATATATATGTATATATATAATATAGTTTTCTATTATTTTAAATTTAATCCAATTTCGTAATAAAAATTGATTAAACCACCTACGATATAATTTTGTTATGTTACTTCAAATATATATTTTCATAGGTTGACATGACAACTATAGAAACTTGTTAAATTTAATTGTGAAGTCCTTGACTTACTGATTAAATAATATAACAAAATTAAATATTATATAAAAATTCTTTTAATTGGAATTTTTGCAACGAAAGTGTTTTTTTTCTCTTAATAAAAAAAAAATTATTCTTGTTCATTTTGTAAATAAATTTATGAAAAAATGACATAACTTTTTAATATAATAATTTTGTTCTTTTTTCTGTTTGGATGTTGCATCATCATTTAAACTAAACGAACATCAAAATTTCAGAGGGAAAAAATACATAATAGTTGTTGAATTGAAAATATAATTTAGAATTTCCGAAACTCTCTGACATGTTAAAAATTTTGTTTGTTTTAGCTATAATTGAACCGAATGTTTAAATAAACAGTAAATTATATAAATTTTATTAATTTAGATAAATTAAATAATTCATAATTTCATAAACTTGAAATATATTTTAGTTGTATAATTTATAATTTGGATAAACATATATTTTCAATGATGCCAGATGTTTTTGTAATATATATGTTATTGGATAAGCATATAAAGATTAATTGTTGACTAATACCAGACAGACAATATTTATTTGATCTAAGAACTTGAAAATGAATATTTCAAAATCACATTTTATACGTTCAGTAATTTTGTCACTAATATATTACTGAATTCTCCATTATTAATTTTTATAAAAAAAACTGATTTCATTTCATTAAAAAAATTGAAAATTTAAAAATTCGGGAATAATCCAAAATTTGCCGGAATTTTATAATATTTTCAAAATATAGCAATTAATAATTTGTTTATTTGTTTAATTCTTATTCATAATTATATCAGATTTTAAATCAAATTGGAAAATATTAAATTTATATTTTCTTTAGCTATTCAAATATTAAATTTAAAATTTCAGCATAAAAATGTATGTCCTTATAGTTTTTGTGAAATCAGAAAAATTATACATATAAATATTTTCTAAGAATCTTTTTTAGATTAAAAAATATATATATGTACGTACATGTAATAGTAATAAAATTAGTTATGATACTTAATTTTGATAAATATTTTTAAATGATCAAATATCGCCAAAAAATTATTGATAAAATTGTTTACATTAAAATAGAACCGATAAATTTTCTAAAAAAAAAAAATTACTTCATTCATCAACTAAAATATGGGTTTTGCTCGATCCAAAATTTATTGATCCAATGAAACTAACAATTCTGCACTTATTAATCACTCTTTTTCTTTTCCCGGCTGCTTGACAAAAATCAATTAACTTATTTTTATTAATCGATACAGGTTTTTTTTGTCGTTTAAACCAGCATTTTTATATCTCTAATCAAAATAAAATATTTAAAATAATATTAAAAACTTCCTCTTTTATTTCTATTCAAATGCAAATAAGTATATTAATTTTAGTTATTTACAATGCTTGAACATTTGCATGCAAAGCATACAAAATTTAACATAACAAAAGTTAAATTATTAATATGAATCGCAGCTGGAAAACGATTTCTTAGAGCTTAGACTGTCTGGCTAATTAACTAAATTGGTATATTGATTTTTTTAATTTCGATAAATTTAATAAGCTAAATATTGTCATCGATTTGGCTGTTTTAGTAAATTTTTGTATAGAAAAGTAATTTATTAGTTTTATAATGAGTAGCAAATTATGTTGTTAAATGGCATGACTATTTTTTTAAACTTAATATACCAAAAATTTTACGTCATTGTTTAGTTAATGTGCGCGAGTGATAAAATATATATTAAGATTTATCGATTTTTTGAATAAATAAATATTAGGCAAAAATTAATATAAATTTGAAATAAAAATATACGAAAACTTATTTTTGTAATAAATTTCATATTTAACAAAATAATCACGAGTGTTAAAAATCGCAGATAAATGATAATTTGTTTGTTTCATAAGCGTTTGGAAATTTGATGTAAATAATTCAAGTTAAATATTTATTTTCCATACTTATTTTATTTATCAGAATAATTTTATACATTTTGGTACCATATTTTCTGTTAAATTGCTGTAAATATTCATAATTAATTTCATTCTGTTGAAATTCATTTTCACAGTCTTCTGTGGCCCTAAATTTTTTTTTCATCCCATTTGTGATGATTTGAAACACTTATGTAAGTCTTTTTATGCCAGAATATCATTTTTGCCATGGATCTAATGAAGAGAATTAATTTGAAGAGATTTCTCAGTTCAAAAGTTAGCACGGAAATCAGAAAATTTATTGGAAGCCAAATTTTAATTTTCATTATTTGACACTTTAAGCTTTTTCAAATAACTTTCTTAAAAAACACACTAAAAAGTGATTCATTTTTGTAGGAAGCACGAAGATGTCAAATTTTCAATTAAATTGAAATTTATTTTTAAATAATATTCTAATTTATCCAAAGCATATGCAATGAGCAGAACCATTACTATAACTGCATTTATCTTATCTCATTAGAATTTATTGTTCAATTTATTTTCCGCTATTTAAATAACCACATTTAAAGTATTTTATTAATATGTGCTAAATTACAAGTACAAGTATCAACTCAGCAGCAGCATACACTCTTTTTTTTAATTTTGTGTAAAAATAGTCTGTAAATTAAAAAAAAATTAAGATGACAAAACTTATTCCCTGCAGAAAATATTAGCGAAAGAAGAAAATTTATTGGTACCATTTAATTAATGTTTTGGGTATTAAATTAAATATAAGATTATTGCAGGACTTAATTTCAATCCTTCTAAAATCTTTTAATTTTGAAAGCTTTGAACTATTCCGAAGATTTGTGTCTTAACTTTACTCGTCAATTGGATTGTGTTACCTGTTTATATTTTAGAAGCATAAACATCAAATTGTATAAGTAATTTGTTATGCCCAACCAGTTTTGATCTTTTTGTAAATTCTGTACTAAAATAATTTTATTATAATTCATAAAATGGAAAAAAAAGAAAAAAGACTATAAAATGGAAAAAAAATTTACAAAATTAATAATCAAAATGATCATAAATTGATAAGAAAAATATTCCAAGAATTTTTTTTATTTTTTAATATCTTCTGTGCGGAAACTAGTTACTAATTTTACCTATCTAGGTATTTGCTTTTAAAAAAAAATATTTTAATATTGCTGCTCAATAAAATTCAAATTCATGTTTGCATAATTTTATTTTAATAATTTTACAATTTTTTCTTTATCTGATTTTATATTAAACTTAAAGAAACTCTTGTTTTTATAATGAGCTGAAATGAACTCCAACGGAGTAAACAATTTCTTGTTTCAATAATAATTACACTCAGGTGGGGTTTTTTCTTATGGTATTTGTTTTACATATTTTCAATGAATATTGATAAGATAGGAAGACCAGAAAATTTAACTCATACCGACAGTCAGTGTTTTTTTGATTGTTAAAAGTCTGCCGGCTTCGATTAAACTTATAATGCAAGTTTGCTGCATAATGGGATCAAATTTATTGAGATTATATGAATTTTAGAAAGTGAAGTGGAAATAAAATCGTTTTGTTCAGTTAAGAGAAAAATTTTTTAGGGTTTAATTATTTTGGAATTTCATTAGAAAATGTACCTATTACATAATTTTTTCTGTTGTGGTTTAATTGCTGGGTGGTCGTTTTAGGTTTGGTATACCGTAGACATGTTTACTCTTAATAACCAAAGATTTATATAGGCAATTATTTACGGAAATTTCCCTTTAATTCAAACCAAAATTTGAATTCATAATTTTTTGGCAGTAATAAATGTATTTCTTATATAAAAACGTAAACTACGATTAAACCTTAATAATCATCTTTCAATCATTGTTAAACACTGCAAATATAATAAATTGCAAAATTTATGTTCAATAAAAACTACATTCAAATAATTGAACTTTTCAAAAATTATGGTTACACGAGGAATTATAATTATTAAGTTTAAAATGTCATTGACGTCTTAAAATCATTTATTATTTTCACGCATAAATTTCGAGATTTTGGTTATTGACTTCGCGAAGTCTAATGAAATTTGCAAATCACTATCTAATTTCTAAAGTTATATTTATTTCCTTAAGCGAAAATACAAAAAACAAATTTTTGTTAAAAATTGTATGGATTTGCAAAAAACATGAAATCCATGAGTTTCAAAATATATTTATGATTGTGACATCATCTCCGGTTTTAGATAAATTGTTGGTGCTTTTAGCTTACCTAACATAATTTGCATTATTTAGAAATAACATGTTCTTTGCGTGAATAAAGCTTGAATAAAAAAAACAAGTTTGAATTGTTCTATACAGACAATTTATGGGTTTTTTTAAATGCTTTCTTAATTTTTCGATAATTTGAAGCTACAAAAGATTCTATTAATATAAAATGAGGATTTTCGAGACAAATTGTGTTCTGAATACATGTTTATATATTGTCATTTATTTCTTATTGATTTGAAATAATTGCATAATAAAATTTAATCGATTCAAATTTTTTAGTTAAAAATTCAAGTATTTTTTAATGATATTTTAAATATAAAAGTTTGAATACAAGTGTCAAAATAATTGGCTACTGATGCGATGTAAAACTAACAAGCATTTTCGAAAATGATGCTTTCTGCAAATCTGATTCACAGCCAGTATTTTCAATACATTGTAACCGTAGGACAGTGTTTTTTTTTATGCTAACAAAAATATATTATTTTGAATTAGTAATTTTATGGTGGCAGTGGGAGTATGAAGTCTTATTTAATATTACTAAAAAACAAATAAGTATGTAAAAAATATTATATGGTATATTAAAGTCCATAAATTTTATACTAAAACATTATTTTAATATGTAACGCTCAGTGGATGTCCTAACCTTCATGTTGATTTATAATTTAAGTGTATAATAATTATGTAATTTTCTACTTTAATTATATGTATACGTAAAAGGTGTTAATATCTAAATAGATATTGATCAAATGATTGAACAAATGGCTTTCTTATTAATCGATTTATTTCGGTTAATCAATATTTCTCACCTTACTTCCTCAAATTTACATATTGATCATGAAAAGTGAATTTTTTAGTCACGTTTTTATCCATTATATCCGTTCAAAATTATATTTTCTATATTAGAAACTTTACAGACCAATGTTCCATTAATTGTTTTGGTTTACGGAAAACACCTGGTGTTATTTCTATGACTAATTTTAGCAATTATTTTTTATATGAAATCTATTATTGCATTTTAATTAGCTGAAAAAAAAATTAATATTATTTTTGATATATAGTCAAATTATTTGAAAAGGGAAATGTCAGATTTTAAAGTTTATAAAATTTTTATCTATAATCATTCTTCAATTTTCAAATTTTTGGGTTATAAAAAAACTATTTAATATTTAAGTGTTATTTACGCCTAAAAAATGTAAGACAGATATAATGGAACTAAAATTTGATAAAACTTCTTAACTATAATAATCTTTTTAAATAAAAAAAAAATTCAATTAAAATTCTTCAAATCTCTTCTAAATATCATAAAAAATTATATTCACAATTTCTTGATTGATGCCAAGTGTACATTTTATCTTGTTTTCATTTTTAAAAACCATTTAAATTATTTTGGGGTGATGGGTAAATACAGATTTATAGTATTCACTAGCGAGAGATTTATGAACTCTTTAAGAAACTAAAAATGACAATCATCAAAAACGGAATGAAAAACATTCAATTAAGATCAATTAAAATCACATAAATTGATCAGTGAAATATACCAAATATTATTATATTATTGTGAACATAAATTTTCAAGATAAGAATTATTAATAGAAATATTTAGAGATATGTATAATGTATATATTTTTGAAATAAATTTATATTAGACTCCAAAAGCAAATTGAAAGTTTATTTTACAAATTTTGTGTTCATAAGTGATAAAACAGATACAGAATGGAGTATTAAATTAGCATTATTAGATGTTAAAATAACATTATTTGTAAAAAATTCTGTAACATTAATCAAATTAAAATTGTCATATATGAGTCCACTAAAAATGCAATAACTAAAAGGGAGTTCTTAATTTCAAAGGTCATAAAGGAAATCAGAATTAAAAGTCTAATTGAAGAGTTATTATAATATATCTTTATTTTAATACTTCAAACTTTTCTAAAATAATGCATATACAAGTGTAGGAAGCATGCAGGGGTCAAGTTTTAAATTACAAATTGTTATCTTTTTAAATATTCTAATTTACCCATTAAAAATTAAATGCGTAGACCAAATCATTCATTATTAGTATTATTGCTGCATATCAAGTTATTATTTCCTAGAAATCATTCTTCAACTTCTTAAACGATGCCATTTGATGCATTTTATTAATGTCCCTTAATTCTGAAACACAACACGCACTCATTTCCAATTTATTGCAAGTTGCAAAAAAATAATTTTAAATCATCATCTTATTAGTTGGATGGTTGATGAAAATTTGTACAAAGCAAAAGAAGAATTGTATATATGCTAGTCTTAATATACGTACAATTTCCCAGAAGATATCTTTAATTGATTTAGATTGGGTGCTCATAAAATATTTAAGGATGACAATTTACTTAATTTAAATATAAAATGCGAAATATGTATTTAATTTTTGACTCATCATGGCGTAAAATATAATTGTGAATGAAAGTTTTTAATTTTAATTATAATTTCATTTAAAGCTTATATTTATAATTTAAATAATTATATCATATATATATTTATATATATTAAACATATGTATAGATAGTGCAAATACAAAACATTTTGCCTGACATTACAAAACATTTTGCCTGTTTATTTAAGTTAAAAATTGTACGAAATTCTGTTAGACCACCTGGTAAAGATAAAATATTTCTATAATGTGTCACCTGGTTATAATAATGGTTTGTTAATTTATGGTTCAATATATTATTTCTTTTTGATTAGTACATTCAAAAGTTAAATTTAATTATATTAAAAATGTTTATTATTCTCTTTCTTTTCAAGTTTGTATCAAATTAATGAATTTTTGGAACTTGTTTTGAACTTTGTTATATTTGCAAAAAAAAAAAAAAAACAGAATATCAGAATATATAAGTAATTGTTCCTAAAAATTCTCATAGGTATAACCATCACCAGTCTATAAATATATTTCTGTATGCTAAATAATTTTCATTAAAATATAAATTAATTTCCCATGATAATTTAAATAATTTTCCAACTTATTTCAATTTCATATAATACAAAATTTAATTTAAAAATATATTTTTATCTGTCTGCCTACCAATTACCCAGTGTCACTCACTCGGTCACCTAATAAAATTAAAATTGGACAAATACGAGTATATCGTATCGTAATGTAATATGCAAATATGCAGTGTAATCAAATTTAATTAAGATAAATATGTTTAGAAAATTGCATAACCAATTTCATACAAATTGTACATTGTTTTTTTTTTTTGGTGTATTATAAATTATCTTATAGTTGTGCAATCAAGGCATTTTTTGTGTTGTACGACCGAGATTGAAAATATGTAATAGTTGGCATATCAGTATCGTTTAGTATTCGGTAAAAATCTGTACGATGAATTTTACACATGTCCTTTTAAAAATAGATATTTCACTAGAGCTTTTCAAAATATTCTATTTAAACCATTATATGTACACAAATAACAATATCGACTTTAATATATTCATTTTTATTTTATGATCACTTTAATCTAAAATTAATTCTTACATATTTGGAAAGGTTAGTTCATTTATAAAAAAGTAAAAGATAGTATAATGTTCCATAGTTTATTTTAGTAATTATTGATAAATTAAACACACTTTTCCAAATATCAATATAAATTTTTAAAATGTTTGATTGATCAGTAAAAATTAACTAGAAATTATTATTACTTAAATTTTTCGATGACGTTTGTTAATTCTATTTGAATTTATTCATTTATATGTACTAATATTTTTAATGTCATAGTTGACGGAAGAAGAGTTCAAGATCAATTTAATTTATAATAAAATTTTGAACTAGTTACAATATTTTAATTTCATAAATGAATAATTTTCGTTTTATAGAATAATTTCAAAAACAAATTTCCATACGATAAACATTAAAGACATTTTTATTGTCTGTGAAATCAGATATGAAAATTTCCATCATCATCATCATCAACCTTGAAAAAAATTTATATACAAAATTTATGATTACATAATCTGCGTTAAGAAGTTTTGTGTATAGCCATGAAAATGAAAACGATTTTTTGTTTTTAATATTTTCCATCCCCTGTGCAAAAGCTTAAATGTCAATTACCATTAAATTCGCATCCTCTTCTTATACATCATAAACTTGTTTTGTATTTGTTGCGATCATTAAATTTGAATAAATTTTTTCATAAAGATTTTTTTTGTTAAAAATAAGTTTTTATTTATTTTTGTTATGTTTATTTTGTGTTTCTGAATGACATCAAAAAATATTTTCCTGTTTTCAAAAAATGTTTTTAATATTTTCTCAATGTTTACTTTACGAAACTTAAACATATATACATAGGAGGAATTCCTTTTTTTTCATTATTAAAGTCGCGTGTTTAATTTGCGGCAATTTAAAAATTTATGTTGTAATTGTACGTGGTGATACATTCCTTGGAAGCTGAATTTTAATTTTTTTTAAATAACCTCAGAAAAGATTATGTAAGAAAAAGGTGAAATAAAATTATAGAATGAAAAATAAGGAAAATATTAAAATAACTTCCAATTTTCTAAACAGTTATATTAAAATAAGGGAACGCATTTAAATCACTTGTGCACCTTTCTATTCCTGTCAGAAAGACCTAAAATACTTAAAAATTGAAATTGTGTATATACTTAGTAACGAAAAACTTTCTATTATGCCACACAGTTTTTATTCAGCTTGTAAATTTAATTTAATGTTTTTTTATGAATTTACTTACTAAGCAATTTTTTTGCCTTGGGGCTAGTATTTCCAAGATCGACATTTTCGCTGTTAAAAAATGTACAAAAAAAGGACGACTAAAAAACCCTACCTAAGAATACTATTTAAATTTCATTTCATAAAAGGATGTAAAATTTTTTTATAGAATAATATTCACAAACTTGGAATTTAAATTGGTTTCCTTTAGAGAGTGAAGAACTATTATGCTGGCTACTGTACAGCATCATTGTGCAATAATAAAATACAGAAACTATTCTATACACCCCTTTAATAATTGCATTTTGTTAAAACATGTACGCGTGACCTGTAGATAAAAAAGAACACAAGTTATATGTGAAATATTCTTTGTTCGAAGGGGTGAAAGTTGGATCCCATTCAGAAAGTTAAGTTCAAATATAATGGGGGAGACGGAGAACTAAAAAAATATGATCCTTCACGGGTGTTATGTTATCCACATTAATGTTAGGTAAAAATTTGTTTTAGTATGAAATGTTAGATTTTTTTGTTTACGTTGTATTTTATGGGGAGTTGCTATGACAATATTGGGGCTATTTCTATACATAACATACATATATTTGTCTGACATGTTTTTTAAGAAAAAATAATAACAAAAATATTTTTCTTGTTATTTCATCTACATGTATATACACTCGTATATACAAACGGAAACCATTTTTCTCATTAATAACAAAATGTTATACAAAAAAAACAATAAAGGTACAACTTTGATAAGCTTTTATTACAGAAACATAGACAATACTTGGGGAGATTACATAAATTTTTCGCTGGTAATTATCGTGGTTCAAAATTATGAATATGTATACATATTTTGTGGTTGTAATTTTATATTTTGTGGTTGTAATTTTGTTATATTATTAATTCCAATGTTAAATATTTAGAAATTTAGAAATTGTTGCTAACGGCTTTTTGAAAATGCACAACTGCTGCGGATTGCAATTATTGTGAGTGTATCATGCGCTTTAGAAGTTTCCAATAGATTATTTATGATTGTAATGAAAATAGTTTAATTATATTATTGTAAATAAAACTGGAATTAGTTTGAGATATAATAGAAAATCTAAATTGTTTCGATCAAATTATTAGTTTATCAATAGTAATAATCTTGGAGATATGTTTATGAAACCATTATATATGGTATTACTATTTTTTTCAAATTTACAGCATTTGATCTTTTAATGTGTTTTTTATTAGAATTTTCAAATTCTTTCAATCCTTCAATCCATAAATTTGTTTGAAGTCTTTATGTACCACTCTTTAATAAAAAGTATGGACTTATAGTTTTAATATTACTTCAAAAGGATTTCCTTTCAATGTTCGACTATTTATTGTTTTTTTTTTCAAATGCAAGGATTTCCCGCATTTAACACAATTGAACAACTACAAAGATTTTTTTGCCAGTCGTCTGCTGCTCTAGTTTTTCCCAAATTCATTCAAATGGAAATTTTTATTTGGTTCTTTTTTGAAGTTTTTTATTAAATGTAACCACTCCACTTCTACAAGCAAAATTTTAATTTTACTTAATCTTGGAAAATTCCGCAATCGCATGTAAAAGTTTGTGAAAGTAACGCAAAAATAAACTGGCAAAATAATTTAAGCACATATCTGAGATTTCTTTATTTTGGGACGCATTTGGTGCGTTTAAAAATTTACCACCCATACTTGCCTTGCAAGGAAAGGCAGCAATAAAAAAATCATTGTTAAAAAAAGAAAAGTCAAACAAATATTTTGCTGTATATATTTTTTTGTCCTTAGAAAAATGTATTTTTGTTAACAAAACGTAAAAGGAAAAGTTTGGATGAATATCGTACAAAAATGTATTAGGATCATATTTTCTTTGATTTATTTATTTTAAGGGGGACGAAAAAAAAATATTATAAAATTTTTGATTGAATTCTGTTGTAAGCTATAAATTTGTTCGTATTGTGCTTTTTTTTGTTAGGAAATTGGCATAAATTTGGGAATTATCGTTTTGTTACCATCGTCCTTTATAACTGTATGACTATGAATTATAAGGATTCACAAATGTTGGAAAAATTAAACTAAAAAAAATTGATTATGTTAATCATTGTAGAAGCAATTTTTGACTTGGGGATAAATTGGGATTATACCGAAATAATAATTCAAATTAATTTTAGGGGTTCATTATAAATCAAGTTCTTGAAAGTCTAGACTGAGATTTGTAGTAATACTAATTGAAAAGGAAATGCTGTAATTTGATGAAATTATAGCAAGTGAGTTAGTGGTAAAAATATTGAATTTAAAGGGAACAAATTTGATATCTAGATTAATAATTCTAAATTTAGGAGAAATTAAATTATGTTTAAGTACATATTACAACTAGGGAACTAGGTACATAATTATTTCTTTTACTTTATTATTGTATTCAAATTAACCAAAGTTTTATGATTAAATTACAAAGAAAAAACATTTTTCTAAACTATTTAAAAAAATTATTTCATAATTGAAACGGTTTTTTCGTCCCATTTCTTTTACGATTTGAAATTTCTTTTTTAAAATAATTTTAAAAGCCATTGAGTTAATAGATTATCGAAACTCATTAAAATTTGTATACAAATACTCTTGAAAATATATTTTTTTTTTACTTAAGTAAAAGCATAAATTCGTGACTAAATAAATCATCAAAAAATATATTTGGTTTTTTTTTTGCTGTTGGCCTAAATAAATTTTTGTGAATAGATTCTTTTACGTTGCTTTTGAAACCCATCATTATAATAATTAATCTATATGATGGTATAGAAAAAGAATGATGAACTTTTACCATTTTTTTTGTATGGTACTTCAAAGGGTAAACGTACTTGAATAAATTTTCTTTTCTCTAACAAAACTTCTTTAAAAAGTATAATTTTTTTTTTAAGAGAATTAATAATATTATTGAAATTTATTTATAAATCATCTGCTCATTTATTTGTTTATTCTTTTTTGTGGGCCAGAAAAAACCAACCTTCATTCGAAAAGCAAGCATAAATGAAACTCAATAGAAATAAAAATATGAAAAGTTAATGTTCTCTGTGTCTTCCCAAAAAGATTAATATTTTAATCTGATATTTTGTGACCTCAATATTCAAAAATTTAAATTAGTACAAATATTTAATTATAATGCGGCATTGATATACTTATTTTTATGAAATGGTAAATTTTTATAGGTACGATTATCATATCGCTAGAGGTACAAATAAATACAATATATGTATAGAAAATGAATAAAATTTGATAGTATAGAAAGGTAAAATTTTAAATAAGGTTTGGTTGATGCACGTGTATACCTTGATTGGGGTTCATATGAGATTAATATAATTTTTGTTATTTAATACTTTTTGGGTTATTTGAACGAAATTAGCAAACTTACAAAGAAAATATTTATAAAAATTTTAATAGAAATTTTATATTTAATCTAATTTTTTGTGTTTTTTTTTTGGTTTATATTTGCAGACTAATTTAAAATTT
The DNA here is from genome assembly GCA_949752835.1 of Empis stercorea. Classification (NCBI taxonomy): domain Eukaryota; kingdom Metazoa; phylum Arthropoda; class Insecta; order Diptera; family Empididae; genus Empis; species Empis stercorea. The sequence goes on from OX457088.1 coordinate 28,708,313, forward strand.
AATCTAATCTATAAAATATTGATGCAATCATTATCCATATTATAAAATTCATCCATAAAGTATAAAGTTAATTATACCAAAATTTATTTTTTATTATATAGTAAAATAAATTAATGATAAAAGGTGCTATTCTGAAGTTCACTGGAAATATATTTTTAGGTTAGAAAAGATAATTTTTTCTCTGTCAGAAAATCGTATGTAAGTATAAAAATTCAAGTTGTAATTTGAATTTTGAGTTCGCGAATAATATCAAAAAAGCTGCCAAGTTGGAAGAGTGCTTCATATACCCTTTTGATCCACCTAGGATTTAGTGAAAACGAAGATTTAAATAAAAATTATGATTTTTACAAAACTCCCAAAGTTGTACAATTTAAAATTACAATCAAGTTTTTATAAATAAGTACTCGAATTTGTAATACTATATTTATACTAAATACTCGAAATGTTTTTATTCTATAAATTTCGAACTTTTTGAACCTGTAAAATGAAGAAGGTTGAAGGTACGTGTCTCAATTTTGTATAGAAGGTGTAGGTGTGTATTTTTGAGAAAACAATTTAACATTTTTTCAATCCAGTCCCCCGCCGAGGTGTAGTAGCCTGTTTAATAGATATACCCCCTCACCCATATGAAAAGGGAAAATATTCAATTATAAATTTCCATCCTTACTTTATATATGTTGCAATTTTTGTACAAATCGCACGAGTGCTTATGCTATTTCTAAGCGTTTAAAAAAGTGTATTTTTACTTTGCGTACGGCGGACACGGATTTTTTTTTTGCTGATTCTTAATCCCTGACATCTAAAACGTCCAGAAAAATCAAAATCTCGAAAAAAAAATTTTTGGAAATTTAGACCGCACCACAAAGCTTCATATATTTACAATATATGAAGCAAAACTAGAAATGTACGGCAATATGAGAAATTAGTGCATACAGTTACTGCAGGAACATTCTAATATTACTCCAGGTATTAGTAAAAAAAAGAAAAGAATTACAATAATTTTGGGATAAATGCGCGGATAAATTAAATTATCTTAAATTTCGTGAATATTTACCAATTTCAATAACATCAAAACAACACTATTCATTTTAATTTACGGCTGTTTTCGAAATTATTTTATCAAAATTCAATATGGCAAGCCTTCTTGCAAATTCCACTTGACTTCGTGTCGTGATAGCTAATTAATTTCCGCTGGAATTTTTTCGAACTGTCTACTGAAGAATTTCGCCACTAAAATGAACGAAATAGCCCCTCTAAAAGTTAATTAGTTTTTAAAAAAGTTAGACAAAAATTAATCTAATTAAATTGATTAACAAATTATGAAATTTTTTTGACATAAAAAAATTTATAAATTTTTGACAAAATGTTACTGAAATCTCATTTTTGCCAATTTTACAGTGGTATGAAAACTTTAGAGAAAATTCTATTAATTAAATCAATTTTTTTTATAATATCATTTAATTTATTTCAAAGCATAATAAATTTCTCATTAATTTACTAATAAATTTTCACCAAAAATAATATAAAAAAATTTAATAATGAAATTGATTAAGTTTGAATAAAATTATCAATTTTTTTTTTTGTCTAATTAAACTAATGACCTAATATAGCTTAGATCAAAAACTAATTAATAAAAATACATTTATGCTAATGAGATGCACATTTTTTTTGCTATCATTTAATGCTTTTAAGCTTTTATCGAAATTTCTATCGTATTTATTACCAATTTGTATCACTTAAAAGATAATAATCTAAAGCGAGACCCCAAAGACCATTTGCTTGACTGAATTTAATTTATATGAAATTGAATAAAAAAAAATCAAATCTTTGTCGGTAAAGGTATCTGATTGATTTTTAAATGTTTTTTCTGTTATAATCTGTCTGTAATATATTAAAAATTTCGTTAGGTAAATTAATTTTTTAGACAAAATAGAAGAATAAATAATTACAGAAATATTTTAAATTTATTTTAATATAGCTATACCCTAATTAAATTAAATTGATGTAATTTAAAATGCTCATCAAAATTTATATTCCCAATATTTTTGCGCCTTTTCAAATTTGTAAATGACAAATTTTTGAAGTAAATTTCAAATTAATCATTTTTTTTATTTCCCAAATCTCCATATAAAATTGTAGCCAATATAAAGGACAAAATTGAATTTCTCAGTGAAATATTATATAAATATTTCAGAAATTTTACGAAAAAAGAAAATTTGTAAATAAAATTATTATAATTTATCTTTCCAGGGACAATCATTTATTTGCACCCCTCTAAGAGTTTCATAGCAATTATACATAACTGTAACAAAACCCTCACCCTCAAATTGCATATGACATTAAAAGGATCTTTTATCTTTAGTTAAATATTTACCAAAAACCCATTAATTCTGATCGTTTGATCATTTTTCATATTTTTTCTAACAAAATCTTTTTCTGAGGGTGAAAATTTATCCATGAATAATAGTACAAAAAAAGTACGATACAATTTCCGTATGTTTTTTTATCCTTAGGATAAACAAGAAAAATAGAAAATGCTGATGTGAGAAGTGCATTATCCTGTCTGGATGATTAAGTTGTCGTTTTGTATACTTAAAATCGATTTTGCCATAAAAAAGTGAAAAAATTTAGCATTTTTGTATAGAAAAAATAAGAACAACAGAAAAATTTTTCGTTTAGATTAGCTTTTATCATAACATAATATTAATTTTACGGATGAGAAAATATTAGATTCAATAAATTTTGTTTTGTGGTTGCACAAATGATCGCAAATTATTTATATATTTTGGGGAAAAATGAAAAAAACAATACAAATTTTTAATTTTTAATCTTTGTTGACCTGATAAAATTCCTATTTTTTTTGTAAATTTAAGTTGATTTAATATCAACTAACGCAAATTGATTTTAAGTTAACAAGTAGTCGAAATAAAAAAATTTCAAAAATGTATATTTTTGGAAAATGCACCAAAATCTCGTTTTTAAATTCTTCAATATATTTCAGACTATAAAATTTTAAATATTTATAATAAAATTTATAATTTTATACATGAATAATAAAAATTGTATCTATAAAATTGTTGTTATTTATCATCTGGTATAGTAGATAAAATAAATTTCAAGGTTGTAAACTGAGAAAATATTTATAGGAGATCATGACTTTAAAAAATAATGGAATTAATTTATTTATGTGCATATCTGATGATAGATAAAATGTTTTGAAATTATAAATTGCAATAGAATAAAAAGTTATTTCATTAAAAAAATTGATTTAATATGGAATTTCATTTTTTTAATGGTTAAATTGTAATTAAAATTTTATGATCTTTAACAGGTTGAGTGCCGTCATATATATTAATAAATGCATTCATATGGTGCCGTAGTATGTGATAGCGCGTGGCATAACATTTTTTATGTTTGTAATCTTTTCATTTTGTTACATTTTTTACATGCATAAAAAAAAATATCCTGATTTACTTTTATCAATATAGATTATTATACCGTAATATATAAACTGTTTATATATGCGTCTCACATGGCACTCAACCTGTTAAGTACAGTTGTTGAAATTCTTGACTATGATCAGAAATTTCTATATCTACTGAAATTTGTTGTCTACTTAATCTTAACTAAGCTGCATTTTCTATAAACCGATTTAATGATTTGATTTCAAAATTTAATTTAGATTCAATAAAATGCAACGATTAAGGATTTCAAACGCGAAAATACGAATTCTTTATTGATTTTTTATGATAAATTATAAAAAATGCCGCACAGCCGAACTACTGATCAGTAGCTTTATAATTATGGGCTTTTTTTAAATACAACTATTATAAATGCATATTTTGAGTATATGTTACTCTAAAATTATAGAAACTAAAATTATAACAACTGTGATTTTATACTACTTACTACCTTTCAGATGTGACATTAAACCTATATTTTTGCGCTTATTGATAATTGGAAAACACATTTTGAAAATAAACATTTTACATATTTTAGTATTCAGCGTCTCTAGTGGTAGAAATTTGAAATACGGTTACTGACATCTTATTCTACTAAATACCTTTCCAACGAGTGGTCAAAATTCATTTTTGTTGCACATTTACTACAGAAAATTACAGTTTTATTCGGAAAAATATGTTTTAGCAAAATACGAATAGCACCGACTACCGGCCGCTTTTTAAAATTTATATCTGGTTCTCAATAAATCAAGCTTCCTTTCGGATGTCTGTCATAAATAACTGGTTTTTATTGTTTACATCTGACAAACGGACGGACTGACGGACAGAAAAGCGTTTTTAAAAAGCCCTACAAATAAATATTTAATAATGAATCATAGATAGCAATTGAACTTATTTAAATGAATCAATCCCCTGATTCATTTATTTAATTTATGTTTTTCTATCGCAATATTAAATATATTAAAATCTCATTCTTAGTCAATAAGTCAATTGTAAATACATATTTCCAAAATTAAGAAATGAGTAAAATTTTTGAATTTTATTACAACAATTGAAAAAATATTAATCAGAATTTTTGATTGCGTCCAAAAACGCCGGAAGAAATCAATTTAAAAGCTTTATATATGTATGTATATGTCCAAAATCGCTTAACATTTTTGTGATTTCAAAAATATTTTTTTTTTTGAAATATTGTATTTAGGGTGCACATACAAAACATAAAACTTAAAAAACAAGTTTTTGATTATCCTAAAAAAACTTACAAAACTTTTCATAGGAAAATTGTTCACTATATGAAAATATTTATTATCTTGGGATGTTGTATATTTTATGTTTTACTAGTAAGTATTATTTATTAAATTTTTACGGCATCTCATCAAAATCCGGCGTTGCATAATCCCGTTTTGTCAAAATCCCGCCTTTTCCAATTATTAAAAAATCCCGCTTTTACTATCCCAGAACTAACGACGCGGACATGGTGGGAAACTGGTTCCTCTTCTTTTTTATAATTTTTTTTGATTTTTTTACTTTTTTAATTGTTCTTTTTTGGATTTTTTAAATTTTTATATTTTTTTCTTGATTTTTTAAGTTTTTTTATTCGTTTTTACAACATTAATTTCCATTCACGAATTGCTGAGGTTTTGAAGGATTCAATATAATTAAATTACCTTTGTAATTATATTGGGGTGGGGGTTGTTTTTGGCTATAATAAATCATAATAAAAGAGTGTTTCAAAATCCCGTACTTTAATAAAATAATTATATTAATTCGAGCGCCCGAACAAAAAGCCGGGATTCTGAAAAGCTTTTGAAAGCGGGATTTTGAAAAGTAGGATTTCTTACTTAAAATTAAATTTTTTATATAAATTGCTGAACTTTTGGTACCAATTTTTATGTATACATACAAATAAAAATTAATTAAATTCAATTTTCTACAGTTTTAAAGAAAAAAAACTCTTTATAGAAAACCGACAAACTATAGAAAAAATTATGAAAAACTCCATTAAATTTAATGGATTTAATGAGAAAAGCTGTTAACTTCTCCGCCTGTCGTGTCAACTTTTTAACATTAATTTTATCTATTTTTCTCTTGACACGAAACAAACAAAAACTTTTTTTTCTTAAGGTAAAAGTTTCTTATTTTTTTATATCAATTAATCAATCTTTCATTAATTCTATCGGATGTCCGATGAAATAAAGGTTTTTCATCTTTACCAGACGACAAAATAACTGAGAAGGCACGTCACAAAAAATTACTTTTGTTTATTAAAAAACAACACTAATATTTTCTTCATCCATGAATAGTAAGGTTGTAGCCAACCAATTGATTAATAAACTATGAAATTTTTCTGACATATTTTGTTGACATAAAAGTATTATTATTATTGCTACCAACAAATTTTATAAACTGTTGACAAAATGCTTCAAAATGTGATGATGATACAAAGAACAAATAAATTAAGATTATGTTTCGTTATGTCAATATGGGAAATAAGAAATCTTAGTTGTTTGTTATTATTTTTATGAAAAATTGGGTGGAATTTTCTATTATAATACGAATTAATGAAGTAGAAATTGAAAAGCTTTTTTGTTTATTACAAAATATAAAAAAATTAAATAATCATCAATAAAATTAAAATGTGAACTTGAAATTTTATAGATTAATTATTTAATAAATTTTTATATTTATTAGTAATATGATCTAGAATTTATGTAGGCGGTTTTCGATGATTTCATTATTTTCATTTTATTGCAAAAATTTGTTATTTTTTTTATCTGAATGGGTGGAACATGAAAATACTTTATATAATTACAATTTATAATTCTAAGTTTCGAAGTGAAAAGGTATTAATTTAATGACACACTTTGCAAAAGATACGTATATATAAAATTTATAATTTTAATTTACTTTATTTATTAAATCTGAAATTTTATACCGGAAATTATAATTGTAAAATGTAATTTTTATTATCACAAAAATATGTTAAATAATTACAAAAGTAAGTTGTTCAATTAATCTTATAATTTATTATTAATATATTTCTAATTAAATTAATTTTTTTTTGTTATTAAATAATGTTTTTAATTGATTACATAAAAGCTATGTATAAATGAATAATTAATAGTTTTGTGTAATTTAACACACCTAAATTTGATACAGACAACAATAGTTTCTTACAGTTGTATAATTACAAATTAATTACAGTAATTAAAGTAATTATTTATTTACCAATTGTTAAGCTACTTTGAAAACTGGTGGACCAGTCTACGATTGATTATAGATAAACTTGTATAAATAATTTTGCACAATTTTCGCGAACATCTTCAGACGTATAACACTTAATATTAACACAATAAATGTGAATAATATGTTTCCAGCAGCATAAAAAACATTTAACAAGTTGTCATGCCAAAATTGGCAAGGGCAACAAATTATTGTACACAATTTTATTTGTAAGATCCTCGTCATCAACGACCATGACATTCAGAAAATTTTGTTTATAATTTTTTTATATAATTTGATGCGAGAACCGAGAAGATATTTATCATCATCAGTAGCAAACAAAATTAGCATTTGCCATTTGTAGTGAATAGAATAAATTAAAATAAATAATGCTGCGAATTTAAATTTCAAATTTGTAAATATACATTTATTATCCATTATTGTAAAATGGAAATTATATTATGTGAATATTAATTTATACATAAATGAATACTACATTTTAGCTTTGAAAGTGCTTCAAAAAATTGTAACTAGAAAATTGTTACATTTATATGGAAGTTTTTTTTGTTTGTAAAATCACGTTTCTATGTTTCATATTTTAATTAAATAATAGAAATAGTATTTGACTCACAATGATAAAATTCTTACATATCAAGGTCAATTACACATAATTTAATTTATTAATTTATTTTTAAATATAAATAAAATAATTGTATATCATTTTAATTTTTTTTATGTTAGTCATTAAAATTTTGCTACTGTGTATAATTACTGATCATTTTTCAATCTTACACAAAATGATATGAAGAAGATAAATTGACTTTTAAGCGATTTCATTATATTAAATTGTATTTACAAATGATTTATATTTTTTTTACAATCCAATTAATAAATTCATTCCGTTTTTTTTTCATTGGAAATTAGTAATTTTCTTGTCATTCAAAATATTAAATTTATGACATCAATAAATTTCTGCTCATAATAATTTTTTTTTTAAATTATTTAATTTTTACAAGCCACGTTTTTTTTAAATATATCTTGTTTATCAAGTTTTGTATTTTATTCAAATTCAATTTATTGAATTTTAGAAATTTATAATAGAAATTGGTATAAAATGAATCTAGAAAATTAATCCATGAAGTTCAGTTTTATTAGTTTGTTTCTGATGAAACTCGTAAAATTTTCTTAATTTTTTTCTGTAATTTCGTTAAGACAATTATTAATTTGTCTAAAATTAGTATATGTATATGTAAATATTATAAATTCAATTTATTATTAAATTACTTTATTATGAATTTAATTTAAACTTATTATTTTTCGTTTAAAAGTGTGCTAACTTTTTCTACGATTATTTTTTATATTTAAGTAGAATTTAAAGAGACATTAAAAAAATTAATATATCTCAATTAATTTGAAGAATATTCGATTTTTACCAAAAAGAATATTTGCAGCCTAAAAGAAAAACGTATAACCAAAGCCGTATATAAAGCCGTATATGATATACGGCTTTGGTATAACGAAAATTCCATAGCTTGGTGGATTTGTTAAATCCAAAATAGTCCAATTCCAATATATATAAAAATAGTAAATCTTAAGAAAACAATTTATAAGAAACTATTGAAAAATTCTATATAATTATAAAGGTTACTATTTTACTATAAATTTAAACATTTTAGTTTCTTATTTTTCCATTTAACGCCACTAAATAGTCACCGTTGGTATAGTTAGTTTACAGATTATAAACAAAGTAACATTTTTCCAGCATTAAATAATGTTGTGAAACAAAAAGAAATTTTATACAAATGTCAAAAATAATTCTTATTTATTACACAAGCAAATAAATTTTATTGATTTTCTTACGAAATAAAAGAAAATTTCTGTATAACAAAACAATCTAATTTCTCAGTAGGTCGCATACTTTTGCAAAGAGCTTTCGAACCTTCACTGATTTTCCTTCTATAGTAAAAACACAATTTATTTCTATAGTTTACGAAGTAAATGGTGTGAATTTTATTAGGCTACAAAATATTTTTATTATTTTTCCATTTGTACAAAATAAACGCATTTAAGTTTGCCCATCATTAAAATGGTTTTATCTATCTATCTTTCCGCTTTCAACGTAAATCGTCTTAAATTTTAAAATAAAAAATATTTATTTTACACATTTAAAGTTATTAGTGTATTTATGCTGAAAAGAGTTTTTTTTTGTGTAGAGGATGAAATAAGGAAAGAATTATTTTTTTACAAGACTTCGATTACAGATTACAGGTGTACAAAAAAGTATTAAATTATGTTGCTTAAAGTTGTAATGATGTTGTTATTATTAGGAGGTATGCTTAAAAGATTAAGTGGACAGAAATTTTATTGTAAATATAGACAGGATGGAAACGTCTTTACTTTATAAATGTTTTTAGTAGACAATTTTTGTAAATGATTATTCTTTTGAAAATATACGTGTATAGTGTTTTATATATGTATATGTAGATAAATTCTTAAATGTCATTTTTACGACCACAATATACAGGGTGTTTGTGTTTGGGATGCTGTCCCATTAAAGAGTGATTCCTTGATTCATTTTAAGAAATAAATTTTATTTCTATTTTAAACCCCGCTGATCTACAGGGTGTTTTTAAAAAGTCTTGCAGAAAACTAGGTACATGCACATATTAAATCATAACTATTAAAATATTAAAGCCAGAATTGTGAAAATAGGCTCGTTCAATAGGTAATTAATTTACCGTTATTTACATCTATGTTGCTACATCTCAGTTAATTGATTTAAAAATCCCATTTTTTTTTTTAATTTAATTACTCAGATTTTAGAAAAATGCCATTTTTCTCAAAATTTTACCGGGTTAACATTTTTATTTTTTTTTTATTTTGATGCCTCATAATGTTACCTACAAATTCGAAATACCTACAAAATTTTTACGTGAGTCCTAAGGTATTAAAATAAAAACTAAATTGGGTTTTTATAAACTAATTTTATTTTGAATTGCAATTTCCATTATTCTAAATTTACAACAGTTGCTTATAGTGACCTCATCCCATCTTAAGGCAACCAAGTGCTCTTCTTTTAACTGCTCTTGTATTACCAATAGTTGGCAACTTGTCCTAATTTTCTGCGCTGCTAATTGAATTCGTTACTTCATTTCGTTCTGTTGAACACACCTCTTCTGTCATGTCATCATCCCCCAAACATAAAAGTTCATAGGATCAATGGATGGTGATTAATAAGTTTACTTACATATATAATTTACTATTAACATTATACTAAAACTGGAAAAATACTTAATAAAATCATTTTTAAGACCTGTTATATGGCAAACTGAAATTACTGAATTTAAATTATTTAATTTTGATGAAAAATGCCTAAATAAAATTATGTAAATAATAAATAAATAAAAATATTAATATTTATAGTGAAATTTTTCTCGTAAACATAAATTATCCAATTTATTATGTTTATAAGCCCACATTGCCTTAAAATTAAAACATAATATTATTTAAATTAGTAAAATTCTCTCATATCCGTTTATAATCTTAATTTTAATACATATTTTTATTATACTAGTATATAAGCACATAATTATGTTCATTTTATGACAGTAATAATAGTATATACACGCAAATGGAATTATTATTATTATGTCATTTATTATAAATGTCCGAAAAAATAATAATGGTAAAAACTTCCAAATTATTGTAAGAATTTTCTGAATTTGAAGTATTATTAGTAAAATAATGAATATGGTTTTAATACGTTTGTAATAAAGACTGATTAAATGCAATATAACCGGAACTTAATATTAGAATGAATTATCGTTTTACTCCCCTAAAATATACCGAGATTTTGTAGTTGAATTTCGATGGTATAGAAATGATTTATTGAATTTGGAGCAATATTACATCTCATATAAAATTCCTGCAATTTTGATCCAGAAACGTAAGTGATGGTAATAAAGAAATTTAAGAATTATCTTTGCATCCATAAGAGCATGGTTAACTAAGGGTCCGGCCAAAGCTTTTATGCATATTATTTGATACTTCTAATCGTTTTTACATCAACTCATGTACTCGTATATTATTTATATAATAATTGTAAGAGCATTATACAAAGAATACCCTTGGGCACAATTAATTTCATTTGCTCCCCCAAAAATAATAATGTCAACATAAATTTAGCTATACCTAATTTTTATAAAACTTTACAATGAAAGTCATTTAAAAGTGCAATATTTCTGTCCATTTTTATATTTTATTATATAGCTACGTATTATATCAAATATTGATATATCAATAATAATAAATTATATACATAGTAGTCCGTCCAGACTGTGGCTATTGTATATATATAATATAACTTGGGGCAAAATGTGATACATTCAATATGGTTTTATCAAAAAATGATATTTCCATGTTGCAGTTTTTCTACACAAAACATCATCCTCACTTTTACACTATATTTTAATATTAAATTAATTTGTTAAATGTGATTTCACCCTTTCCATCAGGATATTTTCTGCTTGGCTTATAATATTCTGATACATTGTTTTCATGCGTATGATGGGTATGGTACCATGGAACCCTCTAATAAAATATAAAATATTTTTCGTCATGCATATTTAATCTAAGTGCCATAACATGGAAATTGCTAGTCGTCCTTTTATTACATATTTTGAATATTTTATAGACCTAAAAACCATCAGGGAAATATTATATTTTCAAATTTGCCATAATTAATATTTTAAATAATATTTTTAAAAGCATTCCAACGATATTTTTCTTTAACTTAGCTATAAATTGAATCGTGAGTGTTTTAAAAATTTCATTATACGAAATTTTAAATTCAAACATATTCTTTTGAACTAGCTAAAGTGCACTTAATTGGCAAATTAAAAAAAGAAAATTATATTAAAATGATTTTAATTTTGCATAATTAATCAATATTATATATTATTTAATTAATATCATTTTTGTTCTAAAAGAAAAATTTAATTTTTTAAGATTCTTTTTAATTCTAATATAAATTTAAATTAAAATGAAAAATAAAATGGCACAAACCGTCATGATAAATTTTCATTGGTTTTAAGGGTATCAAATTATTAAAAACTTTTAATAAAATTCCAATGAATTTTTTTTATTTAATACAATAATTTTGTGACACACTTTCGATTTTTTATAATACAAAAATAAATTTGATACAATTTGTCATCAAATATATAAATTTCTTAAGGAAATATTTATGTACATTATTATACATATATATTTTTTTATTAACGTCGGAAAGACATAAATTATTATCCATAAATAAATATATCAAATTATATTGATTTTTATTTTTAATAAAAAATTATTAATAAATTTCAATAAAGTTTAATTTTATATTAAAAGGATGTCAAGTAGATGCGTGTAACATATCCTTACCAGTTTGCTTTGAGTCGCACGCAATGTAAAATATTATTGATTATAATATAAAAGTTTGTGGATATAAGGAATTATGAGGCGACAAGTTATATTTTATGATTATGTAATTATTTATTATTTCTTCTATTATTAGAAAATATTTATTAAAAAATATGAAATTAATTTCATTATTCAGTTAAAGCTTATTTGGAAATTTAATGGTTCATAAAAAATTATTGTATATTTGAATCTATTATTTGCGTGAATCAGTGATAAAATGTATAGAAAATAAATAGTTTTTTTTATAATTTTAGTTTTTATAACGCGGAATTGTTTCTGATGTCTTTTTATTAACAATACTTTGATGCACTATGACAACAATTTTCAGGAAATTTTTATTATTGAATATTAGAGCCAACAAATTCCACAAAAACAAATTTACCATAGAATTTATATCTTAAAATATCAGTGTTCAATAATTTCATCATTTCGGAAAAAGTGTTTAAATTTATGTATATCCAATTTAATTATAATCTCGTATAGTTTACTTATTTTATTTGTAATATCAATTCGTGTTTACTAAAGAACACTTATTATACCATGCTCCAGTTTTTTAGCGATGACGAAGCAATAGTAATTTTCAATGTCCAACCCACTTAAAAAAATAAAATTTTCAATTATTTATAGAACCAAAAGTTTTTAATGCTTTATAACATTTGTTAGCTACGATATTACGATATGACACAATTATTTATAAGTAATATTAGTTTTATAAATTCAACATTTTTTTTATTACAAAATATATTTTCCCATACCGGGAATCGAACCCGGGCCTGCTGGGTGAAAGCCAGCTATCCTAGCCACTAGACCATATGGGATATTAAATATTTTCTTTATTGAAAATTATTGAGCTGACCATAGCCGCAGATTATAATTTTGTGTTGACTATAAATAGAAAAATCAACAAATAATTTTGAAGAACTTTCGACAAAGAAATGCCATAGAATAGGAAATAATAAATCTGGCAATTAATGCGAAATATGAAAAAAAAAATTCTATTTATGAAATTAAATAGAATTTTTATTAATTTAAATAATTTAAAACAATTATAAAACTAATTAAATACAAAAAAAATTACGATATTAACAATTAAAAGCAAGTCAAATTTCAACAAAAATTCAATATTTAATCAATTTAATTTAATTTTATTTTATTTGACATGCTTCCTTGCCTTGTACATCCTACCAAAATATTTATTCCACTTAGTTTGTTATAACAAAAAAAAATCATTTTTTTTAATCCTACTGACACGTGTGTCATTTTCAATTAATTTACTTCTAGCTCTTCGTGCGATAAAATAATGTTCATCGATTTTAGTTTTTCTTTTAGTAAATGTATACCATCGCTATACTATAAAAGTTCATATTAATATAGCTTATTTACAAAAAAAATATTGCAGTTTTAATAACTTTTTCACGTTCATTTTGTCGTCCACTCTCCACTCCCTCAGCTTTATCTCTTTTTCCTTTTTTCGTGCATTTTTTCCGCATTCAGGAATAAGATAAATGAGACAAATTTTGTAGTGCTGCAAGGATTAACGTGCTTGGTGTTAATTTAATCCGTCTGGAATTTTTATGTGTCGAAAATAAATGATTTTTTGTAATCAATGTATAGCAAACACTTTGTTATAGAATAGTCCTTTAAAAAGTTACTAAAATATAAAATAGATAAATTGTTTGTACTTACAAAATTCATTGTTTATTTTGGAATTTTTCAAATTTAATTTCCGGAATTTTTAAATGAAAAAAAAACTTTCAATCAAAATGACAATAATCTAGGGATTAATAAATATTTGTGGACAAATTTAATTTATGTAGTGGATAGATGGAATATTTCATTATCCAGGATGATATTTATTTTATTTCCACTATTTTGAATTTTCATTATTTTATTTTAAATCTATCGTTAATTGTGATAAATAAATTATATGTACATAAAAGAAATATTCATCTATAAATGCATATGCAGCAGATAAAAAACAAATTTGAATTTAGACATAACTGTTCAAAATAATAGTAATTTTTACATTTTTAATATAAATTTAATTATTATGTACTACGTTGGTATTCACAATCAAAATATTATTTCTTTTATTTCAAACATAAAAAATGATTGTTAGAAATGATTTAATTCCAGTTTCGGAAAAACGTAAATGTGACATTTCCCAGAATATCCCGTCCAGTCCAGATCAAATTTAAAAGTGTATGAAAAAATTTAAGGATTTTAATATTTTCTTTATAAAAAACTGAAGTAATTTACACTTTTACAGTACTTAACATGAAAAATATATTTCAATAATGATATCAGTTCTTGTTACGGGGAAAAAACATATTTCAACTTATGTAAAAACTTTTTATGAGCTTATAGAAATTTTCTTTCACGCGCATAAATGAAAATTGGAAATGATGCATTAAATTATGCAGACGGAATATTATATTTCAGAATGTGTGTATAGATTGTTTGGCACCAACAGAGCGAAAACAAGACGTAATCATCATCAAATCAGAGATGTTTTTATGTTTATGAAAAGTTATAATGTATAATTGAATAGGAAGGAGTTGTCTTCTTGTTGGTTTGGTAGTCGTACGTATGTAAATCCTCTAAGACCGGATTATATGAGTACCTAGTATAAGAAGTTTTTATTCGTTACATACTACGAAATTTATTTTACAATAATAATTAATTTACGAAAAGTTCAATTCTGAAATATACAAATTTATTTTTTTTTTGAAATTTTCAGCAATAATCTTTTCGTGGAAATTTTACCACAAATTTTACAATTTTTTCTATAAATTTATATTTTTATAGAAATATAAGTGAGATACTTCAACGAGTTTTTCCTAATGTTGTAAGTTAATAGTGTGATGTTAATAAACACGATTATAAAATGAAAATATTTTTATAGGTTTTCCTATTCAATATAACTAAAAAAGTTATGAT
Source organism: Empis stercorea (assembly GCA_949752835.1). Taxonomy (NCBI): domain Eukaryota; kingdom Metazoa; phylum Arthropoda; class Insecta; order Diptera; family Empididae; genus Empis; species Empis stercorea. Next base: position 28,723,402 of record OX457088.1, read on the forward strand.
TTTACTAGGACACAAACGTGTAACGAAACCATTAACTAAAAAGCATAAATAAGCATTGTCGTAACAGCGGTGACAATCATTAATTTCCTATATTGAAAATTTGCTATATGAGAGTTTTGTACAAAAATATTTATAAAAATAAAAATTTACGACCGGAAAAATTCGTATGGGTAATGACTGTAGTAGTGTCAAAACAATTTCACAATCCTGAAATTCTAAAATTGAAATAACAATAAATTTATTATTTTTATTAAGTTTTTGAATATATGTATATTTATATCGCAGTTTTGGTTTATTTCAGGTTTTTATTTGTAAATTTATATTTACTTTTAAACTTACATAATAATATTTAGGACATTTACATCTATTAAAATTTAATCAGCAAGACAATCTTCTCTAGTATTAGTATAAATGAAAGTATTAAACAAATTGCAGTGCATACCTTTTAAAATTTGTGATTGAACATTTTCTGTCAATTTTCATTATAAATTAAATGATAAAGATAAACTAGCATAATTAATTCTTAACAACATAAACTTCTAACATTTTTCTTCAAGTGAAATATTCAAGAAAATTCTGCACGTAAATTTCTTTTTTGCTTAAATGTCTCCAGACAGTAATAATACATATAAGAAATATTAATTGACATTATAATAAATGGGTTTGTACATGCGATTTTTATGTCCTTTTCGGCTCCATGTTTTCTCTTTAGTGAAAAAAGAGTTTAATAGAATAAGAAAATAATATGTTATGTACATATATTGTATCATTGTATGGCATAAATAACATCAAAATTAATTTATTATATTTCTTGTTTATGAAAATAATGTAATTGAGTTTTAAAAATTGTTTTAAATTGTCATTTTGTGGTAATTGAATTGACAGTGTTAATGACGATCATTTATAGATAAATAAATATTTTGCTTTAATAAACTTCTTACATATTGAATTAATGCAATTTTTTTTAATTAATTTAATTTTAATAAATAAATAAAAATCCCTTTAAAATTACAAATTCTGAAAACTTGATATATAATAAACGTAATCCTTTAAATTTATTAATTATCAATATACATAAATATTTTATGTTTATTCCATCAGAAAATCAAAAAAAAAATTGTGCAAATCTCTTTTTTACATTTCTACAATATCTACTTAACACAAATCCTGCAATGGAATTACTTTAAAAATGCGAAAATAATCATTAATTCTGTGTAAGGTACATAATTTAAATATTATTCTAAATTATACCTTTTTAAAGGATCAATAATTTATAGCATTTTTCTAGAATTTATACCATTATGAATTCAAGGATATTTTTTTAGGATTATATAGTTAACCCTAGTTAAATTCGAGACAAGAAAATTGAAATTAAAATTGAAAAAATTATTGCAACCACATTTATGGGATTAACTTTACAACTTTATAAATATATTGGTTTAATTTTTAATATTATACCAAGCCGTATATAATATATACGGCTACGGCTTTGATTATACTTTAGGAGTATATTAAGAATATTTGTTGTCCTTTCGAACCAATTTTCGATATAATATAGTTTTACATTGAAACTAAGATTCTTTACAATAATATTATTTATGACCATCAATTATAAAATGTTTAATTACTTTTGTAAAGTTAATCCCTCAAATATCGTTAAAAGTTTAATACAAGATTTCGGTAATGAATTTCAGTGTGACGCGACAATTTTAATTAATAATTTTATTATTATACTTGAAAAAGTTATTACAAATTTATAAATCTCTCCAATAATATACGAAAATTTTAAAGAGAAAAATGAAAAATATACTATAACTCGTACTGAAAATATTGAATTTCTTTAATTCTAGATTTTCATCCCAAATCATATTAAATTTTGTCACGTAAACATAATAAAAATGAAAATATTATAAATTGGAATTCTTTTGCCGATTTAATATTTTTCTTAATATCAGATTTGTACCAATATATATTTCTGAAATATAAATTAATAGTATTTCAACAATACTATTTGTAATTTAATTATCTTTGAAATTAAATTATTAATCAATATTTACATATATTTCATTTAAACACCATCAGATATCGAAATATTAAAATAATAAAATTTATTGACTTTATTTTTATTGGAGCTAAAAAATTAAGGAGAAGTTTTTATGGGTGAGGTTTTCATTTCAATCGCTAATCTATTCATCAAGGTCAAAAACTTATTAAATTTTATTATTTCACGTGGCTTTTTATACCAAAAATAAACATATGGAAATTACGTAATATTTTTATATTTTCACCTTAAGAGGAGGTGAGGTTAATAAGCTTTTTCAAAGTTTATTCGTGACGTTTACGATAATTTATTAAACTTAAACTATGAACGTAAACAAAGGTAGAACAATTTTAGGATTATTAAGGATAATTTTTTATGCCAAATATAATTCGTATAAATGATGGATAAATAAATGGGTAAATTACAAAGGCCAAGTTGAAATTTAAGTGGTTCTTTCATGTTTCATCTTTGAATGGAAGAATTAACCTTCGCTCATTTAACAAGGAAACTAATTGAGAACTAAACAATTTCATCAAAGAAAGGGATTTTCATTCATATATTTTTCTTATAATTTTCTATTCAGCTTTTTTACTTTACTATTAATTTTAGTTTCGCTTTAATGGAGTCTAAAAACTGCGACAGTCTGTCGCAATCAATGTTCTTCCTTATGTAAATTTTCTCTTTGTAATGACAATAATCCAGTATGTGACATTATGTTTTTTATGCAACCCATGACCTGCTTTTTTCCACTGAAATAAAGTTAAAATAAAGTTTATATTACATATATTGATGTAAATAGACTAAAGTTTTATATTTTAATTTTTTATTTAAATATGTAAATTATGATATTAACAAATAATAATCATCAAAATATAATATACAAGCAATGTTTGCATTAAAGTAATTTTATGATAATAATAACAAACAATTTTAGAATAATTATTATTCTCTTTTTTATTATATTCTATAATAATAATTTTAAATATCAAAATAATTTAATTTAATTCTATTTTTTACTATTTTTCCAGGTCATATATATATACTTCAAAGATCTATTGGTTAACTAAAAATTCTAAAAATGTTATCATTAAACATATTTAACGATAAATTACACTGGATATCAAAAACAATGAATTATCTTTCTCATTTTCAACTAATAGTATTATTTACGTATTTACTAAATTGTTGTAATTATGTAACAGCAAGTACACATAGTGTTCAAACTTATCGCTCATCATCAACAACATTGGGCCAATTAATGACATCCAGTACCCTAAATTGGGAATCATATATAAATGATAAAAAACAATTGGAATTTTCAATTAAAGGTGGTAAATATATTGACAGCGATGTACATTATCCAATTTATGTATGTCGATCAACAGTTGAAGGACTTTATGTAACTGGTCATACGGAAAGACGTATGTCAAAATTAGTTTGTGTTGTATCATTATTAGGTGAAGTAAAAACACATCATGCATTTGATGTATTAGTGAATAAAGGACATTTGGGTAAAGTTGGATGGATACCATGGCGTAAATTTAATGCAGCAACACCAATTGGTGCTGTTAGTGTTAGTTCAAATGATGTTACATATGTGGCACGTCATCGAAATGGTAAACTGTCACATCATAATCATGAATCAAATGAATTACAAGGAGCTGATTATAGTTTGGGACGATTTGATCCATCAATTGGTTTAGGTAAAATATTAGTTGCTGAAAATGATAATGAGAAAGAATATGATGAAGGTGAAATATTGGTTGAAACTGAACCAATAAGATACGAATTAAAGAATATTAAATTAGATAAATTCCGAACGGATATAAGAGTTAATACTACTGAATTGGGTAAGTTTCTTTTTAAAATTATGAAAAATATTTTGTAAGTAAATGATTTTTTTTAAATATGTTTAGGATCAGCGGTACTTTCAAATACTGGTGATCACGAAAATTTAGTTGAAACTGTAATAACATTTAATTATGCTCGTGCACAATATTGGGGTATACATGATGGTGTTGCTAGAGGTTTACCAACACGAATTTATGATGTTGATAAAATTGATATTGCTCCCGATGAAGTTAAATGGGGTTTACGATATTCTGAAATGCGAGTTGAAACTAAAACAGTTAGTACAAATTTACCACCTGGTACTGCACTAAATGTTACATTAAAAGGTAATTATACAAGTCTAGAAGCACCATATTCAGCAACATTAATTGCATACTATAGTGGTAGTGATGAGAAAGTTTCAAGAAAAATATCATCAACGGTAAGTTAACTAAATTATTATTTTTCCTACGAACGGTTATTAAATTAACATATTTTATTATTTAGGTACAAAAATCTAATTTACGAGATATCAAATTAGAATTTAGTGCAGTTTATTGGATTGAAAATGGTACATTTATACCAACTACAACAACTACTACAACAACATCAACAACAACAGAACCAACAACAACATCTACCAAAGAACCAAAACCATTAACTGAACCACAAATTGTTGTTGGTAATATTGGTAATTCATTATTTACAGATGCATCATCATCTTCATCATCTGCTGGTTCTTCTGCTGCTGCTTCATCTGAATTAGATGAAAGATCAAATTTAATAAATCAATCAGGTGAAGTGGAAAAATTAAAAGATACAAAAAATTCAAATTCAGGTATCGGAATTGGTGGTGTTCGTAGTTATAGTAATTATGCTTTTATATTAATTTTTTCATTTATTATTGGTAAATATTTGTCGTCGTCCTAAATTCCAATTTAATTTTTTGGTCTTGTTGTATTTAGAGAAAATAATGTTTTATTTTTATTTTAAAATTTTGTTTGTTTCAAACAAAAAAAAAATTTTTTTTTTGTGCGTGTGTGTAAGATGAAAGAGTATCCTTCTGTGTATATTGTCTACCTTATAAATATTATTATAATATATACAAAATCATATAATTAATTATATAATAAACAATTGAAAAATATATAATTGTTTTTAAAAAAATTTCCATTTTTAATTAATAAATTTCTCTCATTTAAAAATTACTTTTTATTAAAAAAATTATATTGTGGCGTCTCGATATAAACATAAAATGGAGTCTGTATTTTGAAAATGGAATCTATATAAATATGAAAACAGTATATATGTTAATATAAATTGGCACCGATTAATGCAAAATGGTGTCTTGACAGTATAAAATTGTATATCTGTTAATGGAAAATGGCTCCAAATTGACAATTAAAATATAGATAACATTTTTTATTATTTAGGTACAAATATAGATAATTAATTATATTGCGAATAGAACGATATACCATAAATATTTTGTAGTTTTCTATAAATTACATAATTCCATCTTATACTTTTATTAATTAATATTTATAGGCACACTCACATTCCGTACATATTTATCAAAAATAAAGTGTATTAAAAAAACATTTCTATATATTTGACTTTTCAAGCAACCTTAAAGACCGATCTCCAATGTAGGCTTCAGCGCAAAACTTCGGCTGTGAAAAAAGTTGAAGGCCAGCTGAAAAGCCAAACAATTTCCAATGTGAGCGTTGATACAATTCAAAACTTCTAAATAAATTTTAATATTTCTAATAAATTTTCTAAAATCATTTTTAAAACGCGTACCGAATTTTTTAAATAACTTTGAAAAACTCAATTCAGCCAACTAAAGAAAAAAAACATGAAAAATATATTGGCACAACTGAAACTTCAGCTTCATTTTTTGAAAATTGAGCAATCTCAGCGGACGTTTTTGGAAGCCAGACGCCAGCGCTCACATTGGAGATACTTTTACTTTGTTTCCCATATGATGAACTTTTTTTGCCGCCGAAGTTTTGCGGTGAAGTCTACATTGGAGATCGATCTTAAATCCAAATGAAAAATTATTTTTGACGCCATATTGTAATAATTATCTTTTTTTTGTTATAAATTATTTAAATATAGAAATAATTTTTTTTTTACTATAAATATTTTTTCTATAAATAAATAATTATATATTTAATTAATTTCAAGTAAAATTTAAATGGAATTTCTAATAGAATATTAAGCAAAAAAATAAAATTAAAAAAAAAAGAATCAAATATTATAGAAAAAACCAACATACTAAAACTTAGGTAGTTGTTGTCATTAATTCTATACATATAAATACAATATATATATATATATATATATATATATATATATATATATATATTAAAAAAATTATATTAAAACTAAAAAAGAATTATATAATATGTATAATATAAATAATTAAATAAAAATACAAATTTTGTGTATTAAATTTATATAAAAAGTAATATAAAATGCGCTATTTTTGCAGGAATTTTGAACAAAAAAAAACAAATTAAAATTTACAAATTTTGTATAGGTTATAGATTTGAAAAATAATAGATTTGATAGCTGTATTTGCCTTTTTGCGCGGAAGTGTAAGAAAAAAAAACGATTTTGCAAGGAAATTTTTTTGATTAATAATTATAATAATAACAATAAGAAATGTTTGTAAATTCTGCTGTCCATTAGTTTATTATAGCAGTCCGCTAAAATTAATATGTGCCCAGTAAAATGGACATTTAAAATTCAACGTGATAAATAATATTTGAACAATTTTTACAAAATTTTTAAATTTTTAACTCTAAAATAAGTTCAATATACATTTTGTTTCGATTATTTTGTAATAGAAATAATATAAATAGATCAATTTTAATTTTATTGGTTATAGAAATTAGATATTTCTGTCCTATTAATTATTATATGACAAATACGATCTATTATATCAACAATTCAACAATTCTTAATTTTCTTTTTTCTTCAAAAAATCATTTATACACTGATTCAATTTTTTTTTTTCAATAATTTAAAAACTTATATAATAAATAAAATTTAATATAAAATCCACCGAATAATTAACAAATTTTCTTTACAAAAAAAAAACAACTACAATCAAAAAACAAATCCTTGTAAATTTAACACAATTTTTTAATTTTTTCAACTATATAATTTTTCATTGCCAATAAATTAATTTTTATATATCATCATTATTAAGGCTAAAAGCATTTTTTACAATTTTTATATTAAACTGATAAAAAATGGAAATAAAATTATACAACATTTTAATTAATAATATTGAAAAAATAATTTAATTCGGCTTGCATATAAGAACAAATTATTCAATTTTGCTTTTGGAAAAAATCTCTATAATGATATGCAAAAAAATAATTTTGATTATATATATTTTACGACTAAAATTTTCAAAATATTTGTAAATATATTTTTAAACAAAAATATTATATTAAATTATATTATATTAAAATGAAAAATCAAAAAATAATTAAATAATAATTTCTAGAATTAGTAATTTTTTTTTTCTTTAGATTTTTAGAATTTTGAAATTTTATAATTTTTTTTTAAAATAACATAAAATTTAATTATTATTTTGCTTTATACATTTTCCCATTTATTGACAGTAAGAATTTAGGGAAAAGAATGACAAATTTTCATAATTAAAATAAATAAAATATTTTTAATATAAATGCAAAAAAAAAATTTTTAAATTTACCATTAACGAGATTCTATAAATGTTTAAATCAATATTCAATCAAAATCAAAATGTAATTTGAAATTTAATTGTCTTCTTATAAAATATAATTAATTAAATACAAAAAAAAAAATATTTAAATTGTTCAAAATAATCAATTATATAAATTAAAAATTAAATAAATTTTAAAATAAAATATGACCAAAAATAAGAAATTCTAAAAGTTTTTTCAAATTAATTTCATTTTTTTTATATTTAAAATTTTATAGTTTTTCCTTTTGATTTTTTTCATGTATAATTTTTTTTGTTATGTAAATATTTTGGAAAATTGAATATTTTCTGTTTTTTTTTAAATTGGTAAAAAAAAAATATTTTCATTTCCAACTAATACAAAACGAAATGGAAATATAATTAATTCTATTTTGCAATATTATATAGCATTTATTAAACCATTTTTTTTTTAATTTTATTAATCAAATAATAAATAATTTATAATTTATATAAGTATAATTATAAAAACTATTAAAAACAAGAAAAATAAAGTATATAAAAATAAATTAAAATGACAAAACGGATATACCTAATTTTTTTTATTTATTTATTAACATTTCAGTTTGTAAGTATAATTCTGTCATGGACATTTGTAAGTAATAATTTTATAATTTATTAAAAGAAAAAACCAAGTTAATTATAAACTAAAAAAAAATTTTGGATACAAAAAAGTTAATTGCATAATTTAGCAAAATATTTATGGCTTACATATCTCATTATTAGATTATTAGTATTTATAAATTGTCACCGACGACAACGACAGTGCCGTGCCGACTATCAATGCCAATAATAGGAACGGTCCATGCCCTGGGCTAATATTTTATTTATATATAAGTTTGTAAGCACACATATCTACAAGTTTAATAAGTTTAATAACAATGTTTTTAATTAAAACCGTTTAAAAATTTATAATCATATCATTTTTTGATAGCCTCGAGAGACAGAATGTATTGCTGTTAGGTCACGAGTTTACTTTTCGATTTCAATTACATTTTTGATTATTAATTGTTAATTCAAGCTTAAATTATTAAAATGTAAATTATACTTTTTATAATCATTTATTTAATTGCACGATTATTGGTGCTTTTGAAATTAAATCATTTTTTACCAGCAACAAGTAACGATATTTTCACCATGCCTAATGTAAAATATATCAAATGTAATTAAAAAGCTTATGTAATAATCCAAATATTAATGATAAATTGACATCATATTTATATGTTTACCTGAAATTCGTATACTTGTAATATATATTGAATATAAATTATTGGTATTCGAAATATTGTTCATTTAGCAAAATTGTATAAATTTGTATAAATTTTTTTAAAACAAAATTTAAAAACAAAACTGGATAAAATTTTGTGTTAATTAGTATTTTAGGAATGTGTTTCCATTAATCTGGTGATATTTATTGATAGATTTTGTACTTTTAAAATTTAATTGATCAGTTTTACAAATCGTATTGCAGATAATCATGTATTATATACATATATATGTAATGTATTATATACATAAATCTTAAATTACGAATCCACAAAAATTTATTTAAATGTATTTGAATTTAAAGGAATTGTATAAATAATTTCTTTTCAATTTCAACTTCTTTATTAAAGTTATATAATTCATGCATAACAATTTTAAATGCAAATTTTTTTTCCTACAAATTGTATTTAATTTTTTAATGTAAAATTAATTATCAACTGAAAATATTTCTTTTGAAAAATTATCGTCATGGTCTAAAAACTATCTAAATTTGATAATTTTCTATGTAAAATAAATTTTTACTTAATGAGTTACAAATACATTGTCATTAAGAGATAATCTAATTTCAAAATTTCGATTATTTTTTAGTTTATCTTCATTGCATTTTAAATTGAAATAATTTATGTAAATTTGTAATACATAAAAATCAAATCATTTTATTTTATTTTTATTTATTTATTGGTTTTTTTTTTAAATCATAACCTTTGCGCAATTTGTCGATAATATGCATTTATGATTCATTCTCTTAATTTGTAAAGAAATCAATCTTATTTGACATTTTATGTTCGTCTGATGGGTCCAATTTATTATTAAAATAAATTATGCAAATATTTTATTAGAGCAAATGTGATTGGCATCGTATAATTTAGATTGATTAAATAATCTAAAAAAAGTTTATACAATGTTTAAGTTTTGGTTTGAGAATGAAACTTATTTGTCCATATTCTGGTATATAAATATACTTGTTCATTGAAATTTCTACCTAGTACTTTGTGTTTGCCAATAAAATAATTACCATTTTATCGATCTTTAAATTCAATATAATCATTTTTAATTTTTCATAACAAAATTCGGATAAATATTTTATTTTTAAATTATGTACATAATTTTTTATTGCTTTCAATTTGCCGAACTAATGTAAATTTCACTAAATAGTTATTTATGTATAGGGTGAAAAGAATATCATGTTCATTCAACCTATTTACGTCATTGTAATCTAAATTTTATTTGTTTAGTGGAAAAAAAGCAGGTCATGGTTGCACAAAAAACATAATTACATGTCACATACTGGATTATTGTCATTACAAAGAGTACATAAAGATGAATTTGAATATCAAATTGCGACAGACTGTCGCGGTTTTAAGACACCGTGAACACAGAAAAAAAACTAAAGTTAATTGTGCAGTGAAAAAGCTGAATAGAAAATTACCATAAAAGTATGAACGAAAATCCCTTTGTTTTGATGAAATCGTTTAGTTCTCGATACTCGATTAGTTTTCTTCTTAAATGAGAGAGGTTTAATTCTTCCATTTGAAGATGAAAAGAACACCTAAATTTCACCTTGTCCTGTGTTGATGATGTATTAATTATATTTTTTTGTGTAAAGCAACTGACTGATTTTGAAATTGGAAATATGGCTAATGTTCAAGGTTATTAATTTTTATTTTAACACTTAATAATAATAATTTACCAAAATTTATCATAAATATTTTCATTTACATAAATTTAATTTACCCATAATTCTATTTATTCTATTACGAATTAATTTATTCTTAGCATAAACACTTAGTGATTATCCTTACTAATTCTTAAATTAAATTATTCTATTCCACCGTTGTTTACATTCATAAATCTATCATAAAATACCACAAAGGTCACGAATAAATTTTATAAAAGCTTATTATGCTCCACCTATACACTAACATTATTAACGTCAAAGTATAGAGAATTAATTTCCATTTTGCATAACTTGATTTCAGGGAAAACAAACAACCGGAAATTATAAAATTTTGACCTTGATGAAGGATTAGAGATTAGAAAACGCACCTATTAAAGCAGCACGCAACTGACCTCTCCTTGTTTTAGATATAATCTAGGTACACATATCAAATTAATTAAATCAATATGTCAATACAATTTAGAATTTAATTAATCATATTTTTTTTGTTATTTATTATGGAGCTGTGTTATATTTACTACAAACTGCGTAATTTATATACGTTTATATTTTTTATACTTTCACAATTCTTATTATTTTATTTTCATTGTTATTAAGCTTATACATACGTAACAAAATTTAATATGATTTGGGATGAAAATCTTAAATGAAAGAAATTCAATATTTTTAGTACGAGTTATAGTTTATTTTTCATTTTTCTCTTTAAAATTTTCGTATATTACTTATATTGGAGAGATTTATAAATTTGTAATAACTTTTTCAAGTATAATAATAAAATAAAATATTAATTAAAATCGTCGCACCGACATTCGATACCAAAATTTTGAAATTAAAATTTCTAGGTTAATTGAGGAATTTTTCTTGTGATAACCATAAATTATATTGTGACTAATTTCAAAATGTAACTAGTAATTAGTGGATCAAATAAATAACCTATATGATAAGACGTCGTAGTTTTACTGGAAAATCTCACAAATATATCATGTTTGGTTAAAAATGATTTAAATTTTCAACTATTATAACTATATACAAATAACATTATATTAACTATAAAATTGTATGAAATCCTTCTTCTATTTCAAAAGTTAATTCAAAATGTGGGGTAAAGTAGCAAATTTATCTATAGCGTACATTTTAATGCAATATACTTTCACCTTTACTATGATTTCAGGAAGGAATACTTTCAGTTCTGATACTTATCACAGATCTCAAGATTGATGACTTTCTGTAAAGAAAGAATATTTAAATTTCAAAATTTACTTTTCTTGTCTCGTATTTACATATCAAGGATTAATTTTATATTCACAAAAAAATCTTCTTGAATTCATAATGGAAAATTCTAGGAAAATTTAATAAATTATCGATCGTAAAAAAATGGTAGAATTATATTTAAATTAGCTACATACCTTAAACTACACAGAAGTAATAATGACTAATGTAATTCCATTGAATTTTCCAAAAATTATTGTATGGGTGGCATTGAGGATAAAATATTGGAATATTGCAGAAATGTTGAAAAGGACTATTCCACGGATGCTTTATTTAAGATGAAAAATGAAACATTTATATTGAAAATAAGTAAATTAAAAGTATTTCAGACGTTTATCGTAAATAAGTTATTCAGAATTTGTAATTTTAAAGGAAATTTTATTAATTTATAATTTACTTACACTATGTGTACCAGCCAATGAAAAAATTTAAATTAAATATAAAGCTTGAAACTTGTTTAAATAACTCAACTATATATAAAAAATATAAAAATTATGTAGAGAAAAAATAATTTATAACAATAAAATGATAAATATATGTACAATAAGAATAATGTTCATTTTTAAATCCTACCACATGGTCATTTGTGATTAAACAACTAGAATTAATTAAAAGATTTAATAGATTTATACTGACCATGTTGTAATAATATATTTGCTGATAGGTAGGCAATGATATAAAAATAAATTTTAGTATCAATGGACTAACATTGATTTTTATAATGTTCATTATATTGAAAATGAAATAACAATGTATAATTATCTCTTACACCTACAAGGATGAATAAATAATTACAAATAATTTGTTTATCTCAATTCACGTTCGAAATCACATTTTAAATTAAACATAATGAAAATTCATAATAGTGGAAATTAAATAAAAGCCATCATTGATGGAAAATTACTCCATCTGTGCACTGTAGACATTGCCCACAATTATTTATTAATCCCTAGATTGTTGTAATTTTAATTGAAAGTTTTTTTTCATTCGGAATTTCCGGAAATTAAATTTCAAAAATTACAAAACCAACAATGTAACAATGTTTCTATTTAAAAAAAAAAATTGCTAAATTTTTAAAGGACTATTAATTACTTTAACACATTATTTGCTGTACAGATGAGAAGAAAAAGAAATCCATTTATTTCTGACACCCAAAAATTGCACACGGACTATATTAAAACTTCCAAACAAAATTCCAGATTTACATTGTCTGTGTCACTTTATACTTTGTCTAATTAAACTTCCTGGGTATACAAGAATTACGGAAATGCTATTTTATTCCTAGTCTAGTAAGTTTTGTAGAAAATATAGGAAAATTTAAAAGTGAATAAAAAAATGAAACGTGACTTTTTCATGAAAAAAATATATTAAAACTGCAAATAACAAAGGTAAGTATATTAACAAATCATTGCTAGTTTTATATAGTGTGGTGTAACGTCCTTTAAAGGATACAAATTAATGAAAAATATTTTACTACTTTGCATTTGCAACTATAAATATGTTTCATTTTATATTTCAATTTTTTTTCTACAAATTACAGAGTTATAAAATATTGCAATATATTTGTAATGCATTAGCATTACCGAGTACTGCAGTCATCTGCTTTATTTTTTTTAAAGAAAATTTTAATTAAAAATTTGAAGTATATAATTACTGTACTGGTACTTCGTAATGCATTACATAGAATACCAATACCTCACAAGTAATGCACAATTTTACTGCATTCCAGTACTTCACTTTTTTTGTTGTGAGTTACTTTGAATAACTTGGTACTTTAATGAAGTATTTTGTACTGTGAAGTAATGCATTACGAAGTAGCAGTACACTAATTATATTAGTGTACTAAGTACTTTTTTAAGTATGGCAGCATGGCAGTAATGTAATACAGCAATTCAGTTTGAAGTACCTGCATTGGTGTAATGATGCATTAATGCATTACAAATATAATGCAGTATTTAACAACTCTGAATTTGTTATTTGTTCTTAATAATTTTTTGTAAATTATAATTAAAAATAGATTTTTTTTGTTCACATTTTTTATTTTATGTAAACATTATGTTATATTTTAGTTCTCCCATATGGTCTAGTGGCTAGGATAGCTGGCTTTCACCCAGCAGGCCCGGGTTCGATTCCCGGTATGGGAAATTTTTTATAAGATTATGGTTTTTAAAATAATTTGTCCACAATTAAAAAAAAATAACGGTTTATATATTATTTTAATTAAACTTTAGTTAATTAAATACACGTAAATCACAATTTTCGATATATGTACAGTACATGTACTTAAAAATTGATATTCTATTCTCATACATTCAACAATAGTAATTTTTAAATTTGCATTTGGCATTAAAATTTGCTTAGATTAGTAGAAACTATAATATGGAGAGGGTAAAGGCTGATTTTCATTGCAAACACTCTTCGATTTTAATTACAAAAAACTTGAAGTCGTCAACCAGCACGGGATGCGAAATACATATATTTATATTAGTTGTCAAAAATATGAATTATGAAATTGTTTTTTTTTTTTTGCAAATTAATTTCTAATTAATTAAAAAATAATTTACACAAAATTTAAATATAGACAGAACTATTTACTTTTTTTTAATGAATATACAAATAATTTTTATAATTTCTGTCAAATATTTCACCATAAAAAGATTAGTGAAATCTGATGGCTTAAAACAAAATTAGTGACGCTGTCTCGTTCAAAATTAGTGACGCTGTCAAGTTGTAGTAATGTAAATTCGTTTTATCATTTGCATTGCAAATTTGCCTTAAGTTCACTTGATTCAATAAATTGTTCCAATATTGACAATATGATAAATAATTTTAAAACAATAAATACATGAAGCAACATATAATGCTGTTCCTAAAAAAATAAAAATACATTAAACCTATTGAACCTATTATGATGTCAAAAAATTAATAAAAAAAAAGAAGCAATTTTTCTTAACCCCTTAATATTACAGAAATAAGTTTTTCTGCCTTGGTTCGGTTCAGCTCTGAATTGTAAAAATAAATAAAACAATAAAAATATTATATACCCACTAATACATCGGAAATCCACCCTCAGCTTGGAAAATAAGATACTTATTTTTAAATCAATATTTCAGTTCCTCATTACTTATGGGGCACCATGTTGGATCAATAATCAATATTTAAAAAAATTGCAAATTTTACAAAACAAATTATATTTCTACATTTAATTTCTATAATATAGCTTATAAAAACTATTGTCTAAATCTAAATATTAATGATAAATTCATAAATAAAGTAGTTGTTACCAACTTACAGTCAAAATTTCATAAATTTTTGTAATTACAATTTGCAAATGTTTTTGTAATTTTATAGTCAGGGACTGGACTGTTCACTTAGTTTAAGATTTTAATGTTAAGTTTTATTAAAAATAGAAAAAATAAAATAAATAAATAAAGTTTTTTATCTTTCCTTAGATATAGATTGACAATAATAATGGAAAAATATAAACAAATAACCGAAATAAATTATACATAAATAAAAATACATGAAAATATAGTAGAAAAGAATGAAAATCTGAACTCTATAATAATAAGTAGAAATAAAAATAAATGTATTACTCAATAAATTAATTAAATTATTAGAAAAAAAATATTATATAATTAAAAATATTATATATTTGCTTACACCTTATACACATGGATTACAATTCGTGTCAGAAAAATATATTATAAAAATTTATTGAAATTTTACTAAAAGCTTTGAGTATCAACATGGACACTGTGATGATGACGAATGTTGCCACTTTTTTAATTAAAACTTATGCTTAGAGGAAAACATATAAATTTAATGTTCTTTAAAATTTAATGTTAAATAAATTTAATTAATCGATTTATTATTTTATATATTTTCCGCAGAAAATGAAAATCTTGAAGTTCCCTTAAGCAGAGGATTTTTCTTTTAATTAATTATAGAATTGGCAATAAAGTGCAATTAACTTAAAATATTTTAAATGAAAATATAGATATAATGATTATATTTACTTAATTAAATTAAATAGGTAATAAAATATTTTTCATAAAATATCTTTGTTTTAATTTTGGAAAAAATTAAAATTAATATTTCCCTGAAGAATTTGTCCCCAAAAATTGTTCATCCATTTTCATAAAGCATATATGAATATTTTTATGTAGATTCACTCGGCCTTAATATCACTTAATATTATGATAGTGACCATAGATTAAATATTTATAGAAAACAATTTTTTACATTTTTTGGATGGTTCAAAAAAATTATCATCTTCAAATACATATATATAATATTGTTGATGTTCCACGGAAGAGGAAATCATTTACAACTTTATTTAATTAGAATTATTTACTCCACATACGAAAGTAAAAAGACTAATTTAAACTGAAAATAGTATAGCTAAATATGACACATTATTTACCAAACATAATTACAGATATTGCACTTGCACCCAAGTGTGCAATAAATATTGATATTGTTTCTTAGTTGATTTTAATAAAATATTCGCTGGCTAATTTGGGTTGGTGACTACATCCACAAACTGAAATCCACAAAAAAAATCCACAAAAAAAAATCCACAAAAAAAAATTCCACAAAAAGAAAAATCCAAAAAAAAAAATCCATAAAAAAAAATCCACAAAAAAAAATCCACAAATCAAAGAATAATAAATCGAATCGTGGCGCCACGATTCGTGGCGAACATTTTTATGGATTTTAAATATCTGAAGTTCAAACGTTTAAATAGCAAAGAAATATTTAATTAACTGATAGGTAAAAAGTTTTTTTATAGTATATGGATTTATAACCATACAAAATATATATTTTATTCTTTTTCAAAATTAAAAATAATAACAATTCATACTATTTAAGAAAAAAAATTAATGAAAATTCATATAAATAATCAATAAGAACATATTAGTTAAAGCAAAAATAACGTTAAAAAAATCCAAATCAAATTTTTATATTAATACAAATAATAATTGATTGCTAATAATTTTAAATATTCAAATTTTGATGTTTCATTGATTTTTTTCATTATTTTTTTAATTTTTTTATATCGTTTTAAATAAGACTTTTTTAATTGTATTTCACCAGCGTATATTTTGTCAATTGTTACCTTTACTACTTCTTTTGATAATTCTTCAATTATTTCAAAAACGGAAGCATTTTTTTTTCAATTATATATTTGATTCTTCTATGCCAACCTTCGACAGAATTTTGAGTTTTTGGTAAATTTTTGTTGAACACAGTCGAATACTGACCAAAATTGTGGATCATATTTAACTGGCATTCCATTTTCCTTACAAATATAATTCTTTTTGAACCAAGAACATATTTTTTTAAAATCATTATCACTACATTTTTTTTCTAATTTAAGGTAATAATTTAAAATATTTTCCGCTGGTACCAAACATAAACTTTTTAGCATTCTAATATCTAATATTGAATTTAAATGATTCATTATTTCCTTATTTTTTTACCAAATGTTCTTTTTGCAGACGGCGCCATAAAATCTGCCCGAAATGAAATGCACAGCCTTTAAATTTGGTTTCAGGAAAATATTCTTTAGCTGCTGTTGTAATGGCTATTTCAAAATCGCAAATAATGATTTTAGGAGCTAAAGATATTTCATGTTCAGCAGCCAACATAAATAAACAATAAAAAAACTCATTATATGCTTCTTTTGTTTTTTTAGTCATTAAGCAATAGATTAATGGAACAAATAAGCCGTCGATGTATCCGTGAATACTAAACAATTGCCTGAAAAGCTTAGGAGCAACATAAAATGTGCCATCCATTGCCGAGCATTTCGCCTTACCTAATTCCTTTAAAAAATGTGCAGTACCCAATATTATGTTTTTCTCCCCATTAAAATTCATTTCATTTAGCACAAAAAGATCTTCTTCCACATATTTTAAGGCTTCTGGTATTTCAAAATCATTTAAATTTTCTGGGTTACTTCGTTCATAAGTATAAATTTTAAATAATTTTGTTGTTTAAAGTGCTATACTTTTTCCGCACCAATCCCTCCCAACTATTTCTATTCTTTACATATACGTATATTATTTTGTTGTATATATATACTGAATATACTTATACAGATAAATTTTGTATTTTTTCTATTTTTTTACGCGCCCACTTAGTTCCATATTTGAAATTTTTCAAACAAAAAAATTATATTATATGAAATTTGTGGAACAAAAGAAAACCAAAATATGGTTTTCTTTTGTTGCATTAACAAAACAAAAAAAATAATCATGAAAATTAAATATTAATTTTCTTTTAACGCCTATAAAAGTTGCAGCACACCCTGTTGTAACAGTGCACGCCACTGGTGTAGATAAAGTTTCCAAAAAAATTGTAATACGCTAAAATTGCAAAAATTATTTCTAATTTTTTTTATTGTTTTTTTTTTTTTTGGATTTCTTTTTGTGTCTTATTTTTTTGAGGATTTTTTTTTGTGTATTTTTGTTTTGTGGATATTTATATTGTGGATTTATTTTTTTGTGGCAAATATCATTATGGATTTTATTTTTTATGGATTTTGGCCCTAACCGGGCTAATTTTGTTTCTGGCAGTATACTCCAATGTTTTAAAAGTGTCATCGAAATAATTATTCTATTTTTCCAATTTATCCCCAAAATGATAATAATTTGATTTAAAAATGTTATTCATTTCTAAATTATTTAAATCTGCATACTGGTCATTTATTAATATTGACACATCATTTATAAGTGCATATAAAACTATTCTATAACTCTTCTAATTCTATTTTTAGATTATGTTTGGATAAAATCTCACTTTTCATTATTTTTATGCTCTGAAAGTAAACAATTTAATTGAATAATCTGTCCATTTTATAAAAAAAAAATATTGTATATACTCAAAAAAATGCATTTGCATTATTTGTACAATATTATGTAGTGTCACCGAAGATTAAAATTGTATAGAACTTGGCATATGAAATATTTATACTTAAATAAAAAGATAATAATAAGAAAAACTGATCTGTTGTTATGAAAGTAAATTTATGTTTATTTGGTTTAAGTCCACTTAAATTAAGTACATAGTATTTCTTTGAAATAACTTTGTTCCGGTCAATGCATATAATCCGTTTTTTATGAGCATCAAAAATTTTGATACTGTGTTAAAATTAGATTCATTATTATTATTTGGTCAGCATTATTATTCAAATTTAAGAAAAAAATTTTTCGATTTTGTTTATAAACTCTGTGAACTGTGAAAATGTGTAATTTACAGGAACGGATGTGAGAAATTTAGACTACTTTAAATGCATTTTGTATACACATTATATATATTATGTGTGACTGCAGTTTAAAACTTTTGATCAAATTTAAGTTCTTAAGTGCGTTTTCTGCAATATTTACACAGTCTTTTCAGTTTACCAAAGTTTTCATAATATAAATAGAGAAGATAAATTTATATCAATATTTCTAAATTTGCAGCACATTTCATTTCAGGATCATTATACATATAATATAGAATATATACCGAGATAAATTTAGAGTAAATTTTTAGTAATTTTCCTTTTTCTTCATTCTTTCATAAATTAATAAATCAATAAACAACGTGACAAAAAAATTAATGTTTTTTAAAACGAATTGAATTTAATTATTACTGTGGACTGTTGGTCAGAATAGTGTCTTGTCTCACAATTTGATAATAAAATGCTTCGAAATTAAATTTTCATACTCCGTATCATTTTACAGATTGAAAAATATAATTCAGTATAATTAAAAAGTAAGTAAATAATTGTGCAGTGACTAAGAAAAAAATTGAAAATGATATACAATTAAAATATATATACATATTTTACAATAAAAAGAAATAATAAATAATTTATAAGAAGAAAACCTTGGTCATAGGAATTCGTTTCAAGCATTTTTGCTTCTAAATACATTTTTCAAGCATTTTTGCTTCTAAATACATTTTTGTGTTAAAATTTGTAATATCATCTTTAAATTGTATAAAATTATTGCACTTTAGTTATTTGAGCATGCAAAATTGTAAAAAATTATATTTTTCTTTATATTTGAATTTCGAATAAACATTTTATGAACAAAGACCATTATATAATTTAGTCATTTTAATGTGTATTTATGTAATTATTTTTTTAGTATTACATAAATTATAAAATTAAATTATTAAAAATAAATTATTAGTAGTATAATTTTTTGATTTATTATATTATTAAAGAAATTGCTTTAGGTGCCGTCATGACGATTACTTTTAATAGTTAGAGTCATTTAATTAATATTAAAAATATTTTTTAAATAATTAAGAAAATAATATTGAATTATAAATTAAAGATTGATAATAAATTAGAAGATTAATTTATTAATTTCAAATATTTTTTTGAAATATTTTGACATTGTATTGTAGAAATTAAATAATATCATTAATTTATTGTAATATGGAATTATTTGGAATTATTATTATTAACTTTAGAAATATAACTTAAGAATTAACTCATAAATTCAGTAATTAATTAAAAGTGAAAATATGAATTTATAAACATCAACTTCATAATTTAGATTACAGTGTTATGTTAATGAATCGTTATGTAAGAACTCCTACTTTGATGTAGCATTAAGTCAATATTTATTTATGTTAGTATACAATTAATTAAAGTTACATTTCCATCTGTCCACCTTAGTATCATTATAAAATTATAACTCTTCTTATGTTATTTAGATACATTTATAACAAAAATTGGTTAATTTCTGTACTATGTAGTAATTCTTATAAAATCCGCCTAATATTTTGTACATGTAATAAACAAACATCAAATATTTAAAATCATAACCAAAAAAAAAATTCGTATAAGTCGTTATATGAATTACATATATGGAAAAGTTAACAAGCCATTTATGTCAAATTTCATAAATTTTGTATAGAATTTTCTTTTATCTTAAATATGTGATCAAAATTTTATTTAACCAGATTTATAATTTTAAATTTATATAGCTATCATGAATATTTTACCAATTTGCTGTAAAATTATACATATTAAAATATTAAATAATTTTAATATTTGTATAATTTTAGAATTTAACTCGTTAAATTATAGCTACCATTATATCACAATTCACATTGGTCTTCTTACCTTATAATTTAGCTTTTGACTTTAATTTACAACATTGTACGGTAATCTATTTGCTATTTCTATACTAATATGTATATATATCGTCCTCGCGATCAAGTTAATTGATAAAAAGAGACCTGGAAATTTTCAGTAACACATTTTTAATTAATTATGGCAAATTAATAAAAAAAATTGTCTTTTTAAAAAAAATATACAAAAATACAACATATTAATCCCCAAATGACCCAGGCCAACAGATACATAAAATATTACCAACACCCTTAATAAAAAGTGTTCTAAAAAGGTCAACAAAGTAAAATTTTAGGATTTAAAGCTTTTGTCCATTTAATCATATTGTTCCTAACAAATAGAAAAGTATAATCAAATAATATATAATAATAAAGAAGTCGCATCTGAATTTGTATACCCTTTTTTTGAATTTTTTCCCAAGGCCTGTGCGCAGCGTTGCCAAAGTGGTATATTTTATACCACTTGTGGTATATTTTTTTTGAAAAAGCATAATTTCAAAATTAAATTATGCCGGCATAAAAAGTGGTATAATTCAAAATTCATATAGCATAATTTGGCATATTTTAATTTTAAAGTTTTGTATTTTCAAGAAATAAGTATTTTCATCATTTTTTTAATTTAAATCTGCAAAAGCAACCTTCAACACAATAAAAACCTGAAAACTGCAACTTTAGCGACAAACTACAACTGAAAAACGTCAATTCTCCCAATTTTGTCATGTACATGCAATTAAATATCCCTCAAAACACCCACTTTATTCAATATATGTACCTGTAAAAAAACTTAGCACTACACTTCCAGCGCTAGAAATTTTTTTTGAAATTATGTCGAAAATAAATACTAAATAAACAAATTAAGCTCTTTTTTAGAGCAAAATTTGTATAATTAGACTTTAATTATACTAACTAGCTAATTATATAGATTTTCAATTTATTTCATATATGATATATACATCTACGAATACGAATTATATGGAAGGAGCATAAATGTTCCCTCTCTTTTTAACACATTAACATTTTAATTTATTAAAAAATTTGTTTATGAAGCCACGATGTCGATAGTTCTCTTTCTTTTCACCACCGAACTGTCAAATTAATAATATGAAAAATATTATAACAGCTGATTTTAGATTTACAGGGCTGGCTTATTTTTTTAATTTTAAGTGTCTCAATATAAATTAAAAATATTAATTAGCTAACAAAATTATTCTATTTTACTTTAAATTTGTATAATTATCAATGTGCGAACTAAAATATTCCTTAGGATGATCTTTACATCTTTTTCAAAAAAAATAAATTTTCTCTCCTTAAAAATTGCTGCCCGAATTAAAAAAAAACCTAGTCCGGCTCTTATTTGCTATTTATTAATTTTGACAGTTCGGTGGTGAAAAGAAAGAGACTACTATATCCAGGCTGGCTTCAATTTTTATTACTTATGCTCGTTCCATATATTTCTTATTCGTAGATATACATAAATTGCTCTTATTATACATATACATACATATACTTAGTTTAGTTTAGTCTCTATGGATAGAAAGAATTGTAAAGTACTTGGAGCCTTGGAGGGATTGTTTTATATATTTTTCTCCATTATACCTAAAAATTTCACCTTCTGATGAACAGCTACTACGACCTTCATTTCATATGTATTGCTAGAGGAAATTCGATTTTATATCGGAACAATAGCAAAGTTTGCAGAAGAAGGAATCTATACTTTTTTCATATTTATTAGGAAACTAAATTTGTATTTGGTATAAGAGCATTTAAAGTTCATTAAAAGCTTTTGTTCTTAATATTAATTCTTTGCTAGGTGATGCATGTAAAAAACTTTTAACTTAATTAAACTACAATTTGTTTTAAACTAAAAATTTTTATCTTATTTACTCAAATTAACTTTATATTCCTTTTAATTTAATTTTCTTTCTTTTCTTGACATCCTTTCCAAATATATAAAATTCTATTTTGTACTGAATTTCGATTTTTTAAAAAATTTTAACTTATATCATATTTTGCACAACGATTGAAAATTATTAAACGTCTCCTTGGTATAATATTAATTTTTTTAAATATAATTCCTACTTTTCTCGGCAAAATTTAATATTTTTAATTTACATACCTAACCTATATACATAGCTTCATACACATATATTTTAACACATTGGCATCGGGCATTTTTTCTACAACTTTTCTATAAAACGGGATATTTTAATAACAAATTTCATAATCTACATAATCTACAAAATATTTAATCCCGTTATATCAAAATTTATCACCAAAGCACACATTTGTTATAAAACGAGAATTCTCGTTTCCCGACGATAACGTTTTTTTTAAACGAGAATTCTCGTTTCCCGATGCCAAAGTGTTAATAATTTTCTTTCCAAATTAATATTTATATTATTGTTTTCTTTGAGGTAATTTTAAATAATTGAAAAACACCAGATTATAAAGTATGCACAAGAACTGCGTCAATGAATACATATAAAATTGAAATTTTTAATTATCACAAAATTAAACACGCCACTTTAATAAAGAAAAGAAAAATTAACTACGTTCATAATATAAACAGAAAACGTATTAAAACAGGAAAAACAATTTACCGTAGAACAAACAAAAATAATAATAATAAAAAACATTTAACTAAAATGTTTTTCCTTATTCAAAATAGAAATGATGGTATATTAAGTAATTTACGCATTTAATAAGGTATAGGCAAAAATTATGTTACATAATACATAATTTTTGGTATAGGTTTAATGATTGGAAGCTTATGTCAAAAATTTTATCCACCTACAGGGTGGAATAATATAGAAAGAAAATAAATTTTCTGTTATTCTGTGATGCCGCACATATTTAAAATACCTACATTTATTATTACATTAAATTTGGTTATTTTATTGATAATTTCAAGATTGTAGAAATAATGGTGGAATTATAATGATTAGAGAATAATTTATTAACGTGATTCGTTTTGAAAATATGAGAATTTCTATAGTTTTTTATGTAGTTATTAATTAATTAACACATTCACGCCGGCGCAAGATTTTATAAAATTTGTTGTGTGGCGGCGAAGTATTTTATAATTTGTCCCGTGGGGCGGCAAAAATACAAATTTTCCTGTGATTTCTAAAAAATTATTTATCGCGTAAAAAATGAAAAATAGAGTAATGATGTTTAGCGAAAATGTTCTCAATTTTATGAACAATATTAACATATAGCAAAATAGTGTGACCCACCGGTGGGTCACGCCGCCATATGGGACCATCATAGTGAGACCCACCGGTTGGTCACGCCGGCGTGAATGTGTTAAATTGTATTTGAATAATCGTATAAAACCCATTTTCCATTCTAAATAATTTATTTCAGTTTTTCTGTATAAATGATTTTTTTAGGTTATGAAATTTTTCTGCGCTTTTCTTAGTCTTTTAGAAAATCAGTTTAAATTTACTTCATTTATTTTTCTAGAAAATTATTGTAAATAATATTTTAAGGTTTTCACCATTTTTATAAAAATTTCTGTTCAAAACCTTTCAAATAAATGTTTACTTTGAAACCTTTTAACATAATATTTATTTTCTTTCTGATGTTCTAAATTTTTTCCAACAAAAATATTTAGATATAATATAATGAAATATTATAGTTAAATTTTTCCAAGAAAAATATTTAGAGGAAAATTTATTAAGTATGAATAATATTGAAATTCAATTTTCAATTAAATTAAATTTTGAATAACAATTTTTTTCATATTAATGTTCAATTTTTAAATTTTTTATAAATTTAATTATGAAAATACATATGAATTATTATATAAGGCTTTGCTTATATTTTCCCACACTTTTAAACTATTAACCCTTAATTGCACTCTGTATCATATATGATACACAATTTAATTCTACTTCGCTACGGCGATGTATCGACGTGTCGCTTTAGATGAGAAATTCGTTGCGAAAAGAATCGACTCGCGAATCGATTTGTGTGGCTATGTAGACAAAATTTGCATTGGTTTTTTGACAGTTTATAAAACGACCCTTTCAGAAAAGAAACGAATTCGCTTTTGGCGAACCCAAAACGTACCGCTTCTGAACCGATCCAGTTTATGTAGAAGAGTAATAAAATATTTTTTTTTTGTGAGAGTTATTTATATAGGAACAATTTTAATTTTATTCTAACAATTAGATGTGATTTTATTAATCTACGATAAGTAAAATTAAAAATATTTAATACGCCAAAAATTAATTTAATGTGAAAGTGAAAAAAAATATATATTATACGAAGTAGTTCGTAAAATTAGGAATATTAGTGTTATTCATAAAAATAAAGTCCTAGAAAAAAGTAAAATTTAAATCCTGATTTTTTGTATTAATTATTTTTATAATATACATTTTCAACCAAAAAATTAAAAATATTTGTTTTTTTTTATTTTTAATTAAAAAAAATTCCAGATTTTTTATTTATATGGATAAAATCAGTACATAAACGAACCGTATTAGTGATTCGCTAGAGAACCGCCTTGGCGATTCGCCAGCGAACCGCTTAAATGTAGTCTAGGCGGCGTACTAATACATACACAACACTTCGTTTTTTTTCTAATTTTCTTATTCCAACATTTACGTTTACGGTCCGCTGACGAATCGCCAAAGCGGTTCGCCGGCGAAGTCTTGTATGAAGAAATGCCTTCGCCAGCGGTTCGTTTACGGTTCGTTTTTCTTAAAGGGGAGTTTAGTGCCGGACGCAGAGTAAAATTTGTTGCTATAAACTTATAGTAAAATAGCAACAAAAAGAGGTAAATAATACTTTTTATAATAATTAAACCAGTGATTATTGTTTTACAAACAATAATATACGATTTTTCATCCGAAACTATACTATTTATGATATGTATAGTAACTAGAAAATCAGTTTTATTAAGTGTATCATATTCATATATGATACACTGCGCAATACACTTAGTAATTGTTTATGGATCATATTTGATACTTAGCATGTTTTCATACAATGTTTTCAATTGTTTTTATGGTTTCCTTATAATTTTTTTTTATGTTTTGTAAAGGATGTTTCAAAATAGAAAAGGACTATCTCACATCGAGTTGGAGAAAATTTTAAATGAATGGGATCAAAGTGAGGATGGGTTTGATTCTGAGGAAGATGAAGATTTGGAAACAGAAATTTTAAATGGGGAGATCTTTCCGGAATATGAGGACGTAGAAGAGATAGCAGTTGAATTAGAAGCCGTGCCGGTTAATTTTTTTGATCTTTTTTTGATCCTTACTTCGCAATGTATCATATATGATACCAACAGTTTTTCCTAATTTAAAGAGAATCAACACCAAATAAAGAAATTAAAATGCAATTTTTGTGATATATACTAATATATACGCTTTAAACAACATAAACACAAAAAACAAAATTAGGCGCAGTTAAGGGTTTCATTTGTGTGAATCTGACAATAATTTGCTACCATTAAAAGTTGAAATTAAATAATGTACAGATGAAATTATTTTGTGTTTATGTATTATAAATAGTTATGTAATTCTGATCTCAATTAAATATGGTTGCTATAAATTATTTGCATAATTACCACAATAAAATTATAATTACATTAAGGTAAAATAAAATATCAAACGAAACAAAAATAGTTATAATAAACTGTGAGAATCAGATAAACAGCAAACAAGATTTTAATATTAATTATGTGAAGCTTAAAATAGAGAAAAACACTGAAATAAACATAGAAATAAATGGAATAGTAATATATAATGTTCAATATTTAAAATTTTTATCTCTTCCTGAATTATCTAAAACAAATTTAACTATATTTCCTCTTCTGTCTGAGGTTATAGAATTATTTTTAAGTTCCCAGATTAAAAATAATTGGATTTGGAGGATTGGATTGTAAATTATAATGTTTTTCTTAAGAATTGTAATCGTACAGGTTGTGAAGACCTATGTTAAAGTAGCAGTTGAAAACAACATATAGATAATTTGAAAACCGAAAAAAAATAATATTTAAAGGTTGATCAATTTTAGGTACACTATAACTATATATGTATGTAATACAATTTTACCATTCAATGATTTCAAAATAAAAATTTAATTAAATAAAAACATAGTTTGCAAAGCTGCAAAAATTATAATTAAATTATATTCTCTACTTTTGATATATATGTACATATAATAAATCAATTATTTCCAATATTTTTGCTTGCTTAATATAAGAGAATTCTACTAGCATCTACTGGACCACCTTGCAAAAATAAAAATTAATATAATTTGGATAGAATTTAAGAAGTCAGTTTTTTTCAAGATTTGTTCTTTTCGGTTATATTTTTGCCAATTCATTATTCATGCTCTCCTCCTTAGGCTAAAATAATAACTGCTGCTCAAATGATGACTTTGTTATATAAGACAATATAATTATGTTTATCAAATTGATTGGTTTTTGATTATATACAAGCTGAATTTGTCTCATTTACTTTATTAATATATAATATTATACGTACAGAAAACGCTTTATTTAACTAAGACATTTTAAATACATTTAGTGCGGTTACCTACTATACTAGAGGAGAGGATACTTTAAACAAGAAAGATTTTCCAAAATTGCAACAAAATTACATCATGATAATATTTAATTGATTTTAATAAATTTTATCTCTTAGCTTACAACCACTACTAAATTTATTAAAAAATTTAGAAAAATAAATTTAACAACTTTAAATGATCGCTACCAGAACTTCGATTATTTAATAATTGAATAAAATATTTCTTATCTTAAGATTTATAAAAAAAATACAAATTTAAATTTAGAGGCAATTAAAAAATAGTTATAATCAATCCAACTTTGACCACAATTAACCCACACATTTCTAAGTATACTTTTACTCTTCTTTACTACTTATTTATTGATCTGATCTAGTAAAATTCTAAAAAAAAATATCTTCAAAATAAAAACAATCTCTAAAACTTATTAACTATAATGTATTTTCAGTTTATTTTCAACATAAATTTATGTTATTTTAATTGATCATAATTAATTGTTCTTCTAGTTTAGATTTTATTTTGTAAATTTAGATTTTATTTTGTCACTTTAAGAATTTTTCGGCCTTCTGTTAAACACATCATAAGATTTTTGTTAATATAAATCGGTGTTTACATGGTTCAATTATCGTTCAAGTTCTATATTCAAGTTGTCACGATTTGATACGTTCCCCATTTCCCCTTTTTTATTTCTACTTGAATTCCAATTTTAAAAAATAGGAATGAGTTCTATTTTTTTCAAACTTGAACGGCACTACATATAAAAATAACGCACACTACAATAAAATTTTGTATATGCATTATCATTTTGCTTTTTTTTAATTTTTTTTTTTCTAAAATTTGACATTGTAGACAATAAAAATTATTGACTACTATGATAATAATTTTTTTTATTAAAAAAAATTTGAAACATGTAAATATAAAAATTCAATCAAGTTCTACTTGAATACGAATACGAACCGAAGTTAATTTCGGCAGAAACTTGAAAGGAAAAATTGAATCATGTAAATACCGCTTTAATAATCAAATCTCATTTTAAATTACCAAAAAAAAGATATGAATAATTTTATTTAATTGTTTTCAAAACAATGTACGAAAGTTTGAACACAGTTGGCATAAATCCAAATCAGATTTTTTTATAGTAGAATAAATTTAAAAAATTTGAGTAAAAAATTAAATAAGCTAAAAGACATTATCGAAATTAATTTAAATATTAATTGAATTTGAAATTATTTGAATAATAAACAAGTTTTAAAGACCCTAAATAAATAATATTAGATAAAGTGCTTCTATAGAAAAAAATTAAATCCGACACGTCGTTTTTCAATTATTATTGGAATATTTAATATCATATAAATATTAATTCTAATTATAATTTTTTGGCTTTTTATAATATAATTAAAATTTGTCACAGAAAAAATACCAGGTGGTTGCTAAAAATTGAATAATTATTCCACAACTCAAAAACAAAATATTGCCAAAAAAAAAAAGCTTAAACCAAAGCGGATATAAATATATAATACTAAGGCCCATTTGCTGATTCACATCATAAATCTACATCTTAGCTATGTTGAACATACAATTTATGATTAGGTTAAGTTATTTTCCTTTGCACCATAAAATTTATGTCTATCATAGTAAAGTTTTAGCAAAGACACAAAAAAAATGTAATACAGCCAACTACAATTCCTAAAATCATCGAAAATATTTTTTTTTTTTTTAATGTCATGAATATCAAAATAGTATAATTTATATAAGCAAACAGTTATAAATACATAGTTTAATCTGAAGTTTATAAATATAAAATTGCTTCATTCATTTATTTTCTTTCTTTTTTTTTTGTATTTTGTAAGACGGAATCTTTTGTAAAAAGAAACTTCATCAAAACTTTCGAAGTATTCATTTCGATTATATATCTTCCTAGGAATTCCTACTTCTAATAATTCTAATATTTCTACATCGTCTTCTAATAAAGCCGGAAGTTCGAACTCCATAATAATAAAATATTTTTTTGGCTTTTCTTTTTTTTTTCCTTTTTTTGTTGTTTCCTTTTATTCTTCAATCAAAATTGCCAGAAAAATAATAATTTTTACATTAATGTTCGTTAAATGCAGATTTACTATGTCACTTCAACTTCAAGATAACCCATAAGCTCATCATAAATTACTTATAACACTTAAGTTATGTGGAACATAACGAGATTTCTGTTCTACTTTTACGTTGGTGCAAACCGGTAAGCACAACTTAGACATTTAAGTTGAACATAAATAATTATGATGTGAATCAGCAAATGGGCCTTACAGAAATCGAGACTCTATTTTATTTAACAAGACAATAAACAAATGTTACTTGCGGTTTTATCGTTATTTTTGAATGGGAATAAATTTAATTAGGTGTATTAATTATTTTTGAGAAATTAAGCAATTTTGTCGTATTTATTATATAAATATCACAAATTAGTTCTAAGGTTCCAGCTTCCACTGAAGATTAAAAATTCCAATGCACATCATATCAATTTTTTATAATTTGGTACATCACCGTTAGCAAATTCTTGCATTTAAAAATCACTTTTCAGTACTCAGCGAATTTACAAAGATGAAAATGGAAATATTTTAGTTATGAAAGGCAACCAACACAGCTATCTCAAATTTAATTAGATAATTTTGTTTTTAAAATGTTATCAATTTGGTACCGCAGACAGAGACAATTATTTTGAGTTTTTTTTCTTTAAAGGCTCGCCAATCATATTTAATTATATGGAAGCTCTTTGTTCGGGTTTTAAATTTTCTGGTCTACCTAAAAGACTTTTAAATTAATAAAAATAAATTAATTAAAATACTTTATACTTTCGATTACTTTAAGTATAAATAATTAATTAATCACATAGAATATTTACAAAGTATTTTTATATAACTGAAAGAAGAAAACATATTAATTCAAACTTTATTTTGAATATAAATTTAAGACCAAATTGTTTATGGAAAAAATGCTTAAAAGTTAAACCTCTCATTAATTAAGAGAAATACACCAAACTGAAACAACAACCCGGTTTGATTTCCACTTCACTTTCTAAAATGCATATAATCTCAATAAATTGGATCCCATTATGCAGCAAACTTGCATTATATAAGTTTTAATCGAAGCCGGTAGACTTTTAACAATAAAAAAAAACACTGAATGTCGGTATGAGTTAAATTTTCTGGTCTTCCTATCTTATCAATATTCATTGAAAATAGATAAAATAAATACCATAGAAAAAAACCCACCTGAGTGTAATTATTATTGAAACAAAGAAATTGTTTATTCCGTTGGAGTTCATTTCAGCTCATTATAAAAACAAGAGTTTCTGTAAATTAAAGATAAAATCAGATAAAGAAAAAATTCTAAAATTATTCAAACATGAATTTTAATTTTTAGTGGACGTACGGAAATAATTATTGTGGATAGGTAAGTAGGAAAAGTCGACTGGTACAAAAATAGAACTCATTCCTATCAATATAATTTCTTGAAATATTTTTATAATCAATTTATTATCTATATTACCAAATTCGTGAATAAACTTTGATTAATTATATGATTATCTTGTTGATTTATGTATTATTTAATTTTTAATAAATAATTAGGTGTCCATTTAAAACGAAACACATCCTAAATAAATTAATTACGATAATCAGTATTGATTACATATATGATTACAGATGAAGCTAGAATTACACAGATTAAGCTTTTGCACGGTAATTACAAGAATAAGAATATAATGAATAATTACTCTATAAAAAAACAAGTAGAAATAATTATGTTCTACATATAAAAATTTACTTCTAATTAATAATTTCCGCTCATCAATTTAACAAAATATAATTAATTATTTCAAAAAATATATAAAAGATAATAAAATTACTGACAATTTTAATTGGCACATCATGAAAGAATTGTTTTATATACTCAGCTGAACAGAATGTCCAATATATTTATATAATTAGCGAAGGTTATCATTTAAAATTAAATCATGCAAAATGACATTAAGTATCTACTTAATAATAAAATTAATGATATAAAATAGAATAGAAAATGTGGCGCCAAATATAACAGAATCGATTTGAAAGCTATTCCTATTGTATAGTAATTAATATACAATTTAAAAAAAATATTGTATAAATATTTGCAAATATGAAAAAAAAAATTAAAAAGGTCATGTATAAACTTTTGACACTTTATCTGTTAAATATAGATAATTATTACTTGTTTTGAAAACGTTAAATAAATTAATATGTAAATATAAAAATATATACAAAAGTTCAGCTTAATAATCTCTGAAATGAAAAGAAAAAAATATATACTTAAATACATATTGACTTTAAGAAGGTGGCAAAATTTAACAGACAGTTTTTGAAGCTATATGTAGGCCTAAAGACATAAATGAAATAAAACAATGCCGCAAAACTTATATTCTGCAAATTAAGTATGCTTTTTTAAACAAAAGAATTTGTTGTGCTTAATTAACAAAAAAATAATGAAGTTTTAATGTGGAGGAAATTATTTTACATATACCTAGCGATTAATAATTTATCGATTTTTATTAATCGCACTATAGTATGATTTAAAATTATTTTTATATAAAATTAATAGTTTTCGAATTTATTTCAATTTCATTACATAAATACTTTTACAATAATTTTTCCATTACAATGCTAACAACTGTCACTGGTTCCTTTAAAAAAAACAACTATGTAATAAGAACACCTGCTTGCATTTACACCTAACCAACAAAGTTCTATAATGAATTTTTGGAATTGAAATATTTTCAAGTATTATTATCTAATCAACTGTACAATATATATTATATTTTAATTTACTATTTTTTAGTTGAATAATTTTTTTACCTGGATTTGTAAAATGTCATACATTATGTTCTCATTTTTTAAAAATTTTAAGGAATTTTTTTTAAGAATTTTAATTAATAAAGTCAAGGGATTTCGCGTAGGTGTTTTAAATAAATTTAATCCATGAATTGAATTAAATTTAATCATTTAAAATTTGAAGTATTTTTCTAAAATAACTGATAATTATGTACCTCTCTATTATCATTATGGTGTAGTATAAAATAAAATTTATGTAGGTATATAATCTAATCAGAAAAAAAAATAATTTAATATAAATAATTTTTAAAAATAATAATAATAATTTTGAGAAATTACGTTTTGAAATTTATATTTACATAATTAAAAAAAATTTAAGCTTAAAATTTAAGTCTAAAAACTTCAAATATATAGATTTGTATAAAAATATATATATGTATAACCTTGATAATTATAAAACAAGTTTAATGTTAAAATGGACAACAAATCTTATTTTGATCAATAATAATTTGAATATTCATTGATATATAATTCATTAATTAAAAAAAATTCTGTACGAAGTCAATGAATTTTTTTCCATAAGTGATGTTTTATTCCATTATAACTAATTTAATCGATATGGATGGATGGATGGATTGGGAGAGAGGGATCCGAAAAAGGAGGGATCCGCACACTCAGGCCAGCACCACCATAGGCTCATTGTACCCTCTCGAACCTTTATGACCCTAAAGATGAGAAACGTGGTAGGATTAAATCGGTTTACTGAGCCTCCCGCTCTTACGCCCAAATTTCAGAATCGTCTCCCACCAGTGTGGCCAACCTTTTCTGGTCTACCTAAAAGACTTTTAAATTAATAAAAATAAATTAATTAAAATACTTTATACTTTCGATTACTTTAAGTATAAATAATTAATTAATCACATAGAATATTTACAAAGTATTTTTATATAACTGAAAGAAGAAAACATATTAATTCAAACTTTATTTTGAATATAAATTTAAGACCAAATTGTTTATGGAAAAAATGCTTAAAAGTTAAACCTCTCATTAATTAAGAGAAATACACCAAACTGAAACAACAACCCGGTTTGATTTCCACTTCACTTTCTAAAATGCATATAATCTCAATAAATTGGATCCCATTATGCAGCAAACTTGCATTATATAAGTTTTAATCGAAGCCGGTAGACTTTTAACAATAAAAAAAAACACTGAATGTCGGTATGAGTTAAATTTTCTGGTCTTCCTATCTTATCAATATTCATTGAAAATAGATAAAATAAATACCATAGAAAAAAACCCACCTGAGTGTAATTATTATTGAAACAAAGAAATTGTTTATTCCGTTGGAGTTCATTTCAGCTCATTATAAAAACAAGAGTTTCTGTAAATTAAAGATAAAATCAGATAAAGAAAAAATTCTAAAATTATTCAAACATGAATTTTAATTTTTAGTGGACGTACGGAAATAATTATTGTGGATAGGTAAGTAGGAAAAGTCGACTGGTACAAAAATAGAACTCATTCCTATCAATATAATTTCTTGAAATATTTTTATAATCAATTTATTATCTATATTACCAAATTCGTGAATAAACTTTGATTAATTATATGATTATCTTGTTGATTTATGTATTATTTAATTTTTAATAAATAATTAGGTGTCCATTTAAAACGAAACACATCCTAAATAAATTAATTACGATAATCAGTATTGATTACATATATGATTACAGATGAAGCTAGAATTACACAGATTAAGCTTTTGCACGGTAATTACAAGAATAAGAATATAATGAATAATTACTCTATAAAAAAACAAGTAGAAATAATTATGTTCTACATATAAAAATTTACTTCTAATTAATAATTTCCGCTCATCAATTTAACAAAATATAATTAATTATTTCAAAAAATATATAAAAGATAATAAAATTACTGACAATTTTAATTGGCACATCATGAAAGAATTGTTTTATATACTCAGCTGAACAGAATGTCCAATATATTTATATAATTAGCGAAGGTTATCATTTAAAATTAAATCATGCAAAATGACATTAAGTATCTACTTAATAATAAAATTAATGATATAAAATAGAATAGAAAATGTGGCGCCAAATATAACAGAATCGATTTGAAAGCTATTCCTATTGTATAGTAATTAATATACAATTTAAAAAAAATATTGTATAAATATTTGCAAATATGAAAAAAAAAATTAAAAAGGTCATGTATAAACTTTTGACACTTTATCTGTTAAATATAGATAATTATTACTTGTTTTGAAAACGTTAAATAAATTAATATGTAAATATAAAAATATATACAAAAGTTCAGCTTAATAATCTCTGAAATGAAAAGAAAAAAATATATACTTAAATACATATTGACTTTAAGAAGGTGGCAAAATTTAACAGACAGTTTTTGAAGCTATATGTAGGCCTAAAGACATAAATGAAATAAAACAATGCCGCAAAACTTATATTCTGCAAATTAAGTATGCTTTTTTAAACAAAAGAATTTGTTGTGCTTAATTAACAAAAAAATAATGAAGTTTTAATGTGGAGGAAATTATTTTACATATACCTAGCGATTAATAATTTATCGATTTTTATTAATCGCACTATAGTATGATTTAAAATTATTTTTATATAAAATTAATAGTTTTCGAATTTATTTCAATTTCATTACATAAATACTTTTACAATAATTTTTCCATTACAATGCTAACAACTGTCACTGGTTCCTTTAAAAAAAACAACTATGTAATAAGAACACCTGCTTGCATTTACACCTAACCAACAAAGTTCTATAATGAATTTTTGGAATTGAAATATTTTCAAGTATTATTATCTAATCAACTGTACAATATATATTATATTTTAATTTACTATTTTTTAGTTGAATAATTTTTTTACCTGGATTTGTAAAATGTCATACATTATGTTCTCATTTTTTAAAAATTTTAAGGAATTTTTTTTAAGAATTTTAATTAATAAAGTCAAGGGATTTCGCGTAGGTGTTTTAAATAAATTTAATCCATGAATTGAATTAAATTTAATCATTTAAAATTTGAAGTATTTTTCTAAAATAACTGATAATTATGTACCTCTCTATTATCATTATGGTGTAGTATAAAATAAAATTTATGTAGGTATATAATCTAATCAGAAAAAAAAATAATTTAATATAAATAATTTTTAAAAATAATAATAATAATTTTGAGAAATTACGTTTTGAAATTTATATTTACATAATTAAAAAAAATTTAAGCTTAAAATTTAAGTCTAAAAACTTCAAATATATAGATTTGTATAAAAATATATATATGTATAACCTTGATAATTATAAAACAAGTTTAATGTTAAAATGGACAACAAATCTTATTTTGATCAATAATAATTTGAATATTCATTGATATATAATTCATTAATTAAAAAAAATTCTGTACGAAGTCAATGAATTTTTTTCCATAAGTGATGTTTTATTCCATTATAACTAATTTAATCGATATGGATGGATGGATGGATTGGGAGAGAGGGATCCGAAAAAGGAGGGATCCGCACACTCAGGCCAGCACCACCATAGGCTCATTGTACCCTCTCGAACCTTTATGACCCTAAAGATGAGAAACGTGGTAGGATTAAATCGGTTTACTGAGCCTCCCGCTCTTACGCCCAAATTTCAGAATCGTCTCCCACCAGTGTGGCCAACCTCAAAATTCGTTTCCAGTCAAATTTGACTGGAAAAAATCCAGCTAAAATATTAATTCCAGTAAAAAAAAATTAATTTTCAGTCAAATTTCTAGTCAAACGTATTTTATTTGAAGTCCATGTAGTATACGGATATAAATGCAATAAAAACGAAAACTTTATAATTTCCCTATTAACAAACTACAATGTAAGCTAATACGAACTACGAACTCAAAAACCACAACCACACGGATATTTGCCAAACTTTCAAAAACGCTTGATATAATATTTTTTGCGCCTAAAAATAGTCCAGTCAAAAAAAAAGCTGGCTGGATTTCAAAATAATTTCTAGCTAGCTGACTGCTGACGACATTGGAATCCAGTCAAAATGGCCACACTGTCTCCCACCCTAGAGCGCCCACATCTGATAGCTCATCCACGAAAAAGGAGCCGAAGCATTTGTGACGGAGGTACATAAGGCTGGGACACTCACACAAAAAATGAGTGATGGTCTGGTCTCTCTCTCCTCATCGCAACCTGTACAAGTGTAAACCTCGGACCGCCGTATGTTAAAAGCGTGGTCCCGTAACATGGAGTGCCCCGTTAACAGCGCACCCACCCCACCCCATATATCTAATAATCGATATAGATTGCATTTTAAATATTGCTTATTGTTGTGCTTTGAGCAATTCTGAACGATAAGTTTTTGAATTATAAATGTAAATACCATAATAAATTAAAGCTATTAATAAACTTTAAGAAATTTATTTATATAAAATATATCAAGAAAGATTAAGTAAAATTGAAAAAATCGTAAAGTAAATAATACTTAATTTTTGTTATTTATTATTGTTTTTCTTTATCAACAACATACGAGTAATTTTGCTAACAAAGATAATACTTATTTTAAAAATACATTATTAACTATATATTAATTTTTTAACAGACATGCAAAATTAAATTAAATTTATTAAATTAAATTTACATATGTAATATAAAAAATTTTATACTATTTTTGAATTTATAAAATGTATTTCCAAAATATTTAACAATATTTTTTTTTTTAAATAACCAATTTTAATCATTTTAAAATGTGGAATAAAATGTGAAATATTATATTTAATTTCTTACTAAAATTGGAAATTCCAATTAATTCAGAGCTAATATTAAAGTAATTTTTTATTACTTTCAATTATATGCCAAATAAGAGTATTTTAAAAGAATTATTACTACCTATTTACATAAATACATTTTTTATTGTAATTGTAAAGTTTTTGCATAATATTTTATCTAAGAAATTAAAATAATCATAAATATTTACAATTATAAATACGGTATTATTGTTGGAAATTAATTGCATAATTCAAACAAATTGTTCATTATTTCCTTCTTTTTTTTGCATATAAATATCAACCACAAAATTTAATTTTTAGTTTAGTTTTAAAAACACATTCAAGAAATTATTAAAAATAAAATTAGCATAATGAAATTAATTTTAATTTCATTTATTCAATTAATTTGTTATATTTTTTCTATATATTTCATTAATTGTGAAAATTTGATCTATGATAAATTTTGTAAGTAACATATTAAAAAAAAAATTTCAAAATGTTTAATTTTTTTTTTATGAGTAGTTAATATCACAGAAAATATGGATGAAGTAAAATTTTATGAACTTCCAATTAATAGTACTTGTTTATCATTTAGTCTTCGATCATTCGGAAAATTTGATTTAGTATTAAGTAAATATGAATTATATGAAGATTTTACAATTGAATTTTTAATTGGTTATACAAACCGATGGGATTCATATATAAAAAAATATTTATCTCGAAAAACATTTCCAATACCAAAACCAATACCAAGTGATGATATTAAATATGAAGATTATTATAGATTTTGGGTAAAATGGAATGATACAATATTTAGAATTGGACTTAAAGATAATA
The DNA here is from genome assembly GCA_949752835.1 of Empis stercorea. NCBI lineage: Eukaryota > Metazoa > Arthropoda > Insecta > Diptera > Empididae > Empis > Empis stercorea. The sequence goes on from OX457088.1 coordinate 28,761,427, forward strand.
ATGCACCATTTTTTAAATTGTATGAAACAGTTAGTAATATTAAATTTGTTGGTTTAAGATCACCATATGATAATGCAGAATTTGTCTTTGATAGTAAGATAATATATATATATATATATATATATATATATATATATATATTCCGTAGGTATTATAATAGGTGTATAAATAATTTAATTGTTTTTTAACAGGACCAAAATGCCCACATCTCTAAACAAATCTCTACAGAGGCTAAATTTCTATAAACAATTCCTGAAATTTTGAATTCTCAATATTTATATATTTATTTATGTTTATATAAATGTTACTTATGTAAAAAAAGAAATAAAATTTAAATTTAAATTTAGATGGTTTTACAATTTGATTTGATAATAAATATGATAAATTAAGGCCAGTATATGTAAATAAAATATTATAAAGTTAGTAATAATATAAATATTTAATTGAATGTTAATCGATTCTCCATATCACGTACGCATAAATTAGCTAGTTGCATCACCATTGTAAGAATTGCATCACCATTGTGTGGGTCGACAATCCTACTAACCATCATATCATCAACAAATGTTCTCTTCAATCCAACACATTGGTTACGTCATAACCAACGATGGATTGAAGAAGAACATGGAAGTTAAAAAGGAAAAGGACAACAAAAAAGGAATTCTGCTACGCCGGATCAGTCATCTGCAACGATTTATTCTGCCATAGCTACACAACAATATTTAGGGACACACAAAAAAAAAATCAACATGGCCTGAGCACTCCCCAACGATGTACCGACGTACCTGTACAATCCACCACACAAAAATAAATATAATAATAAATAATAACACAAATGTATTTTTTTGTTTTAATAAATATTAATGTCGTTTTTATATTTAAAAAAACAAATTAATAATAATTGGAATTTAATTTTAAGATATTTATAATAAATAATTTATTCGGTAATAAATAAAATAATTTTTATTTAAAAAAAAACTAATAGAAGAAAAAAAAATTTCTCACATACCTTTTTTAATATTACTTATTTATGATGAGACTGCTCCAGACATGTCTGGATCAGCTGCATCTAAATTCTAAATTTAAAGAAATACCAGTTTTTTTCTTATTTGAATTCAAAAATTTTTTTTCTTTCTGTCAAGTTTTTTTTTCTACAAAAAAATCTAATTTACTCGACTCTACTAATACAACGAAAATACCAAAATTCTTATATAAAAAAAAACTACTTTAATTTAAAAAAAAAACGACCAAAACCAACTCCCCCACTGAAAACGACGACTGGCACTGGATTCCAACGATGACGGCTTTAATTGACTCCACGGGACTGCTGACCAGGACACACACCATACAAAAAAACATCAGGAACCAGGAACACAGGATCATTCACAGCACCAGGAACAACAACAAAAACGGACGCGCGCGCTGGGCACTAATTAATATTACTAATTTTTAATTATAGTTTTCCCGGCTATTACTTATATAAAAAAATTTTTTTTCTTTGGACATAAATTTTTCCCATCCACTTCATAACTCCCCAATTTTTTCCCAATTATATTTTTTTTTTCAAAAAAAATTCCACAAATTTTTTTTTCCAAAGTTTATGGTCTTTTCCTTTTTTAAATTTTATTACATAAATTTTTCTTTACGAAATTTAATTTATGTTCCTTTTTTTTTCAAAAAAAAAACTGATAAAAAAATTTGAATTTTTTTACAAAAAAACTTTAAAAAAAAAAAACGAAATACACAAAAAACTGACAAAATACTTAACAAGCCGGTGTCCAGCGCCATCGGTTAACATCTGACTTTTTTTTCCTCTTATTTTTTCAAAAAAATTTTCCAAAAATCATGCCCTTGATTTGACCCAGGGTCAAATCAAGATCATTCATTGTTTTTTTCTCTGATTTTCAAAAAAATATATAAATTTCACCACCACCAACACGACATCTAGTTGTTCATCCACAAAGACTTACTACATGCAACCAACTTCACGACATTTTTTTTTTATTCTGACTGACACTTATAATTATAACAAACAACATGGCAGAAAGGTTTACGCCGATGTAAATATATTTTGTTTATATACAAAGTATTTATTTCTAATTTTAATAATTATTTTTTTTCCAGAATTATTGGGTGTCACACAATCTACTAAATTAATATACATAATAAATTTATTTAATGTAATTTGATTTGAAGGAATGGAAGCCATGCCATGATGTGGCTATAGTAATCACCCCACTTGCCTGTCTTTTGGTCGCAACAGTGAGTGGTATCAAAACAGCGCTATTGCCATTTACCTTGAAAAAATCTTTCTAGGGGACATATGTATTTCCTATTCTGTATATCTATTGCATAATTTTACAAACTTTCTGATGAATAAATTTAGGTTATTGTAATTTTTTTTAAATAGCAAATAATTATTTAGTGGCAATTTAATTAAGTAACAAGAAAATAATATTAATTTAATTATTTCCTTTAGGTTTTGGAAAACACCAAAACTATATGTAAATTATATAAATTATATTATATTTTTAGCATTTTATCATTGTATTTAATATTTATATATAAATTCGTAGATTACTCAACAGTGTTCGTAGGTTATTCAAAAGTGCAAGAAACAACCATACACAGGGGTGGGAAAGATACAAGGAAGCACTTACGATGTATAATAAGGAGATCAGAAAGGCAAAGAGATCTTCCTTCCAGACTTTCTGTCAGGGTATTGAAGACCTACCGGCAGCAGCGCGTATATATAAGGTTATGGCGAGTGAAGCCACGGGCTCCAACGGTTTTCTCAAGAAAACAGACAGTAGCTATATACGGAATCCAAGAAAGAAACTATTGATGCTCTATTGAAAGATGAAAGCACACTTTCCAGGATCCGTAATTGAAGATGAAGACGAGAGTTATAGGTATCCGAGGACAACCATCGGTATACAGGTAGCTAATATCGTGAGCCCGGAACGAGTACGTTGGGCCATCAGAACATTCAAGCCCTTTAAATCACCAGGTCCGGATGGCATATACCCGGCCCTCTTACAAGAAGGAGGAGAGACAATCATCCCTATATTAACTAGGCTTTTCAAGGCCAGTTTGGTTTGGTCTGGGGACATATACCAAAAGCATGGACAGATGTTATGGTAGTATTCATACTGAAGGCGAACAAAAAAGCAGATGGAGATCTTAAAAACCTGTGTCCCATGAGCCTATCGTCTTTCATATTAAAAACGCTGGAGAAGGTTATTGAAAGATATATATGGGACACGACCTTCACCCCCTGAATCGATACCAATATGCGTACCAAGCAGGCAAATCAATTGAGATGGCGCTACTGAATCTGACGGGAAAAATAGAAAAAGTCTATAAGTGAGAAGGACGTAGCGATCGTGGCCTTTATGGACATCGAAGGAGCCTTTAACAACACCTCTCATTAATTCATAATCAGGCCAATGAGAGAGAAAGGAATCAGTGATAGAATCTGTAAGTGGACTAGATCCATGTTAGTAAGTATGAATATAGAAATATCCCTTAGCGGTGCAAACATCAAAGCAAGGACGAACTAAGGATGTCCACAAGATGGTTCTTTCACCCCTTCTTTGGTCATTAGTAGTTCACAGATTACTGGTCAAACTACAAGTTAATGGCTTCGATCAAGGATATGCGGATGACCTTGCAATAATTATTAGAGGTAAATTCACCAACTTGCTTCAATAAGCATGCAACATAGTAGAAAGATGGTGTATAGAGGAGGAACTTCGTGTCAACCCAGAAAAAAAAATCATAATTCCATTCAGCAAAAAACACAAGATAGAAAATCTAAGTAAACCAACGCTGTTTGGAGTAGAACTGAACTTCTCACAAGAAGCCAAATTCCTGGGGGTAATCCTGGACCAAAAGCTTAACTGGAATAGACATATAAACAACCAAAAATTGCATACTGGATGTACTTAACAATCATCAGACCGATCGTAACCTATGCGGCGGTGGTTTGGTGGAGGAAAAGCAAACAATTGAATATCCAGAACAAGCTAAACAAAATACAGAGAATAGCTAGCTTGTTTAAATGTAACTGGAGCAATGAGCACAACACCCAAATCAGTACTGGAAGTATTACTGAATCTGGCCCCACTTCACATTACCATTGAAGAAAAAGCTAGGATGGGAGCTATGAGAATCAAAGGCTATCAGCGTCTTGAGTAAATGCTGAAAAATCATCCTTCTATAACGCTAGCAGCCAACAACAGACCATACCTAGATATGCCGGGGGATTACTGCAAGATCAAGCATATATGTAACAGACCACAGATGGATCTAAGACAGACGATGGGGTAGGATCTGGAGTCTATGGCCCAGGTTCAGCAGATCGCAGAATTTAGGATCCATAGCAACAGTATTCCAAGCAGAAGTATACGCAATTCAAATGTGCGCGCAAGAGTAGATTGTTATGGTTTTGTTGGTGTCTTTCCTTACGCAGGAAAGACACCAACAAAACCATAACAATCTACTCGGAAAGCCAGGCGGCTCTAAAGGCACTTGATTCTCAAAAGAGGAAACCAAATACAGTGGTAGATTGTTTCCACTCATTTTAAACTAGGAGAAATTAACAGGGTCAAACTATCATGGATTCCCGCGGTAACGAGATGGCAGACAAATTTTCAAAGGAATGTGCGGCCTCAACATTTGACGGTCCAGAACCCTTCTGCGGGGTGCCAAAATGTCATCTGAAAGGGAAAATAAAAGAAGCCAGATGCGCTCAAATCTCTTCATGGAACAATAAAGTCGGAATGAAACACTCCAAACTCTTCATGAATGAACCATCGAGGAAGAGGACAAATGAGCTGCTGCAGTGTAGCAGGAAAAAGGTCAAAATAATAACTGGCTTCCTAACAGCACACTATGGGCTCAGGAAACATCTACACACTATGAGCATGAGGCTATCACAAGAACGAGTATGTAGATACTGGCAAGATGAGGATGAAACGGCTGAACACTTGCTATGCGAATACATGGTACTCTCCAATAAGAGGCTAATAAGGTACCTGCATGGTCATATCATTTCTCCATTCGATACATGGAACCTATCTCTATCAAACCTGTACAGCTTCATCTGCAGTACAGGCCTGATAGATGAGTAATTATGAGGGATGTTACAATAAGACTTATGGCTGCAGTGACGTGGCGGAATGAAGTGTCATCCCTGTACTAGAACCTTAACCTTATATACAATAAATATAATTATTTTACCTATTTTTTTAATTCTGTGAATGCCTGGAAGTATGCAAACTAGAATTATTTTAGAGAAAAGATTATAATGTCCAGATGTATAAACAAATTACACTAAGAAATAAATTTATAAAAAAAAAAAAATACGATAAACAAACCCCGGGTTTGTCAAAAGCACATTTCCTCAAAATCGCCTCATGTAGAACTATGAGCTATTCTAAAACAATGGGAATTCCTATACGTGTATAGTATTTTCAATGTACTATACATAGCAAACATAAAAAAAGATATGGTAAATATATGTAAAAAAAGTGTCCCTGTTCGATTTCTCTAATTTCTTTTCCTTCCAAGGTTATTATTCCAGCAAAATATATATAAACTTATCATTTAAGTTTTCTGTAATTTTGCTTTTAACTGAACATAATGTGATATGACACAATATCCAATATTCCATTTATATAGCTCCTAAAAATATGCAAAATGTTCGTTTTTTGCAAAATTTTACATTATTAAGAATTTTGATTAATTATAAGTGTGAGGCAAATGATTATAATGTATTAATTAATGCACTTTAAAGAAATATGATTTTTGAAAGTTTTCTCAATATTTGTTTTTTAAAATATTGTGCAGTTATAATTTTACAAGTAAATTAAAAATGTAATTTTTTGATTTTCGAAGGGCCACAACGGAAAGGGGAGGGGAAATACGGATACAATTTCTTCAGAGACTCTAGATATTTTTGGGATATCTCTTTGGTACATTAATTTCAGCCTTCCATAATAAGCAGTTTGGGAAATACAGGGTGTTAAAAAAACTAAAAAAAGTTGTATGAAGATAACGGTATTTTTATACATCAAAGAATTAAATTTTAAAAAATATGTTAATTTCACAATTAAGATAAAAGATTTTCTTATATTATAGCTTTTACAGACCTCAAAAATTTTTATTGGTTTAAAAGTTATTAGATGTTCAATATGGGCAATTTTCGAACTTGGAGGGGGAATAACTAAGAGGGGAAAAGAGATAGAGGAAAATTTTGTTCTACTGGACCTATTATTTTATTACTATCTATCTACGGTCTTTTAATACTCTATCTTAATTTTAATACTCTATCTTAATAGATGTAGAAGTTTGTGTAAACGGACGGACGGACGGACAGACGGACAGACAGAGTGAAACTAATATACACATTTCTTCCAATTTGGTTGGAAATGTGCTAAAAATGAAGCACATTACATTAAACATTAGTATGTACATATTAGAATAAATTTAATAATAATATATCGAATTAAATATATTTTGAAATTATAATTTCAGTATGTATAATAATATATGTAGTTATATATAAGTTATATAATTATTGTTTTACTTTACTACTTGTGCAATATTATATAAAATTCCGCTCAACGTATAATTTAGTTAATATTTTGTAAATATTCTTCAAAAATTACTTACCAATAAATTAAAATATTAATTTAATTAATAAGGCGAAAAAGTTATACTATAAGAACCATAATAAAAGTTAATTTTTCTTCAAATCAAAGAAGGAAAAACTATAGGAAAAATTATATATACATACATACATATGTACAATATTTTTAGAATTAATTTTATTCATTTATCTTTTCTATCATATTTATAATAGTGTGTAATTTACACAAAGTCAACAATATATTTTCTTTTAAATTTAGCTTAAACGTTAATTAATTTTTATAAGTGTATAATTTTTGATAAAAGTGGTACAGTTTTTTTCTTTATTATTATATTTCGAATTCAGCAAATTATAGTAATTATTTTGTTTTTTCTTAAAATCAATATTTTTTTTTCTTAAATCACTATTTAGTTTTATATCGCATCGCGTATTAAGAAAAACGTAAGTTTCACTTTCTGTTTAAAAATATCAGTTTTGAATACATTCATAATTTAATAATTAATTTTGAATACATTCTGAACAATTTATGCATACTACTTATATCCGGTAATTATTTATTTTAAATAAAAATATAAATGACTAATTATTTCGAATAAAAAAAAATTATTACCAATAAAGAAATTTTTTATAACTTCACATTTGCTTATTTTTTAATACAACATTTTCACGTAAATTATTATTTTAACTTTTTTTTGATAAAACTACAACAAGATCAACTAACCAATAAAATGATTGACGTAAATCACCTTCACATAAATATGGTGCTTTAGTCCACGCTTCAATTTTAAAACCTAAATCTTCTAAAATATCAAAAAACAATGTAGCCTCTGCTTCAAAGGAAAATTTACGTGATTTTTCGGGCCAATGTGGTAAAAGTGGTCGTAAAGGCATATGTGAAGAATCTATAAAATGGAAAAAGAAAAAAAATAATAACAAAATTGGTTATAAAAAAATTAACTTACTAAATTCAACATAATGAACATAAGGTAATACTAATGCAATAACAATACGTCCATTTGGTGCCAATACATCATACATATCTTGTAATAATTGATATGGATCAATACAACGATCCAATACATTTAAACATGATATTAATGGTACATTTGCAACATCTATAATTTTATCAACAACATTAAAATTTCTACCCTCTAAACGATTACGCATTGTCCAACTAGTTTCAGTTGCATATACTCTTAAATTTACTGTTTCATCCATATTTATAATTGAATCTGCTAAACGTATTGTTATTTCACCGTCACCAGCACCAATATCAAGCATATCTATCTGGAAGATATTAAGATATTACCAAAAATTAATATACCTATATTATACATATAATATTTTTTATAAATTATAATTACAGTTTTATATTCTGGAAATTTTCTAATATCAAATCCACCATATTTTAATAATTTACAAAATTGTTCTTCAGATAATATAAACATTGAGCCACGTTTTAGGAAACCATTAATATCTGTTTGTGTCATAAAAAATGCTAAAAATAAACGTGCAATTGTATGCCAAACCTGTAGCCAAATATTAGCTGATAAAATTTTAGCTTTTTCAAGCCATTTAATTGTTATATTATCGGGTTGATCAAATGGCACATATTTCGATTGATATTGTTCTGGTAATGAATTAGATAATCTATACCACTAAAATTATAAATATATTAATTTAATAACTATACTTTATAATTATACTATACATCCAAGTTATTTAACATTTATACATACAAGTCTTGTATCGTAGTCATCTAAAAAATCATCGTTGTGTACTTTTTCAAAAATAGCCCTAGCTAAAGTGCCACGTGGTCTATACAAGGACATATTATAGAACTTATATTTAAATACTTATAATATTTACAAATATATTGGTCGTTTTATACTGAAATGATATAATAAAAAATTTTTTAGTAAACGTTCATTAATAATTTTAATCCTAAATAATTAATTGATAACATTAATACTTAGTTAAAATATTTTACATTATGAAAATAGGTAATAAATAAATACGATTAACTTTAGGAATAATAATAGAAAATAAATTTTATATATTTAATATGTATCAAAATCAAAATAATTAATTTCGAATTCGAATGATTAATTGGAAATTTTTGTTTTTATAAATCAAATATGTTAATAAGCAAATCGAAATTTTCTTTTGAAATTTTGCCAAAGACAACTCCTTTTTCCAATATCAAATATTCGGTATTATACATTACTTATGGTAGTTCTTATCTGCCTTTCTTTTTTTATAGAATAATCAAATTACATATTACATGCACTGCACATTTGTATGAAATATTTAATATGTTGATTTAATTCGCTTATCAATGCAAAAAATTTTCAAGTTTTGTTAGAAATATGGAATTTCAAATAACAAAAATATAACTAGAGGAAATTCCCAGAAGAACCGAAACCCAACCCATTTTTTTTTTCAATTTGTACACAACACAGATAAATAATGAAAATAAAATATATAAATTATTGCAATGTAATTTTGTAATTATTTGTAAATTTTTTAAATAATATACTTACATGATAGAAATTTATTTTATTTCTATGAATATAACATCATTTTATTATTTTTTTATTTGGATTCGATTATTTTAAATAATAAGTCTGTGTCCATAAACAAAATATATCGAGCAGTTTTTATGACACCACCATACCAATTCAAAAATGATAAGAAAAAAAACGAAGTGCAGCAACTGTCAAATAGAATATGGAAATCATATGTTGGCAGGGGTTAAACACTTTATATAGACGTGCCAAAATATAGTTCCAATGTATATGGACAAGAGTATAATACAATATGATAATAAAATTGAATATCAATAACAGTCAAATTCAAATGTGTAACCAGACCAGACCAGACCAGACCAGGTACAATGTCGGGGTATAATAGTCCTTTGAGTATATATAACAATTTTTTTACTGCAGCAGTGTAATTATTACATCATTTTCAGACTCCCCTCCCTAACATGGATCAATTACAGGATTTAGATTTTCAATACTAAAAATATTAACTTATTTATAAAGATTTGCCTAGTAAATAAAAGAAAATGATATAATTTTAATTACATTTTATTCACAAAGAAGAAATTTTCTTATTGAATTAAATTCTGGTTTATCATGTTTGAAAGTTCATATAATTATTTTAAAATCACTTCTCATAAAATTCTTTTTAATTTTTTAAATTCCAATTTTTAAAAATTACTCAATTGATTTCATTTTGCATACTAATTTGCTAGGCAACATTTTCATTTCATTATTTACGTTGCAAATAAAATCATTACCAGATATTGATACTATTTTGCCAGTTAATTCACGATCTTCACCAGATATTATTTTAAATTCATCATCAACATCTGGTAAAACTGGTACTAAATGTTCACTTACAATAGATACCATACGATCTTCTTGCCGTAAAAATACAGAACAAAGTCCATTCGATACAGTACTTATAATACCAGTTTGTCCAACTAAATCAGTATCATCGTGATTATGAATTTTTACTTCAATATCTGTTGTACACCAATCACCAATATGTGAATCTAAACTTGCACCTGGTGTTTGGGGATTATATGGTGATTGTGGTGCACCACCACCAGGTGTATTTGGTGAATATGTTGATGGTGATGGTGTACTCATATAACCAACTGGATATGGTGAAGGTGCTGGACTGGGACTTGGATTATATGGGCTATAACTATGATCCGAACCGTACATAGTACCTGGAGTATGAGGAGCAAATGGCGTATTCATTTGATAGCCTGGGGTACCTAAAATTAAACAAAAAAAATTTAAAAAAACTTTAGGAATGACACTAAAATGTTTACTTGGATTATATCCAGGACTAGGACTTGGTTCCTCCATACTATAATCGAAGTCTTGATTACGAGCTGGTGTATTTGTAACATTTGGATCCCATGCACCATGTCGCGGTGTCATACTTCCGTCATGCGACGGTGTCATTGCACCACTATGACTGTATGGTGTACGAGATTCAGCATCCCAAGTAGGCGTCTGACTACCAAGTAATGGTGTTTTAGAACCAGCACCAGCATAAACTGGTGTCTGCGAACCATAACCGGGTGTTCGTGCTGGTGTTCGGCCATAAGTGGATACACTTCCTTCACGACCAGGTACTCCAACTACAGCAATATGATTTCTGTCCACGGAAATTGTTTGGCAAGATGTATGTAACTCTACACGTGCTGTACTTTCTGTAGCATCTTTAACAATACCAACAGCGCCTGGTAACCAAAAATTGTGGTTTAGCTAGTAAAAAAAATTATCATAATTTTATTACCTTTATATGGCCCACCACTAATTTTAATAGTTTTCCCAAGAATTTCACGATCTCGTGTTACTGTAAAACCACCACGTCCTCGGCCTCTTCCACCACCACCTCCACGTGTACCTCGACCGCCTGATGGATGCATTGGCGATTGAATACGTGGTGACATGAAACCTAAACCCCCAACTGGACCAAAACTATTACCTGTATTTTTATTGCCACCAGCTAATTGTAAATGTCGAGTTTTACAAACAAATATACCACCATTTTCTGTATACATTCGGCAATGTAAAAATGCTAAATTACGATATAAATGTTTAATTTCACCATGACGGCCCTAAAAAAAAAGAAAAATATATACTTATTATTATATATCTAATAATTTAAATAAATAACTTACAGCGTGTGGACCTTCCATGACTTTAACAATATCACGTCGACGTATTTGATTTTGATCAGCATCTAATGCAATTGTATTACGATTTTCACGACGTTTTTGTAGAGCTGTTGGTTTACATTCAATTACTTTACCATGCATACCTAAAACATGGAAATTTTCTCGTTCCAAACGTACAATAACACCAACAGTTTGTGGACTAGAATATTTTAAAAAAAGATGAGAACAATCAAATTTTACAAGTATATTCATTCTTCCACACTTACTCTAATTGTACTAAATCACCCCACTGAAATTGTCCAAGTGAATCAACACCAGTTGCCATATCAGAACATAATTGTAAATCGCGAGGCAATACTTCTAGTTCATGCATAGTCAAATCTGATACTAAAACTACTCGAGACGGTTCAACACGCACAATTAAACCAGTTTCACCTTCATAACGACCAGCTAAAACTTTAGCATGATCACCAGTTTTAAAATATTTACGTAATTCATTTGCTTTGAAAATTAATGGATCCTAAAAAAAGTAATTAATTTGGATTTTTGACTAAAAATAAATTTATAAATTACTTTCAAATCTTGATGTTTTGGCATTACAGTAATCATACCAACATCAATAGCAATAATTTTAGCTTGTAAATTTTCTAAATCACCAACACAAACTTCAACATTATCACCCATTGAAAATGAATGTGAAGCAGAAGGATCATCTTTACCAGCAACTGATAATTCAATATTTATTTCTAAAAAAAAATTGGTTACAAAATTACTAAAATATACTAATTTCAATTACCTTCTGGCTGTTCTTCAAACCTTTCGAGTTCAGCTAAAGTTGGTTTAACACCTTCCGCTAATATAGCTGACATTGTAAAATTTTTATATAAAAATCCTTTACGTGAATAACGATTTCCCTCAAACAGTAAAAAGTCACCATCCGAATGTACTTCACCACCGATAGCTCTGAAAAATAATCAAAATGTATTTTTAATATATATATAGTTAATTTTAATTATTTCCTGTTACCTGACTGCTTCAGGATCGAAATATTTTGCTGGTGGACGACGTTTTTTTTTACGTTTTGCATCTTCAGATTCTGTAGCTGTTGTTCTTAAAGCACCTCTCATTCGAGTATAATCAATACGAGGTAATAATTTTAAATGTACTTGATTTTGTGCTAAATCGACATAATCAACTTGTGCAATATCGTCTTTATATAAACCACGTTTTAATCTAACCCATTGTTTTACTTTTAAACCAGCTTGTTCCTTGACAACTTTTAATACATCAGTCATTTCTTTAATTGGTACCATTTCTTGTTTCCATTGACCCATTCGTAAATTTCCAACATTGGTTATAGCAGATTTAACATGGGTTTGTTTAAATGATTCCACATAAATATAACCTTTGACACCTTCTGGTGCCACAACAGATTTTATTTGCATTGGTTCATCCGTATTTAAATATGTTAAAAATTTTCGCATTAATAATAATGCAGTTGCTTTTTCTTCACCAATACGGCATTTTACCATCCATAAATTTGGATCTCTATAAAAAAAATCTTAACTTTTTTTCGGGTAAAATGGGATTAACCTTACTTAATTCCTGGTAATAAAGTTTGTTGTGTAATCTCATCGGACATTTCTTCACCACCATCACCAAAATGACGACGTGCAACTGATTCGTCAGCATATTTCTTTCGTAAATATTCTTCTAATTCATCTTCTTTGTGAGTACTAAAAATTTAAAAAATTAAATTTTAATATTCATTTATTATATTTATAATGTTACTTACTCCCAAAGATTTGTGCCCCTTCTGCGTATTTCAATTTCTCTTGCTGTTGGTCCAATTTCGTCAACTTCATTGCCAACAATTCCAAGTTCATTAGCTCCCTCTTCCCATTCATCGTCTTCATCAACCTAATTTATATTTATGTAGTAATTAAAAAAATACTTTAAATGGTAGTAAAATCAAATATTTATATTTACTTCATCATCAACTTCAGCTTCATCAATAATAAAATCACGAAATCTTTCTTTCTTCTTTTTCTTTTTTGGCCTATCATCGTCATCATCATCTTCATATTCTTCAGAATCTAAATCTTCACCATCAGGTTCTTGTTCTTCTTCGACCTCTTCATCATCATCGTCGCGTGTCCGACGTCGCCTACGGTTATCAACATCTGAACCAGAACGTGACCCAGATCTAGAACGAGATCTGGACCTGGATCTTGATCTAGAACGGGACCGTGAACGTGACACAGAGCGAGACCCAGAACGTGATCTTAATCGTAATAATCACATATTTTAAAAAAAAACAATTTAAACATGTTATATACTTAGTATATACTTACCTAACGCTAACCTGTGAGTGATTCGAACCCACGCTTCCACCGTCTGATGCACTATCAGACATATTACTTGCTTCGGAATCGGACATTTTTTAAAGTTTTTTGTTTAATATTCTATTTTTTTTTCAGCTTTTATGCATAAAAACGGAATAATTTCTTGAACATTTTATATTCTTCATAAAAATAATTTTTTGACATTTATATTGTGAGGCGCGGAGGTTTTTTAGCAACGTCAACAACAAGAAACACTTTACATTACTTTTTGGTAAGAATCATAATTCTTTTTGGACTTACTTTAACTCATAAATTTATAATAAAATTATTAAATTAGATATGTTATGTTTTATAATTCCTTTTCACTTTTAGTACTAATTCACTTCACTCCGACAAGCAAACTGAAACACAATACTGCAAATTGCAAATGCGAAACGCAACGAATGATTGATTGATCTCTCTTCTTTCTTCTTCTTCCTCCTTTCTTCTTTCTTCTTCTTCGTACTTTCCGTGGACAAGCTCCGTTCATCAATTTTGAATTTTGTTTGATTGCTAAGAGCTGCCGTTCTAAATTAACCGGAGGGAATTGATTGATATATGTGTAGCGTTTCCATGCACATGGGATTGAGTTGGGATTGGATTTAAATGGGATATATCGTAAAAAAATACAAATTGAACTTTACAGTGCGTTCCCATTGAATTTTACATAGTTTTTTCGCATAGTTTTTTCGCATAATTTTTAGAATAGCGTTCCCCAAAAAAAAAAAAAAAATTAAAATTTTTAATAAAACTAAAAACTCAATTGTATCCAACTTTATTTTGCAAATTCACTGATACTATTTAGCGTATTTAAAGTTCCAAATTTTAATTTAATTAAATAAAATATACTTTTTATTTTAATTTATATTGACTTTTATTAATATATTAAAAATAATTTGTCGCAACAATACACAAATATTTCATATGAAATTCGCCATTAATCTGAAATTGATATAAGAAACAGCCGATCAGATCGACATCGACACACCAAAAGAAATCGATTTATGGCAAATGGTCGATTAATTGGTGAATAGCTCCATCGATTTTAATCGATTCGCTAAATAGATTATTTCTTAAGAATCGAATATCGAACATCCCTAACGAACCTAATAAACAAAAAACAATTATTTTAACCTTATTTTAACATTTTTAAACTAACCCTAACCTTAACCTGCTTTGGTTCTTATTTACTTAATGCCGAACAGTTTTAAAATTTGTTATTATTTTATTTTTTATTTGTTGTGTTCACTTTGGAGATTATTAATATGAGTTTAATTCAATTAAAAGATTCCAAAGCCATTCCTGACAAATTCTTTGACTACACAGTATCTCTTAGATCTTCTGGTATACCATTGGTAATTGATAATGGTATATATGGAAATATTCAATCAAGGGAAAACAATATTCAAAACAACATAAACTTTTTTTAGGAGCATATAAATGTCGCGTGGGTTGGAGTACATCTGAAGAACCAGAAATGATATTCAGAAATTTGATAGCTAAACCAAGAAAAGATCGTGCTAAAAAGGATGCACCTGAGCCATTTGTTGATCCACCTATACAAATTGGGAATGATATAATAAATATTGAAGCAATGAGATTTCAGTTAAAAACTCAAGTATTATTTTATAAATAATAAAATAACAATAATTTGTTTATTTTTCTCACAAATAGTTTGATAGAAATGTTGTTACACACTATTACAATCAAGAACAAATTTTCGATTATATTTTTACCCATTTAAATATTGATGCTGACGGATCTGTGCCACATCCAATTGTAATGACCGAATGTTTAGCAAATCCAAATCAATGTCGTAACTGTAACATAATCTTCAAATTTATAGCATATTTTTGTATATTCCATTTATTTTCATTGCAGTAATGTCTGAACTTTTATTTGAATGTTACGACGTACCATCAGTTTGTTATGGAATTGATGGACTTTTTAGTTTCCAGAAAAATAATATCGGTTCAAATGGCTTAATAATTTCTTTTGGATATTATACAACTCATATTATACCAGTTCTAAATTCTAAAATGATAGCAATGAAATCACGTCGACTAAATTTAGGTGGTTTTCATATGATCAATTTTATGCATCGTTTATTACAGCTTAAATATCCTGTTCATTTAAATGCAATTAGTATTAGTCGAATTGAAGAATTGTTACATAATCATTCACAAATTGTTACTGATTATATTGGTGATTTAAAAAATTGGGCATTTTTAGATTATTATGAAGAACATGTTAAAAAAATTCAATTACCATATATTCAGCAATCTGTAGCAACAGCATTAACTGCTGAACAAAAGACCGAAAAGAAAAAAGAATTAGCAAGACGTTTAACTGAAATAAATGCTAGAAAACGTGAAGAACGGTTAGTTGAAGATGAAGATCAATTACAACGAATGCAAAATATAAAAAATTTAATGGAAAATGGTCAGCAGAAAAAATTTGATGCTGCATTGAAAGAAAACGATATTGTTAACGTAGAAGAATTGGAGGTTTGTTCCTATAATATTTTTTTATTAAAAAAAAAAATAAATAAATTATTAGAAACTTATGGCAAATGTTAAAAGCAGAATTGAAAGAATTAAACAAAAAATGGCAGCTCCACCCGAGCCACAAATAATTGAAGAAAAAGTGCTACCAGTATTACAACCACCACAAGATATTGCTATTGAAGATTGGGTAGGGGATGTTAAAATGAAGGTGAGGATATACTTCAATAAGGAAAATTATTGCTTTCGACGACTATAATTTTAATTTTAGCGTTCACAAATTATTGATCGAAAGCAAATCCGCAAACAAAGACGTCAAGATTTGGCAAAAAGACGTACAGCTGCTGCCCAGGAACGTATGAGAATTATATCACAATTAGCACGAAAAGAAAAAGGTTCAGATGATTTTGGAATGCGTGATGAAGACTGGGATGTGTATAAAGCGATTAGTCGTGAAAATGGCGATAGCGATAGTGAAGTAGAAAATGAGAAATTAATTCAATATGAAGATATTCTTCGTCATTATGATCCGACATTTGAAGAACCAATAACAATTACAACTGGTGCAGCTGAATATCATCAGGTAAATAAAATTAATGAATCTTGTAAAAATATTCAGTTAATCTCAAAAACTCATTGATTCTAATTATTAAATTTATTAAATACCTATTTCTAAAAAATTATTATATATCATCAGTTTTATAAAGTTCCCGGTTTCGTAATTTCGCTTGCAGCATATCATTTTCATTTATAGATACATGTAATGGTGGTACTAAAGCTGCAGCGACAACTCTTCCTTCAGCATTTAAAAAATTAAATGTAGCACAAGCCTGTAAAATTCATGTTTTATTAAACTTTTTATTTATATTTAATTTATTACCTGTTCTGTTCTTAGAACTTCAACATTTATACGATATTTCCTCATAAATTGAATAATATGTTTGGAAAATTTTGGTGTTAGAGGTTCATCACCAATGCCTAAAACAAGAATATCAATTTTAGGCTCTAATGTGTAAAATAAACTTAGAGAATCTTCATTTATATCTTCACAACTGTTCACATTCCACGATAAAACTGATCTAGTTTGATATAACAGAAATATTCTAATTTCAATGTATCAAATTATTTCTTAAATTACCTTGAAAAAATCGCCATTGGTCCCATAATTACCATATCATTATTTAGTCGAAAACCATATTGACTAAATGAATTTATCATTAAACCCATATCAAGCTCTTTATTTAATATAGAAACTTTAGTTTTTCCATCGCCTTCGTAAGATCCAGTACTATAATTTCGTCTAGCTCTGCCATTAGTATATTATTTTGACTGGTTATGAATTCCTTAAATTTTAAATATAAATATACTTACATACTACTTAAATTTATTTGCCTCCTGAATGCCGATAATATTCGTGGTACAATTTGCGGCATATTCTAAATTATATAGAAATTCACAAATTAATTTTTGAAGTACCTATAATATAAATATTGTATTGTATTGTAGTACTAACTACAATCGCAATACAAATAGGAAAGGAATTGCTAAACTATTCTAGATTTTGTTTTGACGTTTTAACGAGAATCAGCTGTTATAGCCGACAAACATTTTCATTTTTTGGGTGACCATCTGATAAGAAATATATACATATTTATTGCTGAATAAAGTGTTAAATGACTATTTAAATTCTAGCTACATGTTGGCGTTGAAGCAATCCGTGCACCAGAACTATTATTTCAACCAAGTATGATGGGAAGTTCTGAAGCTGGTTTAGCTGAATTAATTGAATATATATTGAAATTATTTACACCTGCAGAGCAATTACTTTTATCCAATAATATTTTTTTAACTGGCGGATGTTCACAATTTCCAGGTAAATCAATTTATTACTATTGGTTTTAGGGTTTATTTATCCTACATATTTTTCTTTTAGGTTTAAAAGAAAGATTATCAAAAGAACTTTTAGAAATGCGACCATTTGAAAGTACATATAAAATTTATATGGCTAATTCAGCTATTTTAGATGCGTGGCTTGGTGCGAAAGATTTTGCATGTTCTGAAAATCTTGCTGATTATTTAGTAACAAAAACAGATTACGAAGAAAAAGGTGGTGATTTTTTAAAAGAACATGCAGCAAGTAATTACTATTTTCCAACGCCAGCACCACTGCCTGTTGATCCACAGCCAGAAAATCTAAATTAATAATTATTTCATTGTAATTACTTTTCAGTATACTAAAGATAATAAAATTTAGTTAATAACAAACATTTTCTTTCTTATTTATTAAAAAGGACTTTTTATTTTATTTTTAAAGTAAAATAATAGGAATTATTTTGCTTTGCTATTAAGAATGATACCATCGTATTTCTGTTGGAACCATTTCATAGCATCCTCTTTTGTTAAACGATGTTGGAAGCCAACGGTGCCGGTTTTACGTCTTCTTTGCGCAACGTTGAAACCTGTAATAAAAGAAAAAAAATTTTTATTTAAATAGAACTAAAATTATTTTTTTCACTAATATAATTTTTATTTTCTCAAATTTTGAAAATTTGTTATGGCATTTAGAAAGTACATAGAATACCGTATATTAGTACATATTTAAAATTCTCAAATTGTAATCACTTTACCGTAAAATCTTCAACAATTCATAAAAGATTTTAAATAAGCAAAACATTTATTTTTTATATGCACATTGACTGAGTATCATTGGTTTTTGTAAATAATTTTCACCATTGACACCTAATTAAGTGCAATAATAAGATATAAAACTAATAAAAATATTTACCTGGTCGTCCTAACACAACATAGAAATCAAGACCATAGATACCAATTGATGGATCGTATTTGATACCCAAATCAATATGTTCTTGAATACCAAAACCAAAATTACCAGTTGATGAGAAATTATCACGTCTCAATTCATATTCTCGTACTTTTAAACCACGTTCTAAAATTTCTTCAGCCTTGGCACCACGCACTGTACAATGAACAGCAATTTTTTCATTACGCCTAATACCAAAAGACCGAACAGTATAACGAGCTTTTGAGAAAACAGGTTGTTGTCCTGTCAATTGTTCCAAGACCTAAAAAAACAATTTTCTTATATTTTAATTGCATTATATTTTTGTAAACTTACTTTAGCGGCACGAGTAAGTCTGTCACCAGATTCACCAACACAAATATTTAAACATAATTTCCTAATATGAAGATCCCTCATAGGATTTTTAGCGGGATCTCTTTTAATTTTTTTAGCTGGAGCAGCTTTTTTTTCTACAGTTGGCTGTTAACAGAATTAAAAAGAAAACAAATATTAAAATAAATAACACTATAAAAAATATCTACGTATTTCACAATTTTCTTATCGAATTTGTTTTACTAATTAAGAGATTTTCAGAGCAAATTATAGTAAACAAATAAAAGAAAAATGATATACAAATAATTATTAAGATTAATTAATATTCGATACGATGATTTAAGATATTTTTTAATTTAATTTTGAGTACACCTACCGACATTGCGATTTCTGGAAAGAGAGATGTCAAAAAGAATTGTTTGACATTCCCGAAAAATTGATGTTTCCGGTTTGGTATAAGATATTTCAAATCTTTTTTCTTTCTGAATAGAAAATTATGGTTTGAGTATTTGATGAAATATTAAAACCAGAAGTGGCATTTCAAAATTAAATTGCAATATATTATTGCATGTTTCATTTTCTTGGCATTCCACTTTTATGAAATAGCTAAATTGCTATTGCATTTCAATGGTTTAGTTAAGTTATAGAGTTAAATATAAAAATAATATAAATATTTGATTCAATATACAAATAAAATGCAAGTTTGAACAATATTTGCAGTAGTATTGCATATAACTATTTCATTATGGAATGCCAAGAAATGATATTTGCAATACTTCACTATTGCAATTTCATTTTAAAATGCCACTTCAGTACGGCACAAAAATCTATATAATTAATCTATTTAATTCAAAATGATTAAGGATAGTTTACATAAATTTATTAGTACAAATACAAAATGATATTGGTTTCATGTAAATATCATGTAAATACATAAATACGTTATCTCTTACAAATTCAATAAAATATTTACCTAGTTTCCATGTACAGAGTTGAGTTGGGTTGAGTTGAAATGGGGTTGAAATGGAACCATCAATTATTCGTTCCATTCCAACTCAACTCAACTCAATCCCTGTTTCCATGCACGCTAACTCGAGTTCAACTCGAGTTGAACTCGTCATGGAAACAAGGTAATTAACTGCATTTGCATATAAAATCTACATGGGATAAACTTTTCAATGTTCCCAATATAATAAAAATATTAAAAAATGTAGTACTTTTTGTCAGCTGCTAATATATTTCATTTAATTCCTTTCCTTTCCCTCCGGTTTACTTTTTTTTTTTATTGGAAATGTTTGAAAAATACATTGATTGGTAATTCCGTGAGAAAAATCTAAAAGATTTAAATTTGATTTATACAAAATAATAAATAAGACCCTTTTGAAAATATCAAACACGTGGTTATATAAAAAAAAATAATAAAATAAAAAGAAAAATAGCAAAATTCTCATAAAAAAATCCAACTTTACTGTAACTTGAAAGGCGAAAAGCATTTTTTTAAGAATGGCATGGAGTAATATACCAAAAGCTGAGAATGTAACTCATGTTGGTGAGCTTAGTTACACAGAAGATAATATTTTAATTTATACAATTTATGTGTCAAATATTCCACAAAAGGTAAAAATTTCGATTTATGACTATAATATAATAAGGATTTTTTTATTAGATTTAAATGTACAGGTATAATACGAATATTATATTTTTAGGTTGAAGAAGAACAATTACGTGCATATTTCCAAAAATTTGGCCCTGTATCACAAGTAAATGTAATTCATAGAAATGGGAATCAACAAAATAGATCAAAAAGTTATAAATTTGGTTTTGTTAATTTTATTGATCCTGCATCAGCTTCTAAGTAAGTTTTTTTTATTTTTGTTTACATATTATATGTATTATGTATAAATTCTACGTTTTATTGATATTTATATAGAAAAACTTTGCTTATCTTTAATAATTTTAACAAATTACAAAATTAATTAATAATTTATTTATCAACAATTATCTTTAAAATTGTTTACAGAGATACAGTTATCTATTAAAAACAATTCGAATGTGATTTTTAAATCTTATAATAATTATTACAACTAAAAAACCCTTAATAATAAGTTGCGAGATAACATAAGTTAATAAATTTTAGGAACCAAAAGCCAAATAATAAAGAACCGTAGACATATAAAATGATACACTCTAGAGAAGAACAAAATTGGATTACCTAATTAAAAGAATTATTTTTATCACATAGTATTGTACTAAACTGATCATATCAAATAATATTTAAATTTATGATCCTTTAAATTTCCTATTAATTCTAACATATAGCTATATATTTTTTACAGAGCATTACGTAAACGTCCTCATATAATTAGTCATCGACAATTAAATGTTCGTAGTGCTGATAGTTGGAAACAACCTCATCAAAAACGACTGAATCTAAATCCTAATAATGATGATAAAGATGATAATAATTGTTTACCAATTGATGATAATACCTCTATATTAAATTTAAATGATGATTGCTTGTTTATGATATTTAAATATTTACCATTTAATGAACAAATACGTTTATCAACATTATGTTCACGTTTTCAAAATGTTTTTCAATTATTATATAAAACAAGAAAATCATTAGAAATTGATTTAGCACAACCATTAACATTAATGGATTTTCGTGAAGGTCTGCAACAAATGGGACAACATATTGAAAAAATTACATTTAGTTCTGGTTTATCTATGAAAAATTTTACACGTTTTATTGATTTTGTATCACAATTATGTCCAAATTTACATAATTTACATTTAGATTCGTTACATTTTAAATATAATGATATATTTCGTAAAATTTCATTAAATTTAAAAACAATTCGACAATTAGAATTAAAAAATTGTTCAATTAATGATGAAATGATTAAACAATTAGCAAATATACCAACTGTTGAAGATTTAGATTTAACACAAAATTATGAAGTAACAGGTCGTTATTTAGATAAATTTGAAAATTTAAAACGTTTAATATTAAATACATGCGCTAATATACAATCAACAAATTTTATACATATGTGCCGAAAAACAATAAAATTACAAGAATTAAATATACGTAGATGTGATCGTTTAAATTTATCTGCATTTGAAGCAATGATACAAAATTTAAATGAATTAGAAATATTAACAATATGCACATGTTATCAAACAAATGAATTTGAACGTATTACTGAATTAAAAAATTTAAAATGTTTAACTGTTAATAATTCAAATGTTAAAACAGATATATTATTTCAAAAATTAGCTAAAGAAAAAGCTAATCAATTAGAAATATTAAAAGTAACAAATTTTAATCATAATATGGATAAAGTAAAATCATTAATTGAATTAAAAAAATTAAAACAAATTGATTTACCATTTAGTTCAAATTTAAATGGTGAATTTTTATTATTATTAACAGAATTAAAATATTTAAAAATATTAACAATACCCGGTTGTACAAATTTAACTAAATGTGATTTAATTAATTTTGTTAAAACATCACAAAGTATTGAATTTATTGATATATCAAAATTTAGCCAATTGGATGAATCATTTATATGGGAATTAATTGATATATTAAAAAAAATAAATCGTTTAACACCTCTTACATTAAAAATTGGTTCTGATTATGTTAAGGAAACTATTAAAGAAGTAAGTAAACTCTTAATTTATTATATAAAAAATATTAAATTTATGAAATTTCAATACAGCTTTTTTTTTTACACGAATATTTATATAATGTTCGTCTATATATGTACTGTGTAAAAAATTGATCAATATCCAAAAATTTTACTGTAATTATTTTACAGATTACAGGCAATTAAAATCAATATTACTATTTTTTATAAGATAAAACTCCTAAGAAACTTGTTATTTTAATAAACATTCGCTTGACGATTTATTAACAAAAATAAAATAGGACAGTTTTATTTTTACATTTACGGGTGCAATTGTAATATTGAAATGTTTGTTTTGAACTCATTTTTTAATTTATGAAAAATTATAGAAATAATTATTAATAATGCGTTTTCATTTTCTCATCCTCAGAATCCAAAATTTATTGCTGGTCGTCAATTAATTAAATTGGATTTCAATACAACCGATTACGTTATGGAAATGTATGATGATAGTCTAAATTATATGTCAGATGATGAGGAAGATGATGATGATGATGATATATTTGATGATATTTTTGACATCGATGTTGATGAGGATGATGATGATGTTGATTATGACAGTGATTTCCAAAATTTTTTGGATGACTATGATATCGATGATTTTGGTCAGTTAATGAATATTTACAATATGGTGGAATGTTTTTTCAATCCCACTTTTGATAGCGATAATGAATAATTTTATTTTTCATTATTGTTCCATTTTTTCATGTTAATTTTTGCTATGCTAAACTTTAATTTCTTTTTATTATTTTTTATCCCCAAGAAAAGAAAAATATAAAAACTAATATTTAAAATTTCACTGTTTGTAAAAAAAATATAAAAGAATTTGAATTGTTATTTTTTTTTGTATTATATATTACTGCTAAGCTTTAGGTGAAATTAACTAAGCTAAAATTATTACAGCTTTTTCTAATTAAAGCATTTTAATTTTTTGTATACGAATATATTTTATTTTGAAATGAATTAAATAAAAAAAAAATAAAACTTTATTACATTTGGAACTGAAAAAAAACAAACAGTGAATATATATAAAAATTATATGTTAGTTTTATTTCTATATTCTGTGTTTTTGTGGTTTTCATATTAAATTTGTGCAAGATTTTTTTATGTTTCAAATTATTGATTTCCATAATATTATTATTAAACTTCTTAAATTTCTGAAAATTTAATTAATACGTATTAGTATTCCATTATAGGAATGGAATAATTAAACAATAATTATATGAAAAAAAAAATTAGGAAAATCTTGCACAAAATTAAATATTCTTTTAGCTTTTATAATATTTATAATTTATTTGTATTTTTAATTTAACAATTTTTATTTTTTTTAACTATTAACAAAAAAGATTTCACAATTGAAGAAATTGACGATTTAATTATGGATATTTTATAAGAATATTTATTTTTTTCATCCAAATCAATAATTCAAAAAGAAGATCTTGAAATTTTAAATTAACAATTTATTAAAATTTTCGAAATATTGGTTTTAATTACTTAATATAATTGTATTTTGTATATTATACATGCAAGTACATTTTTATAATTACACCGACACTTTTACCTGCTGTATATTGTAATTTTTTATTTTGGAAATGAAATTTTTGTATTAAAAACATTTTAATTTTTTGATATATTTTTAGTATTGTGAAGGTGTTTTTTCGAATAATTTTTTTTTTATATTTCATTATTTCATAACTTTATATCTTTTTCATAATATTAAATAAAGGTATTATAAATATTTACTATTTTTGGATCTAGACATGAATATGTTATTAATTCAAATTTATGTATTTTTTTTAAATACAATTTCAGATCCGTTGTTTTTAGGAGATGATGAATATCAACCATTCTATATTTATTAATTAATAAAAAAACTTTAAGAAGTTTCAAATGGATTTCAAACAGTAAAAATAATGCAATTGTTTGTAACAAATGATTTTTTGTATATAATAAAAAAGAAAATTTAAAAAAGCAAAAAAAATTTCTTTGTATTTCTTTGACAAATAAACCTTCATTTTTATAATGAAATTAAAAAAAAAATTTGATTGACTTGCTGAAATGCCGGAATGGACCGGAATTGAATGTATGAAAGAACGTCATTAACCGAAACTTTTTGTTTCTTTATTATATTAAACATGAATTAATTCATTTAAAAAAATAATACAAAAACTTACATTATTGTATTACAATTATATGTAAGTTTTTATAAATAATATATAATACAATAAATTACAAACTTAATATATAATTATTAATATCCGTATCTGGATCACTTGTTAAATATTTACTTATGAAAATAAAATTCAATATCTGAACATCAGCCTCTATTAATTGTTCATGTTCGATTTTACTTAATGGAAAATTACGTACATCAACATAACAATGTGTTGCTTGTAAAATTGTTAAGTCATCGTATGGTGGAGTTGCTGGCAATACAATACCATCACCAGCTGTTATAACATTTGTCAATGATGTTAATGACTTTTTCCCAACACGTAAAATAATTTTTTGTCCGGTAAATGCGCCACGAATATCTGATTTTGAGCAAATTTTTTTACGCCAACTATAAAATGCATTGCCAATTGTTTGCTCAGATTCTTGAAGTATTGGTAAATTTGTTGCTTTTGGATTACCCCATTCATAAAGTTCTTCCTGTTTCAGAAAATAATTTAATATATAATTTAAAATTTCAAGAATTTTGTATTACGTACATCAAGAAAATATCCTTCTTTATGACTATCCATTATATAATTAAGAGACAAAATCCATTTACCAGAAGCAACACTACTCAGTAATTTTTCACCACGATTTGGTTTTTCACAAACAATATGCGTACATGTTGGATCATAATTACTTAAATTTTCACATATCTCACCACTTAACTGTTTAATTTTTTGATATATTTCAAGTTTGTTCTGAAATAAATAACGACAGTTAATATTAATAATTATAATTTCAGAAATGCCTTTAATTTCCGTCTAAATTTGCTAAGAATTGAAAAAACAAAAAATATGCTTATGTATAATGGTTTAAAAATATTTAATGAACTACCGAATGAATTAAAGCATGAGCAAAAATTAAATGTATTTAAAAAAAATAGTAAATAATATAAGAAATGTTTAAAAAATGAAATTAAATTTATGTAAATATGAAATATTGTTATAATTAATAGTTAAATAATGAACTAAATAAATAAATATATTTGGAAAAAAAATATTATTTCAAACTTACAAACTCTGCGGTAGTAGAAATATTAAATTTTGGTGTACAATTATATTTCATTGCATTCACTTTACTGCGTCGTGATAGTCTAAATTCGGTTGGATCACCCCAACCCACCATTCGTTCTGAATTAAACATCATCTCAGATTCAAAACGTTGTGGTAAACCTTGTGTTTCTTCTTCTAATGGTGTATTTTCAACAATCTTTTTTGAAGATGAGTTTTTACGTTCTTCTTCACAATTTTTAAGAAAATCTTTGAGACGTTTTACAGCGGGTGATGCATTTTCGTTATCATCATCAAACATATTACGGTTTTCCCCTGTTGGAGTAACAGGTGATGTTATTGTTGCAGCTTTTGATGAACTTTTAATAAATGGACTACTTAACTTAGTCGAAGGGTGCTGTTGCTTTTCTAACACTTGAGATTTTAGATCATCTTGCAAATATTTACAACTTGCTACAAATTCTGGTGGTAAAGTCTCCCGCCATAATCGCATTTTAACTTCGGCTAAGGGCTAATCAATGAGTGACAATTAGTAAAACTATATTAGAATTTTTTTTAGCATTGTTTTATACTCACGGTATCAGGTTTAATTTTTTTAATAGATAAATGCCAACGTTTTTCAAGATAATCTAACATTCTTTTACGATATGCTGGAGTCGTACAAAACTCTATAAAAATTAAAAATTAGTATTAATTTCTTGTTTAACAAAATATAATTTAAATTTCTTTACCTGGTACACGCGGCGTTGCTGGTGAATTGGCTGAATTTGGAGTCCTAGTCAATTTCTTAAGTCGCTCTAATTCTGGGGTTTTTTGATTTTGTGCATCTAACAAAGCCTGTTTACAAAATTCACGGACTTCAAGTGATTCAATATCACTTAATAATTCATCAATATCACCAAAAACTGGTGAATCAACATCACTTTTATTTTTATTATCAGATATTTTATTTTCTGGTGTGTTAAAATTAGATCTATCACTAGGTCCTGCTAATTGTGATATACGTTTGTGGCGCAGTGGAGTAAATGGTATATCTTCGGGTATTTGTTCAGGCGAATTATTTTGTTGATTACATTCCTCCGAAGTAGGTGATTGTTTTTTAGTTTTACTCGATTTTGGAGTATCTAAATTTGTAGATTTGCCATTAATAAAAAAAATAATTTCAGGAATATAATGTTCATGACTCACTCATATTTTGAGTTGAACTTTTAAAGAGTTCAATAAAGTAATCTCCAACTTTTGTATCTCCTACCAAATATGGCTCCATTGGTTCAATAATACCAGTTTCTGAACACTTTACTAACCAATCTGAATTTACTGCTGGATAATCTAAATAAAAAAATATTAAATATTGTTTAATTACATTTGTTTATTTATATATAATATAATATACCCCATTTCAAAGCAGCATTATATTTCACTGTGGTTGGTGATGGACATATTAATAGTGGTTTCTCTTTTCTTTCATATATGTCTTTACATGTTGCTCCCAATACTGTTACCAAAGATTGTAAAAACAATCGTTCATGTTTTGCATAAGCACTAATTACAACTATTAATCCAGCTAATGGTTTTTTAGCAGCCATAATTGAAATAGGTTTATGATAATATTCAATTTTAACAATTTCATTTGTACGAATCGCATCTTCCTATAAAAATATTATTACGAAAATAAATAAAAAATTAGAACAAAATTAAATACAATTCAAATTACCAGCCAAATAGCATTAACTACATTTTTTGATTTAACTGGCAATGAATTAACATCAATTGCCATTTCTGAAGATACAATTACATAGTCAACATAGTCACGGTATGTTGATGTAACTACCTTACCGCGTGCTGTTTCACAATCAACAATTGTTTGTGTATATATTTCTTGATCATAATTTTTATCAATATATACAGTTAAACCATCAAAGAAATTTAGATTCTCATATTCCTCTGTAGTCATTGAAAATTCATTTGTATAGTTATCTGATGGTAATTTTTCAATTTTCGCTGTTATTGCTTCATTATTAATTTTTAATTTCTTGGAAGCATTTAATTTTATAGATCTTGGTGCAGGCGCTAAATCAGATATTGGAAAATTTGCAGCTGACATATTATTCTCTTGTGAATAATGTGTTAAAAAATCATTTTCTTTTTCAGTTTCAATAATATTTAAATCTTTCGGAGAATGACTATCCATTTTTTCCATAAAATTTAAACGCTTTTTCGGTAATTCCGGTTTTTTGAAACTATTATTCATGGAATGCAGTGACTAAAATAGAAGACGTTTCACTAAAATAAAATTTAAGATACATATTTTAAGAAAATAATATAACCTTTTTACTTTGCGGTGATGGTGCTTCAGGTTCTCTCTGAATAGGCAACTTTGCCCGATATTTTAATACATCTGCTGGTTGTTTTATTTTCATACTTTCTAATAACCAATCTAATGAAGTTATATATGCACCAGCCCTAAATAGATTTAAAAAATAAAAATTTTTCATATCATTGAAAAATAATAAAATTACATTATTCCTTGTTCACCCCATGAAGTAAATTCACTGGCAATTACTTCTCCCACAATAATATGAGATATTTTATCATTAATTTCATTATAACGAGTAGCACCACCAACATTCAATATTTTATTTAATTTATCCTTTTCTTCGTTTGTAAAACCAGATAAATAAATCTGAAAAATAGAATTTCTTAAATTTAGCATAATTATTTTAAATATTATAAATAAACTAACACAACAACCATCCAAAAAAGTTCCGGCTTTTTTAGCATTTTGTGAAATTAATTCAGATAAAATTGATTTATATATTTTTTCAGTTGCTCTTGTTTGCCTTTTAATTGATGTATTTATACTAAAAATTGATTCATCAATATTTGTTGTAGTATCACTTGAATAAATTCCTGATAATTGTGTACAATTAGCTGTAAAATCTCCCAAACCTAAAAATCAAACCGATATTTAGTATAAACGGTAATAATATATTTATTAATATTTTACTAGGACCACTTTTTGTCGGCGTTGAATTTTTTAAGTTTTTTACGGTATACGGTGGAAATGGCAAAGCAAACCCCTTTTTCATACTATCATAAATCCATTCTGGTAATACAACACCTTTTTTATAACGTATTGCTGCTTTATATTTATCTGAACCAATACCATCTTTTGTAATTATAAGTATATCTACAAATATAAAACAATAAAAATAAATATTTTTTATTAACATAACATATTTATTAATATTGTTGTTAAAAGTTTCGAACCTGTTGAACTAGATTTAAATGATCTTTGAAAATTACCACCATTTTCATTTACCAATTTTAGAATTTCATCTCTTTGCGTTTGAGATAAACCAGATGCTGATATATTTGCTCCACAAAATGTTGGTAATTTATATTTTTCAAATGTTGAATCTGTAGCTAATATTGTTTTAGTTCTACCAGCTTTCCAAACAGCATCAATCCATTCAGCTTGCATAACCGGAATTGAATTCACCACAGCCTGTTCATATTTAGTTGATTTAATATTATTTGATACTAAATAATTACATTGTATATTTAAATCATTGAGATAATATCCACCCATATAATTTATTAAATTTTTCATTTTATTCTAAAAATTAAAAATGATATTTCCAAATAATCTTATATTAAAAGTATGGTACCTTTTCGGGAACTGTAAATCCTGAACAACAAATAAATAGATCCCGCATTGCTGTAATATAAACAGGTGAATTGTGAAGCGGTATTGGGGCACAATCTAATAGACACACAAGAAGACATCTTGGTCCAACAATTCTAGCAAAAATATGAGAAAAAAAAATTAAATTTGACTCATATCAAATTTGATATATTTGAGTTGGCTTACAAAGCTGGAGTTGTTTGCAAATCTTCAAAAACTTGTCCTTCAAATTCTTCAAGTACAAACACATGTTTTTTCGTTAACTCACCGACTGCAACTAAATCAATTGCTTCAAGCTCATGAATCCATTTAATACGATTAGCATCAATGTAATCATTCAAATACTACAGAGCAAAGTAATAAGTTTTTTTTCAAAGAAAATGTTAATATTGAATTGAAATCTTACAGTTTCAGCTTGTTTCATATCATCAGAAACATTTGAATCGTTCGCATCATTCTGATATACGAAATACACAGTAAGTGTATTGTCTTGAAAGCTCATATCCTGAGTTAAAAATGTTGTTTCCTTAGATGGATCAATTTTGGAAATATTTTAAATATATTTTTTTAATAAAAAATTTAAAAAGGCGGTAAAATCTATTTAATTCAGCCAACGAACCAGAAAAGTTTGTTTTAACAATAAATGTCAAAGTCAGTGATGCCAATTAAAAAATGACAGGCGTGCTAGACTTAGTCCGTGTCAGTGCTAAAATAGTGCTAGATGGTAAAATTTAAGTTATAAATACAAAGCGCTAAAAACAAATGCAAAATTTAGTTATTATTATTCAAAATCAAACGAATTCATTTTATTTTCAAACATAAACGATAAACATAAAATACCTATATCTTTAGTTGTTAATAATATATGTTATTAATATTAATATATGACATATATAAATATATAAACATATATGTCATATAATATAATAAATTTACATATGTCATATAAAAATTTACTAAACAAAATAATTTAAATTATTAAATACCAAAAATATTGCAGAATACCCTCTAAGAAAATTTACGAGCCGTTTTTGGCGGTGCGAATTTTGAACGCCGGCGGAGTCAGCTCTTCATATAAAAATACTACTTTTTCGTATGCTGCTGTTGCAATACGAAAAAGTAATGCTCTTACGATATGAAAACGAACAGTTAGCGGCTCTTTCATTTACAGGTCAATTTGACATTACAAATTATTTTTTTTTAATTTATTTTTTGAAGAAAAGCCTACAACTGAAAGATTTAGAGAACTAAATGAATTAATTACAGAAGAAAATTATGAGCTAACATTGGTAAGTTATTTACATTAAATTTCAATAATTAATTTAAAAAAGGTTAACAAAATTGAAATCGAATTAAAATTGACTTTTACAATAATAATATAATTTTCAGATAAACACATTTAAAGCATTTCACAACCATTCATTAGATAAATACATTCGAGAATGTTTAAGAAGTGTATTAACCGATGAGGCTGCCTGCAAATATTTATGATGTGGCAATAATGACAATATTGCTATAAAATCTTTTAGAATAATTAATATGATTAAAGGTAATTGTGTTGATATTAATTTTAATTTACTTTTTAATATATATATTACTCATTTTATATTTTAGAGTGTGCATTGGAAAAGTTTCCGGCTGCTAGGATTCCGGAAATAAATGAAATAATCAAAAAATAGTTTCAATACGCCAAAGATCGGAAACGAAAAACAGAAAAAAAGATCAGAAACACAAAGCAAACAAAAACTAGCAGACGAAGCCTTTTGAAAAAAAAAATATAATTCATATGTGATGTTTAATTGTTAGATTAATGTTAAATTAATGTTATTTATTATAGGGGGGTAATGGAGTAGTTAAGCGTCATACAGTTGATGGGTTCCTGATGCATCAGCCAAGCCTCTACTACTCAACGGCAAATCTCACCTTCCCGAGGTCCCTCCTGTCAAGCTGAGCAACCTTTACGAAAGAACTGGTAGCCAACCCAGTTGGTGTAGTTTAGGTCAGTGAGCAAACGAGGTTGGCGGAAACAAAATCCAGAAGCGTCTGACCCATAGTGGGCGGCTTTCTGGTCTGCGTCTGTTTCCCTGAGGGACGGCGGTTATAATACCTGGTAGAAGGTTCAAAATACATTTAAGTATATTATACAAAAATGGATAGCACAATACCAAAAACAAATTCGACAGGGATAAAGTCCACGGTTGACGGCGAGGGCTTGGCTAATTTCATTGAGAAATTAGCTAAGTCGCCAGTGGAAAAAAAAAAAAAAAAAAAAATCAAAAATTAGGTACAAACCTTACGAATACAAACAAACAACAAATTAAAACTAGAATACCGGCCAACGAAACACAACTACATGATCCGTTTCCGAGGAGCAAAAAGATAGCAAGATCTCCAGTTAACACTTCAAATACTGGTACAAATCACAACAAGGAACAACCGAAAAATTAACGTAATAAGAAAATAGAGGAAACTGGTAAAGTTATTGTACCACTAAAAAAAAGAAATCGAAGCCTTTCGCTTTCGTTAATCGACTTCGACAATTTTGCACAAGAATACCAAAGAAAAGAAGATAAAAAATTAGTGAGTCAGACTCCAAAGAGAAAGAATATATCATCTGTAGATAGTAGTCCTGAAGCCATAATTATCGATAAAATTAAATATGAAGATAGTTCCAAAATAAATCGTCTAGAAGATGAACTGAAAAAAGCGAGAAAATAAATCGAAGAATTAAAATATAGGTTGTCTGCAATCCAGGCTGGTGAGCCTCAACGCACAGAAATGCCGACGAATGATGATGACGCAAAAGAAACACAATGGATTTTGCCGGTAACTAAAAACAGAAAAACATTTATTAAAGCTAAAAATTTAGAAAGAGATTCACCTGCAAATAAAAGAACAAAAAATAAGGAAATCATCAATAATCTCAATAAACCTACATTTAGTTGCTACCTACCAACTCCACAAAATAGATTTCATTTGCTTACTCCTTCACCGTTGTCAAGCAATAAAAATATAACAGATTTTATAAAAGAAACTCCAGAACCAGAGAGTACACACAATAAAATAGGAATAAAAAAAACAGCTACTCCAACAAGCAATCAAAAAAAGAGGTTGAGACCACCCCCGGTAGTATTTAGTAATGTAGAAAACTACGCTATGCTTAACAACGCACTTAAAACAAAAAATTTAGAATTCGCAGCAAACATGATAAATTCAAACCAAATAAAAGTCAACGTAAACACCGAAAAAGAATACAGGGAACTAACCAATTATGCAAACGAATCTAAACTGGAATGGCACTCCTATGAGAACAAACAAACTCGGCCGATCAGAGTTATGGCAAGACACCTCCACCCTTCATGCGACCCTGATCACATTAAAGAAGAACTTTTAGAGAGAAATTAGAAGATTATCAATGTCGAAAACAAAATTATTAAGAAAAGAGTAGGAGGCGTGGTTTACACAACAAAATTACCATTATTCATGCTGACATTCGACAACACTGAAGACGTTAAAAAAATATTCGAAATTAAATATATAAATCACATGAAAATTAAAATCGAGGCGTTGAAAACAAACAACATCATACCGCAATGCAAGAGATGTCAAAGACATGGACATACATCTAAGTACTGCCAACGTCTCCCAAAGTGCGTTAAATGTGCAGGTGACCACCTTACAAGCACATGTTCAAAGACAAGAGAAGTTCCAGCAAAATGTTCCAACTGCGGAGAAGCACATCCGGCAAACTACAGGGGATGTGTCATAGCGAAAGAGCTGCAGAAAAGAAAAAACGCTCTTTCTCACGTCACCAGGACTACAAGTAGCAGTGCAAAAACTTCTTCCAACATTAACACTCAAGAGAATGTTTCGTTCGCCCAGATAGTTAAAAATAATTCAAATTACAATTTTAATAATGCACAACAAAATCCAAATCAATTGCTAGCTAGCATTTATGAATTGGTAAGCAATCTATCTAGCAGAGCAGATGTCACGAGTTCTAAAAATAATAACTTGGAACGCTAACGGAATTAAAAACAAAACAGACGAACTAGAAATTTTCCTAAATACCAACAAAATAGATGTTTGTCTCATTTCGGAAACGCATCTTACAGACCAAATGTATATATCAATTAAAGGTTAAAAACTTACCATTCTAACCATCCAGGTAATCAAGCTAAAGGAGGCAGTGCTGTACTGGTAAAAGAAAATGTTAAACACTACCAGGACCACAACATACAAAGAGACGAAATTCAACTTACCAAAATTACGGTGGAATCAGCAAATACAAAACTTTCAATCGGTTCAGCTTACTGTCCGCCAAAACATAACCTGAAAAAGCAGGACTACACAAACATTATTGACTCGATGGGGGATAGATTCATTCTTGGAGGTGATTTCAACGCAAAACACGTTGCCTGGGGAAAATACCAAATCCAGTATTGGCAAATAGTTCAACAGACTGGGAAAATTTTAAAAGTGACCTAGAAGCAGCAATAGATCTTAGGATATAGCTAAGAACAAAGGAGCAGCTTGACGAAGAAGCGGAAAAATTTACAAAACAAATTCAACTTGCTGCATGGAATAACACAAGAATTCCAACTCCGATAGTAGTGACTGTTCAATTCCCCAGCGAAATCTTAAAAATTGTTGAAGAGAAAAGAAGATGTAGAAGAAGATGGCAACAAACTAGAGATCCAGCAGATAAGAATATTCTCAATAGAAAAGAACAGCAACTGAAAAGAAAAATACAAATATTTAAACAATCTTCTATGGTCTCTTACCTGGAAAATCTCTCTGCAGATGCCAAAACGGATTATTCGCTGTGGAAGGCAACTAAAAAGCTCAACCGACCAACTCCTCACATTCCACCTATAAGGAAAACAGACGGCACATGGGCTAGGGATAATAAAGAAAAAGCGACAATTTTTGCGGACCATCTTGCAAATGTTTTTTCCTGGAATCTGGAAGGTAGCTGAGGTGATCATGCTACATAAAGCTGGTAAACCACCTAATGATGTTAAGTCATATCGGCCAATTTCGTTACTTCCAATCATGTCTAAACTACTAGAGAAAATGTTCCTAAAAAACTTAAAAAGAATAATGGAGTGTAAAAATTTAATCCCAAATTTCCAGTTTGGTTTTCGATAGAAACATTCCACTATTGATCAAATTCATAGAATCACAGATCTTATAGAAAAAGCGCTCGAAGACAAACAAATATGCTCAGCTATATTTATCGACATTGCGCAAGCTTTTGATAAAGTATGGCATACTGGACTTATAAACAAACTGAACAAACTCCTTCCTATGCAACATGTTGAATTTCTCACTTCGTATTTGTCTAACAGATTCTTTCGTGTTAAGCAGGAAGACGAGTACTCAGATGTAAAAGATATAAATGCTGGAGTTCCGCAAGGTAGCATCTTGGGCCCAATTCTATATTTACTGTTTACAAGTGACATTCCGACACCAAACGACGTGGTAGTTGGTACATTTGCAGATGATACAGCTATGTTGGCTGTAGACAATAACTTAAACGGAGCTACAAAAAAACTTCAAAACGCAAACAATTATATTCAAGACTGGACGGAGAAAAGTAGAATAAAACTAAACGATACAAAATCAGTTCACATCAATTTCACGAATAAATCAATAAGTCAGGTAATCCCAATCTACCTCTACGACAATACGGTTCCCCATGCAAATACAGTCAAATATCTGGGTATGACGCTTGATGTGAAACTAAAACGGAAAGAGCACGTCAAAACAAAAATCAATGAATTAAACATCAAATATAATAAACTGTACTGGCTCATCGGACGCAATTCTAAACTTTCAATTGAAAACAAAATATTAATTTATAACCAGATTCTTAAGCCTATATGGTTATATGGTGCACAGCTCTGGGGATGTGCAAGTAATTGTCAAAAGTTCCAGAACAAGGTTCTACGTAATATAGTCAATGCTCCCTGGTTTGTCCGTAACAGCGATCTTCATAGGGATCTTAAAGTCAACTTAGTGAAAGATGAAATCAAAAGATACGCAGGAAAACACAATATAAGGCTAACAGAGCATGTCAATGTAGAAGCAAAAAAATTAACTAACAATGAACACAATTTAAGAAGATTAAAACGTAAAAAACCACATGATCTAATTTAAATCTCATCTTTAAATTTTGGTACACCACTGGGTGACGTTTACGGCTCGCAAAAGTAGTACGCCGGCGGAGTCTTGTATAGAGAAATAAGTACTTTTTCGTGCCGCCGGCGAAACGCTTTTCTTAAAGGGTATTATTAAATTAAAAATCATTATGTAATGTCATATAAATAACTACGAATTTGAGGAACAATTGAAAATATTTTACACTTTATATAAAATGGTGAAATTGATTGATAAAAAACATTGACATACAAAATTTCTTCGAAAGTACCTGTTCTTTTTTATTTTTCAGTATAGACATTACCTAAAATTAATAATTATTAAATTATTAAAAATTATAAAAAACAATAAAATAGGGGGTTTACTGTGAGAGTTGGATAACTTAATGTTTGTTAAATAATTCAGGATATAATTTAATATCCTCAATAAACTTTTCTTCATTTTCTTCGTGAGTGATTTTGCATTCATCTCTCGGCATGTCGAGGTATGATTCATTTTCCGTTACCGATGTTATTGACGGATGATTTTTCAGTATTCTCTGGTCAAGACCTTGGTAGCCTTTGATTCTCATAGTCCCCATTCTAGCTTCTTCTTCGATAAAGATGTGAAGTGGGGCTATATTAAGCAATAGTTCCATTGCCGATGTTGGTGTTGTTCCCATTGCTCTAGTGATATTTAAGCAGGCTATCCTCTGCAGTTGGTTGAGTTTTCTCTGGACTTCAAGTTGATTTGTTTTCCTCCACCATACTACCGATGCATACGTTATCATTGGTCTTACGATTGATAAATACATCCAGTTGGCGATTTTAGGATGTACCCCCCATGTTTTCCCACAAATTCTTCTGCAGGTCCACAAGGAGAGTTGAGCTTTTGCAATTATTTTATTTATGTGGCTATTCCAATTTAGCTTTTGGTCCAGGGTTATACCCAGGAATTTAACTTCCTTTGAGAAGTTGAGTAATTCTCCGAACATAGTTGGTCTCGCGAGATTTTCCAATTTGTGTTTCTTGCTGAATGGAATTAAGGTTGTTTTGGCTGGATTTACTCGAAGTCCTTCA
Organism: Empis stercorea; assembly: GCA_949752835.1. Classification (NCBI taxonomy): domain Eukaryota; kingdom Metazoa; phylum Arthropoda; class Insecta; order Diptera; family Empididae; genus Empis; species Empis stercorea. Next base: position 28,798,641 of record OX457088.1, read on the forward strand.
CTTACGCACCAGTTTTCTACTATGTTACAAGCCCTCTGTAAAAGTTCACATTGTGTGCTTGTAAATTTACCTCTGATTATGATTGCGAGGTCGTCTGCATAGCCTTGACAGTCAAAGCCTTTATTTTGTAGTTTAACCAATAGTTCATCGACCACAAGTGACCAAAGGAGTGCTAGGGACTTCTCTATTTTACCTGTTAGATTTAGCAGCGCCATCTCTGTAGATTTACCCGCCTGATACGCGTATTGGTATTGATTTAGGGGGTTTACTGTGAGAGTTGTATCTCTTATGTATCGTTCTATAACCTTTTCCAGCGCCTTAAGTATGAAGGATGAGAGACTAATTGGTCGTAGGTTCTTCGGGTCACCATCATCTTTTTTATTAGCTTTCGGTATGAAGACTACCTTGACTTCCGTCCAAGCCTTCGGTATATGTCCCCATGCAAAACTGGCCTTAAAGAGCCTTGTTATTATGGGGATAAGTGGAAATAAGTTCACTTCCTTCCTGTAAAAGGGTCGGAAATATTCCATCCGGTCCTGGTGATTTATAGGGTTTGAATGTGTTTATGGCCCACTGAACTCTTTCAGGGCTGATGATTTTGGATGCTTCTATCCATTCTACCTTTAAAGGTCTTGCGTGACCATTATTAGTTACATGTTGATGAAAGGTATCGGCGTCACCTATGGTCTCGGATCCTGGAAAGTGTGCCTTTAATAGAGCACCAATTGTTTCCTCTTTGGATTCTGCATAGCTGCCATCTGCTTTCTTTAGAAGACCAATAGAGCCTGGGGGTCCATTTGCCATCACCTTATGTATACGTGCCGCTGCTGGTAAGTCATCTATACCTTCGCAGAACGTCTGAAACGAGGACCTTTTCGCCTTCCTGATCTCTCTGTTGTATTCGGTTAGAGCTGTAGTGTATGTTTCCCATTCTCGTTGATTCTTGTTCTTTGCTCTGTTAAATAACCTCCGAACCTTAGTTCTGATAGGTTGTGGTTCCACCATTGCACTTGTCTATTGCTGTTGCTTGTGCGTGGTGGACAGCTGTTCTTAAAGGATTCTGTTATCGCTTTACTGGTTGTCCATGCAGCTTCTTCCAGATCTTCTATTTTACTACTCCTTTTTGGAATAAACTGTAGTTTGCCATACAGATTTTCCTTATAGGATATCCAATCAGTACGTTTTTTTGGGCGATATACTGAAAATTCGGGACTAAGGTCCACGATATCGAACCTTATGTGTCTGTGGTCCGAGCAGGATGGTTCATCTGATACATGCCAATTCCTAATGTAATTTGTCAGAAATGAAGTCGAGATTGCTAGATCAAGAACCTCATTTCTGATTTTGTTACTGAAAGTAGGTTTATTACCTGAGCTAGCCACAAAAAGATTGTTGCCTGTTATGAATTCCAGTAATGATTCCCCTCGACTGTTGATGTTTGTACTGTTCCAGTTGGTATGGTGTGCGTTAGCATCACATCCGACCACTATTTGCATCTTCTTCCTTCTCGCAAATTCCAGTAACCCAATCAACTGCGGGGGTGGGCATTGTTCGTCTCCGGGTAGATAAGCTGAGCATACAGTGATGTCAGCTTGTCCACCTTTTGATGTCACAATTGCTGCTACTACGTCTTTTTGACAGTATTCTGTAATTAGAACGTAATTAATATTTTTGTTAAATAAAATACAGGCCCTTGGTCTAGAGTCCTTGTAATCATAGAGAAGCTTACCTTTAGAATCACCTAACCCGCAAATTTTACCTTTTGCTAGCCAGGGTTCCTGTATTAAGGCAAAGCCTATTTGTTCTTTCGCAAACCTGCAGCTTAGAACCGCCGACGCGGCTTTGGCATGCTGCAGGTTTGCTTGCAGCGCCTTCCATCCCATCTAATTTCTTCTGCTGGAGGTGGGGCCCGAGCCTCCCTGCTGCTACTCCTATAGCGGTGACCTTTTTTAATCCAAATATAGATGAAATACCAGAACAAAAATCTAATTCAAACGAACCAATTATTATGAGAATTGGTAAACCAGGTGAAATTCATAAAGAATATACAGTGTTGAATGCAATGAAAAATTCTAAAATTATTAACGCTATGACTGTTAATGCAGCTTTAACCAGACCTGATGCACAGCAATGGAAAGATTCGATGAAACTCGAATATGAAACGTTATACCCGGGACACACCAAAATTGAAAACCTAAGTTTTCGCGAAAACTAGATCTAAAAACTTTTGTAGTGACACACCAAAAATGGAGCGCGATTTCGTTTTCGAATGTCAAATTATGAAAATTATTTATTTAAACAACTCTACGTAAAAACCAAAAAAATTAAAAATAGTAATTATTTGTTTTTAATGTCAAATTTTGATTTAATTATATTAAAAATTATTTAATAAAATTTAATTTTTCTAATTTTTTTAAAAAAAATTTCGATTTTTTTTTGATTTTTCACAAAAATGGCTACTTTTGTATGGAAACTTAGCTATGCCTACTTCAAAAATACATATCTTCTATTTTGTAATAGATGGCACTAAAATGTATTTTCGTGAAATCCTTAAAAAATTTTAGATTTCGTGTTTTCAATTTATTCCTGAAAACTGTACTAAACCTTATGAATTTCCATTTTTGAACTTTGAAAACACGAAAACTGAGTTTTCGGTCCTGTGTGTCGCGTCGCGGGTATTAATCAACAATCAAACGTGGGATTTATTTTGATTTGCCAGATGGTTTTCGTGCAATTGGATGTAAGTGGGTATTTAACATTAAGAGAAAAGGTGATGATACAATAGAAACGTATAAATCCAGATTGGTTGCGAAGGGGTGCACACAAAAGTATGGAATTGATTATTTTGAAACGTTTTCCCCCGTTGTTCGGTTAAATTAATAGTACACCAAATGGACGTATCATCAGCCTACTTAAAAGGTGAATTAGAAGAACCAGTATATATGCATCAACCAGAAAACTTCGTTAATCGAAAGAATAAAAACAAAGTTTGTAGATTAAAAAAATCCTTATATGGTTTAAAACAATCAGGCCGTCAATGGAATAATTAACTTGATGACGTTTTAAACAAAATTGATTTCGTACGCTGCAATAATGTACATGTGTTTATACAATGAACAGTGAAGGTAAATTAAAAATTATAGCTGTATATGTAGATGATTTAATTTTAGCTTGTTCTGACGAAATGGATCTAAATAATATTAAAGATAAAATTTGTTTAGCTTTTGATGTAATTGATAAAGGCGAATTGCATTATTTTTTAGGAATGCAAATTGAAAAAAAATATATTTCAGGTTCTATTAGCATCAGTCAGAAACAATTTATTGACATATTTATTAGAACAGTACAATATATTAGATTGTAGAGAATTTTTTACACCATTAGATCCTGGCCAAAAACTTAATAAATGTGATGATGTGAATTGCAAGAAAATTGAACCAATTGAGTATCAATCGCTTATTGGATGACTCAATTACCTAGCTATTTCATCGAGAGCAGATATCATACATTCCGTAAGCAAGCTTTCACAGTATAACGTCAACCCGCATATAGAACATTTTATGGCAGCAAAACATGTACTTAGATATCTCAGTAAAACCAGAGATGCTAAATTAATTTATAGAACAACAGGTAATAAATTATGTGCAAATGTCGATGCTGACTGGACTGGTAATACTGATGATCGAAAATCTTATACTGGTTATGCATTTTTTATCGACGGAAGTGCAATAGCATGGGAATCTAAGAAGCAAAACTCAGTTGCATTGAGCAGCACCGAAGCTGAGTATATGGCGATGTCTGCTGCAGCTAAAGAAGCTGTGTATCTTAAAAATCTTGTAGCTGAATTAGGTTTTATAGATGTGATTGATCAACCTATAAAATTAAATGGTGATAATCTGAGCGCACAACAGATGGTGAGAAATCCAGTGTTCCATAATAGAAGTAAACATATTGATATTCGCTTTCATTATGTACGAGAAGTTTTTCAAAAATCTGAAATAGATTTGCAATACGTTTCAACAGATAACATGATTGCAGATATTTTGCAAAGAATTTACAAACAAGTAAACATTTAAAATATTTCAAGCTGTTGGGAATTGAATGCAAGAATATTCAATGATATATATTTATGTTGAGGGGAAGTGTTGGAGTTATTTCTGTCATACTCCCTCTTTCATACTTTTTGGTTATTATATTTAACAACTTAATATATATTTAATTTTTGCATTGATTAAACTATTACATTTATTATTAATTACATTTTGAATACTACTGTTAATGGTCAAATAACAATATTATAATTATATTCGTTTTAGTCAGTCCATCATAATATTACATTTAAAAATAATTTATTATACACAAATTTTTAGTTGTAAACCTTTTTTGGCCTAAATATGGATTGGTGTTCCATATTGATGTTCGCCTAAGCGTTCCGTTTTCGTAACACAAAAGCGGTACGTTTTCATGCCGCCAATGCGTTATTTCTTTATAATTTAAAAATAATTAAAGGCTGATTTTCATTACCATAAAGTGATTTTCATTACCATGAAGTTTCAGAAAACTAAAACGAGATAGATATAAAAAACATATGTAAGAGAAAAAGGGACAACTCTAGTCTTTAAAAATATGTATGGAAAATTTTATGGTAAAGATTTTGACATAAATTTTTCAACATAACCAAGAAAAATTTAATTAAATAGAAATTTTCTTATTTTTTTAACAAATTTTCTCCAGTTATTTTTTTTAGAATATTCAATACATTCAGTAGGCAATGATATTAAAAATTTTTTCAAAAAAACAAAAAGTAACAGATTTATTTTTGACATTGATATCTTTTTTTTTTTTTGGCATTCACATCTTTTTATAGGAAAAGATGAAATGCGACATCTTTTCCTATAAAAAGACGCCAATGTCAAAATATTTGCTATAAAAAGATGCCAATGTCGAAATATTTACTATAAAAAGACGTGAATGTCAAATTTTGCAGATGTGTTTCTCTCTCTATTAAACAACAGGAAAATATGAATTTTGTATCTCGTTCTGGTCGACATCTGCAAATTCATAGTAATGAAAGTTGAACTTCATGGTAATGAAAATCAGCCTTAAATTATAAATGGATTCATGTATAAATTTCTTGGAACCTCGTTTAAATCATTCCATAAAAATATTAAATACATGCGATAGTGATATTGCAATTGACAATCTATGCCCGTCAATTGTTCCATTAAAAAATGACGACATTTTAAAAATAAATATGTTGAGAATGATAATTTTATTTATTATGTAAATAATAATGTGTGATGGCTATTGTCAGAAGTGGCTTCATATTGAATGTACAAATATTAGCCAAAGTCTTTATACAAAAATAACACAAATAGCTAAGCATATCTATTGGATCTGTCCGAAATGCAGAATTATTTTTGATACAATGAAAAATGAGAATGTTATCGACATCTTAAATAAAGTCAACACTGATATTGCTGTAGTTAAAAATCTTTTAGTTGATAGCAGTATCAATATGAAAAATGGAAATGGTTCTCTAAAAATGTTTAGCCAGCAACAAGCACCTAGTTATGCTGAAGTCACTAAACAACCTTTATGATGTAAATGATGTATTAAATAAATATAATAATATTCCGGATATTTGCATCTCTCCTATTAATACTCAATCTGCTGAAACGACGATTATTGATATTAAAAAGGTGTACAAGCCAGCTTCTGATAATATTATTATAAAAAACATCAGAAAGTTAAAAAGTGGTTCAGTTATTTTACAATCTACTAGTACTGAAAATTTAGCTAAAATAAAAAATGTATTTGAGAATAGGCTTGGTGCTAATTATAATGTTAAAGTAAATAATCTCAAATCACCGAGATTACGAATTACAGGTGTAAATGTAAAACTTTCTGAGGCAGAATTTAACGATGAACTCATTAATCAAAACTACTTCCTAGATGAAGAGGATAAGGTTAAGCTAATTGGAGTTAAGGCAGTATTGGACAAATTTTATTACATCATAGAAGTGCATCCTAAGACGTTCAAAAAGATATTTGAACACATATTTATTAGATCGATCGGCTATTCAAACCGTATAGACGTATTCTAATTTACTCGTGAAATATTTAAAAGCTTATAATTAAAATAATAGACAATAAATAAAAAAAAAAAAGTGAAAATTAAATTAAGAAAAAGCTAATGACAAAATGTAGCGAAAAAACTAAAAATACTTTATCAATTTATGAAAATTTGAACTTAAAAAATCATACCAAAATGAAGAAAAATAAAATAATAAAAAAAAATAGTGCAAGTGAAGAACTTAATTTGCAAAAATCAGAGAATCTAAAGCTCACAGCTCAAGTGAAACATTTCCAAAAAACAATATATGAATTAAAAAATACAATAACAAATAATAATGAAAAAAATCATACCATCGAAAAATTACCAGAAATAATAACAAATAATAACAATAAAAAAAATCAAAACTCAGCCCATACATCGTATGAGAAACCACATTGTTCAAACAATTATTATATGGAATTAGCGAATTCCGAAGAAGAATATGAAGAAGATTATGACGTAGTAGAAGAAACACAAAATGTTAAAAATGAAAATACTGATAAACATAAGGAGAAAAAAATCAAAAAAATACCACCAATTTACGTATATAATAATAACATTTCCGAAGTTATGAAAAAAATTAAAGAATTTAATATTAATGAATTTAAAATAAAAAAAATTAATAAAAATAAATTTACCATAATGACAAATGAATTGAATATATATATAAAAAAAAAAGAAATAATGAATCAATTTAAATATGAATATTTCACCTTTACCCCAAAAGATGAAAAAATAAAAACTTTAATTCTAAAAGGATTAGATGCAACAGATGATCCAGATGAAATATTAGTAGCATTAAATAAATCGTATGAAAATGATAAAATTAAATTTTTAAATGTTAAAAGGTTTAGAACTAAACACTCTAACCAAAATAAATATAATACATCATTATTTGTAATACAATTAAAGTGTGGTGAAAATCATGAGCCAAATCAATGTAAATTACTCAAAAATGATAATTATACCGAAGCCGAAAAGCTGGAAAATAGAAAAAAAATTGAAATGTGTACTTTGCAAAAATGACGGTCATCCGGCTTCATACAAAGTTTTGATATAAAAAATAAAAAAGAGACAATCATAAATACAATTAATACGGCAACAAAAATTGAAAATATTTAATAATTTTGTGCAACCACAAGTATCTTATGCAGAAAAAACAAAAGAGAGCAGTGTAAATAATAACAAAGTGAGTAATTCCCAAAATATGACTGATATTCTAGATTTTGTTAAAAAAATAAATACGAAAATAGATAAAATTGAAAATAAATTAGAAGATCACCTTCATCGAATAGATATTTTGTATAATAGTCTTTATAATATTAACCAAGATGATTAGTATAGATAGTCTTAACATATTATCAATAAATATAAATTCACTAATTTCTAAACATAAACGTTTAAACTTAAATAATGTTATAGAAGAAAAAAATCCAGATATGGTATTATTAAACGAAACAAAACTAAATAACAAATATAAAAATATAGTATTCAATGGATATAATTTTATTAGAAATGACCGAAATTTTGAACCAAGAGCAGGTGGAGGAACAGGAATATTAATTAAAGAAAAATATAAATATACTGAAATTAAAAATTCTTCGATTCTAAATAATATTTGCATTGAAACTACGATTATTAAAATTAAAATACAAGGTAATCAAAATTTATTCATATTAACATTATATGCATCACAAAATAATTCTGAAAAATTTAAAGAAGAGTATGAGAATTTATTTCATACATTAAAGCTAAAACAACAAAATAATTATTTCATCATAACCGGTGATTTAAACGCAAAACATAAAAATTGGGGAAATCAAATAAACAATACAAGAGGAAATTTTTTAAATAAGTGGATTGAGGAACATGAAATTGAATATAAATGTAAAATTTATGCCACAAACGAACCAAGTTATCCCAGAACTGGATCATTCTTAGATTTAGCTATTATCGATATTAGATTAAATATTGAATTAGACATATTTACAGATAAGCTTAAGGCAATAAATTACGACAGTGATCACAAAGCAATACAACTCATAGTAAACAATCGAAATAATCAAAATTTTATTCTAGAAACTCAAATAGTACAACATAAATTAGATTTTAACAAAATAATTTGGGAAAAGTTTTATAGAAAACTACAAAAAAATTATAAAATGAAAATTGAACAGAATAACTCAGAACTTGTTCCTGCAAATAAAAATATTCATAATAAAGAAATTTTGGATTATATTACGAAATAATAATGAAAACAATAAAGGAATCAACCCCAAATCAAAAAAAGAAACAAAATAGTATACTATATAAATATACAAATCTTATTATTAATAAAGTTATGAAAGCAAACACAACTTTTATATCAAATCTTAATTATCTGAGAAGAACTAATCTCAATAATATAAACAATTTTCAAATAAACAGTGTTAAATCATATATAAAAAACATTCAAAAATTAATTGAAGAGAATGTCAAGAAAGAAGTAAATAAATACTGGAAACAACAAATTGAAAATATTAAAACCAATGATCAAAATATGTTTAAAAAAATTAATAAAATATTTCGAAGAAAATATAATATAAAAATACATGATTTATGTATCAATAAAAACGACACTAAAATATTAAATGGGATTGAGATAAATGATGCTGTATTAGGTGATAATGTTATTGTAACAAAAACTGAAGACATGCTAATAGCTCTAGGCAATTATTATGCAAACACATATAATTTAAATGAAGACGGCGATATAAATATTAATAATAAAGTTAAAAATTCAAAAAAGAATATAAATATGGAGATGTTAAATAGAAAACAGAATAACATAAAGATCTGTACTTTCGATCAAAATACAACATCATTAGGAATCGGTTTAGACTTGAATATCTTCACATCATCAAATGAAGTTAAATTAATTTTTCAAAATACAAACAAAAAAAAGTCATCAGGAATTGATGAAATACCAAATATAGTACTAAGAAGATTACCGCAGTACATAACAGATGAATACTGTAAAATATTTAATAATATGATCAATAACTCATACTACCCAGATATATGGAAAGTAGCGAAAATTATACCAATTCTAAAGCCGAAAAAAATAAAAACAAGTCCTATGAGCTATAGACCAATCAATCTACTACCAAATATTAGTAAAATATTTGAAAAAATTGTATTAATTAAAATAAATGAAGAGTTAGATACAAAACACATACTTACAGATACACAGTTTGGTTTTCGTAAAAACCACTCTACAATTCATGCTACTAATAAATTAGTATTAGATATATGTTGGAGATTAAATAATAATAATTCTGTAGCAGCCTGCATGATAGATCTAAAAACAGCTTTCGATACTCTATGGATTGATGGACTTATTCATAAAACGATGGAACTTTCATTTAAAAAACCATTAATACATATTATAAATAGAATGTTAAATAATAAAAAGTTTTTAATCGAATATGAAGGTATTTCAAGCAGGATATTTGATGTGAAAAATGGATTACAACAAGGAACAATATTGGCACCAACATTATTTAACATATTTATTACGTACATTTTTCAAAATAAGAGTTTCGATTATAAATATAATGGAATTAGTTATGCAGACTAGTTATTAATTCTGTTGAAAAATATATTGAAGATTGGAAATTACGTATAAATGAGCAAAAATGTGAAACAATTCTGTTTAGAATGGGACTAGAAAAGGCAAATCAAGACGTAAGGAAAAACTGGAGAAAATTTAAAATAATAACAAAAAATGGTACATCTATTCAGCACAATCGAAATGTAAAATATTTAGGTAGCTATTTAAATGATAGATTAAATAATACACATCACATTAACCAACAAATAATTAAAGCTAAAAAAGCGTTAGGCATAGCCAAAAATTTATTTTACAATAAACATTTAAATAAACAAATAAAATTAATTGCATATAAAGCATTAATAAGACCTATAATATCATATGGTTGTCAAATATGGTTTCATTGCAGCGCTTCAAACATGGAAAAAATTCGTAAATTAGAAAGACAATGTTTAAGAGCCACAACAGGTAAATTTCGAACTCCACAAAGTAATTTTATAAAATATTATCCTAATAAAGAGTTATATAAAAATCTAAAAATTGGAAGAATCGATAATTTTATGATTAAAATGATTAGAAAATATCATATGAACAAAGAAGAATATACAGGAAACAGTAACATAGCATAGACCATAAAAGCTTTGCAGATAATAATTATATAATTAAAACATTAGAAACTGGAATAACACCACCAGAAAGTTTTATATTTTTGGATTCAAAATCTTATGTACAAAATGATAATTCTATACCAATAATTTTCTAAATTTTCTGGGTTATATGTTATTTTTTGATTTGTCGCTCTTCTAAACACATGGTATATTACCATGTCTAAACACATGGTAATATACCATTAATCATGGTAATATACCATGTGTTTAGAAGAGCGACAAATTAAAAAATAACATATAATAACATATATTACCATGTCTAAACACATGGTAATATACCATTAATCATGGTAATATACCATGTGTTTAGAAGAGCGACAAATCAAAAAATAACATATAACCCAGAAAATTTAGAAAATTATATGTTCAGATATGACCAACATAATACAGATCTGGATATCAGACAACACAAAAATGATAAGGCAAATTACTGGTGGTTACAATAACATCAAAAAATAAAAGACAAATACGTCTATATTTATTTTAATCTGTTTTGTTTGTCCTTTTACATAGTTGTTAAGTTTTATATAAAAAAAAATTAAAAAAAATAATAATTGTTTTTTTTTCTTCTACATCCATTTTTTAACAATAAAATAAAATAAATTAAAAGCAAAATATGCAAAGTTAAAATATTAACAAAAAATAAAATAAAATTGTAAAACAAAAATAAATTTAAAATCAAATTGTTTAGAGTATTCCATTGAAGGATCATTAAATATAAAATTAATATTTTCAATCATATTTACTATTGCTAGCTTTAAGTAATAATTATAACATTGAAATGAATTTGAACTAAATAAAGCATTTTTAAAATTAAAAAAATTAACACACATTTATTAATATTGATTTCAGCTTTTACAAACCTGTAGAACATATTTTTATTCCCCGATGTTACAACCGTTTGCAGTTTGGTCATTTTGCGACGCATTGTGAGGCTGAGTCGGTTTGTGCCAAATGTACTGGAAACCATCTTACTAGAATCTGCAACTCCAATATTTCAGTGAGTAAGTGCATTAATTGTATTAGAAATAATCATGTAACTGATGCCACTATACAGAACCACAGAGCGGATAGTTATGATGACTGTCCTATTTATATAAATAAAATTAGATTGTTTAGATCTCAAATTTCTTATTAACTAATACTAATTAATTAATTGTTCTTTTATTTAAAGCTTTTGATCATTGTTTTAACTAGTTACTATGAATAATTCTAATAATATAATCGATTTTGATGATGATTTATATCTTAATCCTGACATTAATGTAAATATTAGTTTACAAAATAGTACTGCTTCCTCTTTGATTGATGTACATTGCTTTAATTCTTGTAATACTAACAGTTTCTTAATTTGCCTTCAAAATATAAGAAGCTTTCGCAGCAATTTTGATAACTTTGTTGCACATTTAAGTAACTTTAAGCAATTACCACAAATTATGTTCTTTACTGAAATCTGGATCTTTAATAATGAAATTAATAATTACTCGTTATCAGGATTTAATCTGATTACTAACTGTAACGATAATTATTCTGCTGGAGGGGTTGCAGCCTTAGTCAATGACAATGTTCAGGCTAGTCACCATAGCTATAATTTTAATATAGTTGTGATATTTTGAAAATTGAATGTGACTTCAACGGTGTGCATTTCATAATTTTTTGCTGCTATAGATTCCATAGTGATAATATTTCTTCATTTTTAGTGGATTTAAATTCCTTAATCTGCAACATCTCTTCTAAAAATCTAATTATACTAGGAGATATTAACTTTAATATACTGGTGGGCTCTGATCTTCGTACTGATTATTTAGCGTATTTTGCATCCTTGGGATTGAGTTGTTTGATACAAGAACCAACTATGTAGGCCTAGCTCTGGTAGCTGTATTGATCATATTTTTGGTAGATTTAATAATCAATATAATACTGAAGTATTTAATTATGATTTAAAAATTACTGACCATAACCTATTAGGCTTATCTTGTAATCTTGATACTTCTGGACATGGACATTCTAGTAATGCTCTTAATTCAAGTATTTCTAAACGAATTAACTATCCACTACTTCATGATAAATTGATTAGTAAGTCATGGGATGATGTATATTGTTGTAATGACGCCTCTTCTGCATTTAACCTATTTGCTAATAAATTGAGTGGTTTTCTTGAGTCTTCTTCAACCACTATCTATTTAAATCATAGATCCAAGCGTCTCAAACCATGGATAAATAATTATTTGGTTGATCTAATTCACCGGAAAAATAGATTGAGACAAAAGGTTAAAAAGGCTCCTCTAAATATCTAAATATTGAATTAAGAAACTACTATAAAGGTATATGCTCTGTTGTTAGGTCAAGAATCATTAAATGCAAGAATGACTACTATAAATGCAAATTTGTAGACTGCAATGGAGATATAAAAGCTGAATGGCAAGTCATTAATGCATTGGTTAATAAAACCAAAGTTTATAATAAACCTATCGTGATTAATGATGGTGCTGATACTATAAATACTCCATTGGAAGTTGCTGATTCTTTTAATAAACATTTTATTGACGTAACTACTGAAACTTGTATTGATACCTCAGCAATTCATCATGTACAGCTTAAGTGATCTCAATCCTGACAGAGTTCTCAATAACAGTATGTATTTTGTAAAGTTTACTTCTTCTGAAGTATTTCAAACTATCAATAGTCTCAAAAACTCTACTTCTCGTTCATCTAGTGATGGTTTTTCAAGTAATGATATTAAATCTATAGCTGTATATATTTCTGATATTCTATCGTATTTATTCAATTTCAGCATTGAAAAAGGTACTTTTCCGGCAGCCGCAGCATTCAACTATTATACCCATCTTTAAAAATGGAGATAGCAGTGATATGAATAATTATCGTCCAATTTCTATTTTGTCTTCCTTTTCAAAAATATTTGAAAAGATGGTTAAAAATCGATTAGTAAAGTTCTTTGAAATTAATAATTTTCTGAGTAAATCACAATTTGGCTTTAGGGAAAAGCTTTCAACTGAAGATGCCTTGTTGCAGTTTACCAACACTATTTTCAATGGAGTAAATAAGCACTTTACCAATGCTGCTGTTTTTGTCGATATCAAGAAAGCTTTTGACATGGTTGACCATGATATATTATTGGATAAACTTTTTAACGCTGGTATACGTGTATTCTTGCACGATTGGTTTAAGTCTTATCTAAAAAATAGATATATCCGGGTTAAGTTAAGATTGGTAAAGATATATATAGTGACTATCTTATAATTAATATTGGTGTTCCTCAGGGATCTGTGCTTGGTCCTTTCATTATTGCAAATATTAATTTTGATATAGATCTTTTAAGGAAATGGTTCATCAAACATAAACTGCTTATTAGTAAAAAAAAAACTAAAATAATGTTTTTTAGTATTTCTGGATGTGCATTTAATGATTTTGACTTTGTTTTCCATTCTGTGGATTGTGGTAAGTTCCCAATTATTGTTAGCGGATCTGCACCTTCTTATTGCTCATCAGAATCTTGCTCAATTAATTGTTTCAAAATTGAATATGTTATGTGGATCACTTCAGATATCTTGGTGTAATTTTTTGACAACAAACTAAACTGGTCTTCTCATATTGATTACTTATCTACATACTTCATTAATGTAGTCAGAAATTGATATCTACTAAAAGGAGTTTGTTCCATTTATGTAAGAAAAATGGTCTATTATGGTATTTTTCAATCTAAATTGCAATATGGTATTTTGATATGGGGTGGTACATACTTTGCAAGAATTAATAAATTATTAATTCTTCAAAAATATGCCATAAGAGTTTTATGTAATAGACCTCGATTCTCTTCTTGTTTCCCGCTTTTTTGAAACTTTCTATTTTACCTTTTAGGCATCTTTTCTTTCTTAAATCTCTACTTAACTTTGTTTTCAATAACGATTCGCTTATCTTCAGGTATATTATCGACCACAATCTGAGAAATAATTTTAATCGCATGGTTACTGTTCCTTTTCCGATGCTTACAATCTTTAAAAAATATTATTTGTATATTGCTCCTTCTTTATTTAATATTCTTCCTTCAGATTTAAAAAAAATCCGTAATAAAACTAGATTCAAGAACCTCCTAAAGAAATGGCTTCTAAGTTTTGATTATATTCTTATTGAACATATTCTTGATTAATAATTTTTATACTCATTATTCCAACTTAATTAAATTTTTTTGTCTTTTTCTTTTTTCTCTTCTTATTAACATTAATCTTTATCTTAGTCTCTATTATTTTTTTTTTCTTCTATGCTTCCTTTGTATGGCAAGGCAACGTAAGATAATCAGATCTATTGCCATCTGGTAATAATGATTATCATTTATATTTAATTTACATTGGTTACATTGACCTATCTATTCTTTCAAAGTAAAGCACTACTGTTCTAAATCTCATAAAGTATTCTATATTTAATAAGTAAATTAATTAAATCAATTTCCTTTTAAAATTGTTAATTGATGATTAAACATAGATATTATAAAAATAAACAAATTACTTTCTTTTTTTTTTTTTAGAATTTATTATTTTCTTTAAATTTACACCGCCAGTCATATTCAGCAACATAGACAGCTACACGGAGATGAATCAAGCGCTGAAAACAAAAAACATTGAGTTCACCACCAATCTCCTAGGTAATAATCAAATTAAAGTCAACGTCAACACAGAATCTGATTATAGGGAAGTAACAAGATACGCCAACGAAGCCAAACACGAATGGCACTCATATGAAAATAAGATAACGAGACCAATCAGAGTGATGGCAAGACATTTGCACCCATCGTGCGATCCCGAATATATCAAAAGAGAGCTGTTGGAAAAAAACTTTAAAATAATAAGTGTTGAAAACAAAATAAACAAAAAGAAAATTAATGGTAGAGAATATATAACTAAATTACCATTATTTATGTTATCATTTGAAAACACCGAAGATATAAAAAGGATATTTGAAATCCGTTATCTAAACCATATGAAAGTCAAGATAGAATCACTTAGAACGAATAACATTATTCCACAATGTAAAAGATGCCAAAGATTTGGGCATACGTTGAAGTACTGCCAAAGACAGCCTGTCTGTGTCAAGTGTGCGGGAAATCATTTATCTAAAGAGTGCATAAAAAGAAGAGAAACTCCAGCAACATGCTCCAACTGCGCAGAAAGCCACCCAGCTAATTACAGAGGATGCACCATAGCCAAAGAACTGTAAAAAAGAAGACTAAATAAAGCAAGTAGCATTAGAACATCAGCTAATGTAACAACGCAACATATTACAAGCGGAGTTAGTTTTGCACAAGCAGTCAAAAATAATAACTTGTCGGATGCGTGTAATCAAAATCTGGGTGTAAATCAAGATCAAAACATTATGCTGCAAAATATTCTGAAAGTAGTCAGCGAACTTGCTATGAGAATGGATAAAATGGAAACGTATATTCCCAGATATACCGCGCAACAAAACATCCTATGATTCAGAAAGACTTCAGAATAGCAATATGGAATGCAAATGGCGTAAAGAACAAAATAAAAGAATTAGAAGTATTCCTCAACATTTTAAAAATAGACATCTGTCTTTTATCTGAAACACACTTAACGAGTCAAATGTTTTTGTACCTAAAAGGATATAAAAGCTATCTCACAAACCATCCAAGAGAACAAGCTAAAGGGGGAAGTGCCATCCTAGTAAAGGAAAGTATAAAGCATTACATGGAAAATAGCTTACAAACGGATGAGATCCAACTCACTATGGTAGTAGTCGAAACTGGCTCACAAAAACTCACCATTGGCGCAATATACTGTCCTCCGAAGTACAACTTGAAAACGCATGACTATCTATATATGCTGGAAAAACTAGGAGAAAGATTTATTGTTGGAGGAGATTTTAACGCTAAACATGTAAACTGGGGATCAAGAACTTCTACTACCAAAGGTAAACAGCTAAACGAAGCAATATCAAAAAATGGCAGTACATTTCTATCAACTGGAAAACCAACATATTGGCCGACGGACAGAAACAAAATACCAGATCTACTTGACTTTTTTATCACGCGAAAAGTTTCATCAAATTATATTGAACTCGAAGATAATTACGATTTGAATTCGGACCACTCCGCAGTAATCTTGAATCTAAGTGAAAATATTATTAAGAAAGCAGGACGTCCAGAACTAATCAACAAAACTACAGATTGGGAAAGTTTTAAGAATGAAGTGGAAAATTCAATTGATTTAAAAGTTAAGCTGAGGAACGTACAACAATTAGAGGAAGAAGCTATAAAGTTCACAAAGGTGATTCAACAAGCAGCTTGGAACAACACCAGAACAATATCTCAAAGATCGAAAGGTATAAACTATCCACGAGAAATTAAAGATCTTGTAATGGAGAAGAGAAGAGCCAGAAAAAAATGGCAGTTATCCAGGGATCCGGTGGACAAGAACGTACTAAACAACAAGGAGCAGGTTTTGAAAAGAGAAATAAGGAAGATCAAAGAGTCTAGCATGACAAATTACCTAGAAAACCTCTCCGCAGACAGCAATACAAACTACTCTCTTTGGAAAGCGACAAAAAAGTTCAAACAACCGATCGCGCACGCACCACCGATCAAAAAAACGGACGGAACGTGAGCAAGAGACAATCCAAGTAAAGCTGAAGTTTTCGCAGATCATCTGGCAGACATTTTCAAACCGAACGAAACTAACCGAGTAATTA
Source organism: Empis stercorea (assembly GCA_949752835.1). Lineage (NCBI taxonomy): Eukaryota > Metazoa > Arthropoda > Insecta > Diptera > Empididae > Empis > Empis stercorea. Next base: position 28,815,745 of record OX457088.1, read on the forward strand.
CATTGGACGTAGAAGAGAATACAATAAACAAGTCAATATCTGCAGTGACACCAAGGGAGGTAGAAGAAGCCATCAAAAATTATACGAAAAAAAAAGCTCCTGGTTATGATCTAATTACAGCTGAAGTTCTAGCACAGCTCCCTAAAAAAGGAATTGTTATGCTAACACAACTAATCAATGCTGTATTTAGACTAAGAGTGGTTCCAGACTCATGGAAGGTAGCCGAAATTATAATGCTGTTAAAGCCCGGTAAACCCCCGAACGTTGCCAAATCTTATCGTCCAATCTCGCTATTACCAGTTATGTCAAAACTGATGGAAAAGCTATATCTAAAAAGATTGAAACTGATCATCGAAGAAAAAAAACTAATTCCTACATTTCAATTTGGATTCAGGGAAAAGCATTCCACAGTCGAGCAAGTTCATCGAATAACAAACACAATTGAAAATGCTATCGAAGACAAACAGTACAGCTCAGCAATGTTTCTAGACATTGCTCAAGCGTTCGATAAGGTTTGGCACGAGGGTCTTATATATAAGTTGAACAAGTTTTTACCAAAACAACACGTAGAATTCCTAACATCGTATTTAAAAAACAGATGCTTTCGAGTAAAACATGAGGATGAATTTTCGGAGCTAAAAGACATAGAAGCTGGTGTTCCACAGAGGAGTATCCTAGGGCCAAGTCTATATCTGTTGTACACTTGTGATCTCCCGGTTCCTGAAGAAGTACTAGTTGCCACATTTGCAGATGACACGTCAATGGTCGCTTCATCACCAAACTTAGTCGATGCAGTTGAAAAAATACAGAATGCAAATAACGTTATCCAGGACTGGACAAATAAATGGAAAATCAAGATAAACGAATCCAAGTCAACACATGTAATATTCACAAACCGCGTGATTCATCAAGTACCACCAGTCAGTATTAATGGCAATATAGTACCATATGCAAACACGGCGAAATATTTAGGCATATCATTGGACGCAAAGCTAAAATGGAAGGAGCATATAAAGATAAAATTAAGTGAACTCAACATAAAATATAAAAAAATGTATTGGCTCATTGGTCGGAACTCGAAATTATCAATATATAACAAAATTCTCATCTACAACCAAATAATTAAACCAATATGGCTTTATGGCATCCAACTCTGGGGTTGTGCCAGCCAATGCCACATTGAGATGATTCAACGATTTCAGAATAAGGTAGTCCGTAATATAGCTAAGGCACCCTGGTACGTTAGGAATAAAGATTTACATAGAGATTTAAAGATAAATTACGTCGTGGAAGAGATACAAAAAGTTGCTGTTAAACACCATGCAAAACTACAAAATCACGTCAATGCTGCAGCAGCAACGTTGATATAAAACAACTCAATCACAAGCAGAAGATTAAAGCGAAAGAGACCATTCGATTTAATCTAAATTCTAAAAGCCAACAGATTCAATTTTAGGAGGCCATGGGGCGTTCTAAAATCTGCATAAAAAAAAAATTAAGTTAAGACTTCAAAAAAAAACTGATGGTTGGTCCTCGGGACCAGTTTTAGTTTCAATTCAGCGAGAACATCATCCAAAAAAAAAAAAAAAAAAAAAAATTACATTGTATACTTACATAATATAATTAAATCTGTTATTATAGTATTTTATTATATAATATATTTTTGTTAAACTGAATTGAATATGAATAAAAATGAATGAGTAAATGAAAAAAAAAAAATAAAAAAAATAAAATGAATTCTAGGAATAAATATTATAAACTAAAACCAAAATTTCCTAGCAACCTAGCATCAAAGACAACGATAGTGTAATGTATTTAAAAAAGAAACAATATATATGTAGATAGAATAATTTGAAAAAAGACAATAATTATAGAATAATGATGGTAATAGTGATTTATCACCGCAATCACGTACAAAGAGACGAGGTGGGTAAGCTAAAAAATATATTATTATATTTTTTAATTATTTTATTACAAATTACAACCATTTTAAATTGTAGCCCAATTCTACCGATAAAGATTTTAATAATAACAAATGTGAAACAAGACAATCAAAAGAAGTTTGTTAAAATTTAAGATCTGACGAAAAAGAAAAAGCGAAAGGAAATGATTATGATGTAAAATTGATTAAAAGTGTGAGGTCGAAAAAAACATCTTCAGGTGACTTTAGGGAAATGTGAAAGCTATTATTAAATTTTTGTAAATTAAATTTATAATATATTTATTATTTATATGTAAAGGAACCAGAGGAACAACTAACTGATATGAAGATGAAAATAAATGAATCGCCTAATATTAATAATGAATGTCAAGATGATAACATATTTGGAATTATTCAACGTTATAATTATAACTATTTAAATTAAATGTATATATTATGTATTTTTTATGTATTATTTTTACTTTTTAGTTAAATAAATCTACATAACAAAATATTTACGAAATATTATTTATTAATAACAATATCAGATTTGCAAAAATGCAAGATATTTACTGCAGTCAAAACTAATTAATAATTTGGTTCGAAAAAAAACTGATATCAATACATAAATTGTTTCATAATATTTTATTCTCTTAATTATTTAAATATTTAAAGTACAAAATTTTCAATAGATAATTTCTCTGCATCCTTATTAATATCGACCTTTGAATCTTCACAAAAAATTTGTACGGATTGGGTTTGCTCAAAATCGTCATTTTCATTATCTAATAAATATAAAATACCATCATCTTCATATGTTGGAAAAAAGAATTCAGGTTGATCCCATTGTTTTTTGTCACCAATACCATAATGATCATTTTCTTTCATATGCATTTGTAATTCATTTATATTATCATAACGTTGATTACATTTAACACATTGTAAAATATGCATTTGCCTTCGTACATAATTGACAACTTTAATTTTTTGATAAAAATTTAAATTTTCTGTAATTTCATCAAAATTAACAGAATGTTCTATAAGCATATGATGTTTAATTATTGAAAAATCAATGTCTTTTTTTGAGCAATATAAACAATTTAATAATTGTTTTTCTCCATCCCAATCCGACCAATCAGAATCTTCATCATCAGAAAAACTATGACTTTTATTAATAGGTATTTCATTTTCATTATGATTTTTCTTATTACTATCTGTAAATGAATTAATATTTTCTTTTATACTATTCATAGCAATATTACCACAATAAGATTTTTGTTGTTGATTGTTACTACGATTTTGTTGTTGAAATTTATGATTAGCTTTAAAATTTTTAACATGTTTCGGTTTTTCATTTTTATAATTAACTAAATAATATTTATCATAAAATTTTAAATCTGGATTTATACGTTTATGACCTTTCTTACGCATATGTTCTTTTAATGTACCCCTATCTTTGAAAATTTTTTCACAATACAAACATATTAAATTATCTAATTTATTTTGTAGTACATCAATCAATTCATCAACAAATACTAAATTTTCTGGTTTACCTAATTGTATGAAATGTTTTGTATATAAATGTTCTAAATAATCAGACCTTAAGCCTGTAATAATATTACGACAATGTAAACATTCACGTGAAAATTTACGATCGGTGCGTTCAAATTGATGTTGTGATAAGGCTGTTTCCAGACGTTCTGTATGTAACTGTTTTCTTAATTCATAATCTTGTGGAAGAATATCACTAAGTAAATAATATTTTTCATTTTTAGATGGTGTACCATCAGGCAACTGATCTAATAACATTGTTGTACAATATTCTTCAAGTTCTTGATCTTAAATATATATGTATTTACTTATTTTTACTAAATTTTTATGAACAAAAATTTATATTTTACCTTTGAATTTTAACACCCAATATTGAAGATAATTTTTCAAGCTAGCAATATCTCCTACATCAGCTATAACTAATCTATGTGTGAGAAAAAGATGTGCCAAATAATCATCACTTTCTTTAGGAAATTCATAAGTTTGATCACATTTTAAACACAAAACTGATAAATTGGTTGATTCTATACATTCTCTTGGAGGTTCAAGTGTTAAAGATGACAAAATGGTATTAATTTGTTTTGATGCCATCGTGATCATCCTTATTTTATTGGTATTATATCTTTCTACCCAAAATTCGACACAACGACTGAACTGAACAAATAAAAACAGCTGTTAGTTGACGTTAGAAACTTTGTAGTTTGTTTTGTACCTTGTTCCTTGTTGACATCATACTCGTATTCTCGTATAGTAAAACTCGTATTCGTATATAAAATATATACCATGTTTCCATGCACGGAGTTGAGTTGAGTTGAGTTATCGTTCAGTTGAAAAAATTCAAATTTCAACCCCAGTCGTTTCCATGCAAAAACTCGAGTTGAGTTGAGTTGAACTGACAGTTCTGGCAACACGATATAAAACAGGTTTTTTTATTTCATAATAATTAAATTTATGTCATTAATTTTAATATATTTTTCTCCTCCATTACTGATATTAAAATTTTTACTTCATCGTCACTCCAAAAAAGTCTTGCTGACGCCTTTATTATTAAAAAAATAATAATTTTTTGTTCATTTACACATACAGATATAAAATGTCAATTTACTAATACAATGACATAACTCAACTCAATCCCACTAGTTTCGTGGAGTTGAAATGGATTTAACGAAAACTCAACTCAATTCGTGTTTCCATGGGGTTCAACTCGAGTTGAACTCGAGTTCAACTCGTCATGGAAACAAGGTAATAATAGTCTTAGAGTATAGAAACAGGAGATGCAATAGTTATAAGAAAGTGTCCCTTTTTTTTGTGGGGGGAAAAGAGATTTTTTTTGCAGTGACGGCTTTAAATTGCTATTGCCAGTGACAAAAGCTCTTTTTTTAACTAAAAAGCATTTTTTATAAATGTTATTTATATTTAAAAAAAAAGTTAAATATTTGATATTTTTTAATAAAATTAATTAAATGTTATTATTTTTACATATAATAATTAGATTTACAAAATTAAATATGTATTTTTTATTTCACTAACTTGTTGTTATATGAGGTTGTTTCTACCCATAATTTAGGTTAAAAACAACAAAATATAATTATAACATACCTAAAAAGTAATATAAATAAATCAATTAATTATTTTTGATATTTTTCTTCCAAATATATGCTGTCTTTTTAATAATTATCCTGCCTGCGGCACTGCCTAGAATATTGTAAAGCTTGAAAGCTTTGATAGAAAGCTTTTTTAATGACACTTTGTATTGCAAAACATCTGTTACAAGGAGATTTTGACAACTAACACCTGTTACAAGGAGATTTTGAGAACTAAATAGCTTTTATAAAAAGGGAAACAGCTTGTAGGGGCAAAAGTATACTATAGCATCTCCTCTCCTGTTTATATACTCAGAATATAGTATATTCTCGTATATCGTATTCGTATTATAAAATAGTCATTTTCCCCTTGCAATACATCGTTTTTTTATCCTTTTATATCGAGTAGTACAGATACAGAGTAGGAATAAAAAACTCAGTTAATATGTCAACAAGGTACAGAGTGTTTATTAAAGAAATACATATATTTTTTTATTACAATAGTTTCTATTTTCTATAATTATTTTTGTAAATATTCCATTTCTTTCAATGTTTCCTTATGTTGTCTTTCTGCTCGTCTCACTTTAAATGTATTTGCTCTTGGATTTTTCTTAAAACTTTTTTTCTTCGTATTAAAATTTAAAAAATTATTTAATTCCTCTGATATATTAATATGATCTGGAATATGTATTTGGCGGAGATTTCTAGCTGGTATCATAAATTCGTCAAATTCATAATGTAAACCCTTTTGATCAATAAATACAACTTCGTTTAATGTGATATTCATAAAACCGTCTGAAGATGTAATACGTCCCGCTACAGATGACTCATTTTTCATATCAATTAATACCGATTTATTGTTCAAAATAATTGGTATTGATGAAAGTGAATTTAAGGCAAAAAATTTTTCTCGTCGGCCAAGTTGTTGCATTCTCTAAAATTTATTAAATTAAAATCAATATGTTGAATGAAATTTTACTTGATTATTTTGTAAGTATAAACAAAAATAAATGTTAATTTACTTTTTATAGATATTGCTTGAGAAAAAGATTTTTGCCGTGACGGAGCAAGGGCATAGGGCAACACGAAGGCAAAAAGTCAAAATGACATAAAATTTGATTACACAAAAAACACATCCCTATAAGAAAATAAGCGAATTCGCTTTTGGCGAACCGTATACGAACTGGATAAGTAACGCCTTTTTAATAAACTATAATTTATGTATCTTATAATAATATTGTAAATTGTATCTTATAATAATATTGTGTTTAAATATAATAAAATAAATATTAATAAGTAATTTTGTGTGTTCTATATAATAAAATTAATAAAAAATCTTATTAATAAGTAAGTGGTGAAATAATTATTTATAGTTGAATGTTAATGTTATTATTTATTGTTAAAAATTACATTTTTTATATGAAATAAATGCTAAAAAAATAAAAATATTACTTTTCTGTATTTTTTATATCTAGAAATAAAATCAGTTCGTAAACGGTCCGAATTTGGCGGTTCCAAAACGAATCGCTGCAGCGTTTCGTAAACGGACCGATTTTAGCGAACTCTTGGCGTTACGTTTTTTTTTCTACTGTTCTTATTCTAACATTCACGTTTCCGGTTCGCTTACGAACTGCCAAGGAACTCTTGGCGTTACGTTTTTTTTTCTACTGTTCTTATTCTAACATTTACGTTTCCGGTTCGCTTACGAACTGCCAAGGCGGTTCGTAAACGAACTCATATATGAACAAAAGACTTCGCCGGCGGTTCGTTTACGGTTCGCTTTTCTTAAAGGGATTATTGGCGACAGATTCAACCAACCACAAAATATTACGTTTCCATGCTGATTGAACTTGAGTTCCCACTTAGCAAACTTTCCAACTCGGAATTATGAGTACTATTTTCACACGGACTTCCAAGTCTAATTTCCGTCTCTTACTAACACATTTACAAAAAATTTAGAGATATATAAAATTTGGTATATAAATAATTCACCCAGTTGGCGTAGAGAAGCAGCCAGAAACTGTGACCACATTTTTTTGTGGAATTTTTGTGACATTTTTGTGCACAATTTTGTGAATATTTTTTGTCACAACGAGATGTGACAAAAATGTGACAAAGAATTCACAAATATTTTTCGACATTTTTTTGTGGAATTTTTGACATTTTTGTGCACAATTTTGTGAATATTTTTTTGTCACAACGAAAGGTGACAAAAATGTGACAAAGAATTCACAAATATTTTTCGACATTTTTTTGTGAAATTACTGTGAATCTTTTGTCACATAATTTTTTTAAAATTTCGAATGATTGTTATTAATATCATATTATGACGCATAAGATTTTGTTCTAGAATAAAATCAATGTTATTCCTTTGTGATCATAAAAAAAAGATTTGTGCTGAAACTTTTAAGGGTATTTTTTAAAATAATTTTGAATTTGTAGCAATAAGAAAAATAAAATTTTACATTATTTATTATCTATTTTATTGTATTTTTTGTAGATGAGCTCCGATATCATCAAATAAATATTCTACAAACTATGAAATCAGTCGAAGAAGGTATTGATGAAAGTAATAGAAGAAAATAAGAGGCCTGAAAATGCTTTATATAATGTTTTTGAAATACATAAGTATACCTTATACTCTTTATAGTATTGGATTGATATTGAAAATTAAAAATAAACAAATCCTTAAAAACGTTTTTTAATTATTTAATTGACCATAATAATTTGAAAAATTTGTACACAAAACTGTCACAAATTCGTCCAAATAAATGTGACAAATTTGTTCACAAAACTGTGACAAATTGGTTCACAAAAATGTCAAAATTTTGTTCACAAATCTGTGACAATTTCTTCCAAATTTCACACTTTTTCTGACCAAAATGTCATAAAAATGTCGCAATTCGGGTAAACCACAGTCACAATTTTTCCACCGTATTGTGACAATTTTTTGTCGACACTTCACATTTTTTTGTGACATTTTTGTCACAATTATTTCATATTTGGTTGCTGGGGAAATATTAAAACAGAAACAAGATAGTTTTTTGTTATTGCGTGTGGAATTGTTTGTGTTGTGAAATTCTAAGGTCTAAGGCTCTAAGCAATTTATTTAAGGTAAAATAAATATTAATTTATTAATAAATATTAACCACCCAACATTACCAAAAGATTGTAGGACATTCAAAAATACTCCTAAAAAACATGAGTTAACTGAAATGGGTACAGGATCATATTTGCATTTTGGACTTGAACATAACTTGAAATTATTATTTCAAAAATATACAAATTTAATTGAAGAGCTCATAATAGATATTGGTATTGATGGTCTCCCTCTGTCAAAAATATGAATTTATTATTAGTAAAACCAAATATGTGTAATACAAATTATATCTGATATTTTAAATACACAAATTTAAAACTAAATTATTTGTGAATATTATTTGTAATGGATTATTTTAGCAATACAGGTAGGTATAGAAAAAAAGGAATTAGTTTCAGCATGGATATTCGTGCTATTTTCACACGGAATACTGTATGATTTACACACGGAATATTGTATGATTTACACACGGAATACTGTACGATTTACACACGGAATACTGTACGATTTACACACGGAATACTGTACGATTTACACACGGAATACTGTACGATTTACGCACGGTAAATCGTACGATTTACACACGGAAATCCATTTACAATGCCGCCTATATTACTCACTAAAAGTACTTTCACATTATCAGATTTTTCAGACGACTAGTCGTCTGAAAAATCGTCTGAAAAATCGTATGGAAAATCGTACGCAAAAGTTTTTTTGTCTTCACACTATCAGACAAAAATATCAAAAATTTGTGAAAACTTAACCTCACATTTGGTACTATTTACTTTTAACTTATAAATATGGATGCTGAAAATAATTTAAATATTATTGGATTATGTGCAACAATTATTGGAATTATTGCACGGAAAAATATTAGAAAAAACCGGCGTAATCAAAAATATAAAAATCGAAGCATTTGGGCGCGAAAATGGCTTCTGAGACGGGAAATTCCAGGAAGAGATTTATCAAGTCTTGTGTTTGATGAACTTAGAATTGAAGATCCAAAGGCATTCTTGAAGAATCTACTTTTGATTTTCTTTCTTTCTTTACCACAAAATATATAACTTTCACACAACTAAGTTTTGTATTTTGTTAGCTGTCAAAATTGTCGGCTGGAAAATCGTTTGAAAATGCAAACCAGACGATTTTTTAAACGACATCGCATGCGACAAATATTTTTACCTTCACACTATACGATGTTTCATCCGACAAAAAATCGTCTGAAAAATCTGATAATGTAAAAGGCACTTTATCCATTCACAGACTTGGAATTTTCGGGACACTTTTCATAGGCCAATCTCACGGATTTCATGTGTAAATCGCACTGGATTCCATGTTCCGTGTGACGGATTTTCGCACGGATATCCGTGCGAATTGCTGGTTGGATTAAATCCGGATTAGATTGCATGGAAACAGGGATTAAGTTGAGTTTTCATTAAAATTAAATCCATTTCAACTCCACGAAATTATTCAGATATGGGATTGAAATCTTTGATAAAATGTGTATGAAACTTTTAGATAATATAATATCTGGATGCGCTATATTACAAATTTTACGAAGTCTTTTGCATACTGATACAAATATATAACATACCCAGAGAGAACTGACGTATATACCAACGCGTAGGTACTCTGTTGGTATCGAAATTAAAATATATAAAAATATAATGTCCGAGTTAAATGGAAGATAATACAAGTATTTTCTCGATTTGATATAAACTCGTCAGCCTGACACGATACCAATTTTCACCCGATTCGTATGGATTGGAGGAAAATTCTACGCTCCAAGCGGCTAATTGCTGGAAACAAAATAAAAATGTCAGAGAAAAACAATATTTGTGTCTTTATGGTGATTGTAGAGTATTTTTATTGTGTATTTGTCTTTTGTATATATAATATGTAATTAAATTTTATTTTTTATTTTTAATAATTAAAAATTGTATTTTTAATTTGAAATAACTTTTTCCGTGGAAATGCAGATGAATTTCTTTTGGAATTTTATGAAAAAAAAATTAGGTATGTATAATAAAAGCAGAAAAAAAATTCATTGAAATTCTAATATTATCTCAAATTTATTAATTATTTTCAGACATTTTTTTTAAAATACATGTACCAACGTAATAAAACCTAGAAAACACTGGACTGGAAAAATGGATATTGGACGAGCTCATCGGCAAATTAATCTTTTTATTATAACTAAAATTAATGTAAAGAATCAATTTAATTTAATATGCGCAAAATTGTTGCAAAATTGTAATCAAATTAAAGACAAAATTATTGAATGTATACTAATTAAAATAACTAACTATGTATATATATAATGAATAATTGTGGTCAATATAATATGTTTTAAAATTATGTATAGTAATAGTAGTTAAATATAAATTTGTATTTATACGAAATAATACGTATATCATAAATTTGAAAAGCCTTAAGCTAAAAAAATTTAAATATTCATGATTATTTTGGAAAACTTCGTATTTGAGATTCTCTTCACTTTGCGTTTCACTTGCACAAAATTGGAGCATTCTAGAAAACGTTGGAACAACTACATTATCATACGTATTCAAATACGTAAATACGTATTTGAAAAATTAAAATTAAAGTTTTTAAATCTCAAAATCGAAATAAAAATATATAATTAGAGCATCCGTATAGCTGTATCATTAATTTAATGTAAATAAAAATGCCTCGATTTTTTTTTTAAATTTGTACCAATTTCTTCACAATATGGATAAATAGACGTTTCAAAAACCCACGAGCAATGTCCTTATTTAATTTCAGGTCATTGATTTATTTTTGAAATTATTTCGTGTTTGTTGTTTTTTTCTTAAATATGTACTTTTAAAATTTAAATAATTGGTAAATACCTATATATAAATGTTTAAAAAATTTGTTAAATTATTTTTAATTACATTTTGAATCTTCTAAAAGTAACAAATTTACAGCGAATGTCTATTATATGAAAAACGTTTCACTTTTCGATTCGACAGTATTATAGAATAATAAATTTTTCGAATCGGTAATACAGTCTTCCCTTCGAACGTTTTGTAGAATAACAAAAATTCAAATACGACCGTATTTCAAATACGAAGTTTTCCAAAATAATCATGATTGCAATGTCATTAATAAAAAAAATTAAAAATATTTTCCATTTTTTTATTTTGAATAAAAAAAAAGCAAATATTCCAAAATAAAAATTCTTTGAGCCACCTGCCGTAAAATAAATAACCTACAATACCCGACACGATACCTACGCGTCAGTATCAACGTCAGCGGAAGTGACCTGTGTGTTTGCCATGGGAGAGTAATACCAAGAGTGACAAAAATGTGACAAAGAATTCACAAATGTTTTTCGACATTTTTTTGTGAAATTACTGTGAATCTTTTGTCACATAATTTTTTTAAAATTTCGAATGATTGTTATTAATATCATATTATGACGCATAAGATTTTGTTCTAGAATAAAATCAATGTTATTCCTTTGTGATCATAAAAAAAAGATTTGTGCTGAAACTTTTAAGGGTATTTTTTAAAATAATTTTGAATTTGTAGCAATAAGAAAAATAAAATTTTAAATTATTTATTATCTATTTTATTGTATTTTTTGTAGATGAGCTCCGATATCATCAAATAAATATTCTACAAACTATGAAATCAGTCGAAGAAGGTATTGATGAAAGTAATAGAAGAAAATAAGAGGCCTGAAAATGCTTTATATGATGTTTTTGAAATACATAAGTATACTTTATACTCTTTATAGTATTGGATTGATATTGAAAATAAAAAATAAACAAATCCTTAAAAACGTTTTTTAATTATTTAATTGACCATAATAATTTGAAAAATTTGTACACAAAACTGTCACAAATTCGTCCAAATAAATGTGACAAATTTGTTCACAAAACTGTGACAAATTGGTTCACAAAAATGTCAAAATTTTGTTCACAAATCTGTGACAATTTCTTCCACAAAAATGTCACACTTTTTCTGACCAAAATGTCATAAAAATGTCGCAATTCGGGTAAACCACAGTCACAATTTTTCCACCGTATTGTGACAATTTTTTGTCGACAATTCACATTTTTTTGTGACATTTTTGTCACAATTATTTCATATTTGGTTGCTGGGGAAATATTAAAACAAAAACAAGATAGTTTTTTGTTATTGCGTGTGGAATTGTTTGTGTTGTGAAATTCTAAGGTCTAAGGCTCTAAGCAATTTATTTAAGGTAAAATAAATATTAATTTATTAATAAATATTAACCACCCAACATTACCAAAAGATTGTAGGACATTCAAAAATACTCCTAAAAAACATGAGTTAACTGAAATGGGTACAGGATCATATTTGCATTTTGGACTTGAACATAACTTGCAATTATTATTTCAAAAATATACAAATTTAATTGAAGAGAAGAGCTCATAATAGATATTGGTATTGATGGTCTCCCTCTGTCAAAAATATGAATTTATTATTAGTAAAACCAAATATGTGTAATACAAATTATATGTGATATTTTAAATACACAAATTTAAAACTAAATTATTTGTGAATATTATTTGTAATGGATTATTTTTAAAATAATTTTGAATTTGTAGCAATAAGAAAAATAAAATTTTACATTATTTATTATCTATTTTATTGTATTTTTTGTAGATGAGCTCCGATATCATCAAATAAATATTCTACAAACTATGAAATCAGTCGAAGAAGGTATTGATGAAAGTAATAGAAGAAAATAAGAGGCCTGAAAATGCTTTATATAATGTTTTTGAAATACATAAGTATACTTTATACTCTTTATAGTATTGGATTGATATTGAAAATAAAAAATAAACAAATCCTTAAAAACGTTTTTTAATTATTTAATTGACCATAATAATTTGAAAAATTTGTACACAAAACTGTCACAAATTCGTCCAAATAAATGTGACAAATTTGTTCACAAAACTGTGACAAATTGGTTCACAAAAATGTCAAAATTTTGTTCACAAATCTGTGACAATTTCTTCCACAAAAATGTCACACTTTTTCTGACCAAAATGTCATAAAAATGTCGCAATTCGGGTAAACCACAGTCACAATTTTTCCACCGTATTGTGACAATTTTTTGTCGACAATTCACATTTTTTTGTGACATTTTTGTCACAATTATTTCATATTTGGTTGCTGGGGAAATATTAAAACAAAAACAAGATAGTTTTTTGTTATTGCGTGTGGAATTGTTTGTGTTGTGAAATTCTAAGGTCTAAGGCTCTAAGCAATTTATTTAAGGTAAAATAAATATTAATTTATTAATAAATATTAACCACCCAACATTACCAAAAGATTGTAGGACATTCAAAAATACTCCTAAAAAACATGAGTTAACTGAAATGGGTACAGGATCATATTTGCATTTTGGACTTGAACATAACTTGCAATTATTATTTCAAAAATATACAAATTTAATTGAAGAGAAGAGCTCATAATAGATATTGGTATTGATGGTCTCCCTCTGTCAAAAATATGAATTTATTATTAGTAAAACCAAATATGTGTAATACAAATTATATGTGATATTTTAAATACACAAATTTAAAACTAAATTATTTGTGAATATTATTTGTAATGCATTATTTTAGCAATACAGGTAGGTATAGAAAAAAAGGCATTAGTTTCAGCATGGATATTCGTGCTATTTTCACACGGAATACTGTATGATTTACACACGGAATATTGTATGATTTACACACGGAATACTGTACGATTTACACACGGAATACTGTACGATTTACACACGGAAATCCATTTACAATGCCGCATATATTACTCACTAAAAGTACTTTCACATTATCAGATTTTTCAGACGACTAGTCGTCTGAAAAATCGTCTGAAAAATCGTATGGAAAATCGTACGCAAAAGTTTTTTTGTCTTCACACTATCAGACAAAAATATCAAAAATTTGTGGAAACTTAACCTCACATTTGGTACTATTTACTTTTAACTTATAAATATGGATGCTGAAAATAATTTAAATATTATTGGATTATGTGCAACAATTATTGGAATTATTGCACGGAAAAATATTAGAAAAAACCGGCGTAATCAAAAATATAAAAATCGAAGCATTTGGGCGCGAAAATGGCTTCTGAGACGGGAAATTCCAGGAAGAGATTTATCAAGTCTTTGAGCCACCTGCCGTGTTTGATGAACTTAGAATTAAAGATCCAAAGACTTTTCATAGGCCAATCTCACGGATTTCATGTGTAAATCGCACTGGATTCCATGTTCCGTGTGTGATTTTCGTACGGATTTTCGCACGGATATCCGTGCGAATTGCTGGTTGGATTAAATCCGGATTAGATTGCATGGAAACAGGGATTAAGTTGAGTTTGCATTAAAATTAAATCCATTTCAACTCCACGAAATTATTCAGATATGGGATTGAAATCTTTGATAAAATGTGTATGAAACTTTTAGATAATATAATATCTGGATGCGCTATATTACAAATTTTACGAAGTCTTTTGCATACTGATACAAATATATAACATACCCAGAGAGAACTGACGTATATACCAACGCGTAGGTACTCTGTTGGTATCGAAATTAAAATATATAAAAATATAATGTCCGAGTTAAATGGAAGATAATACAAGTATTTTCTCGATTTGATATAAACTCGTCAGCCTGACACGATACCAATTTTCACCCGATTCGTATGGATTGGAGGAAAATTCTACGCTCCAAGCGGCTAATTGCTGGAAACAAAATAAAAATGTCAGAGAAAAACAATATTTGTGTCTTTATGGTGATTGTAGAGTATTTTTATTGTGTATTTGTCTTTTGTATATATAATATGTAATTAAATTTTATTTTTTATTTTTAATAATTAAAAATTGTATTTTTAATTTGAAATAACTTTTTCCGTGGAAATGCAGATGAGTTTCTTTTGGAATTTTATGAAAAAAAAATTAGGTATGTATAATAAAATCAGAAAAAAAATTCATTGAAATTCTAATATTATCTCAAATTTATTAATTATTTTCAGACATTTTTTTTAAAATACATGTACCAACGTAATAAAACCTAGAAAACACTGGACTGGAAAAATGGATAATGGACGAGCTCATCGGCAAATTAATCTTTTTATTATAACTAAAATTAATGTAAAGAATCAATTTAATTTAATATGCGCAAAATTGTTGCAAAATTGTAATCAAATTAAAAACAAAATTATTGAATGTATACTAATTAAAATAACTAACTATGTATATATATAATGAATAATTGTGGTCAATATAATATGTTTTAAAATTATGTATAGTAATAGTAGTTAAATATAAATTTGTATTTATACGAACTAATATGTATATCATAAATTTGAAAAGCCTTAAGCTAAAAAAATCTAAATATTCATGATTATTTTGGAAAACTTCGTATTTGAGATTCTCTTCACTTTGCGTTTCACTTTCACAAAATTGGAGCATTCTAGAAAACGATCGAACAACTACATTATCATACGTATTCAAATACGTAAATACGTATTTGAAAAATTAAAATTAAAGTTTTTAAATCTCAAAATCGAAATAAAAATATATAATTAGAGCATCCGTATAGCTGTATCATTAATTTAATGTAAATAAAAATGCCTCGATTTTTTTTTTAAATTTGTACCAATTTCTTCACAATATGGATAAATAGACGTTTCAAAAACCCACGAGCAATGTCCTTATTTAATTTCAGGTCATTGATTTATTTTTGAAATTAGTATTATTACATATTTACAAAAATTCAAATACGACCGTATTTCAAATACGAAGTTTTCCAAAATAATCATGATTGCAATGTCATTAATAAAAAAAATTAAAAATATTTTCCATTTTTTTATTTTGAATAAAAAAAAAGCAAATATTCCAAAATAAAAATTCTTTGAGCCACCTGCCGTAAAATAAATAAACTACAATACCCGACACGATACCTACGCGTCAGTATCAACGTCAGCGGAAGTGGCCTGTGTGTTTGCCATGGGAGAGTAATACCAATTTCTTTTCAGAATTTTTTTTTTGTACACCACACCCCTTTAAGAAAAGCGAACCGTAAACGAACCGCTGGCGAAGTCAATTCTTCATACAAGACTTCGCCGGCGAACCGCTTTGGCGATTCGCCGGCGGACCGTAAACATAAATGTTGGAATAAGAAAATTAGAAAAAAAAACGAAGTGGTGTGTATGTATTAGTACGCCGCCTAGACTACATTTTAGCGGTTCGCTGGCGAATCGCCTAGGCGGTTCTCTAGCGAATCGCCAATACGGTTCGTTTACGTACTTATTTTATCCATATAAATAAAAAATCTGGAATTTTTTTAATTCAAAATAAAAAACAAATATTTTTAATTTTTTGGTTGAAAATCGATATTATAAAAATAATTTTTTAGTATTTAAATTTTTTTAGGATTTAAATTTTACTTTTTTCTAGGACTTTAATATCAATATTTTTATGAATAACACTAATATTCCTAATTTCACGGACTACTTCGTAATATATATTTTTTCACTTTCACATTAAATTATTTAGAACACAATTAATAAGAGCACGTCTAATTGTTAGAATAAAATTAAAATTGTGCCTATATTTTATTTTTTATAAATGACTACTCACAAAAAAAAAATATTTTATTACTCTTCTACATAAATTGGTTTTTTGTGAATGAATTGGTGAAAAGGCGGTTCAGAAGCGGTACGTTTTGGGTTCGCCAAAAGCGAATTCGTTTATTTACTTAAAGTGACCATGGTGGGAATTGTCAAAAATCTGTAGTGTAGAAAAGTGTAAGGTATGAAAAAAACATACTTTTATTACACCCTGACAAAATTCTTTATAATTTGAACACGTTCGCGACATTTGTTTTTTTAACATTTTTGCCATTTGGACATCGTGTACCACAGGTGGTACACGATGTGTATTTTTATAGTACTTTATGAAAATGCTAACATATTATATTAAAACTATGTTTTTATACTTACAACTTACAACTGTCAGGAATATTCAAAAATTTATTATATTATGCGTGTACCACTGGTGGTACACAAATATTTTATAGCAAATACTTTTTATAAATAAAAATTTACGTCCAAAAATAATTTCCGTAACATTCACTTACGGCGTTTCAAAATACTGTGGAGTGTACCACTGGTGGTACACGATGTCACGAACGTGTTAAATTGTTATACTTTTTTTCATAATTTGTGATTAAAACATTATTTAATTGACGAATAGTAGTGGTCTTCACGACCTAAATATTTTTTCTTGATATTTTGATATTTTTTTTTTAAATTACGTGAACACCTGTTTTTGGTGCCTGAGATATTTTGATATTTTTTTTTACATTTTATGTCTGGCAGTTCATGTTTTTATGTTTATTTTACATATTTATATAATCTGGTAGCACTGAAATAATTTAAACAAATATTGTTAAAAATTAGAATTGGCAAAATTTAAGGAAAAATAAGTAAATATGTAATAATACTAATTTTAAACTGCAATACTAATTTTAATAAACAATAATCCCCGTCAATACAACACAAAATAAAATTTAAAATTTCAAAACAGAAAATTTCTGACAGTAGTATTTTGACATATATATCAAAATATCAAAATATCAAAAAATACATGCCCAACGGCATGTATTTTTTGATATTTTTTTTGACACTATCGTGATATTTTAATATTTTTTTCAACCAATCAAAACTCGTTATTTCGTAAAATATCAAAATATAAAGAAAAAATATTTAGGTCGTGAAGACCACTAGTATATATTTCCACCTTAAAAAGTAAAAAAAAAAAAATACAACTCCACTTTCTACACCCTCAAATTTGAGTAAAAAAAGTGTAGAAAGTGTAGAAGGTGTAGTCAAATGTAAAAAAAGTGTAGAAAGTGTAGAAGGTGTAGTCAAAAGAACGCAAAAATTTTCTACACCATGGAGGGTGTATGAAAAAGTAAGAAAATGTAAGAAAGTGTGTCTGAAAAGAAATTGGTATATGTATCGTGTCAGGAATACGCGTTGGTATATAAGTCGCGCCGAAGTTGGTATAAACATTCTCACTGGGGTATAACAATTTAAAAATATGCACACACAAAAATGAGCGGCAACCCTTTAAGAATAGCGAACCGTAAACGAACCGCCGGCGAAGTCTTTTCTTCATATATGAGTTCGTTTACGAACCGCCTTGGCAGTTCGTAAGCGAACCGGAAACGTAAATGTTAGAATAAGAACAGTAGAAAAAAAAACGTAACGCCAAGAGTTCGCCAAAATCGGTGCGTTTACGAAACGCCGCAACGATTCGTTTTGGAACCGCCAAATTCGGTTCGTTTACGAACTGATTTTATTTCTAGAAATAAAAATACGGAAAAGTTATTTTTTTAGCATTTATTTCATATAAAAAATATAATTTTTAACAATAAATAATTATTTCACCACTGATTTAATTTTTTTAAATTTTATTACTTAATTTATTATATAAAACACAAAATTACTTATTAATATTTTTATTTTATTATATTTAACAAAATACTATTATAAGACACAACCTTCGTCACTCCTGTTTATTTTTGTTATGAAATTATAAAGTTTATTTTAAAAAGGCGTTACTTATCTAGTTCGTATACGGTTCGCCAAAAGCGAATTCGCTTATTTTTCTTAAAGGGAACATACATTTTGTATAACACAAAAATTTTATTTTGAGTAAGTAAATGAACATAATTTAAAATTGTTCTAAATTGGTTACCCAGCGAAAAAACTTTTTACGTAAAATGTTCAACGTAGTTTTGACTTGCTTATTTCACGTCAAATGAACGTTGATAATTTGACGATGACGAGTTTCTGTGTACTGTTTTTACAAAGTTCTTTGTCAAATTGAATATTAAGGCATTTCGTTTAGTTTGTTTTTGTTCTTTGTTGAAAATAGTTAAATTGCGAAGTTCATTTTTTGTTATATTTTTTAAATAAATTTTTTGAGTGTGGTGCTCCGTTTAATTTATATTATAAAAAATGCATAAATTATCCAAAAGGCAAAAGGTAACTTTTTCCAATATTTGATAGCAACCTAATTTTAATTTTTTTTTAATTTGCAGGTGCTTGGTTAGGTGGGCAATATAATTGCAAAAAAGGATATGCCACATCAATTAGAGCCCAAATGCTGGCTGCTCGGCAGAGGCGTTTTTAAAGAGTTATAAAGGCGACAATTAACTCTAATTAATTTTTTTTTTATTTCTATGCTTCCACGAAGTAAAATCGTCAGTCAAAATGGATTTAAAGACTGTAATTTTTATTAACTTTTTTAATTATATTTTATTTTCTTAAGTTATAGTATTATATAAAAAACGTGATAAATATATAAATATATTATTGTGAATTAGAATTTGGTGTTATTTTATTTTAAAATCAATTTTCAGAAGTACAAAATTCGCAATAAAAAAAAAAATTATTAGTTCGTTGAATGATCCACGTAAATTTAACGTCTAGTGTTAAACGTTCTTTTGACGTCAAATAAGCACGTTGAAAATTTAAAAAATGTACTGAAATTTGCGGACATCGTTGAAAATTTTATATGGGCATTTGACGGACGAAACATTAACGTCGTTTTTACGTAAAAACCACGTCAAAAATCGCACTGGGTAAAAAGTTAAACAGTTTAAAAAAGGTGAAATAATTTTTATCGAGGTGAAAGATATTTAATCGTGGTAAATATTTTTTACACTGTCTAATAGACCTATTCACAAATTAACAGCTTCAACTGATTTGACACTTGTTAAAAATTAATAACAAGAGCCATAACAAGCAATTGTAAAATTTATTTTCACAAAAATGGTGAATATGCACTTGTTAAAAATTATGAGGTGAATTTTGCTTGTTAAAATGTGAATGAAAAATCGTCAAATTGTGAATAAATTTCCTACAACACCGGTTTTAAAACAGAAATTTTGTGATTTTTTTTATTTGAATTGAAAGATTTATTTTGTTATTTGAAAATTTTATGTATTTTTTTAAAAACTGGCAGTAAATAGTAGTTTTACATACAATATATATATGTGTGTATGTATATATATATATATCTCTTTTATACCACATATATATATATATATAATTTATGGTAGAAATGAAAATACATGTTTATCAATTTTTCGTACTTTTCATTTTCATAATTGCTACCTAGAATCATCTAAAAAATTTAAATATAAAAATACGCTTAAATTTTTTTCAAACAACTTTTTATTAAAAAAATCAAAAAAAAGAAATCACTTTTATATGAAATTGTTAAACAACAACCACTCGAATCTGGTTGTTAAATACCAAGTGTCCATTTAGAAATTTAACAACTTAACAATTATTATAAGAATTTCTGAATAGCAATTTTAACAAGCCGTGGTGATTTTTTATCCATATTGTGAATTTTTTCATACAAAATTTTGATATTGTGAATTTTTATATTGGGGGTTATTCTACAAAATGGCGTATTTGAAATATCTTCATTTCTGCGTTTCACTTTCGAATTATTTTGCTATTATCCCAGATGAAAATATGGATGAAAATATGGCCTTTAATCTCAGATGAAAAAATCCCAGATGAAAATATGGCCTTTCATCACGGTCGTATTTCGATTTTTGCTATTCTGGAAATCGCAATTACGTTTAATGGAAGACTGTATTTATTATCACTGCAATTTTTTGGTTTTTCTGGAATACGGTGATAACGAAAGAATGAAACGTTTTCCATATATTTGGGATACGCAAATATATAGTGAGTCGCGTATTTTGAATGAAAATGTAAGTATTACAATTTTTATTAATAAATATCAATATATGTATATGTATATGTATGTATATTATCCTGGATGAAATTAGGTATGCCCATATTTTCATCTGGGATTTTTCTTGCAAGGTATGCCCATATTTTCATCTGGGATTTTCTCTGGCACCTCTGGATGAATTGTGCTAAAATTTGGTAAACACATTCAAATTAGTGGTCTGGATGAAATGATGAATGGCCATATTTTCATCTGGGATTTTCTCTGGCACTCCTGAATGGATTGGGCTGATATTTGGTAAACACAATCATTATCGTGTTCTATAGTTAACTATGCCAGTGCTCTGGTTTGGTTATTACTTGACCCTTTTTTATATTTGTTACCTGCAATGAGTTTTTTCTTATATCCATTCAAAAGGATATAAGTTTTTATATTTAAATTTCAAATTTCAAATTTAAATATTTTTCTATTTTTCTTATTTTTGGGAAAAAAATCAAATATGCGAATTGCGAATGCGATCGTAGTTTAATTTATACTGAAAAGGTATTATATCTACCAAAGGTATATGCATTCAATCTTTGGTAGATATAATACCTTTGGTGGAATGAAAAAAAATACCTTTGGTAGAATGAAATTTTTTTAATCTACATACATACTCGTGTATACATACACATACACACCCGATTATTGAAAATTTTATTTTTAATAAATGTTAACAAAGTTGGCGAAAATGTGTCAATCAATTCTAAATCATCCCTTTGCTCTACATCTACATCGTTTTTTAATCATTTTATGTAGAGTAGAGCAGCGTAAGAATTATAAAACGCCTTCCCCAGCAGCCAGAAACTGTGATCACAATTTTTTGTGGATTTTTTGTGACATTTTTGTTGAACATTTTTTTAATTTTTTTTGTCACAATAAAATGTGACAAAAAGATGACAAAATTGTTGAAATTTTTGTGAATCCTTTTGTCACAATAAAAATGTGAAAAAAATGTCACAAAATTGTCAAATAAAATGTGATCACAATATTTTATCACACTTTTGTGGCCATTTCGCGACAAAAATTGTGAAGTTTTTTTCAAACAAAATCCACAGTAGTCAGAAATTTGTTTAACATTTTTGTGTCAAATTTTTGTGACATTTTTGATGAAAAATGTAAACATGCATAACGTGCATGACTAAACGTGCAAACAGTAAACAGAATATTTTATATTATAACTTTATTTATTTATGTATACATAATTAAGGAAATAAAAAGAAATAAATAAATACTGAAACATCGACAAAATTTTATTAATTTAGAATATAATACTAATTGGAACACAAAAATATTCAAAAAATATGTTCACATTAATGTCACAAAACTTCTTAAATAAATGTGACAAAAATTCGCACATAATTGTGACAAATATTTTAACATAAATGTGACAATATTTCTTACATTAATGTGACAAAATTTCTCACATAAATGCGGCAAATTCAACCACAAAAATGTGACAAATTCAACCACATTCTTGTCACATTTTGTTCAACAAAAATGTGACCCCAGATGTGACAATAGGCGTCAACTAGACTCACATATTCGCCACATTTTTGTGACAATTTTTTGTCGACAATTCACAATTTTTTGTTGCATTTTTGTCACAATATTGTGACATTTGGCTATTGGGGTTGTTTCCATGTACCGACACCGAGTTGAGTTGGGATTGAGTTGAAATGGATTGGAAATGGAACCATCAATTATTCGTCCCATTTCAACTTAATCACTTACCTTGTTTCCATGACGAGTTCAACTCGAGTTGAACTCGAGTTAGCGTGCATGGAAACAGGGGTTGAGTTGAGTTGAGTTGGAATGGAACGAATAATTGATGGTTCCATTTCAACCCCATTTCAACTCAACCCAACTCAACTCTGTACATGGAAACTAGGTAACTGTTTCCAGTTTCCACGCACACTAAAAGTACTTTCACATTATCAGATTTTTCAGACGACTAGTCGTCTGAAAAATCGTCTGAAAAATCGTATGGAAAATCGTACGCAAAAGTTTTTTTGCCTTCACACTATCAGACAAAAATATCAAAAATTTGTGGAAACTTAACCTCACATTTGGTACTATTTACTTTTAACTTATAAATATGGATGCTGAAAATAATTTAAATATTATTGGATTATGTGCAACAATTATTGGAATTATTGCACGGAAAAATATTAGAAAAAACCGGCGTAATCAAAAATATAAAAATCGAAGCATTTGGGCGCGAAAATGGCTTCTGAGACGGGAAATTCCAGGAAGAGATTTATCAAGTCTTGTGTTTGATGAACTTAGAATTGAAGATCCAAAGGCATTCTTGAATTTTTCAAGAATGTGTGAATCTACTTTTGATTTTCTTTCTTTCTTTACCACAAAATATATAACTTTCACACAACTAAGTTTTGATTGTCGGGTGGAAAATCGTTTGAAAATGCAAACCAGACGATTTTTTAAACGACATCGCATGCGACAAATATTTTTACCTTCACACTATACGATTTTTCATCCGACAAAAAATCGTCTGAAAAATCGTCTGAAAAATCTGATAATGTAAAAGGCACTTAATAATCCGGATTCAACTCGAATTGAATCCGCGATGGAAACTGGCATATTGCATATTTCATTTTAAATTGCAACTTTCTGATATTTTCAATTTCTGTCCGTTTTTATGTTTATTACAAAACTCGACTTCTGTCCAAAAGAATACAACTACTTCAACTACAATTTTGTGGTTGTGGCTTTGACATCTCATTTTATAATTTTGACAGATATTTTTTTTCTTTTTTCTACTTTTCTTGCTTTTTTCGTTAAATAGATTTGGTCGATTTCGTTAAATTTTTATTATTAAAATTTATTATTTTCATTTTTTTCTTTTGCAACAAATAAAAAAAAAAAAGAAAAAATTCTATCACGGAAAAATTATCCATGGAATGAAATCAAAAAAATCTAAATAAATTAAATTATACTAAAAAAATTAAATAAGAAAAAAAATCTTAGTGAATTAAAAAAAAGAAATGTATATACATCATAAGTATTTACAAATTGTGAAATAACAAAAATAATATAAATTCAAATTTCCCAAAAATATTTTAACATAATATAAGAGTAAAAGTGCAAATCAAGAATAAAATAAACTAGAAAAAAAAGGAAAAATGTCAAAATATATAAAATTAATTAATGTTTTATACTAATATGAACCATTTTTAAGGTTTTATTTAAATTAAATTGTAATTTTTTTTATTTTAGAAGAAGTGCGTATTAGAAAAAAATTCCTTTATTAATATTTTTTTATGAAATTAAAAACAGGAAAAAAGTGATTATAAATATAGAAAAAAAAAATATTTTACCTAAAAGCTCTTTTTAACACAAAAAAAAGTAAAATAAATATAATTAAAAAAAGTGCACCACCTCCGCAAATGAGAAATAAATAAATTGGATTAATTTATTTTCATTTCATCTTATTTTTCCCGATAATTTTTTTGTATACCTACATATATTTATAATTTTGCGATAGAAAATATTCGCATTTGAATTATTTTTTGTAAGTACAAAATGGAAAAAATGTTGGTTTTGTGTCGTAGTCGTCGTCAAGTTTTTTTTGTAAAATGGGGTCATTAAAAATCATTTTTTTTATATTTCTGTTACCTGTTCATATTTTGTTGAAATCTTTTACCTTGCCAAAAATATAATTTTTTTTTAAATTTTTATACTAACTATATATTTATAAATTAAAAGCAAAAAACACATAATTTAATAAAATGTAGTTATCAGACAAAATGAAAAAGAAAAATATATATACGTATGTACATAGAACGGAAATAGAAGGGAAGAGGAGAAATTATAATTTGATTAAGAAAATATATTTTATGTATAATTAGCTATTTCTAAGAAATATTTTCTTTTCCTTAATTATGTATACAATAAATTATTAAGTAAATCAAAAAAGAAAAGAAAATGGTGTGATAATGTACGCATTCTTTTCTTATGTTTTAATATTTTATTTTGTTTATAGACGACCTTGGAAGTAAAAGGTGGGATTTTCGCTTAGATTATAAAACGTTTAACTTAATCTTAGGATTTTCGTTGAGGAAATGCTGATTTGTATACTTTATTTTATTTTGGTCCTTTAAATTTTAATAAATAAGTATTTTTGTGTAAGAAATTATAATTTCAATAGACACCGACCAAATCTGTATATCAAAAACTTAAGAAAGTACTTATAAAACTTCTTTATAACTAGGTAATTTACAAACATGTTATATACCTACCTTATATATATGATTAACTGCTGATAACTGGCATTTAAGAATTAATAAAAAAACACACTCATTATAGTGTTCTATAGTTAATTATGCTAGTGCTCCTCCATTAGCTCTACTTGGAATATGGTTATATGACGAATACATGATTTCTGATATTTTGTGGGAAATAATGGAGGAGAACTGGCATAGTTAACTATAGACCATCCAGAGGTTCTAGAGAAAATCCCAGATGAAAATATGGCCATTCATCATTTTATCGAGACCACTAATTTGAATGTGTTTACGAAATATCAGCCCAATCCATCCAGGGGTGCTAGAAAAAATCCCAGATGAAAATTGCCATTAATTGAAAGCAGTTGTAAAATTAAAACTGCGAAAGTGTAATTAAAATACCCCGACTTATAGTTTTAGAAAAATTTACCCGACGCCAATGTGTTAATAATAGTAACAATGTTTAGATCTATATCATGTTTTTCATTCTACTATATAGTATGTTTAAAAGTAATATTTTTTGTTGGAAAATTATAAAAAAAATATTGCTGAAAAACAAAATAAGTAATATATACCTACTTATTAACATTAAATTCTTTTCAGTCACACTTTTCTACAGTTGTTTACACTTTTCTACATCCTCCATATAACAGGTTTAAAAAGTGTAGAGTTAAGAAATTAGCCTAAGAATTAAATCCATCACCATCTGTTTTCGTAGAACATAGTACATGAAAGCTTCATATACGTGTTCATTCTGCTTTTTTAAGTTCCATGTGATATACATATTATTTATTCGTAAACCTTACATTTTTGATTATGTTAAAGTAATATAGGTATTTATTAACGTTGATATTCTTTTAATACTTTTAAACAGATTGAAGAATTCAAAATAACATATGTATAGTAACTACAATAGTAACTACACATATTATTTATTCGTAAACCTTACATTTTTGATTATGTTAAAGTAATATAGGTATTTATTAACGTTGATATTCTTTTAATACTTTTAAACAGATTGAAGAATTCAAAATAACATATGTATAGTAACTACAATACAGAATAAATTAACTATAAACGATAAAACAGAATATTATTCTTAGGGGTTATCAGTTATTTTAAAATTATATTCTACAAAAAGATTTGGGATGAATAAAATTCTTTATAAATTTGATTAAAAATATATAAGTATTTAAATAAGTATAACAGTATAATATCCCTATATAAGTATATACTTATAATATATTTAATTATATAAGTACAAATAGATATTACATATGTTATATAGTGCTGTTGCACTTCATTTAATTTGAAAGAATAAAAAAGACACATAAAAGCTTAAGATAATTATTGAAAAAACATTTTTAAAAATTCTCGTCCTTACTAGTTAAGTATACTTACATATTTACTTTATTTATTAAAACCTATTTTATACAGGTGTCCCCCCATTTAAGTATTTTATTTAATTATATTTCATTAAAATTTACCTTAAAGTAACTATATTACAATTAAGTATGAAATGATTGGTCAAATCAATTACATGCCATTCATTAGACATTTGGATAATATTACAAACTATAAAAATTTTTATAATTTTAATTTAAGTATTACTTATAAAAAATTAAAATTATATGTAAAATAACCATATAAGCTTACCGATATTTAATTAATTACTTTTTTTAATATTAAGTACAAGTATATTTATTATAAATTCTAAGTGAAATATTAAAACTTTTTAATACTTATATATTTTTACATTTATTACCTAAAAAAGTGAATTTTTATTCAAAGATTTTAATCGTATCAATAATTCAACTTATAATAAATTTTTAAAAAATTTGTTGATAAAAATATTTTTAATAGTATGAAATTAGATGAAAATAACATATTTAATATAAAATATATTTACTTATAATATAAATGTGTATATGTATATATGCTATTATTAAAATACTGAAGAGGCGTTTTAAGGAATTTTTAGACGTCAGAAAATTATCTGACGTCATTTGCAAAAACCAAAAAAAAAAATTGATTTAAGCGGGCGTCCCGGTGCTCATCTTTGTAGAAATTTCAAAAAAAAAATAATACAAAATAAAATTGAATATTTATAAATTTGCGCTTTTGCTTAGTAAATATTAAATTTTTTTAAAATACATATATATGTATGTATATACAATACATATATAAATAGTATGTAGGTATACATTTTTCTATTATTTTATTTTTTGTTGCTAAAATGGTTTATAAAAGCGATTATAAAAATAATGGGGGTTGCGGTACTGAATATTAAATGCGGGGCTGGAAAAATAGAATTATAAAAATATTATTTTACGTAGAAGTACCTACATATGCTTATTTCAAATTTTAGAAAATAAATTTGTTCATTAATGTATGTAGATACATATGTATATACTTAAATATGTTTTAATTTGACATTTTTTTTTTAAATTTAACCACTGTGCTTATTTTTATACAGTACTGAATTCGTTCTGTTCTGTATATGTATTTACAAAATTTTGCTATTTTACATCTTGGTGTTAAAGTCAAGTATTTACATATGTATATAGTCCTTAACCGCGAGATTTCCGCCTAAAGAAATTATCGCTCATATTTGGAAAATTGTAGGATTTTAGTTAGTAAGTATATAAATTGAAAATAAGTGAGAAGCGAATTGTCGTAAGCGTTAGATACGTTATATGACGCTTACGACAATTCGCTTCTCACACGACGATATGATATATATTACATTATAAGCTGCAAAAAAAATTCTTTAATTTTTACCAGAATATAAATTAATCGAGTAAAATGGATTATGAGTTTAAACTTTATATGAGTTTAAAGGTAAACATATAAAAGTTTGTATTTACAGTGAGTCACAAAAGTGATGGGACAAGACTAAAAAAAATTTATCATGTATAATTACTCAAAATTAGTATCCAATAATTAAAAACAATAAAATATGTTTTATAGTTAGTTCTTTATTTCATTAATAAGTTAGATAGGTTATTAGATCATTTGGATTTAAATATTACTAAAAAAAATTAAAAAAGCTGCCAATTTAGAAGAGTGCTTCATATACCCTTTTGATCTACCTAGGATTTAGTGAAAACGAAGAATTAAATGAAAATTATGAATTTTACAAAACTACTAGTGTGGTATAATTTAAAATTACAATCAAGTTTTTATAAATAAGTACTCGAATTTGTAATACTATATATGTATATATACTAAATACTCGAAATGTAATATACATATGTTTTTATTCTATAAATTTCGAAATTTTTGCCCCTGTAAAATAAAAGAAGAGGGTTGAAGGTACGTGTCTCAATTTTGTATACAAGGTGTAGATGTGTATTTTTGAGAAAATAATTTCTCATTTTTTCAATCCAGTCCCCCGCCGAGCTGTTGCAGCCTGTTTAATAGATATACCCCCATATGAAAAGGGAAACGGGTGAAAATTTTGAATGATTTCGAAAGACACCAATCTATTATACCTAACTTACAAGATATAGGACCCTATCTGAAATGCGGCTTATTTTATAGTCATTTTAAGTTCCAAAAATTCAATTTCATAAACTATATAATAAATTTTGAAATGTAACATTTCTAAGTGTTATAGCTTAGAGGGGGTTGCAGGTAGGGAAATAAATTTTTGGCACAAGTTGTAAGATAGTATTTTTAAGAAAATAATTTCTCATTTTTTCAATCCAGTCCCCCGCTGAGGTGCTGGAGCCTCTTTCATAAAATTACCCCCTCACCCATAATAAAAGGGAAAGGGGTAAATTTTTTGAATGGTTTCAAAAGATACCAATCTATTATACCAAACCTACAAGATATAAGACCCTATCTGAAATGCGGCTTATTTTATAGTCATTTTAAATACCAAAAATTCAATTTTAGTAGTCCCATAAAAATTCTTTCACCTGTAAAATCCAGGGGGGTAAAGGTACGAAGCTGATTTTTATGCACAATGTGTAACATAGTATATTTAAGAATATAGTTTCTCATTTTTTCAATTAATTTCCCCGCTCAAGGTATGTAGCTTATTTCATACATAAGCCCCCTCACCCACTTAAAGAAGGTGGGGGGTAAATTTTTTATATGAAATCGAAATGCACTTACCTGCTGCATCTATGTTAGAAGTAACAATGTTTTATATAAAATCAAACCGGTTTTATAGGCATTTCAAATTTCAAAATTTTTGTTTTAATATTACTATAAAATAGAGGGGCGAGGACCTAGGGCTCCAAATTTTTACAATCTTCTTTATATGGCGTCTATACATATATCTGTGAAACAATGTAAAGATCCGACTATATTTAGGGGTATTTTTTTGAAGTGCACAAAATTGTGCATTTTCAACGCTCCGCTAGAGGGGGTTGCAGGGAAACGATTTAAAAAAGGATACCATACACATAAATTTCCATCCTTACTTTATATATGTTGCAATTTTTGTACAAATCGCACGAGTGCTTATACTATTTCTAAGCGTTTAAAAAAGTGTATTTTTACTTTGCGTACGGCGTACGGCGGACACGGATTTTTTTTTGCTGATTCTGATTCCCTGACATCTAAAACGTCCAGAAAAATCAAAATCTCGAAAAATTTTTTTTCGAAATTTAGACCGCGCCACAAAGCTTCATATATTTTCAATATATGAAGCAAAAATATTATATTAGTTGGGAAATTTATCTCACAAAAGTAATGGGACAAACAATTTACTTTTTTAAATAAAATTAAAAAAATAATGTTTAGTACTTATTATGACGTCCTTTTGCTTTAACCGATTGTACCAAATTTGAGGTTTTTTGGGTGGTAATAGTTCTCGATTCTTCTAACATTTTGCCAGTGTCGGACGCATTACCGTATGGCGAAAGCCACATGAAGAATTGAAAAAAAAAAGTTTAGTAACCAACTGTAAAGTACGGAGGTGGTGGGGTCATGGTCTGGGGATGCATGTCAGCTGCTGGTGTTGGCAATTTGATTTTTATAGAAAATACAATGGATCAGCATCATTATTTGCAGATTTTGAAGTTAAATTTAAAACAAAGTGCAGAAAAAAAGGGGAAAAATACAGTTTTCAATTTTATCAGAATAATGATCCGAAGCATAGGCACATCATGCTCTTCTGTGGTTATTATACAACTGTCCCAAAGTAATCGAGACACCTCGTCAATCCCCAGCCCTAAACCCCATCGAGCATCTTTGGCATATTCTCCAGAAAAAATAAGAAAACATAACGTAACTTCAAAAAAAGAGCTTAATATTAGTTACAGTTGCTCACAAAAGTATCCGTCCACTTCTTTTATGCAGTAGAATTAATCTTGGACATTAAGTTTTGAAATATCAGAAAACAAATAATTAATTTTTGTTAATATTATTTATTCTTGTAATTAATAATCCAATCATAGAAATATCAAATTAAATATATACTTACTTCAGAAAAAAACTTAACCTTTTCATTTCAAAATACAAAATAAACATCACAAAAGTATTTGGCCACTTACATAATACATTATTAAAAATAATCAGTTCTTTATCATTAATACTTAGTTAGATAAACTTAAAGCAAGATAAAGTTAGATAAAGCAATCTATCACACATTGAATGAACTAATTTTGTTGTTAATTCTGGGATTATTTTTCCCCATTCCTATACAAGATGTTGCTTTAACATTTCTTTGTTAGAAATATTGCGTTTGGTTAAAGATGATTTCAATACTGTCCGTAAATGCTCAATGGGGTTCATATCTGGCGACTGGGGAGGGGACCCCAGTTGTTTCCGCACATGATACAAAACCCATTCTTTAGCTTTCCTACCACAATGCTTAGGATCATTGTGCTGTTGGAATATAAAATTCCGCGATAATCCTAATTTTTCAGCACTAACTTTTAAACGTTGTTCCAAAATATCAATATAAACGGGAGTGGTCCGAAATCCGGAAAAAAAAAAATCCGGAATGACTAAAATCCGGAATTTTTATAAATCCCGAATTTCAAAATCCGGAAAATGAAAATCCGGAAAATGAAAATCCGGAATGTGAAAATCCGGAAAATGAAAATCCGGAATATGAAAATCCGGAAAAAATCCGGAAAATTTTCCACACTTAACAAGACCTAGAACCAACGACGTGGACGTGGTGGAGTTTTGGTTACTCTTTTTTTAATTTTGTTTTTAATTTTTTTTTTAGGTTTTTTTTTTGGTTTTTTTTTTTTAATTTTTGTTTTTTTTTAATTCATAGTAAATATTTTAAAAAATTAATTCAAATTAACATAACATTAATTAATAATTCTTATTCACAAGTTTTAATAAAAATAGAGTTTAAAAATTAAAAATAGAGTTTTTAAAATTAAAAATCAAACTGAACTAAAAAATTCAAATATCTAATCAAATAAAAATCAAATATGTATTAACTTTTACAAAATGTAAGGTAAACGAACAATTTGTGGATGGTCGGATATATTACGATAATAGATATTTGCTTAAAAAAATAAAAATCTAAGTAGCATAGTTGCAATTGTTAAGAAAATTTATTAACAATTGAAAGTATACATATATGTTACCCTGGAAATATTTTGTAAAATTCGTTTAAAATTAAATTTCAAAATTTAAATTTAAATTTTATTTTTTTAAATAAATAAACTTAAGTATTTATTTCGTTTAAAAGTTTAGTCTTAGAGAAGACTAAACTTTTAAACGCCTTTCCGGATTTTCACATTCCGGATTTTGATTTTCCGGATTTTGATTTTCCGGATTTTGATTTTCGGGATTTTTTTTATGATAAAGCCACTTCCAAACCTAATGGTTGGTTGCAGGGGTTTTGTTTGTTAAATTCAGTTCTAGGCTTCCTGCATACAGTTTTCCGCCGGTAGAATCAAATTTTTCGAGCCTCATCACTGAAAATAATAGTATCCCAAAATGGTAAAGGTTCATTTAAATATTTTTTTATTTATCCATGGTTTCTTCCTTGCGATACGGCCATGGTATCCCAATTTTCTAATTGTCCGAAGCACAGTCTCAACACGTAAGGCTTTCCCTGTACTTTTTTGGATATCTGCACATATTGCCCGTGCACTGGTTGCTGAATTTACCTTAAGTGCTCTAAAAATTTCATTTTCTCACGTTCAGTTAGTATTTTAGGTTGTCCTGTTATCGGTTTGATCAATAATATATTTTATTTTTCATATTTATTAATTATGCCTTGCACTGCGTGGTATTTTTATTTCTTGTGCAATTTTTCGTTGCGAATAACGTCTTTCTTTTAAAGCAATTATTAATTTCTAAGCTTGTTTCTCGCACTTTCGCTATTTACAAATTAAAAAAGGCAAGCAAACGCCAGCAAATATACAATTACGTATTTTTAAAAGGCAGTTTTCGAATTACGCGCAATTTAAACTATTTGGGTAAGTCCCGACAAACAAACAATTAAGTACATAATTCGGAAATGCAATTTTTCTCGAATGATGCACTATTTGGAAACTAAAATTTTTTTGGGGAAGTCCCGTATGCATACACACTTAGTGGCCGGATACCTTAGTGTGATTTTTTTTATGAGTTCGGTCGGACAGCTGTGTAAGTTTTTCTGAAAATTAATTCATTTTTTCTCATATTTTTTTCTAGTATTATAAAGTGCATTAGTAAAGACTTATTAGCAAATATTAAAAAAAATACTTAATAGAAAAAGAACTGAAATACGTTAAATATTCGTTTTCCTGAACCAAGTAGAATTATGTACTTAATTTGTGAGCAACTGTATGTTAGAAGATTCGAGAACTATTACCGCCCAAGAAACCTGAAATTTAGTACAATCGGTGCCAAGAACACTAAAGACGGTAATTAAAGCAAAAGGACGTCATACCATGTACTAAAATTTAATTTTTTAATTTTATTTAAAATAATAAATTGTTTGTCCTATTACTTTTGTGGGATAAATTTCCCAACTAATATAATATTTTTTAATTTTTTTTAGTAATATTTAAATCCAAATGATCTAATAACCTTTCTAACTTATTAGCTGTGTTTTTTTATTCCTACTCTGTACTACTCGATATATAAAAGGAAAAAAAAATGATTTAGTGCAAGGGGAAAATATGAT
Organism: Empis stercorea; assembly: GCA_949752835.1. Taxonomy (NCBI): domain Eukaryota; kingdom Metazoa; phylum Arthropoda; class Insecta; order Diptera; family Empididae; genus Empis; species Empis stercorea. Next base: position 28,849,070 of record OX457088.1, read on the forward strand.
TTAGAATTGATTGAAAAAAATTTGCCCATTTTGTTGATATTTTTTAAAAATCAAATTTTCAATATTCAAATATACGAAATGAAGTATCTTCTTGTCAAATTTATATTTGCCATATTAAAATTTAATAATTTCCCATTAATTTCCCTTTTACTCTACATGTTGTACTGGATAATTATGTAGAGTAGCTACAACAACAATCATACAGATACTCTACTAGTATAGTACAGAGTAGGAATAAAAAAACACAGCTATTAATGAAATAAAGAACTACTTATAAAACATATTTTATTGTTTTTAATTATTGGTTACTAATTTTGGGTAATTATACATAATAAAAAAATTTGAGTCTTGTCCCATCACTTTTGTGACTCACTGTATATGCATATAATAAGTATAATTGTATCATATTTTATTTAATTTCTTCTTATATATTTAGTGGAGAAATATAATTCTAGTGTCAGCTTAAACACCATTTTAAATCCCTTCTAACAGCAATGAATTACATTCAATGTTGACCAACCTAATTT